>CM018043.1:3850000-5050000 GCA_008638375.1 Nyssa sinensis
AGAGGGTACACGTGTAAGTCTGTCATAGTGCTTCAACGGAGGGGATGGCGTAACGTAACTTTTTCACTTTACTTTTTGGACGTGGGACCCTATTAGAATTCGGGTCTGACGTGGCACGCATCCATATTAACTCTTTGTGGGGTGTGTTAGGACTGTTTCGAAAAAGATTGCAGAAATACGGTAATTTCTTACTTTTTATTTTTGATATTATTGTCGTTAGAATTATATTGTATTTGATTATTTGCAAAAAGGTCCGAATTGGTTTAACATATTATAAATAAATTAATTTTAAATGTTTTTATGTTTAAGAATGTATTTTTTAATAGCATTGAAGATTTGTTTGATTTTAAAACATATTTAAAATTTGGATTAAGTTAAAGAACTTCAAAGTAAGTTTTCTTAAAAAAAAAAATTTGAATTACTTAATAAGAGTAGACCGAGCCTAATCTATTTTAAAGAATTTTTAAACACCCTCATTATAATAAATTCTAAGGGTGTAATTCGAACGAATCGGATTCGGGTTAAGTCATTTCCAAGTTCAATCAAAGTTTTAAAACTATCAATCCGAACTCGGTTCGAACTCAACCTTTAACCTAAAAACCTAACCCGAGCCTAACCCAAATCTGATTATTAATTTCATTTTTTAAATTTTATTTACAATTTTTTTAATAAATTTTTATATTTTTTTATTTTGATTATACACTAAAAGTTTTAATAATTTCTCTTAATTTTTCATTCTAAAAAGAAACTAAAAATCATTAAAATAATTCTTTTAACATTATTTAATTTTGAAAAACAAAATAAAAAATATCAACAAGTTTTTTAAATTAAAAAAATATAAATAGTAATTCTTGTAAAGAAATCTTATAAATCTAATGACAAATAACTAAAGTATAAAAAATCTAATATATAAAACATTGAATTTGGATTCGAATTGTGCTCGGGTTTTCAAAATATCAACCCAGATTAAATTAATTAATACAAAGAAACTTACAAATTGAATAAGAAGTCTAATATAAAGAAAATTGAAAAAAGATTTAGACTATACCAAAAAAGACCCAAAAATTGATAAATCCTATTGACGAGTAAAATTGAATTAAAATAAAAATAAAAAGTGAAAAAAGTTAATCCTGAAAAATAAAATTATAAATTAAAGAATATATTTAAAAAAAAAAACTCTGCCCTCGTTAACATAGGAATTAATTCTTGTATAATAATAAATTTTTTTTATTTTTCTAATATATTATATTATAAATGTATGTTAAGTAATTCGTTATTTTACATGTTAATATTTAATAATATATTAAAATAATTGAAGCAATCTGGTGTGTTAACAAGTTTTCAGTGCTTGTGCTTCGAATGGATTATGTAAATGCAGTTTTGAGTTTTGTGCATTGTAGAAAGTATAAAAATAAAATAGTTAATAAAACAACCACATTTTTAAAAAAATAATTTTTCTAAATAAAAATATAAATACAAAAAGTCCAAAAAACCCCCAAGCTATTAAATACTAATGATGTGGTCCAATATAACTTTAGAATCAAAATTTAATACTAAGATTTGAGAAAGATGTATTATTCTAAAAATCAAAATTAATTGAGTTTGTACTTGTTTTGTTCGCCCAGTCGCCGACAAAAACTCGGCAAATACTCGGAGGGGCTAGCTTAAGGAGGCGTTGGGGGGGTTTCTATGAAGTCTTCGTAGCGTGTCTTGAAAATGGTTTTACAATTCACGTAAGACACTTTTACTATTTGATGCCGCCGGTCATTGTACTCTTTTCTTAGAAAACGATTCTATTTTATAATTAAATATTATTTTTTAAAAAATATTTTTAAAATGTATTTTATAATTTTATAATTAATTTTTTTAAAATTATAAAAATAAGTTTAGATATAATAATCTAAATTTTAAAAAATTAAAAAAATATAAAAAAATGTTTAATATAATATGAAAAAAAAAAAAAAAGTTTTCTCCACCTTTTTAAAATACTAATATTATTAATCATCACAATCGTGTATCATATAAGTAAGATATCAAGAGTCAAGATTTTTATGGTCAAAATTAAATAGGCTCACGAAATTATATGCTACATTAGATCCTAACTCATGGTTAAACTTATCTCTTCAGATTTCCTTTGTCAAAGAAATCCATCACCTACAAATCTATTAGCTACAATTCCTCTATCAAGCATCCATCTATTCCCATCATAACACACCACCACTCACACTCATTGTAAATCATCACCATTACCACTAAGTTTCATCGACAACTATAGACTCAGTCGACCCTCAACGATCGCTAGTAGCCAATGTTGCAACAACACCCACCACCATCGAGTATCTATAGGTAACAAGATATGGTTCGAACAAAATGTGTGTGTGTGTGTGTGTGTGTGTGGTGGCAAGGGTGAGGGGGACGGACATACGGACTATTTGTATAAGTATACATGTTTTAGTCAATTATCATATCTTTTCTTTTTTCTCATATATGACATAACATTCATTTTCCTTTTTTGAATCTTCCCAATATAACTTTTATTTCAAGCATTTGTATTACTACTTATTCCTTTCTTTCTTTCTTATTTTTTTCTATTGACACATTAATTTTTAAATTTGTACAGTTAAACATGTTTTAAAAGATATTATTAATTTACAATAGTACTGTAGATAGATCAGATTCAAATATGATTAAGAATGATTTAAATCTTTTTTGTTAAGAAAAATTATGGAATCGAATTTTCCAAATGAACTATTAAAATTAGTGGCAAGGAATGTACTCAAGGATCTAAAGATAGATGATCAGTAGCACATTGAGGACATAGAGTTAGGGGGAAAAATATATAAAATTATAATTTAAGGGGATTTTTCATAAAAATATGAAATATTTTTCAGGAAAAATTCCTAATTTTTTTTTTTTAAAAAAAAAAATATATATATATATATAAAACTGTGGCAAAAAATTAAAATTTCAAAACTTTATTGGGCTAAATCTGCCATTGCGAATGATAAGTAACCTCTCATAGGAATGAAAAATGTTTGTCAAAGTCATTGTAACATAAATTGGTTAGGCTAAGAGGAATGGAAAATATTTGTCAAAGTCATTGTAAATAAATGGTTAGGAATTGAATTCTAGCAGGAGAAAAAGAAAAAAAATGGTTATGGGAAGACTACGTGTTGTTGAATAGGACCTTTGAACAGTGGACTTAGACTATCTAGTCATGCTTATAATGAAAATTGCAGATTCAAAATATGAGAAAAAAAATGTATGATTTTTATTGAAAGAATTATAATGAGTATAGAAAGAAAGAGCTAAGGTCTCCTGGTTGGACCAAAAAATGGGTATGAATTTTGAAACCCAGAGGGATGTAAGTTGAGATACCAAAAGGGGGGGGGGGGGGGAGGAAACTTGAGTGATTTATATAAGAAAAGTTCGTGTGATGGATGAAATGGTTTGAAATATGTATTTAATCTTAACATGCTTATGGTTTATAGAATTTTTGAGTTAATTCAAAAGTGGGATACTATTTTCTTTAAACGGGAAAAATTTTAGGTCAAAGGTATTTTAGACTAAGATACACGAATCAGATTAAGTTATTTTTCATAATAATAAAATTCACTTTTTAAACTCCAGTTGTCAAGAATTGACACCAAAATGATTTGAACTCAATACACTTTAATTTTATTTTTAATATCTTTATAATTCGACCACATTTTCAAATGTATTTCTGAATGGTAACTCGGTCACATTTCCGGATGCATTTATGGATGGTAAGAACAGTTAAACAAATGAATAGGAAAATCCTTCGATCAATTCCCAAATTGTTTGTCTAGAGTGATTGGTGGCCATGCGGGTCAATTAGGTGTTAGAAATGGACCCAAGCCGTTTAAACGGGTCGGGTTCCTGCGTCATCGGCTTAAGTCAGATATTGCCAGTTCTATCAATATTGTATTGGCCTGGCCAAATCATATTTCTATCCACAAAAGAAAAAGTGAGGCGACTTTTTGAAAAGTGACGCGCGGAAGTCGGGCGCGGCGAGGAATCGGGAAAGAAGGAAATGTTGTCAGATTGAAGACTCGTTCACTTGGGGTTGGAAATGAGAATCAAAAGAGGAAAGCGAAAGACAAGAGCTCAAGGCCACAAAGAACTTGTGGCTGAGAATTGCCATCGCCTGCTGACGTGGCACAGCCACCTGGTTGAACGGATCTAAGGCGTACAATCGGCGACGAACACAATAACCAAACACAACGCTTCGCTCACCGCACCCCCCATCGAACCCCGAACGCGCACACACACGCACAAGCACAAGCACACAAACTGTCACACCGTGTCTGTCAGATCTATCTCACTGACCCAATCTCACCTCTTTCACAAGACTTTTCTTCGACAACAGGACAGAAATGTCGGAAGCAAAAGACCCGGCGATCAAGCTCTTTGGGAAGACGATTCCGTTACTGGAGACTCCGGCGCGGACCGCCGTCTCCGGTGGAGTTCCTCCACCTTCTTCTTCTGATCCTCCTCCTTCTGATGATAGTCCTAATCAAGATCGTCCTTCCTCACCCAATTCTTCGCCTGAGAACAACGATACGAACAGAGTTGGAGAAGAGCAAGAACCAGATAAGGTATTAGATAGATTACTTTTCAAATTTTAAAGACCACGCATTATGTGGAGCACTATAGGAAATAATGGGTCCATCTTAGTTATACTTGGCTTGGAGTTTTTCTTGACTTGGCATTACCCACTGGTTCAAAGGATGTTGGGGGCTCTAATTAGGGTTTTTTGCAGATTTAATTTGAAATTAAAGCGCTTTGTCTGCGACTAGTGTAATTTTGCTTCAGAATTCGAACCTAGGATTCTCAAACGTGTTTTGGGAAATTAATTTTCAACCCCAATTCTATCTGTTCATTCTAGATCTTTCTTCGAACACCTCAAAATTTCCCAAACACAATATGACTTTCTTCTTTACATATTCTTTTGGGGGGTTTTGCACAGATTACAGAAATAAACATATGTCATGATTAAATTACTTGTGAGTTTAGGCTAATCTTTATTGTTTAAGAAAGTGCTGGTTCATTTATATAGTTTAGCTTATTGTCAACGATAATAGTGCTGGTTCGCGTATATAGATTTGCTTATTACGAAGTATATTTGTCTCTGAACTACAGTTGAATTTGAATTTCATTTCTCACTTCCCGATTTGAATACTTTTCTTCTAATTGGCTTTTGTATAATTCATGCTTTGAAGATTATAGTTATGTTGTTATTTGTTTTTGACATTGGATATCTTATTACTTATTTTTTCTTACGTTCCTCTTTAAGATGTTGAGCCGTGAATTACTTGCCAGAAAAGGAAAAAAAAATGGGAACAGAGAAGATATGTTGAACTGTGGAAAATTCAGCTTTCAACTAGTTATATATCCCTTTGTTAGTATACTGCTATTGAAATATATTGTTTCAACTTTAAATTCATGAGTTCAATAAATTTATTCCCAATATCTTATTAGGAAGTTGACTTTAAAATATTTTTTATTTTTTTAAATCCTTTTAGGAAATTGATAGACTAGATTCATTTTTTCCCTTGAGAAAAGTTTTTAATCATTGATAAGCCAGGAGTTTTTGTTGTTCTGTTGTGATCTTTTCCGTTCTTGCTCACTAGTTTCTTTGTTAGCATTTGATGTTGGTTCTTCTACTACTCCTGTTCTTGTTTCACTCACCTCAGTGGTGGATAAGCATTTTGAGTCATTACCATTTACTTCCTATCAAGTGGCACTTCTTTTTCAACGTTGTGTTCATCTAGATTTCAGCCCATATATTCTCCAAAAGAGTTACTGTGCACTTTACTGCCTCTTCGTTCTCTTCATTTCGGATTCCTTTTCTTTTGTGCTCCATTTGTTTGTCGACAAGTTGTGTAAGAGGAAAATGAAACTTGTAATACTATTGCAGCTCCTAAGGCCCCAACACATTATAGGATTTTAGGTTTTCATTTTTTCTTCAATTTATTGTTGCCATCAAATGGACAATGCTTGAATTCTAATACCCCATTTCAATATTCATGTCATCTACTGAAACAGTTGGTATGAAAGATATTTGCTGAGACGAATTGAGTTGAGTTGTGTTTGTCTTAACATAAATGTGATGGAGAACATAATGATGATTTATTTAGTTATTGGAACTGTGGAATCTGGTTATAAGGCAATGAAGTAGGTTCCTGTTCAGATTATGGTAATCTGTGGTTCCAGCACTGGACTTTTTTTTTTTCTCATTGAAAATTATGATCCATCCAGGACCCTTCAGGAGGAAGACTACCTGATACAAAACAAATTTCAGAAGAGATCACAGATCAAAATGCAACTCCAATTGTAAATGAGAGTTCAAAAACACCAGGTGTTGACAATGAAGCTGCACCATTAAAAACTTCAAAGACTGAAGAAGAACAGAATGAGACAAGTAACTCACAAGAGAAGACACTGAAGAAACCAGACAAGATACTTCCATGCCCCCGCTGTAATAGCATGGATACCAAGTTCTGTTACTACAATAATTACAATGTCAACCAGCCCCGGCATTTCTGCAAGAACTGCCAAAGATACTGGACAGCTGGTGGGACCATGAGGAATGTGCCAGTGGGTGCTGGTCGTCGCAAGAACAAGAACTCGGCATCTCATTACCGCCACATAACGGTCTCAGAAGCTCTTCAGAATGCCCGAGTAGATCTTCCGAATGGAATTCACCACCCTCCTCTGAAGCCCAATGGCACTGTTCTAACCTTTGGCTCAGACACACCCCTTTGTGAATCAATGGCTTCAGTTTTGAACATTGCTGAGAAGACAATGCAGAACTGCACACGTAATGGGTTTCATAAACCTGAAGAACTCAGAATTCCAGTTTCTCATGGAGGTGGAGAGAATGGGGATGATCGCTCAAGTGGGTCTTCAGTCACTGCTTCAAATTCAAAAGATGAGGTTGGTAAAACTGGGTTGCAAGACCCGGTGTTACTGAACTGTCATAGCTTCCCTCCTCAGGTGCCATGCTTTCCTGGCGCTCCTTGGCCTTACCCATGGAATTCAGCTCAATGGAGCTCTCCAGTACCCCCACCTGCTTTCTGCCCTCCAGGCTTTCCTATGCCATTCTACACTGCTGCACCTTATTGGGGTTGTACTGTACCGGGCGCTTGGAATGTCCCTTGGGTTAGCCCGCCTGCTTCTTCTCCAAACCTTGCAGCCCCTAGTTCTGGTCCTAATTCTCCAACCTTGGGGAAGCATTCAAGGGATGAGAACATGCTTAAACAAACCAATTCTGGGGAGGAGCCACAAAAGGAGAATAATCCAGAGAGGTGCCTTTGGATTCCAAAAACTCTGAGAATTGATGATCCGGGAGAAGCTGCAAGGAGCTCTATATGGGCAACCCTGGGGATTAAAAATGATAAAACTGATTCAGTCAGTGGGGGAGGTCTCTTTAAGGCTTTCCAATCAAAGGGTGATGAAAAGAATCATATTTCTGAAACCTCTTCGGTATTGCAAGCCAATCCTGCAGCATTGTCTAGGTCAGTCAGCTTCCAGGAGAGCTCATAAGTTTGTAGCTTGAAAACTTTTTTAACAGTCACATTCTGGTGGCAATCGAATGATGGGTGTCTTTTGGTCCAAACAAATTCGCGGCAACTGTGTACTCCATGGAGCAATATTGATTCGCCAGACGAGGATTCTTCTGTAATTTCTTCTCGAGAGAAAAGAGGTAGATTAGTTGAAGTAGTAACCAGTTTCCACTTTTTTCTTGGGTAGAAATATGAATAGGTACTTTTTCGATTTTACGTAGATGGTTTGCTGAGATTTTAGTTCATGTACATATTAATATAACAGAGTGAGTTTGTGTACCAAAATCCCAGATGATGTATAAAATAAACTGGGGAATAAAATTCAAGCCTTTTCTTCTTAACATAATGTATACTTCTCATTACAATTGTATGTCATTTATGGGAAGAAACTTACCTCTGCCAACCTTGATTGCCAAGATGATCTTCTGTTTTTACATTTTAAAATGATCAAGATCTCTAATCTCTACGGCTCAAGAATAGTAAACAAAAACCATTTCTGATAAATTAAGAAAGCATGTGTTTCACCTAGGCTCTTGAAAAATAAAGATATCTTAAATACTAAGAATTCAACAGTTCAAGGAGAAGGGATGGAGGATTGTTCATTGTCTAGTTGTTTGGAAACATTTAAGAATACAGTTGAAGAGATGTAAAGATGGCCTAAGAAGTTCATTCCGTCCCTTTCAGCCGTGCAAGAAATAAAATAAGGTGGGAAGGAAGTGGAGATGAGGGGGCAAACCCTGTAGGCCCGGATGCACTTAAATTTTATCACAAAAGGCTAAGCACCTTTCCCTTTCAGTACACCAACGAATCCAAACAAAGTGGAAACCAGATCATAAAGTTTCCTTTTCCCTTTTCCATATCTTCTTGCTTTTATTTTCCATTTCTTTTTTGTTTTGTATTCTATTTCAACTTGGAGGGTCCAATTACTCTCCAGACCTTACCCACATTATCCCTCACACCTTCAATATTTCTTTTGACACATATATTTAAGGGATCCAACCATCCACGAAAATTTTAAAACATACACGAAGGAAAAGAAACCAAAAAACTTATTAGCCATAGTCCTATTATTGCATTTCGTTTTTATATCAAAACCCAACCAATGTATTCATGTTCGCAGTGGATTAGACCACAAAGAAACGTATATATTTTCTGCTTAATTCAATGGACAAATTGAGGCCACCATTTTTGCACCAGGTTGGCTGCCCACTGCCCATGGGACCATCACATGAATGTGATGGCATTAAATCTCTCTCTCTCTCTTAGTGTTTTCTATTGTTTTTGCCTTGTATATATATGCATTAGAATCTGAGATGTGCTTGTAATTTCAATTGTAGATCTGATTTACAAATTCATATATTTAAGTACGTTTGTTATAGCTTGGGAATGTTAAAGATGTGTTGGATTTGTATAGAAAACTTTTACAAGTCTGATAAATCTCAACGCCATATATCTGGTAGATTCTCCTTTGGATATTTACTTCTTCCAATGTGAATAGTGACAAAACATTGTCAGCTCCGAAAGCCTTGTTCTCCTTTACATGTTTGGGCCTTGATCACACACTATCTTGACCTTACCCTACATCTCTCTTCCTGAAGCTGACACTCGGTTCATAATTTATTTTTAATACACACACACACACACACACACATATATATATATATATATAAAGAGGATAATCGTATAAATTAAGGAATGCCTCGTTTGGACAACTAACAAAAAGTTGGATTGGATAGAATATGTTCATATTAGAAAAAAAATAAAATCTTATAATTTATTAAATTTATGAGTAATGCTAGGAATCGTGAATTTATATCTCCACACATGTGGCATGGTGATACGGACAAACCGTGTCATTTATGGTTCCATTAGTTTAATTTAACATCTAGATATAATATTTATATATGTTGTTCTATTTCAATTTAAAATTTAAACATGAATAAATAGCATCTAGATATAATATCTAGAAAAAAACCTTAAATTTATTTTTATATAAAATAAAAATAAATTATTTACCTTAAGTTTATTTTTAAATAAAATAAAAAACCTTAAAAAAGTTAGAAAAGATTGGATAAAATTGAAAAAATGTTAAAATAAATAAATAAATAGACAGTTTCATTATTTTGAAAAAAACAAATTAACAGAATGAAAGTATTTGTATATTTTCAAGTAAAGTAAGAGAAGTCAGTATAATTTCAGAACGTTCAGGAGAGGTCAGTATAATTGTCATAAACATTAGGAGAGATCAGTGTAATTTCAAAAAGCTCAAAAAATGTCAGTATAATTGTCATAAATCTTAGGAGAGGTCAGTATAATTTATCCTATTATTTTTTTATTTTAAAAATAATGAAGTTTTTTAAATTTGTATTTGAATATAATGTTTTTTCAAAGATCTAAAAAATATATATTCTCAAATTCCTAAAAAAATATTTCCCCCAAATATATGTATAAAATATTTCAAAAAAAATTAAGAACAAAGAAGAATGTGTATGTGTGTGTGTGTATATATATGTATATATATATATATATAGAGAGAGAGAGAGAGAGAGATAACAGGGTTCAATAAATTAAATAATTTTTTATATATAAATACTAATAAAAATAATAACCAATATATGCAAGAAGAAGAAAAAAATAGTTACTACATTTATTAGGCTAATCTACTCACTGTTTATGAAATAGGTCCAAAAATTTCATCAACTATAAACTTGATGAATTGAACCCAAGCAAGACTCCATTCAGATTTATGCTCCCATATAACCGGCATTATAAATAATATTAAGGTTGTTTGGGAAGTAACAATTGGAGTAGTTTGGGATTCCAAATTAAGTCAGCTCTCCACTTCATATTTTATCCTTGAATTGTGTTGTCTTTCCGAAGTCATTAATTATAATCCATAATAAAACAACCATATATATATATATATATATATATATATAATGAAGGCCTTGCTTCTTAGGAGGTCTGGTGCACCACCGACTCATTACTCACAGGTGGTTTCTTTTTAGTTCAAACAACACAAGATTATTGAATTAATATGATGCAATCAGGTCTCATTTAACATATACACATTATATATATATATATATATATATGATTGCTTTCTATGATAATCATGTAACTGAAAAAGGTAGGATATAGGGCAAACTTCACTTTGCCCAAAGAGCAAGACTTCAGACTCATTTATTTTCTAGGTTTAGTGGAAGATTACCTACATGAAGTTGTATCAAAACGTAATGGATCAACATGAATTCCAATTTTATATGATTATATTTCTTCACTGTGCCCAAAAAGAAAGGCTTCCAAGTAAACATGTTTATTATTGTATATGCTAGTGGAAGACAACCTACATTATTACCCAATAGAGTTTAGCCAAACATCAAACCCGGCCGTAAGCGCATGCTAAGACAACTCATCACCGTCTTTCTTATATGATCATCAAGCACTTGCAAGGAAAGGAAACGCACTTTTATATTCTTACATTCCAGGCATCTTACAACTTCCCCTCCCAAGGTTTTGAAAATTAACCTAACCTATACATGCACTATAAAAAAATGATTTAATAATTACTCATAAATTTCATGGCATCCCTACCTTTTAGAAGAAGATTTTCCAACCCCGCAACGTATGAGTAGTGATATATTTCTCTTACATTTCTCACACCGCTCATGGGCTCACCTACTGAATTTAAATTCATCATTGTTAAAAATTAGAAGGCTCAACTCTAAATTAGCTCATTAAAATCCAGGTATTAAGGAGAGGGACAGTCAGTCATATAAATAGACGTAGAGGGGTTAAAGACGGGCGATGTGAGACAAACTAACACGCTCCCTGAACTACATTACCCACGAAGGGAAGCCAGGTGAGGGCAGCCCCGACTCCTCTAGCCTAAACCAAGCTCTGATACCATGTTAAAAATTGGAAGCCCAACTCTAAATTAGTTCTTTAAAACCCAGGTGTTAAGGAGAGGGAGAGATGACCCTTATATATAGACCAGAGGAGCTAGAGACAGGTGATTTGAGATAATCCAACACGCCTCCTGTACTACATTGCCCGCGGAGGGAAACCAGAACCAAGCTCTAATACCATGTTGAAAATTGGAGGCTCAACTCTAAATTAGCTCCTTAAAACTCAGAAGTTAAGGAAAGTGGCAGCCAGCTATATAAATAGACGTAGAGGGGTTAGAGACGGACGATGTGAGACAAACTAACGATCATTATTTAATTACAAACTACCAGAGTATTTTTATTATGAATCTTTTGAAAAAATTGTCATTCATACTTGAGGCTAGTTTGGTAGGCGGGGTGAAGGGGCCCATTATTTGCAAACAAAGCTCTAAGGAGTGGAGGTCAAACTCATGGACGAGGCCATCCTATGCCCGGGGGGCAACTATTATCTCTTACTGTTTTATTTACTTGAATTTTTTTTATATTTTTTTTTAAAAAAATCAAATATGACTGTTTAATTTAAGTTTTTTCCCTTCTTGATTTTAAAAAATTTTACACATTACATTTATCTTAATTTTAATTTGACCTCTTGATAATATTTTTATTAATTTTTGTATTGATTGAAATTTTTTAAGTATTTTTTTCTTTAATTGGTCCTCTTGTATAATTTATAAGTTTATTTGAATTAATAAATTTAGTTACTTCACAAAAATATTATCAATTAATGTTAAATTTTTATACTTGTTTAATCTTTAAATTTATGATCGAAAATCAAATAAAAAATTGTCTCTTGACCTAAATTTTTGGTTTCGTTTAGGTAAGTCGCGACTTTCACAACCTAATTGAAATCTTCATTGAATTTTAACCAT
Source organism: Nyssa sinensis (assembly GCA_008638375.1). Taxonomy (NCBI): domain Eukaryota; kingdom Viridiplantae; phylum Streptophyta; class Magnoliopsida; order Cornales; family Nyssaceae; genus Nyssa; species Nyssa sinensis. The sequence continues at coordinate 3,862,406 of CM018043.1, forward strand.
TTTTAATAAAATGACAATATAATATTAATCATAAATATAGGATTGCTATTACGAGGGTAAGAAGAAAAATGGGTTGTCTTCTTTTAGCGTTATTAGAATAACAAAGAAGTGGTAAAGATAAAAGATACAGATTAGGTTTAATAGCAAATGTATCTACCATCTACAGGTTCAATAGCAAATGTATCTACCATCTACCCCGATTGTCACTGAAACCATAGTGGGAAGACAATCATGATATGCATAACCAAGTGGGGTTTTTCCACCTGTTATAATTACGTTTTGACTACCACATCAATGAACCCAAGTACAGAAACACAGCTACTAGATCATATTTTTTGTTCATATTTCAAGACTATTTGATATTCTTATATATATATATATATATGTCGATATCAAAACTTCTTTATTAGATCATAAAAAATTAAGATGTCATTGAAATATTGAAGTAATTGTATTAAATAAAACTTTAATATCGAATACTAGGCTTGGATAAATAGAAAGACAAAAGGGATGAGAGGAGAGCGTAATCTTACTTTCATACTCGAAGATTATGTCCTAAGATAAAAGTATCTTTTTTATTTTTTTCTTCATGAAGACTCTCTCTTTTTTTTCAGGTTTCTGTCTATTTTTGAAAAAAGAGTAAATTAGATAAAATAGAAGTTAATAAACAATTTCATCTCCTCTATCTCATTTTCTTTTCTTCTCTAATTTTAAATCAGGTATAAAATTCCTTCTCATTCCTTCTCATTTCCTCTTTTTTTTTTTCTTCCAAACCCCTCAATCCAAGTAGAATGCAAAAGATCTAATAAATAAAAATATTGTTAAATATAGAGAATCAAATTCAAGTCAACTGTGTGAAAAAGTGATCACTTGCACCATTGATTGAACCTCAATCGTAAGACTATTTGATATTCTTACTCTACATCTTTTTCACACATGTTAAGGACTATGAAACCTAACTTTAGGTTCGTTAGGTAAGCGTGGATGATGGATCACAGATGCAAACCAAACTGATCAGACTCAAAAACATATCTAAAGCCTAATACAGGCGATGTTTTCAGGTTCGGCCGAAGGACCATTTTTGATTATTTTGAAACCAACCTTTAAATATATATATATATATGTGTGTGTGTGTGTGTGTGTGTGTGTATATATATATATTAAATAAAGAAGTTAAGGAGGACGGAGAAGTAGAAGATATACTTGATCTTTGAGATAGAGATAACGACAGAATTGATTATTTAGCACTATCTCTTGTACATATCTTCATTATAACAAAACTTCAAAGATAAAAAAGTTGAAATACATATCATTCTTTATGTTAAATTTGTTGGTTTTATGTTTATTTAGTGACTTTAGGACACAATAGGTCACAGTGGAAACCATGTGTGGAAAAGGGTTATAATTAATGTGAATAATGATGATAATATAAAATTATTGCAACTTTATATTGTGCGATCCATTTACCAACCGTTAGATTCCAAGAATTCTATAAGTTGATGAAGTCAACTTCAAAGGTTTCCTCCATTGCAAGTCTTTAAAGAGACGATGTTCTTCAACACTTGGTCACTTAATTTTGTGAAAGACTTTTTTTCTTTATTAATTTTTAAATTTGGTTCAATTCATGAAACCCAGTTTAAGAGCCTAATAATATAGATAAATATGCTAAACAATTTATATTATTTTTGAGATCAAGTTCACAGATCTAAGATTCTCTCTTGCTGACCCAAATACTAATATAATTGAGGCGGTTCAAAAGTAGTCAAAAACCGGTTGTTGGACACAAAACAAACCCGGTTTCCGGTTTAAAGGCTGGCTTTATAAAGTATAAACTCCTGCCCTATTTCTCTATTAAACGTTAAAACCATCACTGGCTCAATCAAAATATGCCTTTAAAATCTTTGAAGTCCTCCATCGGATCTGAGGCTATAGCGGCTTCTTGGAAACTGCTGCTGGTTTTCTGGGATTGTCACATAAAATCTGAGAACAACCCATTTCCAAGAATTGCAAAAGAAATCCATGGGTCGGTCTTGTTTTCGCGCTTTTCTTCTTGTATCAGCTCTTCTGATTGTCTCCTCCTCTCATGGTAATGTGATTATTATCAACTCATATACATACATACATACATACATATATATATATATATTACTATTGAAAACTCTTGTATATTCTTGTCTACAAATCTTTTGTTTTTGATTTATGATTCATTTTCTCACGTTTTCCTTTGATTTGCAGGATTGGGAAGAAAAATGATTGAGCATGAAGAGAAAACTACTGTTATGTTGCAGGTTTTGATTTAGTTGCTCTTTGAATATACAAATTTTGCTAGCAAGCCGGGATTTTTAATAGGAGTATTTGTTTAATTGGTTTGTCAGGAAATTGCTGGAAAATCGAGGGAGTTGATTGATCAGTTGGACTATGCAGAAGCAGGGCCAAACACCAACCCAAAATCTGGATATCCGTTTGGCGGTTCTCCTCCACCCACACATGACTAATTGAGTTTATTTTTCATGCAATAGCATAGGGTTGTTATTTGCTTTTCTTTTACCTTTTACGGGTTGTTTTTAATCTTTATTTATGTTCATATAAAGATCATGCAAGCTGTATGTCTGTGAAGCTTTCTATCTTTTGACTTCTTTTGTTCATTCTGTTTGCTAGTAGTGAACTTTGTAACTAAAACTATGCTTCCTTTTTGGCGTCAATCAGTAGCAGGAACTCAATACTATGATTTCTTTTTTAAATAATGTATAAATACTTTATGATATCACTCCTTATTTTCCTAAACTAAGAAGTGTCTTCTAAATCTTGGACTCTCGCATGTTCTAACGTGATATTCAAGTTTTTCTTTTGGAAAATTATTTTTCAATCCCATTGAACTAACCAAAATGATAAGTTAACTACACAGAAGATATATATAGATAAATTACACTAATCCTCACTAGGTCTGGGACAATTACATTGATTTTTTTTGTGAGATTTCTGAAATTATATTAATACTTTCTACTTTACTTGATAATATACAAATATTTCTCTCTAGTCAAATTTTTTAATCAAAATAACAAAATTATTCATTTTGTTTATTTGTTCTTGCATTTTTTTAATTTTGACTAATTTTTTCAACTTTTTTAAAAAGATTTTTTTTATTTTTTATAAAAATAAATTTAAGATTTTAATCAATATTTATTTAAAAAATAAAAAATAAAAACCAAATCTTAAAAATTGAAAATTGAAAATATATATATATATATAATTGATAATTTTGTCATTTTGAAGGAAAAAAATTGACTAGATGGGGTATTTGTATAATGTCAAATAAAATAAAGAATGTCAATGTAATTTCAAAAACTTTACAAGAAATCAATATAATTATTAGAAATTTCGGAGAAATATCAACGTAAGGCAAAAATTTTTAACTCAATTTTTAATAGGCTTTGGCCCAAACCTATTAAAAATTTTGTCTTTTATCTTCAACGATCATTTCCCACAACAATTACTTTCATTCTTATACTTGCTTTATATTCAACGTTAGATAAGTAGTCTGTTTTAGGAAAATCTTTCACAAAATAAAAGTTTCACATATATATAATATGTGTGAGTGTGTGTCTGTGTGTGTGTGGAGAATGGTGTGGATAGAAGCATATTTTAAAGTAACTTTGTTATATTGTTAAAAGTGCAATGTCAATCCCCAGTTATGCAGTTGCTTGCTGATGCAATCTCAGTGGCTTTTCTTAGGAACTCCTGATAAGGAGTTGGTTTGTGGTGTCGTTCTTTTGGTTTTTTTTTTTTTTCAGTTCACCAGAAAAAGTTCAAAAAACATGCTGTCATAAAAGAGTGCCAAAAGGGCTGTAGCCCTGTTTTGCAAACTGGGCCTAGAAGGAGAATTGATGGACTTTGTGTCTACTCTTTGAGGGATGGGGGCCCTTTTTTACTTCTGGGATACATACCTCTTCAATTTTCTCTAATCTAAATAATATATGCGAGGTTGATGGCTGAAAGTCACATCAAATTAAATTATGGTTCAAAATTCAACAATTATAATTGTATTATCATTTGTGTAATATATGAGACTCGTGTCCCCGCCTTATAGGCCGAGGGCGATCAATGTGAGCCGAGTCCATAATGTTCATTGTAATTTAATTTTAATTATGTTGTCAGGATGCTTATGATACAGTAATAATATATTTAAAAAAATTCATTTTAAATACCAAAATTTTGATTTATCTCAAAATTTGTCTGGTCTATAATTTTCTATTAAATTTTTTCTAACCCTACCAAATTCTAAATTTTTTTTTCCCTCTCCACCAAAATTGATTTTATTTAAAGAAATTAAAAAATGGTACTGTAAAACTCTAAATATTTGAGATAAAAATTGAATCTAATTGGGAGATATGCTATGGTAAAATATTTAAGAAGGTTAAAATAGTAAATAAAATAGGATCAGAGCTCTGCCACATTCAAACCAGAAGATCCAGGAGGAGGCATCAATTAATGCAACTTATGCAGAAATTTTAAGCAAAAAGATATTTGAAACCAGAACTTGTTCCCTACCATCTCTTTCTCTTTCTCTTTCCTATTTATTAGTTATTGTGTCGGTGCTCCCCAGGAGTCCCCTATCAAAGTTGTCACAGGTTTCGCCATGTTAATGTGCCTTTGAATTATGCAAAAATTGCTTTGCCAATGTCATATAGACCATAAAATGAACCTTTTTTTTTTTTTACTTCAGTTTCAGAAGTAACTCCCTCCCAAAGTTTCTAAATTGAAGTTTTACCTTTAATATATACTGCAAGTAAGCTTTGCAACTTCTATATATATGGGTGTCTATATATACATATATATATATATATATACACACACACACACACACACATACACACTCAAATGTGTCTCATGATGCGGTTACCCTTGGGTATTATTGGTTTTATTATTCATATTAATTTGTTTCAAAAGGGTTGTATGGTTCTAATGTTGAATTATTATTGTGATGCGCATGTTCATTTTGAAAGAATATATGCCTTTTTCTTTAAGAAATCATTTGGAGTGTATAACAAATACTGCATAATTGTGACTGATTGAGTTTATAACCATTAAGCCACTAAATTAAAGAGAAAAAAGTAGCTTTAGTTCTTTGGTTATTTGCCCATCTTTTTTTTGTTGTCCAAACAACAGTTAAAAAGAAAAAGAAAAAAAAACATGACAAACCAAACATCAACCACCTTCTGTACCTCACGCACACTGGGAACAACAGAAACCAGAAAGATTTTTTCCTTGAAGAGAATTGCAACCAACCAAACATCACCCAACCACGTCCTTAATGTAATATTAAACAAAAAAAAAAAAAAAAGAGGGAAAAAGGATATATAACTCGAATCAGCAAACCAATTAATTTGATTACTCACTTCAGAAAGTTGAAATGAAATTTTTTGGCTTTTTATAAAGCCACATGAATTCCTGAAGTGTTACGACAAGTAAACAGCCATATATAGGTAACATGTCACTCTCATGGCGAGTGACTAGACAAGCTAGAGATTATTACACTGGCTCAAACAACAAGGGCATTTTCAGTTTAAGCTGATTACAAGGGACTTATACATGAAAGCAAAAATAAAATAAAATGCTTTTACTAAAGCACTTTAAAATGACCCTCCATACATAACTTGATCATGATGTGCTAGTGGCATGGTAGTAAAAGTTTACCACTGCCAAACAGTCGTACGTTAAACATTACAAAATCCATATATCTCTCTCACCCTCTCTCTCTCTCTCTCTCTCACTCTTATACATGATCCTTTTTCCAATCAATTAAACAACCCAAATATTGGTTTTATACTATATAACTTTACCATATTATATATACCTATATATTTAATAGTGAGAGGCTGCTAGATTTAGCAGAAGAATGGTTCCTAGCGGAACTGACCTCCAGAATATGTCTGGCCAAAGGACCAGCCAGCAGGGGCAACATTGTAAGAGACCACACTACGGCCATCACTTGTGGTGACCTTGAAAGAGAGGCTTTGGCCATTAAGGATAGCTGTTGCTCTGCCAATTCTGGCCCCAATTCCTTGACATTGCTTGCCACCGAGTTCTTGAGCCCTTGATGTAAACAGCATGCACATCACCAGCACCTCCAACATTAGTAATTAGAACTAGGTTGAAGTATGAGTGGCCATTGATAGTGAACCTGATACCTCCGCTTCTTCTGCAGGGTACCCTACAAAACACGTGGAAGGAAAATGACTTTTAGCACACTATAAGAGTTCTTTTTTAGGTGAAGTAGAGATCAAGAAACCCCAAGAACATAAGATTAAGGAAAAAAGAAGGAGATATATGGTCATTAAATTACCTTCTGTAAGCGACAGGGACAATCCCAGCTCTGTATTGAGCAATGTGGAGGAAGACAGGCTGAGAGAGATCAAAGTGTTGGTTGGGAGGGTCACACCAGCCTCCTGGTGGGCAGAAGTTAGTGGCAGTGACCACAATGACGCCAGGAAGGCACCACTGTGGATCATTCACACACCTAATCTCAAAACATGCCCCACAGCTCAAACCATTGTCGAACAGTGCTGTGCTCAATGCTGCAGTATTAGTCCCATACCCCTGGCTATACAGGTTTCCATACCCACAAGCTCCACCTATTAGGAGGAAAAAAGTGTCGATTACATAACACAAATACCCACCATTTATATATATTTATTGCAATCAGTTGTTTAGCATATATACCCATTGTCCCAGAAGCGTCTCCTCCACCGTAGAAGGTGGCATGAGCATTAATCCAACCCCCATAATACCCGTAAACAGATGAGACCATTGAAAGAAAACCCACTAACAGAAACCCAAGAAAAGCCATTTTTCCTGCACAAACCAAATGTGTCTTTTAGAATTTTGTAGTGATATTAATGAATAGAACACAAAAGTGCCAAAAAGAAAAAAGTACTACAGAAGAAAAAAATTGTTACAGGAAGTTGACGAACCTTGCAAGGAGTTGTGAGAAATGAAGAGGGTCTTTGAGGGGAATAAATAGAGGTTTTAGAAAGGTGGGACTTTCAGGGGCCAACATCAAAGCGGACAGACAAGCTGATAATTTTCAGCCGTTGCTTGGGACCATAAAACTGCTAGGTGGTTTTGGGGTTGTTATGTGGAAGTAATGCACATGTGTATGGAATTGACAGTGGTTTTGAGGGCATAAGCCGCGTGGTTTTGAAGCTGTCCATTTGGGAAATCTCTTCAATCCATTCTGGGGCAGAGTGAATTTTGGCTGAGTTAAAAAAAAATTCTTCTATTGCCTGTTTGCTAACAACAATTATTTGTTGTTGCAGATGCAAAACAGAATGGGACCAGCTCTTTCACTATGGTATATCCACTAAAAAAATGCAGTAAGTTTTTAGCATTTTCTATTTGAAAGTCAATAAGCATAGTTGCTCCTAATCTCCTATCTCAGCATGTTACAGGAAGCAAACTTTGTTATATTTTTTATATTATTGAAAGTTTCAAAATTTGTTTTGACTTCTTCCTGATTTTTTATTTTTGTTGCTGATTTTATGATATGTTAGTTGTTGACTTGTTATTTATTTTATTGCTGATTTTTTGCTATATGTGATTGATTTTGTGGGATATTTTGTTGGTGCAAGATATACAGAATGCCTATAAATAGAGGCTTATGTATTCTTCCACAATACAACAACAAGAGTTCTTAGTCTCTTTAATCCATTATCTTCCATCCAACCTTTACGTATTTTTTATATTATCTTTGTGTGGGCAACTTTGATTTCATACGGTTCATCTCCTTCTCCCAGTGGGCGTGAACTCTGAGGAGATTAGCTGTGAGCAAAACCTAGGGTTGTATCTTGAAGCTGTCTGTGACCATTGGAACCTTCACGTAGGGAGACACAACAGCTTTAGGGCAGTGATTACACGCCTCACAAGGCCAGCTCACTCTAAACTTATTTTTATGTCATTTACATGTTGATTTAATTGCTTTATTTTATATGCATGAATTTAAGTTATTCTGTAATTTTATTCTATTATAATTTTTTTAATTTAGAACTCTTGAATACAGTAGTTAAATTTGACTAACAAACTTATCGTTTGGTGTCTTAAGAGTATGTTTAGGGTAGCTCTGTCTGAAAATCGTAGTGCAGATCGCTATTTTCTCTCGCCCCTACCCGCCAAACTAGCCCTAACATTCAAGCAGTAACAGAGTTGACTACAAATAGGTTTTTATTTTTCTCAATTCAAACTTTTTTACAATTATCCTTACCCAAAATTGAATATAATTCATTTTTATTTATTATTTTCAAAATAGGTTGTTGTGTCATTTGTATATAGTTAAAATGTGTCTCACTTGTAAGTGTTTGATCCAAATATGAAACACCTAAAAAGTTAAAACATCATTCAACTTATTCTAATAGAAATTAAAAAAATCTTCTACGTCACGATTCACATTCATTGCTCACTGCTCTTCTTCAAATATGGAAGTTTTTAAAATTTTCTTGAATACCAATACTAAGTTTAACAAAAATTATCTGCCCATTCTAACAAGAAAGTCTAATTCTAAGATGTGATATCAATTTTACTCAAAATTGCAAATGTTTGTATGCAAAATTGAAATATGATTTTTCTTTTAGACTTTTTTCTTTTTAGTGTGATTTTATTTAAAAATTTCTTTCAATTAGATTGCATCTATATTATTTTTCTCTAAATTCATTGAACAATAAGGGTCCACCACTTGTTTGTCGATCATTTTACTTGATAGTATAATGTAGTATATATGAGATTATTAGATATTAATATGTTTTATTTTTTTGAATTTCTTGTGCTTATATTTTTAGAAAAATATGTTATACCATATAACAATTAATCTTTTTTTTTCCCTAAATGAGGTTTTATACTCATTCACATGTTTATATGACTTGATAATTTTTCTTATTCTAATCTCTCTTATCTAACATCTAAAGATTAATGTTGAAAATGATTTTTCCAAAAAAAAATTTTTATTCAGAAAAAATATCATCAATCAATATTAAATTTTTATATTTCTTTAGTTTTTCAATTTATAATCAACTATTAAAAAAAAAATTTACCCCTTAAAATAAATTCCTGACTACATTTCTGTCTTGATCATTCTTAAATCAATCAACTTCAAATTAAAGTTTTCAAGATTATAAAATAGAATTTGTTATAAAAATATTTCAGAGGGGACAACATTATATTTCCTTGAACAAAAATTAGCATTTCCATCCAATAATTTAAGGCAATAAACCTTATTACTTCAGAAATACTTTTGTTGGATTGGAGTGACCACTGACCACCAAAACATATTGAGTTGTCCTTGCTGGAAATATAATCAAAATTTAGGTTGGTGTACGATTTTAAATATAAAGAGCATGCAGAGGAGGAGGAGGAGGAGGAGGCTATTCACACTCTTTAAAGTGTTAAATGACTCCACATTTGTAAAATGAGATTGTTAAATTATCCTTATGTACTTAATATTCATCTTTAATAGAGAATATGATAATTTCATTTATTAAAATGGAGCCACTTTATTATTTGTGGAGTGTCCTCAACCTGCGGATCAAATGATAAAAGCCCATTTAATCAAGCCGTACGTCTCTCTCTTGTTTTGCTGCACAGTTGAAGTGCTAAATGAAATGACCTCTAATTAACACCACCCATCATTTATTTATAAGATCTTTTTAAGATCTAATTGAGAATGAAGCTATTTATCAAGTTGCATTGGCAAATAATGGGGCCAAGAGCAAGAAAACAGACATAAATTTTTTTATTTTGGGTTAACTCTGACCTATAATACCTTTGGGTTTATGATGTCACAATATGCTTTTCTAGTAGTTTAGATTTCATGAGGCCAAAAGTCACCAATTCTCATGGAGTTGCGCCGCGATTTAAGCCTATGACAATGCTTTTCTTTTAAAATCCTGTATACTTTATGTTTTATATATATATATATATATATATATATGTATGTATGTATGCATGTGTATGTGTGTGTGTTTTAGAGGAGCAACAATGACAAACCATAAGACCAACAAGAAGGTTGAGACTCGCAATTACCTGTTTGTGGACCTTGGTGTTGGTGCAAACTTTTCAAGCGTTTGCTGGGTTACACTCAACTTTCACCCAAGTAAACATATATACATATCTATAAATGAAGACAGTTCTTTGCTTCCATTACTAATTTGACATTTTCATGGGCATTGTAGATTTGGCCCATTTGGGTAACCTCTAAAATATAAAAATGCATGTTAGTAAGCTTTGGTGATAATGCATACTGGACTAGATAGTTGCACAACACCTGCAATGGAGTTTTTACATACTCGAGTTCTTTGAAATTAAGAAAAAAACTCACGATATGATTGGCAATTGCGACTATAACTCAACTGCTTATATCTTGTTTGGACAGTTCAAAATGCCCAGTAGATTTAGACTTTGGGTCTCTGAGTCTCTTGTCAAAGCTAGGAAGACTTAAAGTCTCGGGAATAATAATCCCAATAGGATAGCTGAGTAGATAGTAGAAAGCAATATTTTTCTGAGTTGGTTAAGTTGAATCAAGCGGATGTCACTTTTTTTTAGGATCAGTTTATACGAGACACTGTCCTGACTTTAATCGAATCCTCTGCTAACAAATGATGGGATTGATCTCTCGAATTAATCAACCCGTTATCTATAAAAAAAAAATAATGTGGGGGGGGGGGGGGGAATAATATCTGCAGCTAAAGGCCATTAGTATAGCAGCCTGGCAATCTATTGAGGTAATGGTTCTTCACAAATTCAATAACTTTTTTAGTTTCACAAAAAAGCTATTAATCTTAAATAATAAAAAAAAAATTGTAAAAGAAAGTCGCACCATATATAACAATAACGAAGGTTATCTGTCTCATTTTTCTTTTCTTTTTTTCCTTTTTTTTTTTTTTGAGATAATTATAACTGTGCCTTTATGTTATGATCACGGGATAAAAATACCTCCATCAAATTCCCAAAAATAGATTTAGTCTTCATTTCTTTTAAAAAGAAAGGAAGATTAGATTGTTACCAAAAGGTTGGAATTGATGAAGATCCGTGATCAATCAATACAACTGGAAAAGGGAGATTATATAACTATATCTTTATATTAGATTGTGTGGACCATCATCTTCATCTCTAAATTCATTAACCTAACAACTTTTCACGATGTTGTCAACTTTACTTTACAATTCTACCTATTAAAACTTTTGGAAAACTCATCACCATATTGTGACTTTTTAAGACTTTTAAATGAAGATATATGCATTTATTCAAATTTTGTTTACATTATAACTTCAAAAACTTAAGGATTTTCTTTGGAATTATATATATATAAGAAAATGTTAAACCTAACCAATTTTTTTTTCGTAGACACGAGGCAATAGAATCACATGTATTAATTGTAATGAGTCTTATCACATTATATCTAAGAATGAAAAAATTTATTATTTTTAGCATTACTCATATATATATATATATATATATATATATACATATAACGGCTTAAATGCTCTCAAATTGAGTGGGACTCAAATTTGAATGCATATATTCCAAAAAAAAAAAATATTGACTACCCCATTTCCACTCACCATGTATTCTGGCTGCGTTTTCCCTTTCTTTTTTTTTTTCCCTTTTTTTGAGGCCGAAAAAATATTCAATATGTCAAAAACATTAAAAATAAATGGAAAGAATCACCATGGGGCATTCATGACAACAGGGTCGATCAAGAGTTTATAACCCACTCAACTTGATCACACTGCGGAAAATGACAGTGAAAGACTTGAGAATTTGGGCCCTGGTGTAGACAGCAATGCTAGGTTTTGTACATACACAACATTGGATTAATGGTTCAACGGCACATGAACACATGCTTGTGGATTTTGAGGACCCGCGAGGTTTAAGAGTTCACCCGTCATATTATATATGACAGTGAGACCCATTATAACAAATACGTGTGGGTCTTGTCAGCATTGTATTTTAGGAGAGAGAAAATCGATTTTGTTTAACATTTTTCCATGGATCAATGATGTTCCATTTTCAGATTTTTTCTGGCTCACCAACAAGTGCATGATCAGCTAACATGGAATGACCCTTCCTCGTTAATTAAGGGTCCAGAGGGGAAGCCCCCCCCATTTGCATATGGTTTGGGCGCCAACCAGCATCCAAAAACACTTCCTAAATAAGAGAGAGATGAAAGTAGTTGCAGAGTTCAATCACTGGGAGAAATTTTCTTCTATCTGGCTAACAAGGTGGGCCATCAACTATAAATTCATGGGTCTCACCTTGAATATATATATATATATATATATGATCCAAAATCATTTATCTGTTCACGACAAAGACAACATGAATAAAAAAATGGAATACAAGTAAATGAAAAACTTCCAGCTCAAAAGTGACATGTATTGATACGGTGCAATGAACTGGAAGTAAGAAATTGGATAAAATGAAATTTCTGTAGAGATTGAGGAGTGAATAAAAATGATTCCAGCTTGAGTGATAGTGAAAACACAGAATGTGGCAAAGACAAGATGGGTCAGTAGTAGAGCACTGAAGAAAAGCAACCCAAATCAACCAATAAGCTAATGACCAGTAATTTTGTCGAAAACATTTAGCTTAACCCGGAGATTTTGGTTGATTCCTTAATGGTAGATCTATGAGGGACATCCGAATCCTAAAGATCTTTTGTTGTTTGTCTACATTTGCCAAGTGCAAATTGTTAATATTATTTTGAAGAACACTTAATAATATCATGTCCTGTCCTTTCAATATATTTGATTCGATCGGTGTGTGTTATATCACAGATAAATTAAAGTGTTTAGTATACGTGGCATCTTGTTAATATTATTTTGAGGCAAACTTAATAATATCATGTCTTTTAATGTATGTTATATCACAAATAAATTAAAGTGTTTGGTATACGTGACACCTTGTTAATATTATTTTAAGTTAAACTTAATAATATCATGTGATTTGACTAGTGTGTGTAATCACAAGTAAATTAGAGTATTAGTATAGGTGGCACCAAAATCACAAGTCCCATTTGCAACTTTGAAAACCAAAATTGTGACGGCTACAATGTTTCGTAAAATGGAGTCTTAGTCCAGTCGTATCTCTTACCCATTGCAATGAGAGGGATGACACATTTTCAGTCCAGAGTCCAAGTTTAAGGCTACATATGCTTTCTTTCTTTTTTTTTCTCTTCTTTTCGATACAACTAAGGTGGAGAGAAAAATTAAAATCACGCCAATCGCGTGAAGAATATGCATTTATATCACTGTCATATACTTTCTTATACGTGCTTAAAAAAGATAATTAAAAAAAATGTTATCGCGTAAAGAATTTTTGGGTCACTTTTACCTCTTTAAGAGAGATGAAAAGGATACGAATAATGTTTAGAAACCAACAAACTTGAACTCAAGGAGTGGCTAAGATGGACAATAGTCCCCCCCAAAACCAGACCAAAAAAAAAATTCTTCTAAAATTTTAGCATTTTAAAAATTAACCCAATTCAATTTTTATCCTTCATTTCTGCATCAATTCAATCGTTACCCTTTATTTCAACGGTGATATGAGACTCTTTTTTCAAATAGTGTTAGGCGCGACGATCATTTAGGACATGTTTTCAATCGTGTGTTGATGAATTTTGCATGGAGGTTGGGAAATATACTTGACGACCCACCCACACATGGTGATCACATGGCTACAGAGACCTAAAAGCACTGTGTTTCTCCTGTAAAACGTGTGGGCCGTTGAGGTTTCATTTCAAGCATTTTGGTGCACCATCGAGCAAGTCTTCACCATTTGGATCATTAATTGTAGACGAGAACTGTTAAGTTTAGGGGGCCCTCTTGCTCGCTTAATTCTGTCGGTGTCCACACCAATTTGGTTAACCTTCTTATCCACTGAAAAGGTTACGTCCACATCCAACCCAATCCTCCCCAAATTCCACATTAAGAGGAAAATTATTGAATAGTCCCGGTTCCGACACAAGTGACATTGCAACTGTATAGTCCCGGACCATAACTAATACTCAGTATTTTGTCCATTTTACTCTGATACAAAAACCTGTCAAAGCATTACCAGGTAATGTAATATCGACTCTAGTGCTATGTTGATGCAAACAACCCATGAATTCCTCACACTTGGATGCTATAAAATGCTCTCATAGTTTTTTAAACCTTTAGTTTTCCTTATTAGATGAAATTATTCTTTTTTCCTTTTTCAAAGTAGTTTCTTATTGGTTTACAATCATACATGTGTCATGGAGTATGTCCGTAAATTTAAAAATAAAAATGCAGCAGGAAGCTCAGGTTAGTTTGGCCGCACCAAAGTTAGCCGTCAACAAAAACTTCAACGGGGTCACAGGGCGTCTCTTTCAATAATACCTATACCACCCCCACAGAGTATCATCTGTATAGAGAACTTCTAATATATCAGCTCTCCCATCAGTGCAAAAGCATCTACTACCACAAAGAGTACTAGAAAGAGAACTCAACGAATCTAACATGCTTCAATCATATGGGTTACAAAAACCGAAATGAAGCAGGTCCTAAATCCTAATAATGAATCAGTGGCCAACTGGGTAAATGTACAGTATAAAGCAGTTCCTAATATGATTTTAACCTCCAAAACATTAGTGTTGACAAAAACCGAAATGAAGCAGGTCCTAAATACTAATAATGAATCAGTGGCCAATTGCGTAAATGTACAGTATAAAACAGTTCCTAATATGATTTTAACCTCCAAAACATTAGTATTGTGACCACTGATACTCGGAGATCGAAGAACATGTGAAGCCATTTCGTAGGCCAATGTGGCCACGCATTTTAGAATATTTCCCACTTCCCTAAATACGCAAAGAATAATGATGGAAGTAATTAAGTTAAACATTTATTAAAAAAATGGTAAATAAACTTTGCAAGAATTCTATCTTAAATGCATCACCATGGACGACCTTTCTCCCAAGCCACACTGGTTTCAAACTTGACAGCTGTAACTATTGATTCAGTCAGCTGAATTGTGATTTTTTTATAAATACCAAAAATTCCAATAAACAAAAAAAATCATTCTAAATTAATCATCCTAGTAAGAATGAAACCACCTGTAACCTGGGAGGCCCACAGGAGGATAAAAGAGAGGAGCGGGAGGGAGGGGGTGAATCCTAGCAATTAGAATTTACTACTGCTGAGAAACCACACTGATCTCTACCTCAAGCGAAAATAAGAAAACCAAAAGAATCTAATGCTGCATTTCAAACTTAAAACATGGAATACAAATTGGTTTCATCCAATCATAGAGCAAAGCAAGAGAAACACACCAAAGTGAAGCCACTGCAAATTAAATTAAGGTGTGAAGAACTTTAATGTTCTTAAAAAGCACATGCAAGGAAAAAATGCAGAAAAGTATACCATTCTCCAAGAAGAAATACAACTTACTAACGATAATAAGGAGGCTGACCAGTAGGTGAAGCACCACCAGGACGCGCATATGGCTGATGAGCAGGGTGAGCTACTCTCATGGAAGGCACACCCGGATTAATTTGGCTGGTTTGCATATGGGATGAGGAACCAGCAGGAATGGCATAAGCAGGAACAGACGATGAAGCATATGTTTGACCAGGAGGAAACGTGCTGGGAACTGAGACAAAGGTTGGTCTGCCTGCCTGCATCGTTGGATCCCATGAGGGCACTTGTCCCACAGAAGCTTGAGCCTGCATAGCACCACCGGTAGCAAACCCACTCCCAGGAAATATTGGAGGAGCCTGAGGATGATGCCAAACTGTTGCTGCAGCAGGGAGGCCAGAAGCTTGTTGCATTGCAAGCAAACCTGATTCCTGGGATTGTGTAATCTCTACTTTTGTCACTGTATGCCTAAAACCAGATATATAACTAATCACATTTAAGGAAGTTATTACATAAATTTAAAAGGCAAAGTGACAAGACCAATCCAAAAAAAACAATGGCGAAAGTGTCAAGAATCATACATTTAAGGGCCAAATCTTTTTTTGATCAACGGACCCACTTTTTTCTGGCATTGCCGTCTTACATTTTTTTCCTCTTAATTTTTTCCCATGAACACTAACTCAAAAGCACATTTTTATACCTTTACATTGAGATCAGTATGACGAGAGTATGATAGATGAAGCTTACAATAGCCACCATCATATATGCAGTGTCCCTCTAAAGCATCTTTGGCAATTGCTGCAGTTGTGACATCTAGAAATATAAAAAGTCATAAACTAATCAGCAGGATCCAATAAAAAGTTTAGGAGATAGAAAGACTACGTGCCATAAAAAGAAGATACATGTACTTCGATAAAAATAGTCAACAAAAGGGTGAGGTTGAAAAGGATGGTGACCAAACACTTGATTATTTTGCTCCTTTTTCTTCCTTTTTTTGGGTGGGGGTGGGGGTGGTTGAAACAAGGTGTGCAAGGAATGTCTCTCCATCTTAGATCCGTATTTTGGAGCTCTCTACTAGGTGAAGGTTGAGCGAACCCCAGGATGATAGCTAATCTCAAACTCTGGTCGGAGACTGACAGACAGAGCATCTGCACACTGCACTGTGATTTCCCTCGTCAACAGTGTAGACCAAGTAGCATTCCCAGTCACTCACTTAAATCTCAACAGTCATTCTATTAAAAAACTGGTCAGGTCTATATCTAAGTCAACCAATTTGATGATCCCACAAGATTGGGCATCTGAACAAAATCACATGTCAAAACATCTCCATCCAGGGTAGGCATTGTCCTTGCAGAATACCTTCATATGCTGGCACCCAATTCAAAATTATTTTGAAGTTCAAAATCAAACAAGTCATTTTTTCCATCACATATACATAAGCCAATGTTCTCAATGTATCTGACCCTGCATAGGTTCTTAAAGGTCAGAATGCCAGTAGCTAGAATCAGCAAGAGAATAAAAGATTGAGAAACTAAGGAAGCTGATGGTGGCTCTCAGTCCCTTGCATGCAAGACCTAAACTACCACAGATTTAAACTAGGAAACCAGTTCCCAAGAACGCAATAATTCTGCAATGACATTTAGTCTCGATCAAAGTTCAACAGCCAAAGATTTCTTTTTTTAGAAGGTTGGGGACACCTACCCGGATACTGAATTAGCGCCTGTGTTCCACCATTCTTCTCGAATATGGCAATTTTCTGTACACTACCAAATGCAGAGAATACCTGAAATAGATGAAAAGAATCATACATATAACCCAATAAGAACATACTATGTGCAAGGGAAATCACAAGTACAATTCATCACCGTATTAAGGACATCCACTGTGACAGCATATTGCATGTTCTCAATCGATGCAAGAAGCACATTATTCTCCTGTTCTTTTTTCTTTCCATCAGGACCAACAACAGGCTGAATATTACTGCTTATTAGCTCTTGTTAAGCATTACAAAATACAATGGAAGTTCAAAAGCAAGGCAAGTACCCTTTTTTTTGGTTAAGTAAAAACAAGAGAAGTACCTGAACAACTCCTTCAATTGCTGTAGGATTAACAGGAAGATACGGATTTGTATAGTCCCTGTAATATGAAGCAAAAAAATTCCACATCTCATGTGAACAATATTGACAGCATTATTAATAAACTCATACAACATTAAATCTCAATCCGACATTAAATCAAAATAATGAGGTAGCAAAAAACAATAGCCAAATAAACAAAATGCAAAAGCTTCACAAACTGTAATGGAAAAAGTAGCACATCACATTTGTGCACACAGAGAGGAGCACTTCAAGTGCATTTATTGCATGTGGGCATGTTTCTAAGCATAATATAAGAAATCCCCAAACCTAAAAAACACGGACACAGCTAAATATTATAAAAGGCTCAGACATCTAACTAGGGCCGAGTCCGACCCAGACAAAAAACGATATGGGCCATATGGTTATGTTTGACATGGCAAATTCTGAAAAAAATAAAATTAAAAATAGGACACTGGACACAGGAAAGAGATGGCTATATATAGTATATATATATAAAAAAATAATATAGTATAAGAAGACATTTATTATGTAATAATACAAATATATAAATTTGATTAATTATTTAATTCTGTATTAAGGTTGCATGACGTGAAGAGTGAAGTTCAGCAAACACCACAAAAATTATTGAACTATATATACTAATAATCTCATAGAAGTGTTATGGCAAGTTTGACTTGTGATAGTCATGTACATAGTATTAAAATTTCTTTATAAATAAGAGAAAAGACTTTTCATGGTTTCTAGCTATGTAAATCGTATTTTGGAATGTCTCACTTACTTTTCTTTTTCTTTTTTTTAACCAGTGGGAGGGTTTCACATGTGTTGGCCGTGTGTCCGAAATAATGAAATTTACTTTTAAATTATAAATTTATCCCAATGTAGTTAAAGACACTAGGGTCTCACATTATTCATAAAGCGAGGTGACAAAAAAGTGTTAACATGAGTGAAGCTAGGGCTACACTTAGAAAATAATCAAAATTATATTCACATTAAAAGTTTATTTTATTAAAATTAAGTACATAACTTTATCATTATTAATAAAAAATTCATCTAAAAGTGACAATTTTTAGTGGGTATATGAAGTATATGACTCTATTTTGAAAGATGTTTGAGTGTTTTAATTAACACTAAGGGTGACATTCAAATGTTTTATCGTGTATCGTGTATAAGATAAAAATAAGTATATAATTTAAACCCAACCCGTAACTTCTGTCTAGTATAAAATAAACCCAACAAAAGATAAAGTTTGCAATCTCCGTAGACATTTAAACCAATTCTTAAAAATCAGGCTTATGTTGGAAAAACTTCCCGTATAGGTGATCAATCAATTTGGTTGATGGAGGGAAGTTGTTTTATTGTGGACAGGTCCAAATATTGTGAAGAATGATGATAGTTTACTGGTTATAGAAGATAAAATGTCAATCACTACTTATACTTTTTTACATGTTGAAAGTGTCTCTCTCTTCAAAGTATTGAATTTTGGACAACATCTTAAATAATTTATATGTTTATTAGGCTAGTTTTGTGTTAATACTTGATAATAATAATACTTGTATTAATATAATAAATTGTACAACTATGTTCTTTTATATTCATGTTTCTAATAGAAGTGTTAAATAAATACATAAAACAGTATAAACATAAATGACATACAAATAAAATACGTTACAATTTAAAAAAACTATCGCCTTTCGCCTTACTTAAGGTGATTGTCTCTTTAAAGACAAATGGCCTAGAACATGATAAAACGTTAATATTAAAAATCGGCTCGCGTGGTCGCCTTTGACAACATTGATATGTCCACAAGATGTCAGGTACGTCTCTCTAAGAGTATCCACGTATCATCAGGTGTCTGATACATGTCCAACATAGACATGGCACCTTCATGAAAGTTTTTGAGTTGGAAGTCTATTCAATCTTAATAGTAGTATAGAAACAGGGTTACATTTCAATTGCCTCAAAGGAAGCATGGAAGCATTTAGGAAATGATCCCATGACTTACACTTCTTTCTTTTTTATTTATCGGTATGACTGACTCTGTTCTATATGCAATGCATATTCATTACAAATAAGACCGTAGACAATAACTTGCTCAAGTAACAAGGTTACATTTCAATTGCCTCAAAGGAAGCATTTAGGAAATGATCCCATGACACTTTTTTTTTAACGGTATTACTGACTCTTTTATACTATGCAATGCATATTCATTACAAATAAGACCGTAGACAATAAGTTGCTCAAGTAACAAGACAACAAATCAAGTAATAAGGCAACAAACAAACTCCAAGCTAAATTTCAGACAATTAAAAATAAATTAAGATATGACGAATGATAAATGTGTGCCTATAACGTTGCACCTTTTTCATGTAACATACCACACCACCTACACGGTCCATATAAAATCAACTACACTGCTAGTCCCCACAACAATCTGAGTGGCATTTAGGATCAGCCATTCTAAGATGAGAATTCGCAGGTCGCATTTGACAATTGACCTCAACAACAAACTCCAGCAAATATCATTATTTTCTCTCTTTTTTTTTTATATAGGTGAACTCCAGCAAATATCTTTTAAGAAGATAAAGCCAATTAAAGTTAATTTTGCTATAGAGGAGCATAGCAACAATTGCTGATTGGGCTGATGAAATAAAGGCAGCACAAACAAAATGCTTGTAAGTCAAATAGCTCTATGATAAAAACAACAGAGTATGAGTGAACAAGACTAAAACAATGAACACAACAAGTCAAAGCGAAAGTATTGCTGGGAGTGAAACTCTTAACATGATTGTTCATTGCCTGCTGTGTAAGGAACAAAAAGGAAATGTGCTATTATAAAACAGATAAAAATATAAGACAAAAGGTACATTACTTCATTAATTCATTTCCCACATATTCACTAAGGAACTCTAGAAAAACTACTACAATAAGATGAAGAAAATTACTAAGAGGCCATGAAACATGTTCTAGCTGCCAAGCTTCACTAACCCCTAGATGACAAGAAGCACGCACATTAATTAGCAAGACACGGATTGCTAAATCAAAAGCTTACAAAGCATAATGATGAAAAATCAAAGCAAAACTTGTCACCAAATATATGAGAATTAAGAAACATGGAATTAATGGCCTGATGAATAGTTTACTATTACCTGCTACGATGAGATTGAAACTTAATATTCAGGTCTGTATGTGCAGAATATGAGATGCGCAAGTGGCAAGAACCAACATGATCTGGAAGCAAGTACCTGAACATTACAAGCACGTATTCACCACAAAATTAGCAACTTTGAAGGGAGGAAATGTGTCACAGATGCGAAATAAATGGAGGGGTAAAAGTATGTGCACGCGCGCACACATACACACAGAAGTGCGTGCCTGGGTATGCTTCTTCCATCCAATGCCTCCCTTGCAGAAGATGCAGTCTCAGCATCACTGAATTGGATCAAAGCCTGCCAAGATTTCCAGCAAATTGAGAAGAATTTAGGGAGATAAATGCAGTTGCAAAATTCTAAGTGCTCCTTTCAACATCCTACCTGAAAACCAGCAGCTTTTTCAAAAGTAGCAATCTTGTGCACAAAGCCAAAAGCAGAAAACACCTGAGATAAATTTGGATTAGATTTGAGCATGTAGCATTAGACAAAGACGAAGAATAATCAAATGGTATTCCATAAAAAAAAATAAAAAAATAAAAAAAAAACCATATCATTACAATGGGACAAGAAAGAAAATATCAATGGATCAGAAATAAGTGCAGAATGACACCTGTATATGTAAGTGTGATGATAGACCTTAGAAAGGAGTATGACGAACATGATAATATATCCAGACTGTCTCCAGCAAGAGAAATTATATAAGAACCATCATCATCTGTGATCCAACCGATTTCAATCAAAAGCTGACACGCAAATTAATTATGGTACTATTTCCAAGAAATAATCAAGATAGTCAAAAAAAATCTGAACTTGTCCTGAGCCTAAAATGTCACTCAAAACTCCCAATTAAACACAAAGAAAAGGTCTTAGGACCCAAAACAAAGAATCACGTCAATTGGAAGAGGAAAAAAAGGCTGTATGAGCAACAGATGATTCAAGCATAACCAATGAACACTTTCCAAACGAATTCGTTTCATATTACAGTTACTACTTGATTTAAGCACGACATATAGAATACACGTAAAAAAATAAAAGACAGACTACGATATTTGTCCACAACTCCTTTTTCTTATTAAAAATTATGAGGGAATTAAGAGGAAACAATGAGATTAGCAACATAGATGAGATATCATCCCCAAATCACTATGATGAATGTATTTCAAGCTAATGGGAAGACAATGAATCAACGATCCAAGCATTGTGTATCAACCTCTAATTATGAATTGAGTTATCCAGTCACAATTATGAATTACATCTCACAAAATCACAGCAGTGGAAAAAGAAAAACTACTCATGTTCAAAGCTCTAATAAACTCGGATCATCCAGAATGCACTTACCAAGTGAATTACATCTATGCTGACATCGCCAGCTTCTACACCCTCAATTGTTACCAGCAAGACATTTCCCGGAACATCTCCTGGACCCTTGTTGTTGACAATTTCATGTCTATTTGAATATTGAATATACACAGTTTTACCACGAACCTGTGCAGGCTCTGAAGAAGAAGCATAATACGTAACCATATTAATGGCCTGATTAAGGTCCTGCCTGTAATAGTAAAAAAATCTGTTTGTCAACAAAAATTGCCACCTAATAAAAAGTAAAGCATTCCATGTCTTCTGGTTGACAAAGAAAGTTTCAACCAAGCATATCTAACAACCAGCAGAAATTTCCTTCATAAACCTAAGTATAGTGCACATATAGAGGCATGAAGGATAAACACAACTAAACAGTTCATGTCTCAAGGTGGAGAGCCACAAAACAGAAAGGGGATCACAACCAATGTGATATGTGCTCAAATATATCATGAGAACTTATCATCATCCATGACACATCCAAGTTATCTAATATGTGCTAAAAAATATATAGAACCTGAAAAACATCATCAAAATTTATCACAACCCCAGACACATCCAAGTTATATAAGGACATGATGCTGATGTGCTCAAAATTTATTTAGAAGCCTACAAAATATCATCAAAATGTATCATAATCCCACAAATATCTATGTATTGCCCATTAGCTATCGCTTATCTTTCCCTCGAATAAATAGAAGTTAGTTAACCGTATCATTGCACAAAATGGCTTTACATAGCAAGGGGAAGTCCATGTGTACATAAAAGAGAACGAGTTAATTATTCGCTTCAATTCTTTTTGTTATTTTCTATTGCTGAACTTCAATTCAAAGCACGTCACATGGACAAACCTATTTTTAAGCAAAACATTTCAATTCATTTAAAAACAAAACACTGCGGGAACAACAGAACCTGATGTCAAGACACCAGTATTTTACAGGCACGCAAAGAATTGACAACAAAGTTCTATATATTCATACACATCCCAAAAACGATCTAACATTCCCATACATATCTAAATTCGTGGACTAATCGAACAAAACAGAACAAAACCCTAATAACTACTCACAAATTCGACGAAAGCCTGGTTGTGATTAGCGCCGACATTGCTCTTGGTGTTAACGATCTTGCCGAATGGCTTGCAGATCTCGACGAGCTCCTCTTCGATGCACTCCCATGGCAAGTTTCGCAGGTGTAGGACCTTCGACTGGAGTCTGCGTGTACCGAAACTGAGGCGGCCCGGACGTCGACATCAGCCGATTATGGTTTCGATTTTAGGGTTTGAAAAGTTCGAATATATAGGTTCTATACTATGTGAATCGAAAGGTTGCGAATTTAGGGTTTACTTGAGTTGGAAATAGGCGGAGATCGGGGTGTGCTCGTTGGTTACCGTACTGAAACAACCGGGGTCCTCCTTGGGACTACGGGGTTCCCACTCTTCGGAAACTTCTCTGTAGCCGCTCACATATACACGGCTAACGCTACCTAAGAGTGGACGTAACGCTACCTAAGGAGAGTCGTCTTAACTATCAATTTGATTTATAATGTAGGGCTCGTTTAGTGTAGAAAACTGCGAATCGAAATAAGTTACCCGTTTCAGATGCTAAGTGAGAAAGTACGGTTTGAAACAAATATATAATTTAACAAAATTATAATTTAAATTAAGTTATAAATATTTAGATAAATATATTTTAAATAAACTTAAATAATATTATAGCATTTAAATAAATGGTAAAATAATATGATTTTAATATAAATTATTTTTATTATCCTTATATATTAAATTTTTTATATTTTTATAATTAAATTATTTTTATAAATAACAAATATATAACACTTATATATAATTATATAGCACACATAAATGTATATTATATATTAGAATAATTCTCTTTACTTATATATATAGCACATTATTAAATAAAATATAATTATATTTTTTATTTAATGACATACTATTTTATAACTAATAAACTCGAGGCACGTAAAGATTTTTTTTCAAATAACATTTATCGATGAAACATCAGATGAGACCCACCATTTTAATGTCGCTTAAAAGTCTCAGCATATTTAGGACGTCAAATGTTAGGTTTAAAACATTTCAAATATTAAAAAATATTTTTTTAAAACCCAACTATAAAATAATTTTATAAAAAATTTTTAAATACATGTCCAAACGGTGCCTTTTATCTTTTTAAAAATTTGTTTCTGTTTATGTCCCATGTATGTATAAATGTATGTCTGCATGTATATACATGTATGTGTGTATATATATTTATAAATAAACCCTACTCTCCTCCCTCTCATATAACACTCTAGATCTCCCACTATTTATGGATTGATTACATTTTCAAATTCCTTTATAAAAACATCTGGCCAAACACATCTAATAAAAATGAAAAAGTAAAATAAAATATGTCGTAATTAAGAATTAATTTTAAATGTTTTTATTAAATATTCAATTAATCACTTATGCCACTATAATTATTGATTAATTGCATCAAACTTAATTACATGTGTTTGTAATTTGTTCGACAAATTTGTTCAGTAAATTTGTTAATTTACAATAAGCAGTGCCTGTTAGAACCAAGAAAAGCGACAAAAAACTTGCAAAATAACAGCGTGAGAACACTCAAATGCAGGGAGAACTTTCTTATTGAATTCAAAGAGTTTCAGTCGCTATATAATAACTTTACAAAATAAACTGAAAGAGAAATAACAGCCCTCGATTTACAACCCTAGGATCGTGGTATATCACTAAGTCTTAAACAGATAATGCAACAAACGTGTCCCTCAAGTATAGGGATTATTCATCATTACTTAAAACAAATCCTAAAAACTAGGAGATCTAAAACTTTAACATCCTCCCTTAAACTGAATAATGTTAGTAATGAGTTTACACATGGATATGAGATGACTCCCATCAGCCCACGTAACTTTGTGAACAGACCGAGCTTCAATGGTTTTGTTAGAATATCAACAACTTGCTCCTAAGAAGAGCACTGAACTAAATCCACAACTCCTTCCTTGATAAAATCACAAAGAAAATGAAACCGAACGTCAATATGCTTACTACGACCATGTATCATCGGATTCTTGGAAAGTTTAATTGCATAAACATTATCACAATACACCACTGTAGCCTTGTGTTGAACATGTTTAAGTTCTTGCAAAATCCTCCTCATCCACACTATTTGACAAGCGCTCGAGGCTGCAGAAATGAACTCTGCTACAGTTGTGGAGAGAGTAACCACAGGTTGCTTTCTTGATGACCAAGATATTACTCCCGAGCCCATCATGAACATATACCCGACGTGCTTCTTCTGTCATCTTGATCTCCTGCATAGTCACTGTTTGTATAGCCTACTAGTTCTTCTTTTCCTCCTTTCTTGCAAAACACGTCAAAGCTGAGTGTTCCCTTTAAATACCGTAGCACCCTTTTTGCTGCCTGTAAGTGAATCTTAGTGGAACGTTCCATGTACCTGCTAATTAAACTCACTTATAAACATCAGGTCAGGATGCGTGGCAGTCAAGTACATGAGACTCCTCACCATTTGCTTGTAGAGTGTGCTATCAATTCTCACTCCATCTTCATCCTTCACAAGCTTGAAACCAAGAACCACTGTATTGTGCACTGGATTGCACTGATCCAGATTAAACCTTTCTAATACTTCCTGAGCATATTTTCGTTGGCTAATGAAAATACCATATATCTTTTGCAATACTTCAATGCCAAGAAAATAACTCATTTTTCCAAGATCAATCATATCAAATTCGACCATCATAGATTGTTTGAACTCTTTGAACATACTTTCATCATTCCCAATGAATATAAGATCATCAACGTAGAGACAAACAATTAACATACCTCCATTCTTTTTTTTTTTTGGTGAACAAAATATGCTCATATGGACACTTCTTGAACCTTTCTCGTACGAAATAAAACTTTATACGACTATACGAAGCTCAAGGAGCTTGCTTAAGACCGTATAAAGCCTTTTTAAACCTGTACACCTTTTGCTCGTGACCTTGTTGTTCATAACCAGGTGGCTGTGCAACAAACACCTCCTTATTTAACTCTCCTTGTGGAAAGCCAAATTCGACGTCCAACTGATAGACCATCCAATTTTTCTGTGCAGCAAGTGAAAGTACAACTCGTATGGTGTCCAAGCGAGCCACAGGTGCAAACACTTCAGCATAGTCCACTCTGTACTGTTGGTTGTACCCTTTTGCGACTAACCGAGCCTTGTACTTATCCACTTCTCCATTCTCATTGAGTTTTGTTCTAAAAACCCATTTCACGCCAATTGTTTTTCCTTCAAGTGGTAGCTCGGTCAGTTCCCATGTATCATTCCTTTCAATTGCTTGAATTTCTGCATCCATAACTTGCCTCCATATTTTACTTTCCACAGCATCTTCATAGGAAATAAGATCAGCATCCGTGAATAACGCCAAGTGAGCCAAGTTCACATCCACGTCGTCCTCCTCCGAGAGTCCTTCACCACTCACATAATCCCGCATCCATCCTGGTGTTCTTCTTGTCCGAGCTTCACGTGGTGGGCTTCCACTTGCCAACATATTAGAAGGGTTAGTGCCTGCCACATCGCCTTCAATTACTCATTCATCCCCAAGAGTTTCTTCGACAATGCTCACTGTAGATTCATCTTCACTGTTACTCTTTTTTATACCTTCTTCCTCTTCTATTTCCCATTCAAGATTAGCCAAGATTTCCTCCTCATGACTTTCATCCCAATTCCAGCTTTGGTTCTCGTTAAAAACCACATTTCGGCTCACGATAATCTTCTGAGAAACATGATCAAATAGCCTATAAGCTTTAAACCCTTCACTTACCCCAAAAAATATACATTTGAGGCTCTTGTCATCAAGTTTGATTCTCTTGCTGTCAGGTACATGCACATGAGATATGCATCCAAAAATTCTGAAGTGATTCACAGACAGTTTATATCCACTCCAAGCTTCTTCAGGAGTCTTGTTCTTCATGGCAAATGTTGGACTTCTATTTAGAACGTGCACAGTCCAATTTACTGCCTCGGGCCAGAAAAGCTTTGGAATTTTCTTCTCAGCAAGCATGCTTCAAACCATGTTTATAATAGTTCGGTTTTTCCTTTCCTTTCCGCCACCCCATTTTGTTGGGGAGTGTACGCATCCGTCAATTATCTTTGAATCCCATTGACTTTACAAAATTAGTAAACTCTTGTGATATAAATTCACCTCCACGATCAGTGCGAAGACTTCCAATGAACATCCCAGTTTCCTTTTCAACCCTAGCTTTGTAGGTCTTAAAGGAAACAAATGCTTCTGACTTTTCCACCAAAAAATAAACCCAAGTTTTTATACTAAAATCATCGATGAAGGTGATGAGATACCTTTTCTTGCCGGATGAGATGGGATTTATTGGTCCACATGTGTCTGCATACACCAATTGAAGAGTCGTAGAAGCCCTCGATATGCTTTCTTTTGGGAATGGGTCTCGAGCTTGTCTTCCTACCAAATAGTTTTCACATACGTTTACTGGAGCTTTGAACTAAGGCAGCCCCTTAACCATTTTCTTTTCTTGGAGAACTTTGAGACCATTCCAACCGAGATATCCATATCGACAATGCCACAGTTGAGATTGGTTAGTAGTCAGAGAAGAAAAACACCTTTGCTTCTTTGGTAAATATCGTGCAAGTATAGTGAACATTCAATTGCACGACATTTCAGTCTCCATGATTAGGCCTTTCTTAGGATGAAAGACCTTGCATTTTCCTTGTTGCATGAGCATAGCAAGGCCCTTTTCTTGTAGCTGGCCAATGCTCAAGTAGGTCATGCTTTAACTCTAGGACATAGAAAACTCCAGTGATTATTTGCACAATCCCTTTTACCTCCATACGAATATTACCCTTCCCTAGCACAGTGGGACTTGAATCATTCCCCAACTTCACTGATTCCCTGAAGTTGTTCTCCAAATCAGAAAATATTTCCCTTATGCCGCACATATGGTTACTGCAACCTGAATCCAGGAACCAAATGTGATCTCTATCAGATTTGTTGACATCCATATATGCCATCAACAACATCTCTTCACTTGTCTCTGCAAAGTTTGCCATAAAATCTTTTTCTTTCTTGGGACACTCCCACTTGAAAGTGCCCTAAACTCATGACAGTTGTAACATTCTAAGGTAGATTTATCGTAACCAAACCTACCCTTTCCTCTACCTCTTCCACGGTAAGCACTACGACCTCCACCTATTCTGTGAGTGACTTGCAATGCTTGTTCATCCACAGTATGTCGGCTTATCCGTTGTCCATGCACCAAGATGTTGCTTTGAAGTTCATCGATGGACAAAGAATCAAAATCATTCGACTCCTCACTGGAGCACACAACATAATCATACTTCGGAGTCATGGATCGCAAGATCTTTTCAATGATTATCACGTCTTCTATTTTTTCTCCATGAATTCTCATCTTGTTGGCTATGATGAGAGTTCTTCCAAAGTACTCATTCACTGATTCTCCACCCTTCATGTGAAGCATCTCAAACTCTTTGTGAAGAGCTTGCAACTGTGCACGTTTAACTCGTGCTGTGCCTTGATACTTTTACTTCAACGAATCCCAAATATTTTTTGCAGAATCCTTCTTCAAGATTGTCTCCAAAATTGATCGATCAATGGCTTGGAACAAATAGTTCTTTACCTTCAAATCTTTCAGCTTTTGATCATCAATTATTTTCTTCTGTGTTTCAGTGAGATCCATTACTTTTGTTGCTGCAGGAATCCCAATATCCACCAGGCTCCAATACTCCTTGGATCGCAGGAAGTTCTCCATAAGCATGCTCTAGTGATCATAGTGCCCATCAAACCTTGGAATAGCAGGCTGCACAAAACTGTTCTCAGTTGCCATGTCTAAGTTTCTTCACATTCCTGTTTTAGACTTTTGGTCAGGCCTCGTGACGTGGCTCTGATACCAGATGTTAGAACCAAGAAAGCGACAAAGAACTTGCAAAACAACAGCTTGAGAACACTCAAATACAGGGAGAACTTTCTTATTGAATTCAAAGAGTTTCAATTGCTATACAATAGCTTTACAAAATAAACTGAAAGAGAAATAACAGTCCACGATTTACAACCTTAGGATCGTGGTATATGACTAAGTCTTAAACAAATAATGCAACAAACGTGTCCCTCAATAATATGGATTATTCTTCATTACTTAAAACAAATCCTAAAAACTAGGAGATCTAACAACTTTAACAGTGCTATGCTAGGTGTTCTATCCTACTTCGACCCTTTTTTTTAATGTGATTTTTTTTTAAATGGTTATTTAATTATCCACTAATGCATTTGTGAATTTGTCTTGAGATGATAATTAGTTAAAATGACCCAATTAGCTTCATCCCTACATTTAATCATGTAAATATATATATATATATATATATATGCTATTGATTTTATTTTTTCTTCTATATTTACACAATTATAATAATATCTTTGTTATTATTTAAATGAAGTACACTAGTTAATTAACATTTCATTGTTAAATTTGAAGCATAATGTCAAATCACAATAATACGTATAAAATGGAGAATAATGGAAAGAGAAATCATAGTATAAAGAAAGGGAAAGACAGTCATATATATATTTTTATAATTTTATTATTTGAGTATGAGTACATGATTCTTAACCTTTTCTCTCATCAAATGAACCGAACAAAGCCCTGAGATAAACTTAAAAGACAAATTATTTTGTTTTTTCAATATTAGAAATCAGTATTAGAAAAAGAAAAATGAAAAGGTGACCTCTTTTTAAGTTGGAGTTAACTTTTACGTCTTGTTTATTAGGCAGAAATAAAATAGTTATTTTATAAAATGAAAATGATATAAAATATAATAGAGAATATTGAATTAGGTTTGGAATTATTTTTAATAAAATGCTTGTATTCTTAGATAATAAAAAATAAAAATAAATTATAAAAAATATTTTTAAAATATCTATTATACTATACCAAATACGATCTTACATTTTATAAAATATCACATTAGATTCTTTATTATCCTTTTTTTTTTGTAATGGAAATAGATATGCAGATACACTATTCTACATATTCGTTAAGAAAGTTGTCCCCAAGCATTGGTGGATGTCGAGAAGTGTGTTTAGCCTTAACTCGCGGCTATGAAGTCTCGATCTCAAGCTAGACTGAATAATATCGAGACTTTACTGCTGAACTAATAAGGAGTTAGGGATTCTTTAAATTTTTAAACAACAAGCATAACATGGATGTTTGATCAAATTGACCTTATAATTAATTTCAAGGGATTTTATAAAGTGAGTGGGAGAACACAACTAAAAGATTTGCTTATCAAGTTTGACTTTCTTAAACGATCTAAATCTTGAGACTACTAAAGTTTATTCGCTTGTTAATTTTAATATTATAAAATTAGTTAAGTATACGCGAATTGACAGTTAATTATAAAAAAAATAAAATTTATAATAAAAATAATGCTCAACTCTAGGCTTACGTGTCACAATTTTATGTAATCAATTGCCGTAATCACACATAAATAAACACAATAAATAAATAAATAAAAAAAATTCGTCTTACCTAGAGCCAAACATGTCCTTATAATTAATTCCAACACCGCATGTAATTTCAAGGCTAACTGTAATTTTATAAGCATGGGATTTTCATAAGTCACCGACTCGCCTTGAAAAATCTTTCTTTTTTCGGGTGTACAGCACGCGCATTGCGTTATATAGAAAGTGGTGCCCACTTCTGCACTACGTTCCGGTCAAAACCCTAGAAATCATCAAATCACAGAAGGGTGTTGAACCTGATATCTCTAATCTCAGTCTCTCTCTCTCTCCGTCTCTCCCGCCGATTCGACTGTGGAGTTTTGTGTTTAATTATCCAAAGGTAACGCTAAGTCATTTGTCCTTCGTCCGATGTCATCCACAGTGTCATCCATTGATTTATTATGTGCTTATCGTTTATTTACACCTGTATAGATATCCATGTGCATTTATAAATCTTTTGTTCGATTTGTTTTGGTTTAGGGTTTAAAATCACGTGGCTTGCACAGATCTACATTTATGCACCGATCAGACATCTTCTTAGTTCTTTAATGTCTTTTGTTCTGTATGTTTCTATGGAAAAAGTTTCCGTTAAAAGAATCTCTTTCTTGGGTCTCCACCTATGTCGATGGTAATTTTATCGGAAAGCCTGAGAACATTTATCACGTCTCTTCAGTTTGTTTCATGAAAATGTATATATTGAAACATTTTTTTATTTTTTTTTAAACAAACTGATCCTGAGGATTTTCGTAGTGAGCAATTTTAGTTGTTACGGTGAAGTTTTTGGCCAGTTACGCTTGATTTTTTAGAAAAGCACTGGTTTTAATTGTTGAGTTATTTGTAAGAGGTTTGAAGTAAAGATCTGGTGCAGTAAGTTTTGATACTCATAGATAGGGGGGCAGTGATTCCAGACCTTGCTTTGATTTGCATTGCTATTTTCCTTTTCTCTAAACATGCTGTTATGTTGGAGTAAAATTGACTTGATAGAGCAATAGTTTGTGAATGATTACAATTTGTTGGTATATAATGCCGTTGCATAGTATGCTTGTATCCCTGCATCAATTTATGTTGTTATTTTTGTCTTCCCTACGTTGAAAAGTTGAACCATACTACGTTTGTCTGGTGGTTTTATCTTCATTTTTTCTTTTTTCCCCGGCTTAGAGTTAAGAAATCCTAAGAAGTATCAAATATGGAAAATATCCCCGTCTAGATTTAGGAGTTTACAATGTTATTAGTTATTGTGTTTGTATCATTATTTGGGAGTGTCTTTAAATGAATTTTTGAGGCAATGATATTGATAAGTAGTTTCATATATTATTTGGTTTCTATTTAATGCTGATTCGGTATTGCAAAAAATGAAGGAAGTTTGCTTCTGACCTTTCATATCATTGATAACCAAAAAATTATGTACTTTCCCTCTGCATATTTGTGTGTTTGTCTCCCCCCCCCCCCTCTCTTATGGGTAAAGAATGCTGTCATTTAATAGTTCTTCTTAACTTTTGAATAGGATGATCTTCAATATCTGATTTATCTTCTTTTGAATATATGTAAATATTGGACTGTTTTCAGTTATTTTCTTTTCTTGTTTCTGCTACTCATTTTGTAGTTCTTTAACAGTGAATATTCTGAATAAAAAACAGATTTCAAGTCATTTTTGGCCAATGGCTGGTCAGAGGAATAATTATGGAAAGCGTTCACATTCACAATCTGACTACGCTGACAATGGCGGAAATAAAAGAAGAAACCATGGGAAGGATAGAGATCCTTTTTCTATTGGGCCAGAAGATACTGTATACAGGTACTTGTGCCCAGGAAGGAAGATTGGAAGTATCATAGGGAGGGGTGGGGAGATTATCAAGCAATTAAGGTTAGACAGCAATTCAAAAATTAGGATTGGTGAGACGGTTCCAGGATGCGACGAGCGCGTTGTCACTATCTATAGCACTAGTGAGGAAACAAATGTCTTTGATGTCACTGACAATCACATTTGTCCAGCCAAGGATGCTCTCTTCAAGGTGCATGACAGAGTTGTTGCTGATGATTTGGCTGCTGATGAGGACTCTGAAGAAGCCCCACAAGTTACTGTTCGGCTTCTTGTACCATCTGATCAGATTGGGTGTGTTATTGGAAAAGGTGGACAGATAGTTCAAAACATACGTAGTGAAACTGGTGCTCAGGTTCGCATTCTGAAGGATGATCATTTGCCTCCTTGCGCATTGAGTTCTGATGAACTTGTCCAGGTAACATGGACCTATTTGACAGTGATGTGTTGCTTGTTTTAAATTTCATGGTGTTGAATGTTGGCTTACAGTATTGTTTTGAGACCCATTTTAGGTGTTTGCTGCAAGCAATTTCATGTTAACATGTTTTTTGAAATTAGTTTCTGGTGTTAGCGCCATTCTGTAGATATGGGAGGATGAGGGTTCCCCTTAACAGGAGAAAGTGTGTTTACCTATAAAATAAGTGGAACTGTTAAGCCCAACACACTACTTTATATGGAAAATGGAATGTGTGCGACAGTGCTTTTAGTTGTACCATGGGTTGTCTATTTTATGGGAACTTACTGTTTCTGAATACTGATTCTTCGTAATTTTTTATTTTGTGGGTTCAATCTGGTCCCAGTACTAAGTTCATTTTTCGATTATTAAATTTCATTTTTGTTCTTGCATTTTTTTTCAACACTTTTTAATAGTTTTTGATTAAAAATTACACGGAATGTTTCAATATATTGTTTTGGAGTTATTATTTTGTGATTGATTGGCTGAATAATGCTCACATCTTTGACTAGTTATTTGTTTATATTTGGTGGGTATCAGGTATCCGGTGAAGCCTCAGTTGTGAGGACTGCTCTTTATCAAATTGCATCTCGCCTTCATGATAATCCATCTCGATCCCAGCACATGCTTGCTTCTGCGACGCCCGGTGTGTATCCTTCCAGTGGTTCTCTTATGGGGCCAAATGCTGGTGCTCCAATCATGGGATTAGCTCCACTGATGGGTCCTTATGGAGGATATAAAGGTGACAGTGGAGATTGGTCACGTTCCTTTTACTCAGCCCCGAGGGATGAAGCTTCTTTGAAGGAATTTTCTCTGCGTTTGGTTTGTCCTACTGCAAATATCGGTGGTGTGATTGGCAAGGGTGGTGTCATAATCAATCAAATCAGGCAGGAGTCTCGGGCAGGTATCAAAGTTGATAGCTCAGCTGCTGAGGGAGATGATTGCATAATATCTATTTCAGCAAAAGAGGTAAGCATTTAATTGTTTCAAATGGATGCTTCCGGATCATATATTTGGAGGATCTTATTTCATGATTTTAATGGTAGTCCATCACATGCTATTCCAGATCTTTGAAGACATCTCGCGAACTATTGAAGCAGCATTGCGCTTGCAGCCCAGGTGCAGTGAAAAAGTTGAAAGAGATTCAGGTCTTATTTCGTTTACTACTCGTCTACTCGTGCCAACCTCTCGGATTGGCTGCCTTATTGGCAAAGGAGGAACTATAATTACAGAGATGAGGAGAATCACCAAAGCTAATATTCGCATACTTTCGAAGGAAAGCCTTCCCAAAGTTGCAGCTGAAGATGATGAGATGGTGCAGGTAAGAACATCACTACAGCATGTGGATATGTCATATTATGAATATTTCATTGTTTTGTGTAGTCTCAAATGTGCCTAGATCGTTTGGAATCTGTACATTGTAATTTTTTCCCCTTAATAATATCAGATTTCTGGAGACCTTGATGTTGCTAAGGATGCTCTTGTGCAAGTAACTTCACGGTTGAGGGCAAATCTTTTTGATAGGGAGGGCGCTGTATCTGCATTTGTGCCGGTTCTTCCATACCTTCCCATGTCAACTGATGCTTCAGACGGTTTAAAATATGAAAGTAGTGATAGTAAAAGACATGGACGTGGACATTCTTATTCTGGTGGATATGGTGGCTCAAGTGATTTGCCTGCTGGTGATGGGTATGGAAGTTACGGTGGTTTGCAGGTAATTTCATTTCTATTTCTTCACATATTTTTTCTTCCAAATAGAACACGGAAGAGAAAAATATGTTTTTGCTAATGTTTTCACATTCATTGAGAGATTATTCTGTTGGTCATTAGATTTTTCTTATGTTCCTATATTCCATTATGCATTCAATACATCGCTCTCTTTTATCTTTCCTATTTTTTTTTATAAATTTATTTTTTCATGTCGTTTGCAGACTGGCAGTGGTGGTGGTGGTGGTGCTTATGGAGCCTATGGTGGCTATTCTTCGGGACGTACTGGTAGTTCTGGGTAAGAATTTCGTTTGCAGTTCCCTTTGTCTACTATTCCTGTGGCTTGTTAATGGTCATAGGCAGCTTGGTTCTATCTTGGAGAAGGGGGTTGCATAAGGTCGATACCCAGTGCAATGCCTACAGTTCGACTTATAAACACACAATCTGAATCTAGTTATTAAAATTTCCTTTTGTAATTGTCAATTATGATAAAGTTGTTTAATTGAGGAAATGGTCATAAATAGAGCAAAATGGTGAGGTATGATTCATGTAATGAATCTCAATTAGTTTGGGATAAGGCTTTGTTGAGTTGAGTTTAAAAATCAATTCTTTTCAATCAAACACCCCCCATCCCCCCAACAAAAAAGAAAAGAAAAAAGAAAATAGTGAGTTCTGACAAACTTTTATCAAAAGCTGATGAATTTGATAAAATGTTTCTGATCTTTGTGGATGTCGTTTTTATGAACATGAAATTTCACTTCTTCCCCATTGTTTTCCTATTGACATGTTCGTAGTTTTCCATATCAAACACAGAGAGAGAGAGAGAGGTTTCCGGTTTTGATTTTTGCTAAATGTTGGCATCTTCATCCATATTTGTTGTTTAAAACTTACCTCATTCCTGATCCGTAGCTTATGTGACAGGTTATCTGGACAGAACCCTGTTTCTCGTCGAAAAAACTATGGTTACTAAGTTTGATGGGGACTTGCTGAGTTGCAGGTTGATTTTGGTTTCCCTTCACACATTTCCTTGTGTTTGATTTAATTGTTTTTTTTTTCTTCTCTCTTATATTATATGCTTAACTCATGTTAGTTTATGACAGTTTGGTAACATAACCTAACCTATCTCCCTTTTATAAAATTCTGATTTTCTTGTTTTCCCTTTGTTTCCTTTCCATTCCAATCAAAACAGCTGAGATCTTTGAAGCCTGAAGCCAGCCCACTGCCTCTTTTGATGAAGCCTCCTGCCTAAACCAGAAGACCAGATGAAACAGGGTTTGGCAAACTCATGGCCCACCTTGATGCTTTTATTTAGGAGGACCAATATCTGAAGATCTCACTACTGAAACTTGCCATGTCCCGACACCATATATTACCAAGCTTTATATCTTGTGCTCCCAAGAACCTTCGTAGCCAGCATGCCTTTGCCCATGTTGTTTCCTTCCTTTCGCAGTTGTATTACAGTGATGGTTTTACTATGTTTAACAGTTCTCAGCTGTGTTTAGAAGTTCTATTGTTTTAATTTATGGAATTGTGCACCTTCGAAACTTTTATCAGTTAGTTTAAATAGTGTGGAAGAGCTCTTGTTGGCTTAATTGCATGATTAGCATTCCTCATTTCTATGTTGTGTGCAATGGTTTATTTCAGTTCTTTTCAATTACTAGCCTGGTTTTTATGTCTAAAGTTCCATTCTTGTGCTCATGCAGTGTTGTTTTTTTGAGCTTTGATATATTACATTAAAAAGAATGCTGTGGTTTAAGGTTTTGTTGGCTTGGTTAAATGGTCATATGAGATCAAATGCCAAGTCACTGGTTTTGCCCCCTTTGATCAAAATTATCTTGGAAATCTTATTCTTAGAACCAGATGTCTAAATTTCATACGAGGAGCTCACAACTAAAAAGCAGGTGTGAAGGACTTGAAAGGAATTAGCATTATTTGCTTGGAGGTTAGTCTTGGATGCTGTCATCTATATGAAATTTCCACATACAAAATGACCAAGTGTTTCTTATGGACCATTTTTATGTATGCTTGTAAATCTAGTAACTGTGGGGACTTGGAGTCTCATCTGGAGATTTGATGAAATAGTTGAAACTTGACACTGAATCCGGCGGTAGGTTTATTCTACATTACAAATCTATTATGTGCTGGATTTTCATGCTAATATGTGGCTTTGTTCAAAGCAGAATTTAATTCTATTTGCCATTTAATTGGCAGGTTCATTGGAATCTTGTTTCCTTGGTGCATAAGACAGGTAATCTTCACTGTCTGAAAACATCTTGAGCGGCAGCCCATCATGTGGGTGAGAGTGAATAATTGTGTGTTCTTTTTTCTCTGTTTTAAATTATTTTTAATATTTTCAATATGCATTATGACCCTCTCCCGCCCCTCCTTTACTTTACACATACTCTCTTAAATTGTTGTGTTCTATGCACGTTTTGTTTTATGCGTGGGTGTTGGATTTTTTTTTGACAAGTAAATTATTCATACTATCTTATATTATTCCTGGTGATTTCCACATGTTGCAGCTGTACATTAGTTGCTATGTCTGTTTTTGTTTCTGTATAATTGATATTTGTTTTTTTGTAATCTCTTTATTGTTATTTTTTAAAATGCAATGAAGAAATATAATTGCACTGTCTTAAGAAAAAATACGCAGGACTGTAGTTTCCTACTTCTTTTGTATTATTGCACTGTTGATTTCATAGTTTGGTGGTTTTTTTGTGGGCCCTTGTAGTTTGAAATCCCACCTTAGTTATTTGGTACTTCCTAACGGAAGATTTGTGTGTGAGAGTTTGAAAGGATGCTGCAAGTTAATGGCATCAAACATATTGTTGTCATTTTGGATGGTTCTTGTTAGATTGCTTTAAGATGTTGGTTTGGCGCATGCTTTTCTTCAGGCCCAGCCAACAGTGTTGCATGAAAGCCGTTGATTTGCTTTAAGTTCTTTCTGTACTG
This sequence comes from Nyssa sinensis, assembly GCA_008638375.1. Classification (NCBI taxonomy): domain Eukaryota; kingdom Viridiplantae; phylum Streptophyta; class Magnoliopsida; order Cornales; family Nyssaceae; genus Nyssa; species Nyssa sinensis. The sequence continues at coordinate 3,899,938 of CM018043.1, forward strand.
ACATTTTTTCACAATTTCTTTATCTGTCAAAGCTGCTATAGCAAAATAGTGACAATTGTTCTGGAATCAAAAAGGCTCAAGTAGAGTTGGTAAAAGAATGTACTATTTTGTATTTCTTATTATATTATTTTTGTTAATGCAGGAAGGTATTGGAGGAATGCTTTAAAAGCTATTGAAAATATTAAGTGGAAGCCTCCAAATTGGATTTTTGGAAATTGAACTTCCATAGATCAATGGTGAAAAGGCAATCATGGTGTTTTATTATTAGAGATGGTTAAGGAATCCCTAGCACCGTAGACAATGCAGCGGGTGTCCTTGTCGAGGGTGCTGGGGGACTGGGCAGCGAGAATTGTTGATGGTGCTAGGAATTGGGTGGGCGAGAATGTCATGCTTGGCGTGCGTGGGTTGAGTGGGCAAATTTTTTTGAAAAAACCAGGTCAGTAGTCACCGGTTAATAGTTGGATCAAATGGAGTCAAATAATAACGTCATAAACATATTTATTATTAAAAATATGAAAAACTTTTATAACTTATCACGACTTATTATCTCCTTGTTAAACCTAACTATTTCATTTGTTATGTATTGCTTTGCTGATATCATGTGCAGGGTATGGAGCTCATCTCCTCAGTGCTGCAAGTGAAAAATCTTCTAAAAACTCAAGAGATTTATTATCACCTTCCTAAGCCTAAGGACTTCATGTATGACTTTGATAAAACTAGTTGCCTTCCATGGAGAAAACAATATTCGATATAAATCTGGTACATAAACCATAAAATATGCGTCCTATGCTTCAGATCAGCTATTCACCAATAACAACAGTATAGGTATAGGACTAGGGTGTAAAAAGATGGAGGAGGATTACAGTAGTTAAACCATCTTTGATGGTTATTCAAATTTGAGTAAGTTTCATTTGATATGACTCAAATAGTCAACATGTAATTTTACTCGTTTCTTTTGATTTTTTTTTTTTTTGTCTCAAAATAATTTTTTTATCTAATTCCAAATGCTTTGAATTTGGTTATGAACAGTAATTTGAGTAAAGAGCAGTAAATTTGAATAAAAAATTGAGTAAAAATAAATATGATATATGTGTGAGTAAATCATTAGAGAGATGTTCTTGATGATTTATTGGAGCAAGGATTTGGTTAATCATTGGAAATGGTCTTAAGAGGTGACCTGCAGTTTGCAGAGAGAGAAGTTAGTCTCGGGGGCTAGGGTTTTAGAAACAGAACAATAGAGATGGAGAGGACTGTGAGAGGTGCATGCATAATTAGGAATGAGAAATTGATAAGATTTAACAGAAAGCCTAAATTCTCATATTTTAAAAGTTCAATTGAAATGAGTAGTTGTCCTAAAATCATCAACGGGTTTATTTAAGAATACCTTTTTTTTTTTTTGGGGGGGGGGGGGGGGTAAATTGCAAATTTTTTTTGAGATTTATAGTAATTGTACTATAATTTTTGAAAATTTTAACACTATATTAATTTTTTTTAAATGACAATTATTATTTTTTTGTAGTTTTTTTTAATTTTGATTAATTATTTTAAAAATTTTATTTAAGAATAAATTTAAAATAAATAATTTATTTTTATTTTATATAAAAATTAATTTAAGATTTTTATCATTATTTGCTTGTGCAATAGAAAAAAAAATTGATAAAAATTTTAAAATTTGAAAAAAAAAATTGAAAGTAGTAATTTTATTATTTTGAAGAAAAAAATGGATTAGAGTGGGTATTTGTATATTGTGTTAGGTAAAGTAAGGAGTTTAGTGTAATTTTAGAAATTTTAAGGAAAGTTAATTTAATTATCTGATGTCAGTTTAATTAATTAATTAATTTGTTTTTATTGAAACTGAATTGGTTTTTGGGTTTCATTTAACCATAGTCCAGGCTGGTTCTTAGTCTGACTGGTCCAATTCATTGGTTCGGTCTATTTTTTAAAACATTGGATCGGGTGAAGCTGAAGGAGCATTGTGTTTGAGCGAAGTTCAAGATCAAGTTCAGATCAATCAAAAGTCAAAGTTGAATGAAAGCTTAGCTGGATTAATGAACAAACCAAGGGCTTGGCTTCTTCACTTTATCAAGCCACCAAGGTCGCTTTAGCTTGGTTGTTTTAAGTGCTTTAACTTGGCTCTGTCCATCATTCTGCTCAAGCCTTTATCATGATCATAAATAAGAATGGGGACGAAGAATATCTGTCTCAAATCCTTCTATGAGCGAAAAAGGCTTGTTGGAGAATCATTGATGTTGTATAATGGAGCTTGTCGGAGAATCATTGATGTTGTATACTGGAGCTTGTTGGAGAATCATTGATGTTGTACAATGGTATGTCTGTTAATTAGTTAGTAGAATTCAACCCTTAAAGAGAAATTTTTAGGCTGTAGGGTTTATTAACCAAGTCAATAAATCTTATTAATCATTTTAAGTCATGTAAATAAAAACATTTTTTGTGTAAAATGTTTAAGTAAACTTAGTTCATTGACTGAAGCCTGAAAATTTAACCAATCATTTTAAAGTATGTAAATAAAAATAAATTTTTTTTTTGTCACCTTAAAAGTTGAAAGTAGATAACATATATAGATGATATGATTTAATTGATCCCATTCACGCATCAGTCCACCTAAAAACTTCTCATATCTAATATGCTTACAAGGTAAAGCTCCCAAATGTTTGTTATGGCCCTTGTGGGTATGGCCAGATGAAGTAAAGTTGTTCACCTAACTCAACGCCCTGGAGCAAAAGCCAAACAGTACAAGATTTAGAGGGAAACTCACTGAGAAAGTCAATAGAACAGTTGCACTATCTTTAATGACTGAGTAAATAGCTGTCGGAATCCAAGACAGAGCTAGGTGATGTAGATAGAACTTCTGAGTTAATCTGGTCTTGGCATTTGCGCCCATGCAAGGTCACATCCAACTCCATGAAACCCCCCAACCTACTGAATTATTGTCCTTACCCCATTGGACAAGGACATGGATTGGACATAGTTAAAGCTGTCTCTCTGGACACGAGCAAGGATCAGTTAAAATTAGATTGCCGTTTCATGATAGCAATCAATTTCTTTATAAACAACTCCAAGACCCCCATCTCTTGCTTCAAACCTCATTCGTCCAAATTCCTGTCAAGTGGCGGTTGTAGTCCAATCGCCTTCTCCTTCTCTACCTGTTTTCACAGACAATGCTTTCTTGTTTTTGTTAGGAAAGAAAGGGAAATGTTTGTTTCTTTTCATTCAATAGGGAATGTTTCCTTTCTCCTTTGGGGAAAAAAAGATTTTTTTTTTTCTATACCCATCTTTGAGTTCGGGGTTGAGTGGGCTCTATGGGATTGGTTGGGTTGTCTGATTATAAAAATGATACATTAATGGCTTGATGCATGGATGATTAAGTTTGGTTGTTATAGATGATGATGTGGAACTTTTATTTTTATTCATCTGAAGTCTTGCATGTGGGAATGAGGTTATGTGGTGCAGCCAAGGATGACTTGCCGGCAAGCTTAGTATGTATGGTTATGGATCGCATAGATATATATATATATATATATTTGTACATGTCTAGTGTTTATAAGTTGATCGGCAAGTCGTCGTTGGCTACATTTGTGCCTCATTTTCTCATGCTAGATTTATGATGACAATGACAATATTGATGATGGTGATGATGATGATGATGATACTGTGTTTAAATGGATAGGCAAGGACACTTGGCAATACTTATATGGTAATAGCAATGAAAATGCGGTTAACCATTGATTGGTGATGAACATGCTATTGTTTTTGAGTTCTTTTGTTTGCAGTCTTTTTTATTAGGCTTTAATTTTTTTTCATCTAACCTTTCGTTACACTACTTATTTTGCAGATGAATCCATTAAGACTGCATTGCGTGCTTTCGTAGTTTGATTTGAAGAGCCTCCTGCTAAAAATATCAAATATGGCACAGGCATGACATTTGAAAGGAAAGAGAGAAGATTAGGGATTCAATTCATATTGTTGTCTATCAAGGAAAAGAAAAGGATATGCCATAAAATTAGGAGCATGTATGAATGTTCTTTTGGTTTTTTTGTTTTTGTTTTTGATATGATTAATATTCCTCTCTCATGTAACTTTTATCAAAACAATGGTTTAAAGCTCACATTTTCCTTTATACTGTATGTTCTATTGCTTATTTTGCTCTCTTGCAGTGCTTGGGGGCCTGAATATATATAATCTAGCCAGAAGGATTATCATGGAGCAAATACATCGTTTTGTCAGTTGATATTGCACCAATTGAATGATTAATATGTCTTAAGTAATTAATGCATCAGCATACACACACACACACACACATATAAACTGGGAAAAATATTTAGGTTTTTCTGAAGCAGTAATGCTCACTTGTTTTCTAATGTGACATGGCATTATTTGGTGTTCCTGGAATCACTTTTCAGTTGATATGTTCAACAATTTGTATGGTAATTAAGTATTCACAGGATATCATATACTAATATCCATTGACTAAACACTCCCTTCCAACAGTTTCTAAGTCCTCATCTGCCATGCACTGTGATGTATGTAAACAGGATCCATCTCCTTTGACTCTTACAATGAATTGATCTTCTCCTCTTAAACATCCTTTTTTTTTTTTAACAAAAAAAAAAAACTTAATTCTAGATTCTGCTGATTTATTCTAATTTTGAGCTTCATCCCATATTTTGTTAGAATTTAGCGCAGGGATGATCACCTTAAGTTTTTGCATATAAGTTCCATCTGTGCTTGACTCAAGTTCTACACTATTTTCAAGAACCTTTAAAAAATCTACAATGATATCTTTCCTATATTTTAGATGTACACATGGTTTCTATTAGCAAAAAGCCCAGGCTGCTTATATTTGTGTATGAAATTGCATTACAAATTAAAACAACACTTAACTAATTTGAAATACTGTAATTAAAGGGCAACTTTGTAATCTTTTTGTGCTCTGTTGGAGAGAAATCGAGTGAGATGAGTAGAGAAGGTTAGTATATGCGTATGGTCCTAATGCGGGCACACTCTCACGCTGTTGGCGTGAGTTTGATTAATTCTCCTATTTGTAATAGGGGTTTGGACCCATTTTTAGTTTCATTTGCAACAACTAATTCTTTGATTACACATTTCTCTTCTCGTATATAATATATTAAGCTTCTAACCTTTCATTTCACATAAAATAAAATGTAAATGCAAATGAAGAGATTTAAACTCGAAATTTTTTAAAATTCTGAGTTACGATGACAATGTATATCAAGCTCTTTAACAATTATAAATTTATGTTTGAATTACACAGACATTAAACTGCATTTGAAACTGAATTTACTGACGAAAATTTGTTGATACATAACCTGCGGAGACCACAACAAATTTCCCCTCAATCAAGGAATTCTTAAGAAAGAAACTAAAAGAACAATCTAAAGAAGCAAATAGCAGATCAGTTAACTGTAAAACAAAAAAGAAAAGAAAAAAAAACTAAATTACATAATCTCGAAGGAAGATGATATCAAACATGGAAAAAAACCAATTCCAGGATATGCTTAAAAAAAGAAAGACAATTAATACTTTCCAACATAAAAGAAGGGAATAAGATAAAGCTAGAGGGAGATGAGACCTTCCCTGACAAGGAGACCAAACATGAGAACAAGGAGGCCAACTGTGACACATTGGGTGGGAGAGATGAGGGTTTGTGTATATGCAGACAAGGTGATGGCTGCTCCAACCAATCCAATCAGTAAAGCACTCAAGTTCTGAGTCATTTCTTGCCCTTTTCTTTTCTTTCTGTCTTTCTTTCTTCCTCACCCTTTACTTTGATTGGGAGAATGAATGCCTCTGAAGGTTGAATGAACCAATCTTACCAAGAACAAGCAGAAGTCAACTCTTGTAGGAGATGAATCTAGATTTTTTTGATTGATCCAAGTGTCCCATATTGTTTTAATTTTATACCATTCTCTAAAAGTACATTTGGGTCCCTGTTGACTAATTAAATTACACATTTCATTCCTTTGATTTTTTTTTCCCCACCTTCCAAACAACTTGTAACTAAGAGCAACTCCAATGTAGGTGTTATTCGGAGTGTAAAATTCATAATTGTCACAATGACACATCAAACTCAAAATTTTTCACTTCGAAGGGGGTGGCATCTGCAGTTACAAAATGACAACCTAACGGTCTGAGGTGCCATTTTTACAAATTTTAGAGAGAGAAAATAGGGAGGTGCCATTTGACGGTTGAGCTATTTCCATTTTTACTATTTCAATAGTCACCATTCCAACAGCTCTATTTGAACAAAGAATTATATAAATAAAGGGAATTTGTGAAGAGAAAACTTACCAAAGCCCAAAAAATCACTTTGAAAATTATTCTATAAATTTAGAATGATTTTATTTATTTAAATAATTTTTATAATTAAATATATTTTTTAATTTAGTTAATTGTTAGAATTTAAATTGATTTTTTAAATTAAATTAAATTTTATAATTTAATTTAAAAAATTAATTTAAATTAAACCGTTATGAAAACTATACTCGTTAAAATATAATCGTTAAGTTTAATTATATTTTTTAATAAAAAATATTAAAATATTAAAATGACACCTCATTTTGGCACCTACCACTGGAGTAGATTTATAATTCAGGGATGCCACAATACTGTTTAAGGTTGTAAATAAGATTTTTGGCATCCCAAAATGACAACTTTCTTAAGAGTTACTCTAAAAATGACGAGATTAAATTTACGAGAGAGTCTATTGTCTCTCCTCTCCCTTTTAAAGATAGTCTCTCTTGTCATGTCTAAAATTTGATTTTTCTAATTTTAAAAATAAAATTAATCAATTAATATTATTAAAATATAAATTTATATTTATATATATACAAATAATATATATGCACATAATATATATGTATATATATATATTTAGATTTATATATAAGAGTATTTAATAAAATATTAAAAAAATATTTATATAATTTAAATATATATTCGAGACATGACAATAATTCTTTTCCATATCCGTTCTAAATTTATGTCAAATTTTAATATTTTCTTCCCACCCCCATCCCCACCTCACTCCATTTATTTTTTTTCAAATCTTTTCTGTTAAAACAGATTCTCGGAGATAAGATAAATTACCATTCCTATTTTTAACCATGATTTGGGCCATTGACAAACACAGTATCAACCATCAAAGCAATTGATACTTTTCCATTTCCATGACCCAAATAGCTCAATATCTCTTCCAGTTTTCACTGCTAACTGAGAAATGGGCTAGCTGTGTTTGTAGTGAATCACACTACACCTGGCTAACCCAGATTCCAAAGCCCAATTATCTCACTGTTGCAGCGGCGTCGTGGTAGGGTGTTTCATCTTTATAGCATCTAATTTTCCATAGATGATGGCAAGCTATCTGCAATGCCAGTGCCAAGCAGCCCAAATATGCAAACCAGTAGATGAGAACAACCACCATCGCCATAGTTCTCTGCAATCGAATGCTCCAAACTTTCTCCAGTCTCCAGCCCCACAAGCCCCACATCAAACAGGTTTGCTTTCTTTTCTCTTTCTTCTCTATTTTTCCTTGCAAACGTCACTTCTTCACCACTTTTGTTGAAGAACCACCACCGCCACTTTCATCTTTTACACAAAAAATTCACACAGATTTGTCCGCAATTGACACTTCTGGTATTGCAAAATCAGTCATATTTAGATGTTCACATCTTTGGGACAAGAAAGGTGAGATTTTTTATAAACCTTCTCTGAAAGACCTCCTTTTCAAGCTCTTTAATATATCCCCCGAAACTGCCCGTAGATTTTGGAGAGCTTCGGAGTTAAAACCCGAAGATGTCCTCGAAATATTACTGGGTTTTCAATTTGATACAGGGAAACTTGAAAGTGAAACTAAAAAGATCGAATCTATGTGGGAAATTTTCAAGTGGGCTAGGGATCAAAGTAGGGATTTTAAGCATCTTCCTCGGTCTTGCGAGGTCATGGCCTCAATGCTTGTCCGAGGTGGGTGTTTTAGGGAGGTTGAATTTTTGCTTTCGACAATGGATAGTGAAGGAATTTCACTGGATAGTAATGAAATTTTCAGTAATTTAGTTGAAGGATATGTAGATGTCGGTGAATTGAAAAGGGCTATTTCGATGTATGATCGAATGAGGGGATAAAGGTTCAGTCCCATCATCGTCTTGCTTTCGTGTTACTCTTGACTTTTTGGTTCGAATGAATGAAACCCAGTTGGCATTTCGAGTTTTTATGGATATGGTGGAGATTGGTTTGGGAATGAGCAGAGAAGAAATGGGTATTTTTGAGAATGTCATTCAACTACTATGCAGGGATGGAAAAGTTCAGGATGCCAGAAATCTTGTTAGGAAGGTGATTGCTTTTGGAATGGAACCTAGTAATCTAGTGCTTGATGCAATTGCCAGCGGATACTGTGACAAGAAGGATTATGACGATTTTCTGAGTTTCTTTGTTGAAATGAATTGTGCACCTGATGTTGTAGTTGGCAACAAGATTATATTTTCTTTGTGTAGAAATTTTGGTACAGAAAGAGCGAACTTGTTCATGCAAGAACTGGAGCATTTAGGTTTCATTGCTGATGAAATAACCTTTGGGATCTTAATTGCTTGGAGTTGCCGTGAAGGGAAATTGAAGAATGCTTTCGTTTATTTGTCGGAGGTTTTATCAAGAAGTCACAAACCTGACATACGTTCCTATAATGCTCTTATCAGTGGGGTCTTCAAGGAGGGGATGTGGAAACATGCCCGAGAATTTCTTCATGAAATGGATGATAAGGGTATATCACCCAATATGTTGACATTCAGAGTTCTTTTAGCAGGATATTGTAAAGCTAGACAATTTGATGAAGTTGCGGTGATTGTTGGTGAGATGGTGGACCGTGGTTTGATTCAACTCTCTTCACTAGACGATCCACTATCCAAAGCTTTTAAGATCTTGGGGCTCAATCCATTGGCTGTAAAGGTGAAAAGGGACAATAATTTGGGATTTCCTAAAACAGAATTTTATGATAATCTTGGGAATGGACTTTTTTTAGAGACAGATCTGGACGAGTATGAGAAAGTTGTGACTGGGGTTCTTCAAGATTCCATTATTCCCGATTTTAACTCGCTCTTAATACAGGAATGTGGTCATGGAAATTTTAAAGCTGCATTGGTGATGGTAGATGAAATGGCTCGGTGGGGGCAAGAACTATCTTCTCCTGTCTTCACAGCATTGGTGAAAGGGCTTGGTGCATCCCATTGCTGTATTAAGGGAATTGCCAGTCTTTTGGAGAAAATGCCAAAATTGACTGATCAGCTAGACCAAGAAACTCTCAATTTTCTAGTCCAAGCACTCAACAAAAGGGGAATCACACACAAGGCGAGGTTACTGTTTGATGGAATGCTCCAAAAGCGCTTGAAAATAAAGAATGAGACATATACCGCTCTAATAACAGGTTTTTGCAAGGAAGGAAACTTGAGGGGCCTCCTTGATTGCTGGAAGCTTGCTCAAGCAGATAAATGGTTACCTGACTTAAAGGGTTATAAAGTGATTATGGGTTATCTATGCCAGCAAGGAATTCTTAAAGAAGCATTGGGACTCTTTGAAAGCATGCTGGTGGCCTACCCTCACATAAGATTGGATATTTGTCATGATTTCCTTGAAAAGCTTTGTGGTACTGGGTTTACGAGCACTTCACATGTTTTGATGGAGGAACTTCTAAAGCAGGGTTATGTCTTGGACCACATGGCTCATAGCCATCTTATAAGAGGTTTTTGTAAGGAGAGAGACTTTTCAAAAGCCTTTATGGTATTTGATAGTATGCTAGCTAAGAACTTGGCTCCATGCTTGGATGCTTCTCTTCTTTTGATTCCTCAGCTGTGTAGGGCTGGTAAATTTGAGAAAGCTGTTGCTTTGAAAGAGGTTGGCTTGAGGGAGCAATCTTCTGTCTCACTTTCTGTCCATTGTGCTTTGATGAGTGGGTTTTGTGAAACAGGGATGGTTGAAGAAGCAGTAAATCTATTACAGGAGATGTTGTTGAAAGGGATACTTCTAGATAGTGAACTTTATAACATGCTTGTTCAAGGATATTGCCGAGATAAAAATTTGAGGAAAGTTGGGGAGGTACTAGGTGTCATGATAAGAAAGAACTCAAGCATCTCAATCTCAAGTTACCGTAATTTGGTGTGCCTTATGTGCATTGAGGGTAGGCTTTCTTTTGCATTAAGCATGAAAGAACTCATGCTTAAAGAGAGCAACACTCACCATCTCATCATTTACAATATTTTGATTTTCTATCTTTTCTCAACGAGAAATAGTTTGCTTGTGGATCCACTTTTAGATGAACTTCAAGAGAAGAGACTGCAACTTGATGGAGTCACCTATAATTTTCTTGTGTACGGGTTTTCTTGTTGTAAAGCTGTGTCACGTTCTGTGCAGTATCTGAGTACTATGATGTTTAAAGAACTTAGGCCAAGTAATCGGAGTTTGCGAACAGTAATAAGCTCCCTCTGCAGTGATGGGGAGCTTGAAAAAGCCTTGGATTTGAGTCAGGAAATGGAATCCAGATGGTTGGATTCATGGTTCAATCATTCAAAATGCTATTGTTAAGGGCCTTCTTGATAAAGGTAAGCTTCAAGAAGCAGAAAACTTTTTGGACCGGATGGTAGAAAAAGGTCTAATTCCTGACAACATCAATTATGACAATCTAATTAAGCAGCTTTGTAGGCACGGACAACCAGACAAGGCAACTGTTCTTCTAAACATAATGTTGAAGAAAGGAAGTGCACCAGATTCGACCAGTTATGACTCTATAATCCAAAGTTGCTGTAGATGTCATAAATTGGACCAAGCTCTAGATTTCCATACTGAAATGTTGTTTAGGAACCTTAAACCAAGCGTCAACACATGGAATGTGCTTATGCAGAGCTTCTGCCAAGATGGAAGAACTGCAGAAGCAGAGAGGCTATTGAATTTTATGGTTCAAATAGGTGAAACTCCAACGAGGGAGATGTATTGCTCTGTGATTAATAGGCACCGCTTTGAGAACAATCTCAGGAGGGCATCGGAGCTCATGCAAGTGATGCAGCTAAAGGGTTACGAACCAGACTTTGAGACTCACTGGTCTCTCATAAGCAATTTGAGCAACTCCAGTGAGAAGGACAACAGCAACAGCAGACGTCCCTTTCTGTCAAGGCTTCTTTCTGAAAGTGGATTTGCTGAGAAAAAGGATCCCAAGGCCAAACAGCGGTAACAAAGCATATTAATACTGTTTTTCATCTCAATCGAAGAATTGCATGCTTGACATATGTTGATTAAGTATGATCCCTCAACTATTGAGGTCTTCATGTTGAGAACATATCTCTATATAGCTTTTATGTGGTTTAATTAAGCTGGATTTAGTAAATCACTTAATCTTTGTCTTGTAATACATAGATTGTTATGGGTTGAAATAAATGGTTACCATAAATTCAATGGGTTTTGATTTTTGAACCCTGGCGTCCTTCGGTTTTCAATTCTTGTCAAATGTTACTATTCTTTTTAATCTTCTCTTTCATTGTACATGGAAATAACTCATTGTATGGTTATATAATTTAGTTTATATTTGTACCTAAGGTGGACTTTTAAATATCAAATCTTTGGTAGACTAACTAAAATTTTTACCAAAGATAACACCTTTGATATGAAGGGGGTTAAAAGTAGGGTTCTAATTGAATCTAGTCGAGCCAAGCAAGTGATTTGTTCAATCTTGACTTGTTGAAATAAACGAACTTCAATTGTATTCAAACTTGGTTTGTTAATTTTTCAAGTCGATCTCGAATGAATTTCTAATCAAGCTGATCGCGAACCAAACTTAAGTATCTTAATTTTTTATATAGTACTAGACTATTCATGATTTAACTGAGCCAAATTCAATAAATTAATAAGTTTTAAAATATATTGACACTTACCTTGTTTATTTTGCAAGCTGATATCAAACAACCTCTAATCAAGTCGATAATGAACTAAATTCAAATAGCTCGGTTTATTTTACGGTCTTAATTAATAGTTTTATTTTATTGGTAAGTTAGGGCAGGCTCAGTCAGATATAGTGCACCATCACCACACAGTAGAGCAGACATGGTTCCTTTTCTGGCTAGGGTCTAGTTGGAAAACAAATGTCATACCAACAAAGTAAGTGATTGAAAATATTAAATATATAAGAATCTAATAAGACACAAATTACAATTTTTTTTAGTCAGTACTAAAAATATATTGCAATGTTGAAATGAATAAGAGGTAGCTAGGGAAGTGTCTGCAGAATCTTAGAGGCTAAATTATTTGATTTTCAAAAAAAATCAACCCCACTATGTTCTAACTTTATTCGGTTTTTAAATATTTTTTTAAGAACAAATGTAAATGAGTATATCAGTAAAGGGTGGTACTATTTACTAAACTGTAAAAAATTTAAAACTAGTTCATTTATATTTTACAAAACTGGTCCGAAGCTCTTCCAAAAAATAAGGATTAATAAACGATAACCTTTGGTGACATGTTAACAAAGAATTTGCAAATTCATTTTTCTGATGTTTCACCTACATTTCCACTCAAGAATTTGTTTTAAATAATATACGAATGAATTTGCAATTAATTTTTCAATGATTTTTTTTTTAATTTCATTTTTAGTGTTCTTATTTCCGATGGATCAACATGGAGCTAATGGAGGGACACGACCCTCCCAAACTTTTGAAAATTGCATTTTTTTTTTTATCTTAGTATTTGCTAAATATTTTTAAAAATTGGGAGTAATTAGCCTCCCAATTTTTATTTTTTTATTTTGGTATTTTCATAAGACTTCTTAAAATTATAATATATTTACTTTTTTCCTCCCCCCTCCCACCCATTATAAATCATGGGTCCATCATTGCCTCTATGTTGCCATCTGATTTAGATGCAAAAAAATGAGAAGTTATTGTATAGTTCGGCTAATATGAGTTGTCATGTATATAATATGATGTATTTTTTGTATATATGACAATTTATGATTGATTAAATTATACAATAATTTATCGCAAAAAATAGCCAAGAAAAGGGGTTTTTAATGGGAGAAAATCTCAACTTCTGTTCATGATTTCATGATAAGAGTACTGAATTAAGGAACAAAGTGGATTGGTTAATGAGATAAAGCATATCACATGTGCAACAACTCAACCTTCATTTGTAAGGCCTAGACAGATGAACATCAACTGCCCCATTTTACTATAAGCTAGCTACAAGTTGACAAACAGCTCTACGTATTATGATCGAAGGATACATCAATTTTGCCAAATATAGGAAGAGTTACCTTTCCAGTTAAGACCATATATATGTTTGGTGGAGTTGGAATATGAAGTGAATCTTACTTGGATTCACAATATCATCCAAATGATAGAGCAAGTAAGGGCAGGTATAACTTTAAAAACAACCCTTAAAACCAGCTTTAGCAAGTATATTATGTACTTGCCACATGACCATGCGTGGATTGATTAGACAAGTAGGTCTCTTTGTCTAGAAAATATTTTATGCTTCTTGAATTATTGGCCCCAAGCAGTTCAGATAAAGATTACGTAGATATGTTAGTGTATTTTTTGTCTACGTGATTTTCATATGAACCGTTGAGACTAATGGTCAAATAACCATTGAATAATTACTCCCTAGACTATTGATATCGATGATTCAGAAGAAGGCTACATAGGCATGTTATTGTCGCCAAAAATTATTGAATAGTACCAAATCATTGACAAAATTTGCCAAGTATACAAAACTTTTTTTTTTTTTTTTTTTCCATCTCCTAGAAGTCAATATATATTAGGCATGGCAGCTTTGGGTTGGCTAGGATCATTGTTCTGAACCATTCAATAATTTCTCCACTAAAGTAAAAACTATTTAATGATTTTTGTACTATTGATCCCCTCTATTCAGATGAAGATAACTAGTACATGTCAATATTTTATTTTTTATTTTTTGAGATACGTAATTTTCATTTGAACCGTTGGAATTATTAATTAACGAACATTGAATAATTTTTCTCACTAAAAAAGCAAAAAACTATCAAACCTACCTTGCCAGCTACCAACTCGAATGGTTTACATGGTGGAGGACTGAACTAGAGCTTGCTTTATCTTCTTCTTCATGTATAAATTCACATACCAAACCTTTCTTTCAGGCACCTTCAACTCAAGCTTCTTCTAAAAGCCCTTTTGAGAACCCTACAACTCTGTAATTATCTATATTCCTTAACTTAGAAGATGAAGGCCAGTGGTGCTCTTGAACTTGGTGAGGCCCCCAAGGGTTCCACTCCAAAAAGTGTGGCGAACAGAGGGATCTCCATTCTAGACTTCATTTTGAGACTCATTGCAATTATTGGAACATTAGGAAGTGCAATAGCCATGGGAACAACTGATGAAACGCTTCCCTTTGTCACACAGTTCAATCGGTTTAGAGCTAAATATGACGATCTTCCAATGTTCACGTAAGTGTTATATATGCTAGCTCATGAAGTTGTCTATCTGGACTGTTCTTTTTATTTTCTTATCAAAAGAATATTAATTATATAATTCTTGTGTTTTGTATATATATACATAATACAACAGGTTTTTTGTGGTTGCAAATTCTATTGTAAGCGCCTACCTCGTACTTTCTCTTGCATTATCCATCTTCCACATCCTGAGGAGTGGTGCTAAGGGCAGTCGGATAATCTTGATCTTCTTTGACACGGTAATTCTGTCTGAGTTGATTATAGTGCAACTTAAAATAAAAGTAATGTTTGATTTATTTTATCATTAGGTCCTAATATGGTTCATATGTATGTTTTGCTAAGTTATTAAATTGTACGTTTAATGTTGTGGAAGGCAATGCTGGTACTATTGACGGCTGGAGCTTCTGCAGCAGCGGCAATTGTATACTTAGCACACAAGGGCAATGCTAAGGCAAACTGGTTTGCTATCTGCCAACAATTCAACTCCTTCTGCGAGCGCATTTCTGGGGCTCTCATCGGCTCCTTTGGGGGAATTCTTGTGTTCGTACTACTAATCTTGTTGTCTGCTGTAGCTCTTTCCCGACGTTGATGACGGTGGATCATTGTTCATGTTTAAGAGTTGATGCATGTGTGTGAGCAGTTCACGCTGGTGACTGTTCAGTTTGCGTTTGCAGAGTGTGTTTTTGGTTGTGAATGACTCATGTCTGTAGTAAATAATCTTCAATGATGTTATCTTCTTTATAAGTTGTTTGCCTCTATATTTAAAATGTAATTGATATATTGTCCTTCAAAATTGAATTTCATTGTGTCAATGTTGTTGTTACCATTAAATAGACACTCTGCTCATTTATTTCAACTTAGAGGCAGAAATTTGAAACTGTCGGATTGAGTACAATAAGCTGGAATCAGCTTGTCTAGCAAGGCCCACACTTTTTAAACTATAATCAGTTAATTTCAATAAGTTGTTCTTTAATACTTATTTGCTGCTACAAAATCAAATGTTGTGTCATGCATACTGATAATAGCACAAAAACTTGCCAGTTCTTCCTTGTAAGGTTAATATTTTTATCGCAGCAAAGGCTTTTCGATATGAAAGTACTAAGCCAAGGATTTAAGTTAACTTAGATTGAACTCTAATTGATCTGAAACATGTTTAATATCATCACTCATTGAAGAACAATCCAAAAATGCAATAATTATTTTATCACAACAAAGGCTTGTCAATGTGAAAGACCAATGCATCATTAGCCTCTTTTTTGTTTCTCTATTTGTTCTTGCTTCTCTGATGAATGCAAGATCTTAAGAGCCAAGGCATTGTAGCAAACTCAATTGATCTGTGAAATTTTTTTAACGCAAGAAATTTGTTTGCCAAGTGATCAAGCAGTTGAAATTTGTTTACACATAATATGTGCACCAAATTTTTTCTACATTTAATTTCTCAAAGCACCCTTTTAGACTACTTTCTGGTATGTGATGATATTTCTTGTGCGTGGTTATGTCAATAGTCAGAACATTGTTTGTCAATGTCATTAATGAATAAATCAGAATACATTTATCTGAGCAACGTTATCTGAAAAATAGAAATGAACAATCATTCTAACAAAGAGAAACTATTTCCCAAAGAAAATATAAAAACAACAATGTCATCTAATAGACATAGAATGCTCAATTGTATTGTCACCATGTAATTAGCCTGAGAGAAATTCTCACCTGTTCACAGCTCAAGTAATGCCCTTTCTTGAATTTTATTTAGAATTTGAATCAAACAAATAATGCATAAGAGCTTTATTATCCGCTTCAATTAAGCTACACCCAGGCTCTTTCTTCACCCCACTATCATCCATCAACTGCCTCACCCTTTCAACACCATCCCACTCACCTTGTGAGGCATATATGTTTGAGAGTAATACATAGTCACCACTCTGGTCCCGTCTCATTTTGAGTAGCTGCTCATTTGCATGCCTCCCCAACTCGACGTTTCCATGAATCCTACAAGCTCCAAGCAAAGTCCTCCACACAATGGCATTAGGTTCAATCTCCATTGTGTCAACAAATTCAAATGCCTCATTCAATAGCCCAGCACGTCCCAAGCATGTCCACCATACACCCATAATGCCTTATGTTAGGCTCAATATTATACTCATCTCTCATGAGGTTAAAATATCGACGACCCTCTTTTACTTTCCCAGCATGACTACAAGCAACTAAGACTCCAACAAAAGTAATCTCATTTGGTCTGATTTTCATTCTCCGCATCTCCTTAAAAAGACAAATGGCTTCCTCTGAATGACCATGGAAAGCTAACCCTCCTATTATTGAATTCCATGTTGACTCATCTTTCTCTCTCATTCCCCGGAACACTTCGAGTGCTTTCTCAATGCTCCCACACTTTGCATACATGTCTATAATCACATTCCCAAGCACAATGCTCAGATGTCCGGAGCATATCTCCAAAAGTGCGCAATGTATCTTCTCCCCAACATCTAAAGCTCCCGAGTCAGAGCAAGCAGACAAAAGACTCAACATGGTTACCTCATCCGGCCGCTCTCCAACACATTTCATCTCCTCAAACATCTCCACTGCCTGCTTATGTGACCCACAAAGCACATACCCAGCAATCATCGCATTCCAAGTAACCACATCCCTCTTTGGCACCTCATCAAAGAGTTCCCTCGCACTCTGCATCTCCCCTCGTTTCGCATAACATGTAATCATCACATTCCAAGAAACCAAATCTTTCACCGGCATTTCATCAAAAAGCCCCCGAGCAATACTCAACTTGCCTCTTCTAGCATAGCCAGTTGTCAAAGCAGACCAAGCGACAACGTCCCTCTTCGCCGAACCATCAAAAAGCTCACTCGCCACTCTTAAATCCCCACAATTCGCATGAAAATGTATAAGAGTATTCCTCGCAAACGTATTCGATTCAAACCCAAATTTCACAACCTTCCCATGAATGACACAACCCATATTAACCCAAGAAAGCTTCGTGCAAGCCTTCAGCACAAATGGAAACGTATAGTCATCGGGCCGAACACACCGTCTCTCCATCTGGGTATAGAGAGAAACGGCCAAAAAAGGGTTGGGGCTCTGAGCTGAGCCTCTGATCATGGTGTTCCACATAAAGAGGTCAGGTTCAGTAATATGAGCAAATAGACGGTGGGCATAGTCTATGGTGAATGAGATAGCAATGGCAGAGGTATAAATAAGTTCTCTGAGAGCAGAAGAGTTGGAATTGAAGCCATTGATGATCACGAAAGCGTGGATTTGTTTGAGAGTTCGGAGGTTGGTGCATTTTCTCCATAGAGTAGACCGTTGGTGGAGGTTAGAGCTGTTGCCCGTTGTTCTCTTTCTAATCATTACATAATTTCCCTCTCTAGAGATATTCTCGCATTACTGTTCTAAATTGGTCACTTGGTCAGTCCTATATCTCCAAGCAAGAGTCAGATCACACGTGTCATTTTTAATTTTATTTTTGGTTAAATTGATATTTATGATGAAATTTGGTGACTTGTCTTAGTTTTTTTTTTTAAATAATAAAAATAATGAAAAAAAAAAATTTCTGATAATTTTCTTAACATCTCTCAAGAATTTTTAAAAATTTCATATGAATTTTCTAACATTTTTGAAATATTTTCACCTAACTTGTGCTAAAATTCTTATGAGTTTTTTTGAAATAGACTTACAAAAGGAAAAGAAAAAAGAAAAGAAAAGAAGAAAAGGAAAAAAAAATGAAGCAAATAGCTCAAAATAATTTTTTCCTTGGTTATAAAATGAAAATATAAACTATTAGAGTTGGTTGACATTTTTTACAAAAAAAAAGAAAAAAAACCTATAAAACCATGTTTCTACCTACTGTGACAATCACAAAAAATACCTATAATGGGTACTTTCAAGGAAATTTTTTGATACCTTTTTGTAAAAATAAAATAAAGAGGAAAAAATAGAAAAAATAAACACAAGTTTTACGTGGTTCGGTTTTGATTACTTACATTTACTGACTAAACATCTACAGTATTTTTTTATTTTATTTTTCTTATATATATACAAACTTTATAATGAAAAAAGATATATATACAAGAAGAAGAATAAAACTATATAAAATAAGATGTAATCAATTCATCAAATTTAGGGAAGATAAAAAAAAAAGTCTTTCTTTTATCAAGGAGAAAGTCTTTCTATTGAATAAAGAAGAAAGTCTTTCTTTTCTTCAATAAAATTTTTTTTCTCTTGGATAACGTCAATACTTTTGAATTCAGCTTGATAACATTTTTCTAATTATGAAATAAGAGTTTGCTAGAAATTAAGTTGCAAATAGTATTACAATGAGATGGTCAAAGTAGTGGGTGTAAAGGGAAAAGAAATCAAATTTAAAAAATATTAATACTATCAAAGAAAATTTATAAATAATGTTTACGTCTCACATCATATCCAAATAAAATTCATGATAAATTTAAAAAAATGTTGTAGAAAACTGATAAACTTAAAATAAATCTTTTAGATTTAAAGTTAAAATAAACAAAGTCTTGAAGGGCCTAAGATTGCACTTGCAGCAATATTAGACTTGGAATTGCACCTGCATCAAGTTGGAAATGTCAACTGAAATCACATGTCCTCTTATTCTTCTTCTTCTTCTTTTTCTTTTGTTTTTTTTTCTTTGTTTTTCTTCAAAGACCGAATCTTTGCATTGATATTAGAGTTAGGATTGCAGCTGCATTGAGGTGGTAACAGGTTAGTTTAATGATAAAGTCAATAAAATAATTATTTTCAAATTTTATTTAAATAATTTTTTTAAATTTTATGTATTTATAATATAATTAAATTAAAAATTTAAGATTAATAAAAATCTAATTATTTAAAAAAGTTCTGAATTTTATATATTTATTGGATAATCAAATTAAAAGTTTACGTACAATAAAAATTTAATTCTATAAAAAAAGGCTTTATAAAGATTTCATGAAAAAGACTTATTTTATTAATAAAATTTTATACGTATTGTACTCTAATATTTTATTTTTATTTATATAAATAATAAAAAAATTATGTAAAAACTCTATTGTTAGAATCTTATTCAATATATAACTATTCTTTGTTGAAAAATAATTAGATTTTATATTATAAAATTAATATAATATATATATAAAAGCGAAAATATTACATTAATATTAAAAAAAGTCTCGTTTAGAATTAGCACTTTATTGTGTTAAGTCTCCAATTGTATAGAGCCGGCCTGAATGATAATGTCGGCAAATAAAATTCAGTTTAATCTTTTAAGGGTATTTTATGACCAACTGAAATCAGATGTCCTCTTCTTCTTCTTTTTTTCATTTTCTTTATTTTTTTAAAGATGAATCTTGGACTAAGTTTAAATAGCAAATCGCATCATTATTCATAACCCAACATGTGAAGAGCATTTAAGTAGGCCTAACAAACCTAAACTTAGCTTAGGTTTGACAATTTTAACTATTTAATGACTTTGAGCAAAATTTCTAAATGCTGTGAACTTTGTTATTTGAATAATGCCAGACTTAGACATAATAATAATAGTACAGGCCTGCAGATGCACTATATATACACATTACAAGCATATCTTCCATACCATTATATGGGTTCTCACTTCTCCACGGTATTATTTATGAAAATTATTAAATCACTGTGTGTGTGTGTGTGTGTTAAACAATGTTTCTGTGTTCTTTATAAATACAGGAAGACAGTGTTTGAGGTCACTTTGTCAAATATATAATACACACCTCTTCATAGATCTAAACCTTCTGATAAATTCCCCTGTTTGGGGACCAGTGCACTCTCGTTTCCATTCTAATCAACGATGTATCAATCATCTCCTCAATTGGGAAAAAGGGTTTTTAATACAATAGACTGTCCGACTATATTATAGATCTATATAATAATAATAATAATAATAAACCTGTTTAATATCACATAATGTTGACCAGACAGCCAAGATTCATTGGCAATCAATTTAAACTTATCCATGCTAAGCCCACTGAAAATAAAAAAAAAATAAAGAATAATGAGGGAATATGGAAAGGATTAGCTAGGACCCTTGGTTGTTATGGAATAAACCAACCAGGATCTACCACCTCCAAAGATCCCTCACGGCAGTTGGGTTGTAACTTCTACCTTCATGATTCATGTGTATATATAATAATATTCTTGGGCTCATGCATATGTCATGACATTGATAATCTTAAAGAATAAAAATAATATAATTAAATGAACTTAACAGTAAAAAAGCTATATAATAATAATAAGATAGAAACAATTACACGTATACATATATTATGCTTCAAATATATATATATATATATATATATATATATATATACACACATAGTGTTTCCATTGACTTTATAATATGATCACTACTTTTATTATATACATGCTATCTCATGTATTTCTCTTCACACTTGTTGTCAAGAAAGATAGATATTCTACTTGCATAATACCCAGTTCTGAGAATGAAAATTGAAAAACAAACATCTTTTCCCATTTTTGGTTAGACAGTTTAAAGCTCATCTTTTGTTTTTATCTTGAATACATATATATATATATATATATATATATATATGTTTGTTGATAACAGTTCAGGACCATTTATTTGATTAGGTTCTTTGAATCATGCATGTCCCTCTGCTTGCTAATCTCTATCGCAATCATTGATCATGTATTCTGAATCCACAATAACTCAAAAAATCTAGCACTACCAGTATCCATATCTATCGTCACCTAATTACCTAAAAATCTTGATTATAGTAGGTTGATTAAGTGCTACTTTAAGCACAATATTGCATGTTTCTCTCTGGCTTTTCTTCGTGATGGCTATGTTAACCATATATCTAATTTACTTGCCTTCAAATATAATTGCGTTATATCATATAGAGTGTTTTCCCTTAATTACGTTTCATCGTGTGCTTCCATGATCATGCTAAGTGTTTAAGAAGTCATCTGTAGAGATTGTAATTACATCTTTAAGCAATTATTTGACTGTAAATGTAATAAATAAATTAAGAGTTTAATTCTCATCATCTAACTTTGATAAAAATATTAAAAAAAGAAATAACACATATAATTTATGTAATTTGATAATATGTCTTCGTTCATCAAAGCGAATGGCTATTTTTTTTATTATATAAAAAATATAATTATAACCTATTTATATTGTCCAGTTATTAAAAACCTTAGACGTAGCCCTAACTAGGTTCCATGATCACGCAACTCACTCTGCTCACACTGTTTGCTCCATTCATAAAGTTTATATAGTAGTTTGACATATTACATAAAATATGAGTTTTTATCATCGAATTTTTTTTCGCAAATGATTAATTCTATTTCAAAGAAATTGAGCTGAATTTGAGGTTGATGATCAAATTCATCACTACCATTTTCAAGTTCCATATAAATCAGAGTGATGTGATTTTTCATATCTTTTTTCTCTTTCGTTTATTGAAAATTAAAAAATGAAATGGTTCTAAACAATAATTACAGAATTTGTTTTTTGAAATCATCAAATCAAAATATAATGAATATTATTATTATTATTATTTTAATCAATTTATACAGAACACTGTCTCAACTGACCTTCTGATATGTTGATTATATATTTATATGTATTGAAATGGGTAGCCTAGGTTAAGTGTCAACATATACCCAATTGGACTTTTCTACAAACCAAACCGTGACAAGTGTAGGTCGCTGTCTTGGCGTCATGTCGGAACAGAAGAGGCATGGCCCACAATGCCAGATCAGCATTCGGTGTGATGGTCAACCCATTTTGTGTTATCTTTGGTAAAAGTTAGTCTCTGGTTTTTACCTTTTATAATCGGTTGCTTTGTCCGTCGGCAGTGGCGGCACTGTCTATTTCTCTTTTCACGTGGCAGATCTCGCAGCCGTCCGATGACAAGAGTTTTCGAGGACGAATGAAATTCCCCAAATTGGATGAAGCTGACATCCTCCTGCAAATAGTTAATTAGCAAGGTTTACTTTTGACATTATTGAGCTTAATTCAGATTGAAAATGCTGGTTTCTACAACCTAATCAGATATCATAGGAGTTTTATTACTAATATCTCATCCATCTTTTATAAAATGACTTTCATGTCCTTTGCTTTTCCTCCAAACCCATTGAAAAATGATGGTGGGTCTCTCTCTCACCTTCCAATTTATTTAATTTATTGAATTAATTATAACAAACGTATTTTAATTTTTTTTTATATGTGTTAAAATAAAAAATATACATATACATATAAATAAAAAATTAAAATGATATTATGTTTATTTTTAAATATATAATTCTATTAAGTTTGTTTAAACTTTTTATGACTGACTAAAAAATATTATTATATAGTATAAATTTTATTATTATTTTATTTTTTATAAACTGAGTGGAATGGGATGGGACGGGACGGGACGGACGCCTTCACCCCAAATCCTAATGAGGTGGACAAATCTTTTTCCAAACCCGTTTCATAAGAAAGCGGGGTAGGGCGAAATCCCAACAGGATAAATTAAATTGTCATTCGCTTTATATACGTAACATATATTTTAAATTAAAGTATCATTAGGACATTATTCTTATCACATGTTTAGAATTGATTTACATGACTACTGAATTCTTTTATATTATCTTACAATTGACTTTTTTTTTTCCTTAAATTGAAGCAAAGGGATTATTTTTTTTATTAAGAATTTCTTTTCCTTTTTCCATTGCTTTCAAAATGACCATTATGTCCTTACAAATGTGAAATTTAGAAAGTAAAGATGAAAGGTACGTATATTATTGGAATATTAGTCTCACTCCATAATGGTTAGGTAGTGAGCGTGAGCTACTAAATGATAAGAATGATATTTTCAAAGGATTGGGTTGAAATGAAACTGAATTGATGTGAAATACAAATTATGCATTTTATTAGATTAGTAATTTAATGTAATTTATTCCTAATTAGAGCCAAATTTAATGATTTATAGGTTGTAATTCAAAGTGACTTTGATGCTAAAACGTGGTTGACATGGTAGTGTAGGCTCATAGCATTTACAATGCTTGTTTGACATTGTTTAATCACTCACTCAGCCGACAAAAATTATAGTTGGCCGAATTCATGAAAATGGGATTCCAAAAAAAATTGGTGTGAAATATAAGATTTTAGGGCACGCAGTGAAAGTGGCTCCCTGACTTGCAATAAGTTGAGAATTTCATGGTGGAAATAAGCAAACATGCAATATGCAGGAGGCTGCCACACTTCCCAACTAACCAATCCTAGTTCTAATGCCTTGGAAATAAGCCATTTTGACTTTCTCTTTTCATCCTTTCTTTCTTGGTAACACGAGATGATTGACTTTTTTTTCATGTTGAACTTTTTTTTTTTGGATAATCGAATCTATGGGTTAACTTGTGCACAGCTCGACTGATTTTGAAATTTTGAAGTTAACGACATGACAAACTTCTAGTGGTCTCAAATTTGGAACATTTGGCTTTCATAAGAATCGAATTTACGACCTTACGAGGCAAATTCTTTAGTTGCGTTCTCACACCCATTTGGCCAAACCCATTGAGATTCTCTTTTCCTTTATTTAATGAGCACTTGTTCATGACATAATTTTTTGGGATTCATTTAGTGATTAATATTACTCTAAATTCGAATTTATAAAATAAAAAAAAAAGTTTTAGGCGAGTTTCAACACAAGAGCTGTCACTAATTATAGTTAAGATATAATAGAAATTGTCCAATATTCAGTTCCTATGCAAAAACTATTTGATCTACTAAATTATAGCAAAGTCAATAGTTATGTTATATTTGACAGTAAAGATAGTTTTAGTATATATCTCACATTTTAACTTGTTATCCTTGCCAGCAGATGTGATCACTTTGTATATTCAATGGCTATATTTAAGTTCATCTAACGACTTAAATAACTATTTTTCCAATAGTTCATCGAATGACAATTTTTTATAAAAATTATTGGAGCATAAAAATTAAAATATAATATTTTAGCACGATAACAAAACTAAAATAAGACTTCGATATGACATATGCTCTCAAGTATCGGATGATTTAGAATTTGAGTTTTTATTTATTTCAATTACTTTATCTCTAACTCATAAATCATCACATGATTATTACATCTGAAGATATAATTTCTTAAAGAACAAACAAGTGATGGTGTCAATATATATATATATATATATATATATATAATTTTTATCAACAAAGAACGCGTATGCTTTAGCTGTGATACAACAACAGAAATTGATATCTCAGAATTTATATATGTTTTGGTTCAGACACCGCCATTATTGATTCTTTCTTCTTGTGAAATGAAAAAAAGAAGAAGAGAAGGAAGTCATATTGGCTAAAACTTGTTAATATGAAAGTTTTGACTTGCAGCTATGAGGATAAGTACGAAAACACAATCACTCGAGTCACAAGTCTCAGATGCAGCAATCGCTCATTTATCAACTTATTGTTTTGGCTGCAACCCAAGTTGGGCTTTGCAAGTTGACCATAATACCTTACCTCAATAACTCATATCCCTAACCATACGCATTTGGAGTACTTCAGTTCACATAATGCTAGCAAATTAGCCACATAATTTCATAATTAGGATCATAATTAAGGTGTAATATCTAAAGTTGTTGTAAATTATGTGGCTTACATTGAGTGGACAAAGTTTGTTGAAGGGGGTATATTGGTCATTTTGACTTGAGAATAATAAAAAAACTTAAAAAAAATTGCTTATTTATTCTAAAATGGATGTGGGCATTTGTAATCTTGTGCACATTCAGACAGTTGTTATTAGTTGGGAGATGTCCCTTTTTGGCATAAAAACAATGTGATATTTTTATATATATAATGCGGCACAGAAGATGACTTTGGTTAAACAAATGACAACTAACACAGTTATTTTCAATCTTCTTAACTTCCTTCTTTACCTAATATATATATATATATATATATATATAGTCTTATGATTACAGATTCAAGATTAAGCTAATTAAAAAAGGGGTTTGTTATCACATATAGTGGTATAGTAATCAAGATGAATCGTTCACTGTCATTTGTCAAATTGAAGAAGATAAAGAAAAATGAAAATTTTACAGAAAAAGTTAAAAGAAAAGAGCCGAAAACCATAGACTACCCACAAAGTTGCCTCACAAACCACGTTTCTCTCGCTCTCCCCAGAACCACTATTTATGGACTGCTGTTCCTCAGAACACTTCTTTTCTTAACAACATCTTTCAATTTCTCAGTTAGAAGATTTTCTTTCTTCCCTTCTCGTCTCTGCATAGTCATTCAAAGTTCGTATAAAAGTTTTTCTTGGTTTTCTGTCTATTTGTCAAACGCCATGCTAGGTTGGTTTCCTCCGTTTTCCCCTTCAATATAGAGATCTTTTGCTGGGAACCATTTTCAAATTTAGAGGTTTGAAGGGTTTATGCTATTTGGTTTCTGATTTTGAGTTAAAACTTAAAAAATCATTAAGCTTTGATCTTTGAAACATAGGGGGCTTGCAAAGGATTTACAGGAATGGAAAAAGTTTCAGGTGTTGGTAGGGAAGATGAACTAATGGAATTGCCTCCGGGTTTTCGGTTTCATCCAACCGACGAAGAGCTTATAACTCACTACCTGTCCCAAAAGGTTCTTGACAGCTGCTTCTGCGCTAGAGCGATTGGAGAAGTTGATTTGAATAAGGTTGAGCCTTGGGATTTGCCAGGTAAGTCTTCTGCAGAATATTCTCTCTTTTGTTTTCAATGTTTTTCTTTCTTGTTTGTTGATATTGTGAACTCAAGCTTGTTCTAATTTCATGCTTTTGTGCAAAATGAAGGGAAAGCGAAAATGGGCGAAAAAGAGTGGTACTTCTTCTGCGTTAGAGATAGGAAGTACCCAACTGGTTTGAGGACAAACAGGGCTACTGATGCTGGCTATTGGAAGGCAACTGGCAAAGATAAGGAGATTTACAAAGTGAAACAACTGGTTGGAATGAAGAAAACTTTGGTTTTCTACAAAGGAAGAGCTCCTAAAGGTGAAAAAACCAACTGGGTCATGCACGAATATAGATTGGAGGGCAAGTATTCCATGTATAATCTCCCTAAAACGGCAAAGGTGAACAACTGGTTATCCTCTGTTATCTTTTGCTTTTTTTTTTTTAAATGTTCCTTGGCGAAATTATTAATGTTTTCCTTCTGTTCTTTCAGAATGAGTGGGTGACCTGTAGAGTTTTTGAGAAGAGTTCAGGTGGGAAGAAGATACATATTTCAGGGTTGGTAAGGATAACCAGTTATGGCGATGAATTGAGGCCGTCGAATTTGCCTCCATTAATGGATTGCTCAGCTTATGATGGCCAGACAGGAAGCGCAGCCGCTGATACATCTCACGTGACCTGCTTCTCCAATCCAATGGAGGACCAGAAGCCCCAGGAAGACATGGTAAACAGCTTTAAATCTCCTCTTTTAGCTTCATCTTCTTCAAAGCCTTCTGGTGTCTCCCCTGCAAAACTCTCTGTTCCAAACTCGTTCTTTTCCGCTCAAATCATGCCAAACATCGACCTACACCGAATACTCAGAAGCTTTTCTGATGCAAGATCAGTCCATACTCAGTATTTTGCTTCAGAACAATGGATCGAGTGTGAAGCGTTTTTCGAAAACAGATTTCTCACAGGACATGACTAGTACTGAAATCTCTTCGATTATGTCGAGCCATGAAATGGGTCGGAGGTCATACGAGGATCCAATTAGTTCAGCTGGACCAGTGGACCTTGATTGTCTCTGGAATTACTAAATTTGAAGATAAAAGAGTAGCAAGATCAAGAAGAATATAGTGACGCAGAAGGGAAAGAGTACGATGATCTTCAGTAATTATTACTGTTATCAGAATGTCGTGTGTGTATAGATTTTCTGAATCAAAATAATATGAAAGGACATGCTCTGTATTATATAAAATCAAATCCGTATGTGAATGCCTTTTTCTTTTACAGATGTTTGTTTACACTGTGAGAACAGAATTAGTTAGTGAATGCCTTTTTCTTTTACAGATGTTCATACCGTGAGAACAGAATTAGTTAGCGATGATATAAATTTTGTATTTGTCAGTAATAATTGGCCACAGTCTCTCTCTCTCTCTCTCTCTCTCAATATATATATATAGATATATATATCTATCTATCTGTCTCACAATCAATCAATCAATCAGATTTAGGATTATAAAGTTAGGCCACCAACCAAGTGTTCATGGCTGATTAAGAACATATATGATATGACAATCACAATTTGCGAGTACATGAATCCCGTGTTGTGCAGAGCAAATAAACAGCTAGTAGCTAGGTTTAATTTTCGCAAAACAAAAGTTATCAAACTTATTTCCTTTATTTCACATGTCTTGTCTATTCTGTTTTGCTTTTGAATTCTGATTCTAATCACTCTCTGTCTTCAACTCTGTACATTCCTTTTTATCTTTTGTCATCAAGTTTGATGAAATTGAAATGAAAAGATATTAGAAACAAAACGGTTTTATCTTCTTAAATGATTTACTAACATTCTTTTTATTTTATTTATGAAAGTGATAAGTATTATAATTAATGTCTGGTTTAGGATCCATCCACATGTCCAAAGGCTCGTCGATTCAATTCTAACATTATTAATACATTACAAAATAATAGGGACAATGCCTCAACTTGTTTATCACATGAAAAGTCTCTAAATGTAATCTTAAGTTGAAGTAATATAAAATACACACACACATATAATTATATATATAGATACAAAATCAACACCTAACATTCAATACATATTTTGTAACTCTTAACACCTCACAATAAATACAGAATTTATTATATGAAACATCTCTAAGTTCTTCGTATTCATTCACTGATTCACATGAGGGCAGCATCCTAGTTGATTTGTTCATATTATCGTTACCAAACGCCTGGACCAACCTAGTTCGCAAATATACCTATATATATCTATAGATATATATAATCACTGATAGTATTTTACTAGATACATTATAATGACGTTTTCAATTTTTTCTATCACAGTTTATTGTCTTTATCTTGATATATGTATATTTTTTTGATTTGAGTACAATAATGGAAATTGAAACATATTTTACTTAAATGTGTGTATATGTAATAAGTCTCAAATTTAAATTACATTTACAGAATAAAATAATTTTATCATTTTCACAGATATTTTCACTTTTAAAAATCTTGTTTTGTAACACCAGGCAGCAAATTGGACCAGTCGGTACAACCTTCCAAATCCCGTTACAACCTTCCAAATCCCAATCATGAAACCTTTTAATGATTTATTATATTTTATTTATTAACAAGTGAGATATTGCCTTTCTGAAATGACTTTGGTTACTTTGACAACAGTCCAAAATTACTGGGTCACTACAGGACCACAAACTACAGTATTGCATGTACTCGAACAATCCCAATCAAATGGTCTTTATAAACTAGGATTAACTTCACCGACAGCGCTAAACACCCCCCTAAGTCACATAATTTTATGTAAAATTATTATTTTTAATTTTTTTAATATTTTCATTGAATAATATGCTTTTGTCATCGTCTTACATTATGCATGTTATATATCAAGTAAGTCAAAATTAATAGGTGTACTGATTATTTTTATATATATTTATATCACACACACACACATATATATATTTATATATATATAAAATTTTTCTTTCATTGTAAGATAATGAACCACAAATCAAGTAAGCCACGTAATTAGAAGATATCAAGAAAGTTTAGAACAATTGTCAACCTCTGAAATTAAACCTCTTTTTACCTTCAAAGTCTAAGGTAACCAATGGACAAGGAGGAGCCACCATGGGCTTAGGCGCCTAAATTTTTATTTTTTTAATTTTTTTCAAATATACTCTTTTAATTTTAAATTCTTATTTCATAGAACCCTTATTTTAATTTCAATTTAATTCCTCAATAAGATGTATCCATAAATGTTTCCTTTAGCTTCACTATTTCTCTAATTTCTAAGTTGCTTTGTACGTATCAATAAATTTAATTTAATTTTTTTAATTTTTAAATATATAATTGAATATTAATTTTTTCTTCTTCTGTTTCTAAATAAATTCTTAACACGGTGGAAGTCTATGGGAGATTTGAAAAAGGAACAATTAATCTTTTGGGCTCCCTAAGGTAGTCTAATTTTTGGTCACACTACAGCAATTGCCTCATACTTGCACGAAATAAACCTTCCCATATTTTGAAAAGGGAAGTTTTTAGTTTTTTCCTTAGAGAATTTTTATCTTTATTCTTTGTCCTCACTCCTCAAGTATATAACTGACAACAATTCTATTATAAGGTTCAAAGGATGCCCCACCAGATATTGGCCTTTGAACAAAGCAGTTATCATTTGTCCATTGTTGTCTCGTATACTAACCAAGGTTGATGATGGTCATGGGGTTTAATGTTTCTAATATATATAAGAAAAATTTCCTGTTTTGTGATTAATCATCTCAACTTAATAGTTAATTATAGTATTACATAATAACAGAAAAATTTAAAATTTAACAACAAAAATCTCTCAAAAATATGTTCTAAACAGATAAATCAACGCAATCCATAATTGAATAGAAATAATATTTACATACTCTTAATGAAAATATGGTAATTAACTGGACTAGTCACCGTTATTTCAATACTTTTTCTTTAAACATGAAAATAATAATTCTAATGGGAAATTAGATGCTTACGTGTGATCGTATTTTATATATATATATATATATATATATTTGTGAGATGGGATGTAAAATAGGGACTAGCACAATAGAAGAAATTGTGTCTAATGATAAAATTTTGATTTTGTTGAGATTGCATGCTGGCTCTCCAACTGGCCCTATCACACGCCTTTACATTAATGATTAGTGACCTTTGACAAATGTTCATGTTGTAAAGGAAAAAAACACTATCTAATCAATCAACTCTATATCTAATGTGAAAACTCTTAATTAATCTCTGTTTTTATATATATATATATATATATACACACACACTGGGTATTAAAAAATTAATGTATAATGCCCTATGGTTAGTATGACTACATCTATGGATTGAGATATGGGTGAGAATAAAACAAATGAAAGAGAAGAAGACAATACGGAGTGAGTAAACAGGACAAACCTAAGTAATCGAACTATAAAATATCCAGAGTGGGGGCTGTCGCAAGGAGTCCTAATATTTGGGCCAGAGCGGACAGAGTTAGGCAAATAAGGATGGCTGGCATTGGCTAATGACAAATGGCGGATGGTGGGCCCGCCTTCCCTCGACGGCTGAAACGTAGCATGTGGGGGGCACCCTCCATACCCTGCACTAGTCGACACGAATTTCTGGTTTTCGATGGCGTAAACCAATGTGCCCCAGCCACATCCTCTACAGCCGCCTCTGTCCACTTTCTCACCTTTCATTTCCTTCTTCGGTTATAATCAACGTACGTGCATGAACCCAGTTCAATTTTTCAGGACAAACTCCAATTATACTTGTACACTTACAAATATATATATATATATATATAGAAAAACATTAATAATAATAATAACGAAAAAAACAATAGTACAATCGTATAAAACTTTCTTTTCTTGTGAACAAGTGGAGCTATCATTACAATTCAAATCGGGTTCTAACCAGATGCCCATCTGAGTTGGGTCCGAACTGAGAAAGCTAAAAGGGCATGATATATATATATATATATATATATATATATATATTGGGGAGCCAATACATGAATTATAGATATTTTGAGGGGACAATTCATAGTAAAATTATTTTGAAGGGGTTAGTTAATATGTGGGGAAGATTTTTTTAATATATTAAGGAGGCAATGACCCGTGCCACTACTGATCTCCCTCTGATTTATGCAATACAAGTTAAGATGGGCCGTAAGTCAAAAACTCTATAAGCTGGCTACATGTAACTACTAAAGTGAATAATAATATAACTTTCTGGAGTAATTAACCCAACAAATTTAAGTGATTACAATACATGCATATCAAAACCTTATGTAATTAGTCAATGACACAATATTGTAGCTATTAGGGCTCAGTACTTGTAAAGAGATGAAGTAAACCAATGGGGAGAATGGCATTATTAATGCATAATGCAACCCAAAAACTTGAAAAGAAATTCTTAAAATGATGGATTAGTCATCTAACAAGAAAAAATTACTTTAAATTTGAAACGAAATATTATTAATAAAGATGAATAATAAATTTTATCTACATCATATTTAAAGAGTTTAAAGAATATTTACTAATTCGAACAAGAAAACCATACATTGCCTATTTGAGTCGGCAAGAATTCGAAAAGTCAAAGATCATTTGTTTTATATCAAAGTATATGTCGAATTAACCATTCTCTTCCACTAGGCATTAATAATAATAATTAAGCAGAGCTAAAATAGACAGGTGACTCAATTTCTCCGCATTTCTAATAAAGACTAAAGACAAAGCAACTGCAGTGTTATCTCACGCATGTTCCTAATAAGAAATATCATTCGTAATTAATGAAATTTGATTAGTTTAAGTAAACCCAAAAAAATCATATATTAATTGAGTATATAAACTTTCCTAGATAGTTAATTTCCTAAAAACATATGCATTTGTCAACATCATGTATGTATAATATTCCATAGGATAGGGAATTTTTTTCCATGCTTATCTTAATTTGTTGACCTCTGATACACAAGTCCTTTGTTTTCTAGAACACCATACTCCTTGTATAGAATAGATTTAAATGCACAATCAACAAGTCTTAAAGAAATTTTAAAGATTCGTCTTTGCTATTTTTGCACGAAGACTACAATCAACTCTCTCTCTCTCTCTCTCTCTCTCTCTCACACACACACACACACACACACACAGACATAACTTCATTATCTTACACATAGTTGTCACCTGAGTTGTAATTTCGTTTGAGGAGCTCTATCCAATGAATGGTATGGATGAAGAAATGATGTCATAAAAGCATGGTGGCAATGAGCTATTGATAATAATGTGTTGTTATTCCTTATCAAATCTTTCTTTGTTTGGCAAAATTATGGTCAGTTATAAATATGGTTTATATATATATATATATATATATAGAGAGAGAGAGAGAGAGAGAGAGGAGAGAGAGAGAGAGGAGAGAGAGAGAGAGAGTTGCATGGGCACACAACCAAAAATTAGGACGTGAACACGTGCCGTTTCATCATAAACTTCTTAACAAAACGATAAGGGTGTGGAAAAGCATAATGATATATATATATATACACACACACACACACACACACACACACATATATATATATATGAGCATCATCTAGAATGAAAATTCTCTAAAAATTTGGCTATTCTGACGATGGATTGCAGTTCAAATCGTAGTGATCAAATTTTGATTGGGTTGTGAATGAACACGTGTATGGAATTTGATGGTTGCTTTTCTTCCATTGTATGTGTTTTTGATATGTTTCTGTTTTATAGAAGTATG
Organism: Nyssa sinensis; assembly: GCA_008638375.1. Classification (NCBI taxonomy): domain Eukaryota; kingdom Viridiplantae; phylum Streptophyta; class Magnoliopsida; order Cornales; family Nyssaceae; genus Nyssa; species Nyssa sinensis. The sequence continues at coordinate 3,932,929 of CM018043.1, forward strand.
AGAGATGTAAACCTTTGAAATGTAAACAACCCAACAGCTTCATTTGTAGCAATAAGATTGGATCCATTGCATCATCATATAGATTTTTATTTATTCTTGTTAATAGGTAACATACTAAGCTCTCTCTCTCTCTCACTCTCACACACACACACACACATATATATATTTGCAAAGCAATATATGACAGTGAAACTAAACAGACACAAGTTTTAATCAGCATGACAACCGGCATATAACCTGTTGATTGGTTGAATGCATATCCATAAAACCTATGCCAAGTGGCCACACCTGGGTAGGTTATGATGTGCGCCTGCAATGGAAGGCTGACAATGAAAAAAGAGACACGTTGCACAACAAATAATATAAAAATAAAAGAAACAAGTAAATTAATAAAACAAGAGAATAATGGTAAAAAAGAACCTTATGACGAAAATTTTCAAGAGAGAGAGAGAAACCCTACCTATAACAGAAAGTTTACTGGCCAAAAAGATAAAACTGCTGTCTATTTCTACCTTTTTTGGTTGCTTTTCCCAAACAACTGCTAGACATTTTGGTTAACAAGATTCCTTTGGAAAAATAAAACTTATTCCATACAAATAAAACTCTATGTTTCACATTTTTCCCTTAAACATTTTGCATTTTAAATGAAGTGATATTAGATCATTTATAGTATTTTATAACTATGTCTGTTTGTCGGGCTTAAGAACTTGATTGGGTAACATAATAATTTTATTAGAGAGTTTTTCAAGTTTTGTTTACATAAATCATGAATAGACTCTTTACTAATAATTTGATTTGAGGTTTTAATCTCTGGTTGCGATAGAATTATATAATGGGAGGTGGGTGTGAGATTATTATTTCCGAACTATTAGTGAATGAATAGAGCTATTCATATTTGTCTCATGAATTGAATAAAGGTAGATTAACTTTCTCTTTTACTAATAGTGATAGGATTAGTAATCACACCCATCTTCTCTCATTATTTTATCTATGTTATAAGTTATTATTTACTCTCGATATTATTAGTGAGTTCACTTCTTTTTGCCAAACACCGGATTCACGAGGCCATGAAGATTAATTTATCTAATCTTCTTCCTAAGTAATATATTATCACATAATTTGAGATTTAAGTTTGCTATAAAACTTTTGAGACGTTGATTAAATGGGATTGAGCCCAAATGGGTTTATGGGTGTTTCATATGGTCCTCAGCCTCATGTGGGCTTCTCCGATCTAAATTAAAAGTGAAGCAGAACTCCGGTACTTGGGCTATTTCAATGGCCAAACCTGGTTAGTGTTATTCTAAAAACTGTGCCAGTCTTTTTCTGGGCTTTTTGTTAAAAAGTTTGTGGGCTTCGGAGATCACGCGATTAGAACCCTAACATGGGTCGAGCGCATATGGGTCAAACTTAACTAAAGCCCACAAAGTCACCGTGAGGTGTTCAATGCGCACCTAAACTCTTTGTTTTATTATTTAATTTTAAAATAAATTCTATTTTGTTTTTTAAAGTGGAAGTATTACATTACATACATTACAAATTTTCACAACTCAACATTATCTTATCCTAATTATTTGTGATCGACTACATGAATTATATCTCATTATTCTTCTATATTTAAGATTAGTCTTAATTCTTTCGATTAAATCATATATTAACATACACAAATATAAGAGAATACACATATTTCGTATACCACAAAGAATATTTTAATATGGGTGCAGGGACAAATAAGTCCAACCTAATTTTATGATTAGGAGAAACAAACTAATCTTATATTCTCAGTGAGGATTGAACCATGAGTCATGCCTGGACAACTTGATTAACTCTAGTTGGTTAAAAAAAAAATCTAATCACTTGTCATAGGATGCGTGGCTACAAAATCGGAGTGTGAGTATTGGTCCAATGGTAAGTAGAACTCCGAAATGGGATGTAAACTCGAATATTTTAGGTTAGAATTCCCCCAGGAGCTTATGTCCTGGGATGATCACGTTCGGAGAAATATAAGTTTGTGTGAAATAGTTGTGGTAAAAGACTGATAATATTTACTCGTTCAAAGTACAAGTCGCTCACAAAATTTCTCATCATTACCAGACGTGACAACACATTAGTAAATATATGTTGCTTTAACTAATTAGAATATAGAATAGTAAGGACAAGACTGAAATAACTGAGTTCGTGTTCTTTTTTTCCGGGTATGACTTCAGTCCAGTTCTTTTAGTCTTGTCAAGTATTGATCTGTATTTTTAGTGAACCATGTGTAGTGAACATAAGAATATGCTGTTTATAGAACAAATTAGAAAACAGAAAAGGTATTAAGGCATGTATATGGTGTTGAATGAGATGTGTGTAGTCTGCTGGTCTTCTTTAAGATGGCAACTTTTAAACTATATTAGTCTAATCAAAGTTATGATCTCTCTTGGGCAGTATGGCAAAATTTCTGTTGCTTAATGCACACTAAAAAGCCTGAAATGTATTCTTCAATTAGATTTTGTAATTGATGAGTAGAAGATGCATTGGGCAATTCTAAGTGTCCAACTAACCCTTAGTTTTGTGAAAGGGACAATGGCCTAGAAATGCCTTTAGGTCTGGGTCAAAGGCAGTCTGCCGTCAAGCTCACCATGCTGGGGGTTAGGGTGTGGTGGAGTTGGTTGCAGCCTCCCGGGAACCGACCTTTGCCGCCTTGGTAGGGTCAAGAGCAAGGGCGGAGCTACAAATTTCTTTTAGGGGGCCTAAAAAAATCTTGGAAACTTTTAAGAGGGATCTTTTTTTTTTTTTTTTTTTAAAGTCGGGATGGAGGATTTTATGGAAAAAAAAAATTTATTCTAAAAATTGGAGAATAATTTACATGTAAAATTTAGAAGGAAAAGAAATTTCTATTTACAAAATTAGAAAGAAAAAAAATTACAACCTACCCAAGCCCTAAGATAGATCCACCCTTGATCAAGAGGTAACGCACCTAGAACGAAGGATTAAAAAAAATAGTTTAGTAATAAGGTAATATTGAGAAATCCAATAATAATGGAAATTGGATTTTGAAATGTAACATGTATTTTAAATTATAGGATCATTATGATATCATTTATGTCATATATTTAAAATTAATTTGTATTATTATTTAATTTCTTTTCGTTACCTTAATTGAACTTTTTTCCGAGGATTAATTAGGAGTCGCTTTCATGAGTTGGGTGATAATGCAATGTTCTGACAGGGTATTTAGTTTGCTGAGGTGAGCCCTCCCTCCAGTGAGTGTTGGTGTGTATATGTGTGTGTGTGGGTGTTGATCTGCCTGCCCCAGCCGTGCTCGTTAAGTGTGAACAACTTGCACGACAATAACGTTGAAAACTAAAGCCTTGTGCTCCACATGCACAATATATTATAAAGACAATAATGAGACAAATTTGCAATTCTTCATCTCTGTGTGTGTGTGTGTGTGTATATATATATATATATATATCACCTATTTTGTCCTTTGAAGGTGACTTGATGATGATTGATTATTTTTTTCATGATTATTTGATCATTCTTTTTTATCAGATTACTAAACAGATACTTTAAAGCTTTAAATGGGAGAATTGAACATAGTTTCCTTTCTACCTTTGGAAACCTTACAACATATTATCTTGATCATGAATGTAAGCACAACTCTAATTAAATGTATTATTGATATATTCTTTAATTAATAAAATTAAAATTTTTAAAGTAATCGATAATTTAACGTATTATCAGAATTTTGATTACGAGAAGTTTTAAATTCAAATCTCCCACACCTTCTCACACACTGTTACACCAATGGTTTATCAGCACGTAAAAGAGGGTGTTGGATATATTATTGATCCCGTCTCTAACAATTTAAATTTTTAAAACAACTATTAATTTAACTATCCTTAACCAGCTATTTTAGGTTAAACTAAGAATTTGCGAAAGATCATTGTCCTTGTATGATAATGATATGTATATATTATGAAGTGCATGCAGAAACATATTATTTTATTGAAAATGACAGTGCTGTAAACTTAGAAGTGATAATACAAGTGAAGAGGAAAACCATAACATGGAGGTACATATCAATGGATCCCACCAGCTAGCTCAAATCTAGCTATACATAATTCATCTACTTGCAAATTGTAACAAATACCAAAACCAATGTCGGTTATTTAATGAACTCACATGACCTGACTCAATTTATATCCAAAGTTTCTTTTTCAGTTAGTATCCTTGAGACAGTTGGGAGATCCCAAGGTGAAAGTAAAAGCAATTTAAGATTGTTTGGTCCGTTCTGTAACTAAGCTAACATAATAATCACTTGAGATTCTACTTATAAAAAAAGAAAAAATTTAAGTTTAAAATTAATAAAAATCTAATTTCACAAAGAATATCTTATAAAAACTCCAAAAACTTAATTCTATTAATATAATTTTATTATGTATTATTTTAATTTTTTATTACTACCTAATTAGATAAAAAAAAAGTATTATTGTATTAAATATATGTAAATTTTTAGTATCTTATATTTAGGAGTTAAAAAATATGAGTAGAAAATTTGTAATGTATAATATTTTTTAATTTAAAAATATCTTGGCTGAATTATATTTAAGTTGCATTTGGCAGCACATATAAGTGGATGAGCAAGTCTCTCTCTCTCTCTCTCAGACACACACACACACACACATATATATATATATATACTTATTCATGTAAATAAATGTGACTTTACATATGTACATTCTAACATCAAGTAATGAGAATCTTATTAGCAGATTCGAATTTATTTATTTCTTTCTAATTGTATAGTTTTATGGAGTGAAAAAAAGAGCCACGTGGAAATATAAAGATTGGACAAGTCCAGTGGGATTATTTAAGACAGTGTTGGACCAGAGAAAAGACTTGAGCTGGCCGTGCTCTTGGAGAATTTAAGGTGCTGACCCCACCAGTACGATTTTTTTGGGGGGTGCTTTAAGGCACTTGTTTGGCTCACCACAAACACTCTTGTTTTCTATTATATAGCCTTTTGCTTGTGGGGCCCTTTTTTGTCTTTTCATTACCAAATCGGTGAAGATTACCACCCCACGAGCTCCCTGCCCCACCTTAGTAAATTGCTTTGTGCACCTTCAAAATTACCGATCTGCCCCTTACAATATTTTTGTATAGTTGGAATCATTTTGATCAATTGTGGCTGCCTTTTGGTCACAATCAAACTCTCCAAAGTTGTTAACCTAATCCTAAAGGACAACTTCTTGGTCTGTCCTTGAATGCTGATAAGTCATGATGTACCATCCAATGGTAAATATTTATAAAATATTTCATTAATATATATTTTAAATAATTGATTTAAAACAAGATAGAAAATAATTAATTATTGACATATATCTAACTCGCATATAGATTTCATAATCTAATTGTTACATATAAAATGCATGAATTTTTCAAATTTGATAATCATGTAGTTGCAATTATTTAAAACCATTGAAGTGATGTAATGTGTTTTGATTGACATTTTTTTCTTTTTTTTGAAATACATGGATAGGGGGAGAAGGAAACCTAAGCTAGTGTGTGCGCACAACAAGATTCGAACCTGAGTTGATCAGGTTGGAAAAGGGTTCCTTTTACCACCTCACTTGGTGCTGCATCAAGCATGTATCGCTCGATAAGTTGGTTCTCAATTTCTTTCATTCGTGACCTGAGTTTGATTTATTTGGTCCGACATGCATTCATGTTTTGAGTGACAATTGTATCCCTAACTTTTTTTTATCATTTAATTGGATGACTTCGAATGACCCCTTTTGAATATAACCACATAAATTTAAAGGAGGTGAAGGACATGCATTGAATGAGAAGATAGAGGGACATTAAAGACAATTGTGACCATGTTATTTTGACAAAAAAATTTCTACGATCAATCGCTACGTGCTGAAACTCGCGTGTAATTTACACACTTGCGTAATATTGACTGCATAAATTATACAGATCAATTAAATGGTAAGTATCGATTTATCACAACTAATTGTAACATTACTCTTTAGCAAATTAAGGACTTTGGAAGTTAAGCCGCTTGGAGGGTAAAAATAATTTATTTAATATTGTTACCATGATTACATCTATGATTGGGTCATTGGAGGTGAAGTAAGTGAGGAATATTCTTGCAAATGAACTTTACAATTCCAAAACTGAGTTCATACCAATTTCCATGCTTGCTAATTTGTCATGTTGCCATCGTTAACTTCTTTTTTTGGAAATCTATGTTCTATGCCAATTTTTTTTTGTAAAACATTGCATAAATATGTTAGCATTAAAAGTCAAATTAAGGGTTTTTCACTCTCATCCCTCATAATAATAATATATTTCATGAAATGCCATTCGAGATGGCCTAATGCCCCCTCCCCCTCCCATATTCAAGTTTAATGGAATTGAATGAGTGATTGACAGCAACTAGAAAGTTTGTCTCTTAAAATCATCAGGTCGAAATTCAACAAATATTATTTTTTTTAGGATAAGTCCATATAAGACGCTATCCTAACTTTAATTGGATCCTCTGTTAATGAACGGTGGGATTAGTCTCCCGAATTAGTTGGTCTCAAAAAACGAATACTGAATTATCAAAAAAAAAAAAAAAGGAAATGAAATTATGTTTTGAAACTGAACTCCTTTTTTCTTTTGAATCCATCTCACATTAATAACTCCAGCCCCCCACCTAATAATATGATTCTTATTTCTAATTTTTAATGATTTAGTGAGTCCCACATATCATGTCCTACGCTCATTTCATGTATAGGATAAAAGCGTATTAATATCATCAAAATATATTCCGCTTGTCACAATATTTGATTTTTTTAAAATTTTTTGAAATGTCACGAAATATGAATTTAATTTAAAAGGATAATACGTAAATTAATATAGTAAAAACATTACGTTATTATCTTTTATCAATCTAATTTGAATATAATAATTAGAGTGAATGGATCAGATTTAAAATTGTAAATAAGTCAAGTCAAGTCGGGTAGTGAGTTATTCAAATTTGGTTCATCAAAATTAACGAGTTTCAAATTGTATTCAAGTACGACTTTTTAATTTTTCAACTCGAGTTTGAGTAGTTTGATTTTTTTTAATATAATATTAGATTACTTTTAACTTAAGTTGAGTTTAATAAATTAATGAGTTTCAAATTATATTCAAGTTTAAACTGTTTATTTTACAAATCAATCTTGAACGAGTTGTAAACGAATCAATTACAAATCAAATTTGAAAAACTTGACTCATTTGACAACTCTAATCAAATTAGTTTTAAAATATATAATTTTCATATAAATGTTAACACAAGGCTGCGCTGGGATAGTGTTAAGATATAATTTTTTGAAAAATATTTCTAAAAGTTTGTAATTAATTTTTTAAAAATTGTAAAAATGTATTTGGATATGATCATCCAAATTTAAAAAAAAATTAAAAAAATTTAAAATAAATATCTTACCTAATGCATATTTCATATTTTAAAATTAAAACTCTACTTTTAAAAACATAAATAAACGAGGCTTAAATGTTTTTGAAAATGAGTGTAAGGGTAGGGAGGGGCGTGACATCTTCCACGGAAAGGGAAAGTTTGAAAGTTGAAAATATGAACTACTGACCATTTCACACAAATAAAAGTCATTGCGTTTTACTGAGTTTTTGACATTTGTACCCTTTGGCAACATTGACAGGCATGGCAATTCTAGAGGGGAACTAACTCCCCCCGAGACCCGCCGACACTCCTGTATGACGTCCCAAGCAGACATTGGAGAGAGTCAACTGTACACACTAGCCAGTTAGAAGTGTGGCCAGCCAAGACAGGATTTTGTTTTTGTTTTATGTGTAATGTTAGTTTTATTTTTATTTTTTATTAAAAATATTTATTTTTATGAGTTGATAATATTATATTAATTAAATATCATATCATCATATAATATAATATGATATTTAATTAATACAATACTGATAATTCATAAAGATAAATACTTTTGATAAAATTTTTATACAAATCTAACATTATTGTTCTTTTACTGGTGGACTATGCATGGAGCAGAATAGACCCCAATTACACATCTTTTTCATTGGTGTCCAAGAGGGGATTTGAACAAGTAACTTTAGAGGTGATGTATACATGAATTGTATGTGTGTGTATATATATATATATATATATATATATTGATGATGCAAGTGTTTAAAATTTCGTCCCGACTAATTTCATGAGAACGATAGTATATCAAGTAATAATTATCGGATCTCAAAAATCTTAGGAAACTTTTAAAAAATATTATATATGGTGAGATTTGAATTTGGTACTTGATATTTGTTAAAAACTTATCCCACAACTTGTTACTATTTGAACTATTCTATGAGATTTTTTTTAATTAAAATAATAACAAAAATATCATTAGTAATGATTTATTTTGTAAAAATATATTCTTTAACTCAATTTTTTGAATTAGTTCTGAAGAACAAAAAATTAAACCCTTTTTTTAACTTGCTTTTTTTTTATATTTATTTTTTATTTTTATAGATAAGAGAATAAGAAAAATAGTTTGCAGAAACTACACCAAATATATAAATATATATGTATATATATATATATTTGGTTCCATAATTTTGGTCATTATAACCAAATTAGGGTCATGTTCCAGTTACTGAACTGTAAATAGTAAACAAGCTAAAAATGTTCAATCAAAATCCATAAAATAGAAAATGGTCCACAATGGGAAATGGAAGTGTCATATCACGTACGGCCTAATAAATGATCATAGTGATCGAAAGGTTGAAACAATAGCACGCACGGTTCATAATTTAACCACTGCCACGTGCCGTTACTTTTGGTAAACCTCCTTTTTAACGTGGTGTTAGATATGATTTGGATATCACAGGTAAATTTCGCATAAATTTTATAAAATAATTTAAATCACAATTGAAAATAAAATCATGTTATCAAATCAATGAATTTTAGGAAGCTTTTGAGATGAATCATAAATTGATACATGTTAGACTTGATTATTTTGTTTTTGCAAGTGAAGTTTGTGCTATGAAAATAGGCATAAGTAAGATTTGCTGTGATTTTGAGTAATTTTTAGTGTATTAATTCAGATAAGTTTAAGTAATACATTTTCAAAATACAACAAAATTACCCATTTGCAAATAACAAATTTAAAGATTTTTTTTTTTTTTTTGTTGAATTTGCTTTATTTATTGAGTATTTGACTTTAAAGAAATAAATAAAATATGAGAAAGAAGGATTCAAGAGTGAAGTATTTGTCTGAATTAACTCGCCATTACTTATATACATTCATAATTTTTTCTAAAAAAAACACATTTATTATTGTTTAATTTGAATTTGTGTCTTTTAAAATTTAAAAATTCATTACTTTTTAAAAATAAATAACTCCTAAAATTTATCATAGAGTACTTCACCCTTGATTCAAGAAAAGAAAAATGATTGTATGATTCTAGACACAAATGTACATTATCGACTGCTTATGCATTTATTATAATATGTAACATTGGATCATTTCGACCACTCCTCCTAAAAGAAAAAAATGTTAAGTTTTTATATGAGACAAACTTTGATTTTACATATTCTCTTTTCTTTAAATAGTAAAATCTATTTCAATATCTTGTATTAAATAATTGTGAGAAACTCCTAATAAGATTTATTATTCGAAACACAAGTCAATAAAAAACTTTTCATCATTATCAAAATGAAGAATGTTATCATCAGTTACGAAACTTAAAATTTCGTGATTTAATTGATGCGTATAATTTACACATACGTGATATAGGCATGTGAATTACACACATTAATTAAGTTGTAAATTTTTAACTTCCACGATTAACCGTAACGCTCATCTACCAAAATAGAAAAAAAGAACACTCTATTTCCTTCTTGGCCCGATATCTGTGATGAATTTGTATCTTCAAAAACTATTCACAGACATAAAAAGTGAATTTCATGTTTAAGAAGCGTCCAAAAGCCACCTAACGTTCCCCAAAATTCTAAGTTCGGTAGCATTGCGGCTTTCCTAACATTTGCGATTTTGTTAGGTGTACTAAAAGTTGGTCTTAGCAAATAAAAGTTGAACAAGCAACCCCAATGAAGTTTAATTTCATAATTAAAAGTTTAAAGCTTTTCTTGGTCGTGAATAGAGGTGATAAGTATTATTTAAATTCATTAATTTGTCTTAATTCGCTTGTTAATTAATAGATATGGATAATTCATTTAGTTAGCCGATTATAAATGGATTGGGTAATAAGGAACCCGTCAATTTAGCGAGTTAATATGAGTTGAATATGAATGTTTGATGGATTGAGAATAAAAAATAACAAAATAGTATAAGAATATATATGTGTATATATATATATATATATATTATCTCCATATATATATATATATAAAAGAATATATATATATTTCTATTTAAGAAAGAACAATATAGTAAAATATATACAATATATAGTTATGACAACTAATAGATATTTCATAAGTAATTTGATAATTGTAAAACTCAAAATTCACTCTCTTTTACTATAAAAATTGATAAACTCTTAACTATTTAAAAATATTAATAAGTGATTTCATGATATATATATATATATATACACACACATACAGTACATATATCTATATCTAAATATATCTATATATATGACATGTATATAGTATATATATATATTATATATAAATTAATATGTATATATATGTGAGTATTATATATATATGTATATATGCACTGTATATTATATATATATATTATATATAAATTAATATGTATATATATATGTGAGTATTATATATATATGTATATATGCACTGTATATTATATATATATATATTATATATGCTGCATATATACATATATATATATATAATACTCACATATATATACATATTAATTTTTTTTTAAAAAAAATAGTGAGAGTTCGGTTCTCGAGTTGGTTCGGTTTACTCGAATTTTAAATTGAAACTGAACCGACCCGTTAATTTTCTAATTGTATTCTTGACTTTCTTTTAGCAATGATATTTTATTGAATTTTCAAGAGATCCAAAGTAAAACAATTATTGTGATTATTTAAAAGTAATGTTTCTTTTATTAGAGTGAAAAAAATAGTGGGTTGTATTCGGGTTAATCCGACCCGTACGTGATTCAACTTGTATTCGACCTGTTTAATTATGAGTCAAATATGGATTCAATCCGTTTTAACTTGACCCGTTTTCAAACCGTCCAGCCCTCTCATTTTGCTAGGCCTGGTCGTGAAGTTTGGAGTGCTTGATAGTACAAATTACATATATTTTCATCTTTTTAAGTTTAAAGGATAGAGGTTTATGTTTAAGGAAAAAATCGGGGCGGGGAGGGGGGGGGGAATTAGAGGGGGTAAGAGAATTTAAATTGGAATTTTTGGTTGGGTTAAAATTTTGAGGTAAAAAATCAGAGAAATGATGGATAAAAGTTAGGCTAAGACATTTTTTTTTTTTTTTGTAAAGAGGAGGGTTAAAATTTTGGATGAAAAATAAGAAAAAATAATAGATAAAGATTGAATTGAGTCAAAATTTTATGATGAACTAATTTAAAAAGAATCAAGTTTTATTTGATAAAAATAAATAAACTCTAGAGTTACGTGACATTTGTAGTTTTGTAGCCCAACTTAATTTACACATGCTTCCGTCCTTGCTTATGTCTTAAGATGTCTCTAATTTGAAACACGTTACAAGCATGCCTCCTAGTCCATTATGCTATTCTTATTATTGTAGGCATGTTTTCATTTTCGGAATATGTTTTTATAGTATAAAAATTTGTAATTAATAAATCTCTTGTTATAAAATAATAATAAATATACTAATGTTTATTATGATATCTGATAATTATAGAAACTTTTTCTTATAATATTTTTATTGAACTCCACTATCAAAAAAACATACATTAATCAAAAATATAAATTTATTATTTTATTTTTAAAAATAGTTACACTACTTCTTTTATATATCTAATAATTATAAAATCTCTTGAGAGTATGCAATGAAGTAGAGCAATCAAAAATTACTTGGATTTTAATAGGATGAACCAATTGCGCCTTTAACATGCCCTTGAGAGTATGCAATGAAGTAGAGTAATATAAGCTTGAGTTGTTAGATAGTTAAGGGTACAATTGTCATATGATTTTAAACACTACTCTGATCAAAATTTATTTCTTTATCCCATCAAAATCGCTGACCTTTCTTCTCTGCCCATCTCTCTCTTTATTTAATTCTCTCTCTCTCTCTCTCTCTCTCTCTCTCTCTCTCTCTCTCTCTTATTTCCTCCTCTCTTGAATTATAAGTAGCAAAAGCTACAATCTTCTCTCTGTTTATCACAGTTTCAAATGGGTCGATCTCCATGCTGTGATAAGGTAGGTATGAAGAAAGGGCCATGGACACCTGAAGAAGATCAGAAGCTCTTAGCTTACATTGAAGAACATGGCAACGGAAGCTGGCGTGCCTTGCCTGCAAAAGCTGGTGATTCTACTCATACTTTCTCTTAAATTTAACCAGTATATATATATATATATATATATATATATATAGTGTGCGTGTGTGCGTGTATTTAATTATATGTATATCATACTCTTCTTTAATTTGGTCATTTATTTGTAGGCCTTCAGAGATGCGGGAAGAGTTGCAGACTAAGGTGGACTAATTATCTGAGACCTGATATAAAGAGAGGAAAGTTCAGTTTACAGGAAGAACAAACCATCATTCAACTTCATGCTCTCTTAGGGAACAGGTGCAATTTATTTAAGTTCTATTGTTAGCACTGTATATATATATATATATATATATATATATATATATATATTATTGCTAATTTTTCTTTTACTTTCAAAGACATCTAATTAGTCTTCAATTTCTTGAATTATGGCGTTCATAGATTCACTATTACAAATTTAAATATTTTATAAACAAATATAAAAAATTTAATAAAATTACATTTGAATTTTAGTTCATTGCAAAAAAAGAAAAGGAAAAAGATAAAAAGACTACATGTATATACGTATGTATATTATTGCTACTTTTTCTTTTACTTTCAAAGACATCTAATTAGTCTTCAATTTCTTGAATTATGGCGTTCAGAGATTCACTATTACAAATTTAAATATTTTATAAACAAATATAAAAAATTTAATAAAATTACATTTAAATTTTAGTTCATTGCAAAAAAAGAAAAGGAAAAAGATAAAAAGACTACATGTATATACGTATGAACCATCTTGATCATCTGGCTTAGTACGTTTTATATTAATTCCAGCTTTAAAGTTTCATTAATGGCTGTCTGATTCAAGTACTCTCAACAGTACACTACTGTCTCCTATGACCTTCAAATTCTACACATTCTAACCCAAAATTTTGAAATGGGTATCTTCTATTTTGCGTAAATTCACTGCACATGCCTTTCAATTATGATCAGAGTTCAATTTATTCTCTGGATCATTCACATACAAAGGATCTCATATTTTTCTTCAACATGTACATTAGAAAATCATGAGGATGTCCAAAAAAGATATTAATCGAGGCAAGCTTACTTATGTAACCTCAAGCTCATATGGGGGATTGTTTTTTAATCATTGGATGATTCAAGAACCGAAGAAAAATGATTGCAATGAAAAAAAAAAAAACTCAATTGCCCAAAAATTTAAGCGAGAGAAAAAAAAAAAACGTGGAAAATGCGGCTCGGCACAAATGTGTTTGTAGAAAAAGAGGGTTTCTTTCTTGGAGATTGATCTGAGTGTTTTGTCTTTTTGATGGCTAGAATATTGGAAACTTGCTAGTTGGTAGACAGTCCCTAGGGTTGTTTGGGGGTATAGATATAGAGGTCTGTCTTTATATGTCCGGGTTTTCTTGTCGTCAGGTGGTCGGCTATAGCAACTCACTTGCCAAAAAGAACAGATAATGAGATCAAGAACTACTGGAACACGCATCTTAAGAAAAGGTTGGCCAAAATGGGGATTGACCCCGTGACCCACAAACCCAAGAACGATGCCCTTTTGTCCAGTGACGGTCAGTCCAAGAATACAGCCAATCTTAGTCACATGGCTCAGTGGGAGAGTGCGCGGCTCGAAGCCGAAGCTAGATTGGTTAGACAGTCAAAGCTACGTTCTAATTCATTCAATCAGCTCGCCTCGCCGGAGTTTTCCTCTGCTTCAACTTCCTCCATGAACAAGTCAGCGGCGGCGGTGGCAGCACCTGCACCGCCTAGGTGTCTCGACATACTAAAAGCTTGGAATGGTGGGCTGACTAAGCCAACGGAAGCTGGCGGAAGCGGTGGGGTTGGTTCGGTTTCTGGTCTCGGTGGCGAGCTTGAATCACCCACGTCGACACTTAGCTTCTCCGAGAATGCGCCACCAATTCCTGCTAGCGGAATTGGAGAGAGTTCCACAAATTTTATTGAGTTTGTGGGGAATTCAGCTACTTGTGAGGGTGGAATTATGAAAGAAGAAGGTGAAGAAGATTGGAAAGGTTTTGGAAATTCGACCCATTTGCCGGAATACAAAGACGGGATTGAGAATTCCATGTCCTTTACGTCGGGACTTCATGATATGACAATGTCCATGGAAAGTGCATGGACTCCAGAGTCTCTCAGGACTGGTAACGAGCATGTTAGTGGTGGAACTTTCTTGGAGAGGTTCACAGATCTGTTGCTGAATAATTCCTGCGACCGGAGTTTCTCTGATGGCGGTGGAGAGTCTGACAATGGCTGGTGGTGGTGGTGGTGGCAGTGGCAGTGACTGCTACGAAGACAACAAAAATTACTGGGACAGCATTCTTAACTTGGTGAATTCTTCACCATCTGATTCGCCTATGTTCTAAAACTGTCCAAATAATTGGGAGTTCATCAATTTTATGTCGTAGCCATTGAACAGCTTCAATTGTTATTAAAACTGTACTCTCTCTCTCTCTCTCATGTGAATTGTCAATAGGTTACTTTTTTCAACTTAGTCAGATCAAGCTGCAACAATCGAACTCATTCCAGTCAATTCAGTGAAAGATTTTTATCTCCTATATTTACTTTTTATTATTATTATTTGGACTAAACTAGTTAAATTGTTCTAAGCATGTCAAGAATTAAATCTGTTTCACCCACTATTTGCATGTGTGAAGTCAAAATAGTGTATTGCCTGTTGTCATTTGCCTATTTATTGTCATATAGATCTAAGGTTCTCAAGAAAAATACCCCCCCCCCCCCCCCCACACACACATGTATATATAAGAAGTTAGTAATGTGGTTTTTCAAAGTAATAGTAAATATTTGCATTGTAAATATAAGAAAAATAATAAAATTTATGAGGAGAGTCACATCATATCCTATAATTACATGATCTAATTATATATAAGTGGAATAAGAGTTCTATGGGAGAAGAGACTAATTTTAATGAATTGGCCACCAGTTATTAACTTCAGTGGTATCTCCTACCACTTTCCAAAAAAGACGTACACCTTCAAGTCTGGCATTGGCACGTTTGTATTACATATTAAAAGAAATTCAAAAAGAATTCTAAATGAAGAGTAAAAAATGAATGGCTAGGATGGCCAGTAATTCTCTTAAGTATTAAAAACTTTATATATATATATATATATAGACATGTCATAGTGGGAGATGCATTAATGGAGACTTTAGTGCTGTTGGTTTCACGTCTTATTCTTGCCTAGAAGAGGGATACATATTTTCGCTCTGCTTGGCTGTCAATGATAATTCGAAAGAAAAGGAAACAATATGAAATGAGAAGAAATAAGTAATACACAATCAAACTTATTTTGATTTAAGATATATTAATGCCTGATAAAGACATGCTAATCGTGTTCCTCACAACTAATAAATATAGTTCTTTTAGGAGGCCAGATCTCAATCCACAAATCTGATCAAGCTCCACAGGGTTACTAGAAACCCATTGCACTGAACTGCTTTATTAGCATTTAGCAACTCTTCTATTAGCATAAACCAACAATATCGAGAAATTCTTGTATGAACCTCAGTCCATGAATCAAACCAATCATCATATGTTACGTGAATAAGTTGTTTGACTTTAAAGGGATAAAAGAGTTTAAAGGGAATATCCCATTGACAGACTGATTAGTTTGGTACATAAAATTAGTCCATAAACGGGTCTACCCAGGAATTATTCAACAATATCTGAGAAAATAGTCCCTACTTTCCAAGGGAAGTTCCGGGGATAAGAGGGTCTTCATCAACACCTCTGAATCTGACTCCAAGAAAACTATTTTTGAGATTTTTCCTTAGGATCACCAGAAATTGTGGCAGCAGGGTGCGAGGGAGTAGTAAATTAAAGAAACATTTAAGAATTCAAGCTGACTGAGCTTTAATAATCACTCTCTGCAGATTGAGATACTTGTTTGGTAGGAAACAGTTCTCGTTTCTTACCTTCCATATAAACCAACATAGCAGCAATCAATAGGCTCTCAAGTCTTGGAATCTTCCAGTAAATTGTTTCAGTAACCAAGAATCAAAACCTGAAATATATAGAAGCTAGATATTGAGAGTCGCAGATGGCTTTCATATCAAACACTTCTAGTCCATATTTCTAAATCACTAATGATTATTAGATCATCACTTCATAATCTATATTTACTATAAAAAAAAAAGACCCTACATGATACATTTTATAGAATACACACACACACACGTTACATGTATACTTACACACACAAGACACATATATAACAACCATTATTGTACACATGTTCGGATAGCATCATATTAAATTGGATTGAGGACCAACAAAAAAAGGTCGCTTTTAGTTTTGCCCGCAACAGAAGCCCTAGTTAAAACGGCCTGACAATATACATCTGTATTCCTTAGATGGTCCCCGACCTTATGTTGATCTGTTGTCTGTTGACTTCGATTTTTTTTAATTTATTTGGAAAAGAAAATGACGGTAGACGTGGACAGATCATACAGTATCCAAGTGTATGGTCTTGAAAATTCACAATATACTATTTTGGAACCTGACCACTGACCAGCCATGCATGCACCATTGCTTGCTCGCAACGCTCAAGTTTCAGAAACACAATGTTGCCTATTGAGCAACAACCTTGAATTTAGGCGCCAGGTTGGGTAACACTTCAGGGCAAGTAAACCAATGTAGCTACTATTAAATTAATAAAACAATCACTTTACCCTATATTCACAACAACAAAAAAAAAAAAAAATTCAAATTTTATCTTTATAATATAATCTAAACTAAAAGTTTAAAGCTAATTAAATTTTAACGAAAAAAAAGCAAGCCTTTGTGTATATAATATAAATCAAATTAAAGTTTAAGAACAATAAAATTTAAGTTTTTGCTAGTTTATATTTTTTTGTAAATTTCATTATTAATATATTTTCGATTACGTAACAACTTTATTATTAAAGTTTTATTCGATATTGACATCTCTTTTATCGGAATAATATTACAATTTTATATAACTTTATATATATATATATATATATTGACATCTCTTTTATTGGCACAATAAACATTTTGCAAGATGCCAATCTCCGGGATCATCGCTTCAAGCAACTCCTGTAAGAACAATGCTACCCTTGTCAAATATGTATCTCAAATTTTTGGATATAAAACTACATCATTGTGTCACATCAATTCTATAATTTAATACATGATATATCATTTGAAATATAAATATAAGATAAAATTTGAGAAATATATCATTACTTCTCCATAAACAAAAAGGCACACCATGACATAATCATTATACAGGCACACGAAAATATACAGCTCCTATATGAGAAATAAAGAAAAGAACAATTTAATTAAGTTTTATATTAAATGTTTTTTTTGTTGGGCTTTATCATTTTTCAGAAATTAATATTTTTGACTCTTTTAGGCTTTCTCACAACTTTCACCCGTTAAGCCTCGCCACTGTGACTAGAAAGACTGTAAAAGCACCCTTCACAATCATGAAAAAAGAATTTTTTTTCCTTTATCTTTTTGGGGTTAAGAAATGGAAAAGGCTGGGTAAAAACTAACCAATTACAAAATTAACTCCAACTGTGCAATCACCAGTTATAAACACTGCAAGAAGTTCCATCTTAGAAATCCCATTTGGGTCTGACTTTAGTTTCCTTGCGAAGTAAGGTGTAGAGCTAATCCAACTTGTTACCACTAGTCTTCATCAATTCTTGATCGGAACTACAATGTATTATAACAAGCCTAAATCTTAATGAAGCTTGCATGTCATTAATAATTCATGGGCCCATTCACTAAAGTTGTCAATTAAAATAATTATTTGATGCTGCTTAGATATTTGTTTACAGCTAAAAAGCTCTTCCATCAACCCCAAGGGGTTGGCCGAGTGACAGGGTCACTAATTGTAAGGGTCTTACTCTCTCGGGCCAACAAAAATTTGAAGCCACACTCGACCAAACATAAGAACGGTCAACTGTTGGTGAAGGCCAAAAAACAGAGGCATGGACCATTCCTTTCACTGGGTATGAAAGAACGATTTAAACCACAAAGTCACAAGTAGCATGGTCAGGACAATTTTGTAAGATTGTGGCGCAAAGAGTTGTCCTTGTCCCTCTTTAGATAAATTAGAGCACTACCAAATGATGAAAACATGTTATAAAAAGTTCAATAAGAAGCAAGAAGTGAGTTTCAAAAGATGAGATCTATGAAAAGCAATAGCACTACTGTACTCCAATTCCCCCCCCAAAAAAACTTCACCTGATGGGTCCTTCAAGATAAAAAGGCTAAAAACATAGTTCACTTGATGGGTCTTCTTACTTTGCCAACATGTTTCCCTAAAATTACAAGCACCGCTTATGATTTAAGTCTCCCAGCAACAATGAGTAATCCGCCATCCTAACTATAGCAAACATTTAATCGTCACTGTTCAGGGCATGCATGACATGTTTGTTTTGTCCTACCAAGAGCATGACACAATTTTAATTTCCAGTTGTATACCAATTAAAAGCGATTATTTCATCGTTAGCAGCAGTGAAATCCCTTACATTCACAGGACAGCCCAATTGACTCTCAAATATAAAGATTGCGGTGATGTCAACAAAATCAGCTAGGCTGACTTTACACAAGAATGCTTTCGTCTAATTTATGAGTTTGGCTACAAATTTAACAATGTCTAAATCAGCTAGGTTGAACCAACAAAAAGTAGGTAGTTAAGTGCGTAAATGAAGTGTTGAAAACAAAGACATGACAGGACTAACACAAGACAGATATCGGCCACCAAATAAAACCAATCAATTCATATTCCATACCCATGGACTGTAGCAGATATAATCAAAATTCAAATATAATCAACAATTTGTAGCCTTCCTTCCCTAAAAGATTTAATAGTAGTTCTACAATATATATATATATATATATATATATATATATATTCTGGGCCTTAATTGGCCCCATCCTTAAGTACTGATGTAGAGGTTATTGGGATTAAATCAATTTTAGTTTTTGCTCTTGCAAACTAAATATGTGAAAAAACAATAGGTTGCAGTAAAGGGTCCTTAATTGTGGGAATACCTTATACATCCATACCTTCATAAACCATCCAAGAGTGTAATAAACATACACTAGGGTGATGAGTTTATACATAAAGTTGACCACCACAAAAAAGTGCAATCTTTCATCAGGCTAAGTCTAACAACAAGGAAGTAGTCAAGCAATTGGTAAGACTAAACTCCAAAACCAGTCAACTAGGTAATAATGATTACAACTGAGCAAGCCAAAAGAGGAATATAAAACAAGGAAGCAGGCTAACCAGCTCATCCAATGGCATCAATCACATATACCCAATGCTCATCATAAAATTCGAGAAAACAAGAAGAAAAATAAAACAGTTAGTACATATTATGATAAACCAAAAACCTATTTTACAATACTATTTTGCAGTATTTTTCTATAAGTGATACGGCCCTCATATAATATATACACACACACACACATTCTGCAAATTTAATAAATATGTATAATTATGTATTAATACAGACCCTTTCAAAGTCGCCTAAACTTACCAAAACACTTGTCACTGTCAACAACAGGACATGTAACAATTGACAGAAAGAAAGAAGTGATATAAATATACACATATTGCAAACAGCATACATGTTTGAATTCAGGAGACACAATCAGCAACATGTGAATTGTGAACATAAATTAGATAATAATATAAGTTAAACCCATTATGTATGCCTTCGTATAAAAATTAAAATTTCGAAACCCAAAAACAATGTAAGCGTTGGCTTTCTAAAATTTATCAGTAAAATCATTCAGTAATTATTGCAAAGGCCGCAGATTCAAATTCTGCAAGCAGTGAAATATGGCAAACTCCCAATACTGCAACTATGAAAGCACATTGAAATTAACTGACATGAGATTATTACTGTATTGTGTGACGACATTGATCAAGGGCATCTACATCAAAATCCTATAACAAGCACTTAGAATTCAAGCTGATTACAACAATCCAGACACACAGTTCCGACACACACACACACACAGATATATATTATAAATATATCTTATTTTTCATACATGTACAAAGTGATGCTAAAGTACCTTCCATCACCTCTCACCTTTAGTTTTTCTGAAGCGACGCCGTGAATAACTGGGAGGAACGGTGAAGGCCGTTGCCCTTTTATTTACGGAGTTTGCCACTCCGCATTTGAAGCTCTGAAATTATGGCATCCAAGGTACGATCCACGCAATTCGTAGGAACCGTATAGAATCCTTTCGTTCTAGGGTGAAAGAACAGAAACAGTCGAAGCCAAACAATCACATGATCCATATTGGACGGCTCTGATTTAGGAGAAATTATTTTTTGGTAAAAATTTACTCAAAATGCATATTATTGGACCAAGTAGTGATCAATGATCGATGAAGCAAATGGGCCTCTTACGAGGGCAAACGGCCCACGGACCACAATGATCAAAGATTGCGATCATTCAGGCCGGCCCAGTAGGCCCACCCGATTTGCCTAATCAAATAGAACCGAATGAATAGCCCAAGGGAAATTATCACTCGAGGACATAGAATTGGTGATGAAAATTGTAGCTAATGAAAGAATGGGAACCCGACGGCTATTGACACAAAAAGTCTTTGTAGGGTAAGGATTAGACTTCTTTTTATAGTCATGCAACACGTGACTTATTTTTTAAAATAAAAAATTATTATTACATCATTTATACCACAGATTTACATCACCATGCAATCTTCCCACTGAATTTTTTTTCCAAGAGGGAGAAGGGATTTATTGGCATTGGGGGATAGCTTCTAGCGGAACCGTGGGCCATCCATCTGCTTAGGGGTATGACTAAACGAGCATTCCCAAAGTGATTGTTTGAGTCACTCTGCAAATGTATTGATGACTGCAAAACAAAACAAAACTGCATTTTCTCTCGTACATTGAGAGAGTGAGTGGGCAACTTGTGTGCTAACCAACTGGCCAACTTGGGAGTCCTACAAGATGAACGAAAGGTCATCCTGCAGCTACTACTCCTTGATGATATGGCCTAATTGGCCTTTGTGAGAGTTGCTTAAGCTCGTTTCTCCTCCCTTGTAACCCAAAAAAATAAAACAAAAGATGAATGCCGGCACATAACTCTTGAATAATAAAGAATTTTGCAAAGTTTGCTTAGAGTTACAAAATCAAGTTCAAGGAGTTGTTAGAAAATAAACTTGATTTTACATGTTTTTTTTTCTCTCTCTAAACTATTTAGAATGGTAGATACATACACTGTGTTTCATGAATATAGTTGAGACATCTTCAAAGAGGTTCATGTAGTAAACATTTTTAAGTGTTTTGTTTGTGGTTTATGCATGTATAGAGTCTAAAAAATGTTTTTAATACTTCAATAAGTGATCATATTAGTATCATGCATGCGTGTAGGTGGATAGATACATTTTTTAGAATTTATAAATATTCATGTAATCCAGTAGTGTAAGTTGGAGCTGTGAAACTCTTTTTTCTAGTAAGTGTGTTAATTGTGAAGATTAAATCTTTCTTATATCTAATACAACTAAGTAGATCACACTCAAGAGTAAAGAGCTTTGCTGATTTCCAACACTTGGTCAGTCGATCAGATAGGACCGAGTATGGTATCATGGACTACTTAATTGGTTAGCTTCAGCATTGAAGTTGCAGACTCGTAAGACTTGAAGGCTGATATCCTTCAGGTTCTGGAGACCATATTGGGCGGCTTACCTACCTGCTACTGCACCATTGTTTTTCACTGAAGATCAGTCATCTTGGTGACTATCATCGTCAACCTGTTAATCCCAAATACATACCTAAATCATAGTTAGAAATATCTAACCTTGTTTAAAATTAGCACCCAACTTACCGAATCAGGCGCACTATAAAACGACAGCCCAACGCGCGTATGTTCAGTCTTTGGTGACATCTCGTCTCTAAATTCCATCCTCTCCTTTTGCAGGGAAGAAGGGATCAGAAAGTCCTTGACCCTCCAACTCCAATGGCCGTGTCAAGCTGTTTTAGAGTTTTCCCGTCGTTCGAGTGCCGTTCAGATCCCGACCTCTCCGGCATTCCTCACCCTGATGATCCCAACTTCCTGGCCGATCGATTCTTTTGCAAGGTCGACTCTGGGCTGAGTCGTGGATCGATTGGCGCCTACGCTCTGTCCTCTCTGATCTTTAGGTTTCCTTCGAACTTTGTGACCCAGCTGAGCACCAAGGCTCGGAGGCACTGCAGTAACATCGGCGTTGCTCGAGTGGTTGCGACTTCGTGGTCGAACAATCAGGTGCCTGCTGGTGTGACGTTGGCGGCTAAAGCCATCGATGCTGCCGCCGTAGTCCCGCCAGTTGAGACTGCCACCGGTGACGAGGAGGTGGTGGTGGTTGACACCTGCTTGTAATGGTAATGATGTACAGTTTGATGGTTTGGCTGATGTGAAACGACTAACTGTAAGGTAGCAAAATCCGAACAAATGCCTGGAAAAGCAGAGAGGATTCTCAAATGAAAAATCCGTATATATTTTTGTTGTGTATTCTGTACAGTGTCTGGCTCCCTTTTATACACGTCGTCTCTAACAAACTAACCGTTATCTAAAAAAAAAAAAAAATGAAATACAACTTAATGAGGAAATATATACAAATATAGAATGTATAAAAACAAACTATCCCTTTTCATATCTGGAACTTTCATCCGAGCAGCATGTAGAAACTTGGGCTTGTTTCTGGGCTTGATTCTAGGCTGTGGTGTCTTGAACTTGGGCTGGATATGTACTGTGTAATAGTCCCCCGCAAGATGGAGAATAGAGATTGACTATTCCCATCTTGGACAAATGAACATTCAGAAGAGAAGCAGGTAATGCCTTTGTAAAGATATCAGCCAATTGAAATTGAGATTAAATGTGAGAAGTGGTGATGCTACCTTCTTGGATCTTGTCGCGGATGAGGTGACAATCTAACTCAATATGCTTCGTTCGCTCGTGAAAGACGGGATTTGCAGGGATGTGGAGGGCTGTCTGATTGTCACAAAAGAGCAAAGCAGACTGTGGATGGGATACCTGCAGGTCAACAATGAGATATCTGAGCCAAGTGATCTCAGAACAAGTAGATGCCATAGAACGATATTCAGCTTCAGCTGAGGATCGAGATACCACCGACTGCTTCTTTGATTTCCAAGACACTGAATTACCAAGCATAAGTGCAATAACCGGTTGTGGAGTGACGGGTGTTCCGGGCATGAAGCCCAATCAGAATCACTAATAGGCTTGGAGTTGTAGTTGAGATGTAGATGATAATAAAATGCCCTGACCAGGAGCAGTTTTGAGGTATCTTAACACTTTGTGTGCTGCTGAAAGATGAGAGTTTGTGTGAGCCATGAACTGAGAGAGGAGCTGGACAGCATAGGAAATGTCTGGCTGGGTGATTGTGAGATACAACAAGCAGCCAATGAGTCTTCTATAGGAACTAGGATCAGGCAGGGGCTGTCTAGAGTCCTTATGCAACTTAAAATTCTGCTCAAGGGGCAATTTGAGTGGCTTACAACCAAGGGTGCCCGAGTCTGAAAGGATATCCATAGTATACTTTCTTTGGGATAAATGTATCCCTTTGGAAGAATCGAGCAACTTCCAAACCCAAAAAATAACGCAAACATCCAAGATCTTTTATCTTAAATTGGGTATGCAAGAAATGTTTGAGAGAGTCAATAGAGGTTGAGCAATTTCCAGCCACAATAATGTCGTCAACATAAACTAACAGGGCGGTAAAAGAAGAGCCATCAAGCTTAGTGAAAAGGCTATAATTAGCTTTGGATTAGTGGAAACCAAAAGCAATAAGAGAAGTAGAAAACTTAGAATACCATTGTCTTGAGGCCTGTTTAAGGCCATAAAGACTTTTGACCAAGTTTGTCAGACTTGATGAGGTGCCCCTTTGTTGTAGCCAAGAGGTTTCTTCATATAAATTTCTTCATCCAAGTCACCTGTGAAGAAAGGCATTGTGGACGTCAAATTGATGTAGGAACCAACCCTTAATTGCTTGCCACAGAAAGGAGCACACTGACGGTGACTAGTTTGGCTACTAGAGAAAATGTTTCGGTATAGTCTATGCCTTCTTGTTGTGTAAATCCCTTGGCAACAAGCCTCACCTTCAATCTTTCAATGGACCCATCAGAATTAAACTTGATTTTGTAAACATATTTACAGTCAATAGGTTGTTTACTAGGGGCAAGTCAGTGAGAACCCAAGTTTGGTTGTGTTCTAAGGCATTTAATTCAAGTTCCATTGCTTTACACCAGTCAGGGTGCTGCAAAGCTTGCTTGTATGTAGAAGGTTCAGAAATGGTAGATATGGAAGTGGAAAAAACTTTGAAAGAAGGACTAAATTTCTGGTAATTGAGAAATTGAGTAAAGGAGTGAGAAGTGCAAGATTTACTGGGAGAGGTCTTGGACAGCAACTTGTTGGGGTCAGTGAGGGAAGCCTGTTGATAGTGAAAGTCTTTCAAAAATTGCAAGGCTCTTTAGGCCTAGTAAACCTGCGAAGATGGGGCTGGGGAGAAGGGTTAGAAGGCGGAATAGGGGTGGGGGAAGGAGCTGGTGAGGCAGTGGAATCAGAGGTGGAAGGTGGAGAAGGTGAAGAGGAAGAGTGTAGGGGAGTTGAGGGTTTATAATGAGAGGAAAAGGATGAGAATTGAAATAAGTCAGGTAGGGATTTTGTGTAGACTAGATTGTGATGTTCAGTTGAAGATTTGAGGAAATGGAAGGGGAATATGGACTCATGAAACACAACATCTCTAGAAATAAAAGTGGTTTGGGTTTCAAGGTCAAGAAGTCTGTAACCTTTGGTACCAAAAGGATAGCCTAAAAAGATACATATGCGACCCCTAGGATCAAATTTTGTTCTACCAGGAGCAGTAGTTGATGCAAAGCAGAATGATCCAAATATTTTCAAATGAGAGTAAGAGGGTGGTGAGTGAAACAAGAGCTCATATGGTGCTTTATTTTGTAAGAGGGGGCTGGGGGTCCTATTAATGAGATAAGTGGCTGTGAGGACATAGTCATTCCAATAAGTGAGTGGAACACCAGCCTGAAACATTTGGGCCCGAGCTATACATTTAAGAGATGTTGGTGTTTTCTTTCTACAATACCATTTTGTTGGGGGGTGGCAACACAAGATTTGTGGTGTATTATACCTTTGGAATTGAAAAAATCAGTAATATGGAATTCATGTCCATTGTCACTCTGTAAAACTTTAATGGTAAAGTTGAATTGATTTTGGACCAGTTTTGTGAATGATTCAATGCATTTTTTGGTTTCAGATTTATTTTTAACGAGATAAAGCTAAGTGGTTCGAGTGAAGTCATCAACAATGGTTAAGAAAAATCTGGATCCATCATATGCAGTGGTAGTACAGGGACCCCAGAGATCACAATGTATCAAGTCAAATGGATGAGAAGTTTTGTGTTGACTAGTGGAAAAAGGGAGGCGATGCGGTTTAGCTAAGGGACAAATGCAACAAGGACTTGTATTAATAGATTTAATGCTATTTTTTACAATGGGATCAATAATTAAACGGAGACATGGAAAAGAAAGATGACCGAGGCAACAATGCCAAAGGTCATTAATAGTGTTGGTACTCAAAACAGAAGCTGAAGCTGAAAAGTGAAACAACTGAGAAGAAAATTGTGAAACTCTAGTAGATAGGCTGGAAGGAGAAACTGCATGGAGTTAGAGATGATATAGGCCATTCCTCACATTACCCTTCCCAATCGTTGTCCAATAGGCAAGGTCCTGAATGAAACAAACATCATCAAAGAAAACAAGACAACATGTGAGGGAAGCAGCAAGTTTCTTAGTTGAAATCAGGTTAAAATTGAAAGATGGAACACAAAGTACCTCAGTTAGGCAAATAGAATTATTGAGTTGAACAGTACCCATATGTGTTGTTGGAACATCAGTTCCATTAGGTATTTTGACAGAATGTGAAATGTGTGTTGTAATAGAGGTCAACAAGGAGGGGCAGCAGACCATGTGGTCTGCTGCACCAATGTCTATTATCCATGGAAAAGATGAAGTAGATGGTGTAGTGTGTGTGTGAGTGGATAAACAAAGAGAGATACTAGAGAAATTAGAGGTGGATGGAATGGTGGAGTTGGACTGAATCTAGTTAGCTGAAGGTTGAGTAGCAATGGAAGCATCCCTTGGCTGGAGTAGAGCCATTAGTTGTTGATATTGTGCCTTAGTTAAACCAACTGTATCATCATTGTGTGCAGCAAGGTTGGTGGAAGGGAAAATGGTGGATTGGGTAGCAAAGACAGCAGAGGGTTGAGGTTTGTTGAAAAATTTATGGCCGGGTGGGTAGCCATGTAATTTGTAGCATTTTTCAACAATGTGGCTAGTCATGTGGCAGTGACGACAAACAAGGGCTGTAGCATTCCCAATTTTGGAACAAGATTCAAGGGTATGGCCAGTGATTTTGCAGTGTGTGCAATATTGCCGGTCTTTCTTTGGGTTTGGTTTAGAGGAGTTGGACAGTTTAGAGTTTAGAAATGGACGGTTAATGGCAAGAGCCATGGTGTCCGAGGATGGGCCATGGTGGATGAGGGAATGCTAGCGTTCTTGTTGCTGAATAAGCGAGAAAACCCTAGTAACAGAAGGCAATGGGTCTAACAACATGATTTGGTCACGAACATTGGAATAAATATCGTGTAAACCCATTAAAAACTGGAAAACACAATCGTGTTGGTACTGATCAACAAGGGTCTTCATGGTACCACAATTGCAAACTGGAATAGGATCATAGATGGAAAGCTCATCCCATAGGGTTTTGAGCTTTCCATAGTAGACACTCACCGAATCGTTATCCTGGAGAATGTCGGCAAGAGATTTCTTGAGCTAGAACATGCGAGGCCTGTACTGTTGGAAAAATCAATCCTACAAATCAGTCCAAATTTTGTGTGCATCGTCCACAAATGATACACTCGATTTTATAGAAGAACTGATAGAGTTCTGGATCCACGACACCACCATGTCGTTACAACGGTCCCAAAGGTCGAGAAGAGGATCATCGGGGTTTTGGGGTCTAGGGATAGCATTGGTGATTAACCCGAGCTTATTTTTGGTACGTAGGGCACGATGCATAGCCCTTGACCAGGTAGGGTAATTATTGGCAGTGAGGAGGTCGGTGACAAGTATCACAGCCTCCGTGATCAAGTCGAAATGGGTTATTAGGGTCATTGAGGTTCGAGGATTGTTTGGGATGGGGAGGGTTTGAGGGATGTTGTGAGTGAACAGAGGAAGCAACAGAGTGTGTTGGGGAAGAATCGGAAAAGCTATCGGCTTGATCATCCATGGATAATCCTTCTCTAGCTCTGATACCATGTAAGGCAGCAAAACCCGAAGAAATGCCTGAAAAAGCATAGAGGATTCTCAAATGAAAAATCAGTATATATTTTTGTTGTGTATTCTGTACAGTGCCAGGGTCCCTTTTATAAACGTTGTCTCCAACAAACTAACCGTTATCTAGAAAAAAAAAAAAGAGAGAAAGAAATACAACTTAATGATGAAATATATACAAATAATAGAATGTATAAAAACAAACTATCCCTTTTCATATCTGGAACCTTCATCCGAGCAGCATGTAGAAACTTGGGCCTGTTTCTGGGCGTGACTCTGAGTTGTGGTGTCTTGAACTTGGGCTGGATATGTACTATGTAATACTAACATGTTTTGCAGGTGAAACGAGTCCACTATCCAGGCTTGGCAAGTCATCGGGGACATCACATTGCCAAGCGGCAAATGGCTGGTTTTGGTGGTGTGGTCAGTTTTGAGGTGAGTACTGGTAACTAGTTGATGTGATGGAGATTTCCTGGCCAGTGGCTCAATCTCGAGTCATCTGTCTGTATTTTGGGCTTGTCCAGCAACTTTTTGAAAGTTCATTGCTGCAAAATCATTTAGGTTTGTCGATGCATTGAAAATCCCTTATATTGCCCCATCGTTTGGAGGCTGTGAGAGCATGTGGTTCAACCAGCAATAATGTCTTACCGGTAATCCCTGCATTATACAGTTGGTGAATAATTAGAATCTTTTCATGAGGACTGGTGTAATGCAATTGTTATTGCACACAGTGCTTGAAGATAATGTGGTTTTTGTCATGCATTTGGAAACAGGGATCTTAGCCAGCCAGATAGGGCCAAGCATGGGATCATGGACAACTTGGTTCGGTTCAGCTTTGGAGTTGAAGACTTGGAAGACTTGAAGCCTGATGTCCTTCGAGCCCTGGAGACCATATAATTAAGGCGCCTTACCTACCTTATTTTGAAATGTGATTTTAATGCTTTCATGATTATATATGCTAATGAACTGTATTCAGTGACTTCAGATATTAGATGCCCTTCGTCTGTTATAATCTGAGAGATATAAAAGGGTGGGGCTATTCCCATTGCCAACACTTCACTTTCATTCTAAAAATATAAATTTGATTGTTATAAAAATATTTTTTTAAAGTTCCAATGTATAAGAAAGGAGTGGGTTATCAATTAGTAAAATTTTAAATTTAGGTTTTATTTTTCCATTTATAATAAAACCCCCACCGGACTTAGGGTATTTGTAAATAAATAGTAGATACTTTGATGAATTTTCATTAATAATGAAAAATACATCTTTATAATATGAAATATATTAAATCATAAAAAAATTATCATAATTTTTTAATGCTATCCTAAGAAACTCCGACCATCCCAACACACAAACATATACTAAAGAAATCAAACTCTTAAGATTCTCAAACCCTAAATCTTAATATAGATTGGTAGACATAAAGATTAGTTATAATCAAGAAAGAATAAAAGTGCATTTCTAAAGAGTTTGGGAGGCCGGCTCTTGCATTCTCATAAATGACCAAACGGCTTGTGTTTTTATCTATTTTTGTTTTTTTTTTTTCTGGTTTTTTCGGGATTCGTTAGTTGATTTGTCCTTTTTTTTTTTTTATTTTTGTTTTCGTTTTGCTTCTTGTTAGTATTTTCATTTTTCCTTCCAGGGTGGGTGACGTTATCAAGCCCGAACCCATTCGAGATTCCGATCCATTCGAAAGTCGGGACAACAATACAAAACAAACAATATTGCTCCCCAGATATATGCGCCGCCCATCATTTCATTTTCATAGCGTAGCTATATCTAATCCTCTTTTCTGCAGATTCCAATTTCTATCTTCAGCATCTTCCCTCCCATCTGTTTTTCTTCCTCCCTCTCCTCCTTCTCTCTCTCTCTCTCTCTCTCTCTCTCAAATTCTTTCACTTTTTCTCTCTCACTACATCTATAGGTATAGAAATACCCGTCCATGAACTTGATATAATTATCGTCATCGGCATGAAATTTGGGAAGGAGTTCCGGACCCACCTCGAAGAAACCCTACCCGAATGGAGGGACAAGTTCCTGTGTTACAAGCCCTTAAAGAAGCTCCTCAAGCACATCCCGACCACTGCCGATCATTCACTCCCTCCCCATGATCAGCCTCCACTTGACGCCGTTGATGCAGTTGATCATCCCGATGGAAGCATGCCGCCCTTGGTGGACCTTCAGAATTGGTTTGTCAAGATTCTCAGCGACGAACTCGAAAAGTTCAACGATTTCTTTGTCGATAAAGAGGAAGAATTCATCATCCGCCTTCAGGTTTTTTTTTTTTCACTTCTCCGAACTCAAATAAATTCATGTGTGTATGCATGTGTTTTACTACATAAGTTCGTATGAATTCTGCTATGTTTTAAGTTATCGACTGATATGATTTTTTAATGTGGGGGTTCTTGGATCAAAGGTTGATATTTAGGTTCGTCAAACATTTCAACTGCTACTTTATGTCAATTATACTATATGGAGGGTCGATTTAGAATCTAAGGTTCTAAGATAAAGCAGGACTAAGATTACAGAATATTAATCCGGTAGAGCTAGCACACCGAAATAGATGGCAAGGAAATACACAAGAGTGACCTTTTTTATAATCTTCGTTTGAATACCTAAGACCATCGCCAATGGTTAACCAAATTTTTACTCAAATTTGAGTAAAAGTTTGATTAAAAGCTTCATTTGGTAGGGAGCTCTCCAATTGTCACTTAAATTTTTACTCAAATCTTTTTTAAATATTCCCACCTTATCCCAAAAGGTTCTTTACTTCATTGAGTAAAAACTTGATACAATGAATAGTATTTTGCTGATTTGAGTAAAATTGAATTTCATATGGATTTGGTTAAGCCATTGGAGAGGTGTTTTTGATGATTTTTACCCAAATATAAATTTGGTATGAAATTTGGTTAACCATTGGAGATGCTCTAAGAGGAAGAAGATTGAACATGATTTTATTATAAAATTAAGCAAAAAGGATTGAGTGGAGAAGTACTTACTGGGTGTTGTGTGCCTGTTGAATAATTACTAAGTGCCCATTTGACTTTGTGAAGGTGTTAGAGAAATGATTATATAAGAAATGGGTTTTTAGGAAGTGTTTATTGAAGAAGCAGTTTGGTGTTTGGATGGATGTTTTTTTAAAGTGATTATGATTTCAGAATTGATGATGAGGTGTTTGGGTAAAAATTTTCATGAGTGATTCTTGAAGTTATAACGTCGTTCTTGCCCTTAAGTTCTATTAGATGGTTTAGAATGTACTTGGTTATATGTTATTTAAACAAATTGTTTTAAAAAATTATATAATAAATAAGAATATATATAATAAAAAAAAATTAATATATTATATAATTGTAAAATATTCTTATTATATAATTTAAACATTATATAACTTAATTGGCGTGTTTAGTAACAACATTAATTCCGTAGTGTACTGTTTATGGCAAACTCCATTTCTGGGCCATTCAATCGCGCTTCTGTAGGCCATTAACGATGGTCCAAACAGCAAAATATGAGCTGGGCCCACCTTGTGGCTGGTTCCACATTTTTACAGGCCGAAGCGTCATGCCCAAACAGGCCCTAAACCATTTATTTTATATGGCTATTAGGGTAACCATTTTATGTAGAAGTGAATGTAAGCTGATTAACATTCAAAAAAAGAATAGCGTGTGCACAAAATGAGCGTAGTTGGAATAAGGACACTTGGATGGATGTTTGAAATGCAAGTGAAGATAGAATTACAAGTCAATGTGTTACCAACAAGCGTTTGCTCACATTGGGTGTGGGTGTGGGTGTCCTACCTATCCAAAAAAAACCAAGTAAATGTGTTAGTGAGAAGTTAGAGATAGAAGTAATTAAGATCAAATGAGATAAATATGCATAAGATGTTTAGCTCACATTTTGATAACCAATGACCTTTTGATTTGAGTTGAAGGAGCTACAATAACAAGATGAAGTCATTGGAGAGACAAGTAAACAAATGATTTGACAGATGAATTTCTAGATAGACACTAAATTGTGGAAAAAGAATTTTGTGTAACAGAGCCACAGTTGTTGGTATCTAAGGCTTGGTTGACTTGAATTTAAAATTTGCTAAACAAGATTTAATGTCTCAGGGGAAAATCCTTTCGTGGACAACCTCTTAAAAAAAATCCATAATATTGATTACTTGGTTAAGAGAAAATTCTGTCAAATTGGTGTTCTTGTGCATAGAGGTGAGAAAACTTTTAATTTTCTTCTTTTACATTGCTTGGTGGCAAGGATACATGGAGTGTACTGCTCTCTTTATGAGAAACGTGATTGTTTTGTAAGGGATCTGTCTACTTAGCACTTAGCAGGGTTAAACCTGTGTGGAAAATGACCTCTTTGCCTTTTTTTGATATATTTGGAAGGACAGGATCAAGAATTTGTTTGAGCGCAAGGAATTTCTGGAAGAAGGGGGTGGGGAGGGAATGTACTGTGTCAATCTTTTTATTATCTTTCTGTCTAATGTGAACTGTACCTTCAGAGTGTAGACATTTTCTTGTTTGTTGCATATGTTTTTGCTTTTGAGTGTGAAACCCTGCATACTCTGCTTGTACATGGATTTTACCCCTTTTGTAACTTCTTTGTATATATTTCTTATTTTTAAGAAAAATGATATTGTAAGTTTAAGTCATCTTCTACATTGATCATTTTTGTTTTTTTGGTCCTTTGGCCAAAAGAAGTCTTCCTAAATAGCCTAATATGTAGCCAGAAGAAAATGCCACCGGGAGTTTTTAAAATACAATGCCACTTCAGTTTAATATCATTGAAATTATTTCTCAAATTTATATTTTCTGAATCACAGTTTTTCCCTTATAGATGTGCTGGTTGAATCAAAGTTCCAACATTTTCCTTTGATTCTGTCTTGAATTTATCTAATGACTTCTTTGGTCCACTTCTTAACAAGATACTTAAGTAGGTTGCTTCTCTTGTCAAATTGAAAACATCCGGATCCCCTAGATCCATGAAGCTTTATCTAGTATTTATACTAAATCCTTCTTAGACCTAAGTGTTTCATCCAGTTGCACGGGCTTAAGAATTGGACTTGGTTATAAGGTGTGAACCTAGATTTTGGATCCACACCATAATAAATCAATAATGCAGGACTCGGGGACTCAGGGGACTTCAGTATCCATACATGGATGCATCATTCGTTGAAAAAGAAAACATTGAATCATAATTTTCACTAGATGAAATTATTTCTGCATGAATGCCTGAATGGTTACATGCCTTTATCTATGGCCTTTGAAAAAAGTGAAAAAGTGAAAAAAAGGAACAACTTCAAATCAAAGCAATAATAACCTGAAACATGAAAATTAAGAAGCCCACTCATGATAGTATTTCAAAATTATACAAGAGAATACTTGTTTAACATGTAATAGTATTTTAAATCACCCTAGAATATATCAGTTTAATCACTTCAATTGATTCCTTAGTGTTTGGTCTTTGTTTGTAGCCATGTTTGTAACCTAGCTACTTATGGTTTATTAAGTTTGGATACTCTTTTATCATTCACGTATTAGCGTCGGACACGGACAAGTTCGAACACATATGGGGCACGTGTCGGACATGCGAAAAAAGAGTCCAATTTATTTTATTTTGTTTTTTAATTTTGGACACTTCTTGAACACATTAGAGACACATTTTGGACACTCAGGGACACATTTTTGTAGATTTTATTTTTAAATATATTTTTCCTCCTTCTCTCCCCTTCTTCTCCACGTTTCTTTTGGAATATAAATATATATGTTTTATAATTTGAATCATGGATATTGATAATTAAATGAAAAATTCTTGAATTTTTATATAATGATTTTGTTATTTGATATCTTAAAAATATTGTTGTGTTTTGTGTTTTCTTTTTATGTCAATTTTAATTAAAATAATATTAGGTTTTTATTATATGATCATATAAAATAATAAAAAAACTATATTCAACGTATCCTTGACGTATCTCTGTCCCTTTTTTTTTTTTTTTAATAATATTATGTTCTTGTGTCCGTGTCGTGTTTGTATTCCGTGCTTCTTAGCAGTTATGGTACTTCCATCCAAAAAAGTGGACCCATGTTTGAGAACCAGGGGGTGGGGGGGTTTGCTACGCGAAGATATGGGTACCATAGTTTTTTTGTTTCAAACTGTATATTAATAGTGAAAATATTTGTGCATGTCATATAAATTGTAATTGCACCTAGTCTTCAAGCAAATTTGCTACTCATGTTGCTCTGGCTAAGGTAATGTTGTATCTTTTTTCCCCCCAATGCTAAATGAATAATTGTATAAAAGAAAGGGAAGTAGAAGAGAAAATAAATGACCTTCGAAGGACAGCCAAAAGGAAGGTGCTGCATTGTTGCAGCAATCTACAAATACCACCAGAAGAAATGCCTGAGGTGGCATGTGAATCTCCGACCATGTTTGTAGGTAAGCAGCCCTTTCCGCAAGCATAGCTGCAATCGAATTAGCTGAATCTGATATTTAAAGAAGTAATCCAGTGAAGCTCCTGAAAAAATCGACTGTCTTTCAACATATTGAAATTTTTTTCAAAGACCTATACCTTTCTATGCAACTTTTAACATTGTAGTTATCATATTCCAAAAAGATGTTCGCCAAATTCCTATTTTGAGGATCCTAGAAACCAAAAGGAAAGAACATAATTTTTCTTTAAACTTTCGTACAACAAAATGTTTGGAATAGGCTGGGGATGTTGCACCAAAGAAAGTTTTTCCCCATTTGTTTTTATAGCAGTGGATGAAGAGGCCCTTGTTGGGGATTACATGTTCTTCTTTTGGTGTGGTGTTTTTTGGTAAACTAGGTTTGTGAGAGCTGTGTAGGGTTGAGAGTGCAAGTTGGTGGATGGCTTCTTTAGGATGTTTCTGAAACAGCTATTAGCTGCTATAGGGAGGATGGCATGGAGAATCTTAAAAAGATTTATCTCTGAGGTGAGACTGTTCACTGTTCTATATGGCATTGAGTTGCAGATGAGGCTGCTCTTTTCCTTTAAAAGCTATCTGGCAGGTGAAGTGGTCCTTCTAAGATGGTTCTTTTTGTATGGACAACAGATTTGGAGGCAATCTTTACCATTGACAATTTCAGTGAAGAGGCGAAAAGTCTGAATTGGTGTTACATGTGCAAGAGGGATGGTTGGTTAACCACCTATTATTACATTAAGATGTTGCTTGGGAGTTGTGGAGTTTTTTGTTTGCCCCTATTGAGTTAAGTGGGTAATGCTAGTTCTGTCGAGGAGTTGGGAGGGAAGTTGCTCTAGTAAATACAGTAAGGAAGTGTGGAAACTGGAAAGCGGACCCATACATCTCTTTGGAGTTTCTAGCTAGGGCGCAACTGGAGGTCCTTAGAAAGTGTTCAATGGCTAGTGTTTCAGTTGAAGCATCCCATGTTGACTTTCTTACTCTTTTGGTGCTCTAGGATTTTGTTCTTTTCTCCATATTCTTTTTTTAGAGTTCCTTAGTGGCTTTTGTTTTCTGGATGGGGTTTCGTTTTTGTTGCCACCTGGTATATTTTGCGTGTATATAGGTTCTTTCCCCATTTTGGTAGTCATTTAATGCCTCTTTCATTTACTTGTTAAAAAAAAAGTTTGGAGTGAGTAAAAGATAGCCGTCATGATCTCTTACAAGTAGTAATACATCCCATACCAATGCTATCCTGGTTTTTGATGGAGAACCTGTTGAGCTTAAATGAATCCACTGGGGGTGTGTTCCAAAGATGGATAATGGGGTTCCAAACATAGTGAGGAGAATATTTTGCCAGTTATAGATAACAATAGGGTAAAATGTCTCTGGCTTGACAAGGAATTGTGATGAAGACTCCCCTTAATATCTTTCAACTCTCGTTGATATGTTAAAAAATCCTTTCTTTTTATTTTTTTCCCATATAAACCAGATATAAGCATATTAGTACAATTTTGTTATCTTCTTTGCTTTACCTCCAAATGCTGTTGAATATGATGCAAGAGAGGATGAAAGATCCCTTGGGGGGTGCCTCATGCCTGAAAGATGTCTGCATTATTTGTGAATTGAGTTTATCAATTTTAGATAATAATCCGAAATCAATAAGCTCATTTGCAATGACTTCCGAGTCTTTCCAATACAAGATTATCATAGTATACACCTACCCTTTCTTTAATCACTATTCCCGCCCTCTTTCTATTAATAAGAATTGGTTAATGCATTTTATTCGTCCATGGCACGTATTGACCACAGTTTTGTGAGGATCCATATACCACTATGGAGTTAAGAATACCATATCCCTCTATGAAGATCCATATACCACATACCCAGAGCAGGCAGAATCTTTGTCCACTATGGCGATAAGAATACAAAGATCATACAAAAACACCAATTAGACAGTAATATCAAAATTCGCCCTGAATAAGCAGTGGTATGAATGTAATAATAATAAGGAAGTCTAAATTCTTGATTATTTTTTCAGTATGAGTTGCAGTGGATCTAGTTTTTAAAAAGCTAAAACATCTGGATGGTGCACCCTGATTGAATTTTATACCTGACAAAAAAATCAGTAATATTAGACTTGACCCACCTGAGATTTGGTAATTGGAGGTTGTCCTCGAGTTTTGTTTCCTTTATGACTTCAGATTAGCCCATTAGAACCGAGCCCAATCCCCAAAGTGGAGCTATTTGCCAAAGATCTTCACTGTGAGTCCTTCCATGCCAGGCTTGGGTTTGAAACAAACCTTGCAAGACTATTCATTTGTGATCCATCTGAAATGACAATTTATTTGTCAGCGTTTTATTCATAAAATTGTATTCCTGTAAGCCGAAAATTCTCTGTTTTTTATGTTTGCAGTTGTTTGTCATTTCGGTGTCCTTCATCAGGCATTATGTTAAAATCCGCAGTTTAGTAATCTAAATAAAACACAAGTTCAATGCATGCAGTAAAAATGCTGCTCTGATGATGGCAACCATTAGTGTAGTCGTGAAATGTTTTTGTTTCCTTTTAATTTATTTTTGTTTCCTTTTAATTTATTTTTGTTGCATTACTTTCCCCGTCATAGTCGTACTTCTGGTTGAGAGATCTCCATGATGGCAACTGCGAGTGTTCTCCTGTGAACCCTCTGAATGATGTATCTATGTTACTCTCTTGATAATGCTTCACTCAATCTGAAACATCATACTCAGAATGGTGGACCACCACCTATCTCTTTTATTGTGGTTCTTTGCTGATTCTTAACTGCATTGCAACAGGAGTTGAAGGTAAGAATTGAGCGAGTGAAGGAGAATAGCAGCAAGGATGGAGTGTTCACATCAGAGAGTGAATTCAGCAAAGAGGTGATGGACATCCGTAAGGACTTTGTCACCATTCATGGGGAGATTGTGCTTCTCAAAAATTATAGCTCCCTAAATTTTGCAGGTACAGCAGCTCAGCTCCTCAAATTTTATTTTTTCTTCTATATCTAATTTGGGTTGTTAAAGGGCTCTACCACCATTAATGGGGAGGTTGTGCTTCTCAAAATTTATTGCTCCCTAAAGTTTAAAGGTACAACCAATGCTGTTTTTTAATGTTTCTTGTAAATATAGATAGGGTTGGTGGTTTGGAATATTTTTAGTTTCTAAAATACCTTTTCTTTTCCTACTTCAAAAGGTCTTGTTAAAATTTTGAAGAAGTATGATAAGAGAACTGGGGGATTGTTGCGTCTACCTTTTACACAACTTGCCCGTCATCAACCCTTCTTCACAACTGAACCTCTCACAAGGCTAGTCCGTGAGTGTGAGGCGAATCTTGAGATCCTCTTCCCATTGGAAGCAGAAGTAGTTGAATCTACTGCCATTGTGCAGAGACAAACGAACCCAGCACCTACTGAGATGATAAATATTTCCCCAGATACATCATCCTCACTCGGGGAGGAAACTGTGGATGTATACCGGAGCACCCTCGCTGCAATGAGAGCTATACAAGGCCTTAAAAAGGCGAGCTCTACTTACAATCCATTGTCATTTGGAACTCTCTTAGGGAGCCTGGATAATGACAGTACTGGTGCTGTAACTACAGAAAACTCAGCTTCCGACTCTTCAGCCACTCTGCATAATGGGGAGGAGGCTACCCAGGATGACGCTCATTCTGCGAAATAAAATTTGCCTTACAGGTTGCTCTGTTCTTGATTTGAAATATTATCTTGCAACGGTTGGAAACTGAATGATTAGTGTCTCCCCTGGCTGCATGTACAATCACCTAGAGTAATAAGCTGGGTGCAGTTCAAATATAAAAGCTACGGTGTCCAGTGCTAATTTAAATTTGCTAGTGAGCAGATTTTGCAACTGTTTGGATGATTTTCTAGAATCAGTCATTTCATTCCTTAACAGCTAATGAATGGTTCCATTTTATTCCCTTAGATAAAAAAAAAAAAAAAGCAGTTGGTGAAATGTAGCATTTGATACTATTAGAAGAGTATAAAGTTAAATGAGTCCAGAAACACGAGTTTTGGTACTCCATTTGATGTATTTCCTTGGTGAAAAATCCTTTCCTCCTTGTTCCAACTTTAATCTTACAATGTTGATTTATCAAAGATAGAAACAAGTTGCCTGGATGGACCCAAAAAACTTTACGATATGTTAGTATCACATCATACAAAAACATCTGCCTTACATGCCAAGCGTCTCATTTTTCTGCCTCGGGGAAATCTTTCTCTCTCTCTCTCTCTCTCTCAGACGCACACAGAGTTCATAATCATGGGGTTATGGGGTTATTTTCAGTCACATGTCTGCAATTAGTTTACACTACACTTTATCAGAAGAATGGAAATATCACATGGTAGGTCCCCAAGATCTTAATCACAAAGAAAAAAATAAATAAATGCGTGCCGGTGCATGCATGTGGGTGTTATTTTAACATTGCAACACTCGCCAAAGTCCTATCCATGTTAACAGAGTTGAGACTTCACTGTTGCACAAACATAACTGTTTGAACAGGGGAAACTGTTTGTCCTGTGTGCTCATCTTCGCTTTTGATTTTGCTCTCTCCATTCTCTTAAACTCGAAACACATTCACCGACGGTCGGTCACTAGTCAATAAAGAAAAAGAAAACAATAAAAACATAAATTTTGATAGCATTTGTGTCTCCACCATCTCTCTTCTGTGAAGTAGATAACTTATAAATCCTTCTCCTCATCATTGTAGTTAAAAGGTAGGGGTACTGATTTGAATGCCCGAAATTTTCCAACATTGTTCAAGTGCTCATTCTCCAACCTGAACAACTAAACATAATCAGTATTTCAAAAATATGGCGGACGGTTGAATTATTCAGACCATGGACCTTGGTCAGTTTTTGATGTTTTATAGCTTGTTTTTTCAGATGATTGCTGCTTTTACCAAATTAAAGATAATATGACGACATATATTCTGAGAAATTTTGTTGATGTCCATGCTCAGAACTTTATCTAAATGGGAGAAAATGTTTTTGAAAATTGTTTGTTCTATGCTTTAGAGTGTCTTAAAAAGCTGCATTTCTAGGACCAAGGGACTGTTTGAATAAGTTTTCTCTGTGCTTCTTGGGCAAGGGCGGAATCATGGAAAAAAAATTAGGCTAGGGCTAAAATAATTTTGAAGAAAATTTATTGGAGTGAAAAATGAGAGAAATGATGGGTAAAGCTTGGTCGGGCAAAAATTTTGAGTGATGGGCTATAATTTTGGGTGAGAAATGAGAGAAATAATGGATAAAGCTTGGACTGTACTTAAATTTTAAAATAGGCTAGTTTAAAAATGATCAAAATTTTACATGTATAAAAAAAATAATTCTACAATTCGAGGGGGCTGGAGTCCAGCCAAGCGCCCTTTGTGGTTCCGCCCTTGTTCTTGGGCAGTTCCAATATGCTTCTCCTCTGTATCGATTCTAGGGAAAAAATAATAATTCTTAGCCTTGTGTTTCTCTGCTGGGGAAAGGGCTTTCGGTAATGATTTTTTCTGGTCTGAATTAAGAAAGAGTTGAATGCAAAATTAAAATATATCAAACCTGAAGAAATTCCAAATACCGCGCCGAATGATCTCCAAACAGGCAACAACTGCAGTTAAGGCTGTTACATGGAGGAAAGGTGTTTCACGATAACCTAGAACCGATTGCATCCATGCAAGTCTTAGTATCACATTCAATACCTGCAATTCATTTCATACAAAGATTTAAAACAATGTTTTTAGTGAAACTATTACCCCTTCCCACCATACCCAAATAAACAAATGAATGAAAAAAAAAAAAGCCACATAGATCAATAGTTTATCAGATCACTTATGATCTACGTCATTATAGGAATACCCATGTTCATACTTACAATGGCTACAAAGTACACAGATTTGTTTGATACAAGGAGCTTGTCTCTCAACCAAGGGTTTTTTGAATTTCTTCGTAGAAGGCCCCAATCTATAAAAATGTCCCAGTATGTACTAGCAATCGTTGCAACTCCTGAACTGGCTGCGGCCATGATCTTCCAAGTCATTCCCCATTTCAGATCATTACCTGTCCTCATGACAACTGCAACAATTATTGAGAAGTATTTGAGCCCATTAAAAGCATGCATCGAATCTCTCTCATCAAACAAGCGTCGAATGCACTGTAACATCAGATGTGTGACTTGTGAGCAACCTTAGATTACATGCTATAACAAGAAGTGTCCAACACAAAACATTTTAGAAGAACCAAAAGAAGAAAGAACAGAGAAGCTATTCATTGCAGCATGCCAATATACATCCACAGTGACCCACGACGCATATCTGTCACAAAAAATTTAGTACCATTGTTGCATTATAGATAAGCATAAACATAAACGTACCTGAATGACGCGGATCCAATATGGAAAAACTGTGACAATGATCATAAAAACCTTGTAAGTAGTGCTTCCAAGGCATTTGTTTGTTCTCTTCTCCAAGTCCCCCCAACCATAGTAGCAGATAAAGAATTCCAGACTCCTGAAAGCTTGCACCTGAAATAGAATAGCAGTGATTTTTACTCAATTTTATGAAATATTTGAACTGAGTAGAAGAACATAAGAATTACAGGGGATCAATGCAGTAAAAATATTATGCTATTGTTGCAGTGGGACCCTTCTCACTCTTTTTTGATAAATTGTCAGAGAAAACAGTTTTGTGGAACTAGTTTATATATCAAGAGACAAGGAGAAGTATAAACCAGGGTCTATATACATGTAATGCTTACAAACATATATTTTTAATATTGATGTAAATGTGCAATTTGAAGGGAAAATAACAGCAGAAGCACCATAGCCACTGTGACAGCTTTGATGTTTGGTTTGTCATATTTAACTAACCATGTGAAGGGATGAAGCATAATTAAACTTGAAACTTTCATGATGAATAATAAAAGGAACCCTGTAAGCCGATAAGCTGGAATTTGAATGGTATCCATACTAATACAAACTAATTCAAAGAGTAGGACAGGTTTTAATGTGTTACGGTAAGCATAATGTCAAACCTGGCTAGTAAGCTGGTCTGCCAAGAAGAAATCAGGGAGGGTAACCTAAAAAAGAAGAGAAATGAAGATTAAATTTCAATTCTACGTTTGCACATCTGTTTAAAGCATAGAAATTTATAATCCTGTTACCTTATAAAGAGGAGCACAAAGGCAGTGAAATATGCATCGGATAAGGAAGAAGCGATTTGAACGGTATATGATATCGAAAGGACAGATTGTTATAAGAAGCACAACCTGCAGTTTAGATCAACTGTTAAAAGTTCACAAAAGCGTTGTATAGAAAAATGTAGTCTTTGCACAAGGAAAACAAAAAATTTGTAACAATTTATGCATTATGTTAGATAAAAAGGGGGGGGGGGGGGGGAGGGTAGGGTGGAACTGTAAATAAGCTCACAGTAACTAGACCCAAAGGGACTAATTCAGGTACAACTTTGAAGTTACTTGTATCGATATCCAGGTTTGAGAGAACACCAGCCAGTGTGAGTACTGCAAGGCCTGAACTAAGGAGGAGGACTTCTCTAAAACCCAATTCTGTCCCTTGCTTGAAGCCAAATATAAAGGAGTAATTGACATGGAATTGCCTCCAAAAGTATATGTTTCCAGAGTACATGAACATATGTAGGACAATGAATCCAAACAAGCTGTAAAAAAGCACAGCTTACTAATCATATTTCTTGAAATCGAGCTCCTCTTGAATGAACTCCTAACTAAAATCATATAAACAAGTGAACAGCCATCCAGATGCCAAATGGTTCTGATGCCTTGATTCTAGAACATACCTGTAAAGTGGAAATATGTTTTTCATATACTTGTCGCGGTTCACATTCTTAAGAATATTTCTTGCATGTATAAGCACAATAATAGCCACTACAAGTGCTATTGAGCAGCCAGAGAAAAAACCTGCAGAAGAAGAATGGTTGAGAGAGTTGTGTTGTTTTAATTGTTGAAAAGCAAAAATGACTCTCTCACAACGGAAAATATTCAAGTCACTGTGAAATATCAATGTTGATTTCTACAGCATTTGCTGCAAACTAATTTTTGAAATAAAAGGAATGGTTGGTTTTTCTAGCAGGAGTCTCACCCAAGAAAAATGTTGTCCAATGCCTTTCTCTTTTAGCTGTTGGCCTTAAAGTACTCATTCCTTTCCTGCGATTTCCATTTGAGAAGTGCTTAATGAAGGTAGCCTCTACTCTTTCTATGAGCCTGGTAACCTGAGGAAGCATAAGATGAACCACAAGAATAAGTGTCAACAAGGGAATTAATCCTAACAAACAGGGAACATCATCTCATGAACCACATTTCAAACCTCGTCGCAGCTGCCAAGATAAGATTTGTCTACCATCTCTAGGTAAGCCTTTGATGCATTTCTTGAAGTGATCTGCACTAATACAAATTAGTGAAAAGAAAAATCAGAACTTTTAGTTTAGTTACTTAGGACCAAAAGAAAATTGTGGACCTTGTCATATTTCTTCATGATCTTGGAAAATGCCAATTGATTCAAGAAGCTGGTAGATCCATTAAATATATGTTAGTTATGCTCAAGTTTAAGGAAAACTTTACATTGCTATTAGTCCTACAAAAGGAAGAGAATCCATGTTAATTACCAGTAGCTTTTCAGAAGGAGAAGCTTTTTGTAGAATTCAATGAAAGCCATTTCTCATTTGGTCTTCTGCTTTCCTCAGCTCCTCCTTGCTGAATGACAAGTCGGATTTTGAACTCTTGAGGACATTTTTCAAAGTTGACACAGGAGTTTCAGGTGTGACATTGATCTTTACATGATTCAAAACTTCTAGTGAAGCTGGCCTGAAGCCCACAATATTTGCCTTCTCTTATTGGATTTCCTAAGATTACTGCTATTTGGTTTATTTGCCAGTCTCATTTCTACTTCCA
Organism: Nyssa sinensis; assembly: GCA_008638375.1. Lineage (NCBI taxonomy): Eukaryota > Viridiplantae > Streptophyta > Magnoliopsida > Cornales > Nyssaceae > Nyssa > Nyssa sinensis. The sequence continues at coordinate 3,976,161 of CM018043.1, forward strand.
AATTTCCTACACTGCTCATCTCCACTTCTTGAATTGCATCCATATTTGACATTCCTTCACTTGTCATCTCCACTTCTTGAATTGCATCCATATTTGACATTCCTTCACTGCTCATCTCCACTTCCTGAATTATATCCATATTTGACATTCCTTCACATTCAAAAAAGATTCTGGAAGTTTTACTAGGATGAAGCACTCTTCAGAAGAACCAAAAGGTAGTCTATTCCCTAATTCATATATTAGTCTCAACAAAAAAAAATCATAGAAAGTCAAGACCCTATTAATATACATGCCCACACCTGGATAACAGAGGGAAATAGAAAACATATAATTTTAATTTCTGCATAAAAATTATGATTGTTCAATCCTTCACAATTCAAAATTTCCCTTACTCGGTTTTCTCCCAGTATTGGTAGGAGGGATTGGTGCCGCATTTGAGGAGCTACCATTGGTTGCAAGATTTATCTCTTTGGCACATTGTAATTCTACCACAGGATTATCAACCTTGATGCGCAGAGCAATGAGTGCATTCATCTGTTTGTTCAACTCCTCTGCCTCTTTCACTACTATTTCCACCTTTGCCCTGTAGAACTTAACCACTTTGTTGAACTCATCATCAAGTCTCCTAAAGAACACGAGCTCATACTCACCTCCATGGTCGGACGACATGAGGAAACTAGTCTGGTAGTAGCCTTCTGACCCCTCTTCTTGCACTGCACTTACTAATATTACTTCATCTTCATTGACCGTCTCCAGAGAACCTCTAGGACTGTTGTATAGACTTGTTAGTCCACTGAAGGCTCTGTAAAGTGATAGTCTCCTCTTCAGTGAACCCTTTGGTGTTGCAGCTATTGTTGATGATGTGTTTTTCTGTCGGAAATGTAAGATATCTTTCAAGACAGTTTTGAGACGATGGTAGTCCATGTATGCTTCCTGCCATTCATGCACCATCTGGGAAGTGAATTCCTTCCCAAACTTCATTGGTTTCTTCTGAAATTCTGCGTCTACTGATATAACATCGATCTCAATGAACAAGAACATAAAAACAGTAGCTTTTTAGGTTTGAATCATCAACCTTGTTTCTATGGTGAATGAAAAGTCAACAAAAAGAAGAAGAAGCTTCAGAGGGAGGGCATCTGTTTTGCAAGCTTGACATTATTATAAGAACCTCAACTTCAGCATTTTCCCTTCCTTTTATAGCCAATTAGCCATTATCATTTTCCTGAAGGGTTTAATAAACATGATGATATGCACCTTAAAATGGGGTTGTTAGCACTAGTGGTGTATCAATTTAGACCGAGGGGAGAAAATATAAACATTAGAATTTAGGGGAATTCTCAAGAAAATATGAACAAATTTAGGAAGACCAACTCTTTAAGTTTTAATAAATGGATTCATGGAAAAAGAAGAAAAGACAAAAGAAGGCAACTGTAACAGGGCCCTCCCATTGATTGCTTAATCAATAGTCATTTTTCTAGTAGGCGGTCCTTTCGGTTTCAGCTGCTCTCTAATACAACAAATCCTCGAACCCTCAGTTTTCTTCAATAAGTTTGTTGATAGGCGCCACCTCATTTTTTGGGTGTTCAAATCTCATCCAATCTATATATATTTATGGACAGTGCTCAGCTCCAAACTTGTAAGAGTAACTTCCTACTATTCAGTTGCATGTCACAATCTTAATCTCTCTTTCCCTCTCCTACAAGCGAAGCCCTCCCCCTCCATTAATAACCTGCAGCCAGTTGTTGAGGTTTCCATTAATACAGTTCTCCTGCCATCTGCACAACATAAATTTTTTGGGTCACAGGAGAGACTGAAACACAGGCATTAGAAATCAAAACCCACACTGTCCAAGAGGCCTTGCACTCAACTACTTTCTGTGTACAGTGACATGGAAATTAGAATTTCAAAGAAAAAATCAAATGGAAACATGATAACCAAGAAAAAAAAAAGATCAAATTCAACTGAGAAGCTTGCAAATTTACAAAATATTCCCAGGGGATTGCCGTTAGAATTCATTTCATCTTCCTTGAATTGCATTCAGTGCCATGTAAATTCTGGTAAGCATGTGACTCAAATTTAAATTTAAGTCAAAATATTCAGAGTCAAACTCAAATAAAGTTTTACTCAAATCCTAGATCTATATCAATGCACTATTATTCATAAACCTGAATTTAATTGATCATTTGAGAGCATCAGGCTTCAATTCTTAAAAATTTGAGGCACCACCGAAATGCTCTGAAAGGAAACAACATCTGAGACTTAACTCTTGTATGAATTAGCAGTGTTATGTTACATATGTTCATGCCTGACCCAAAAAGGTGAAATCCTCATTCCACCAAGTACCGCAAGAAAGCTCTTTGTCATTTCCTTACGAAAGGAAGCAATATTTGTGTTAAATAGTCGGGGGTTATTCTCAACGCCCAAACAGTTGACAAGTTAAAAAACTCTGCCGCTTGGCGAGCTTAGATATTTGCAGACGGCACAACAATTTGATGAACACGGTGCTTGAAGAAGAAGGTGCTTGCACCGAAATGATCCTCGAAGCCTTGTCGGTGAACACACACTGCTTGATCGAGCCACCCTGCCACCTCCAGCCGCTGTGCCAACCACCGCCATTGGTGCTTGCGGTGTCTCGGACCCAACCATCATCAATGCCTGCAGAATATACCGTTGACGTTGCACCACCATGTCCTGTAGATTAACCGACCGAATGCCAGGGTAACACGTCTCTTTCTCCTTCTATTGCTTCCTCGTCTTTTTCGTCAGGGTTGAGCGTTTCGTCAAAAAAGACATTAAGGGGGAAAGGAAAGGAAAAGAGGATGCCTCGACGCTTATGAACTCCAGCTGTACTCACCATTTTCTAAAACTTGATGTATAAATGCTGATGTGGCTTTGCCAGGTGCAGTCAAAGTGGTGTGACATGTATACTGTAAGCTTATTTACTAAGATTAAATTTTGAGGTTAAATTATACCGGCCTAAAAAAATAAAATAGAAATTTAATTAGTTTTAAAAATTATGGAAAAAATAGATGCTTGTCATTACTTTTTTCCCTTCTACAAAAAAAAAATATTATAAGCTCCTTACTTTCTATATTTTTAAATCTGTACTATTAAAATAAAATTTTAATTGTAATTAAAAATAAATATTAAATTACAGAAAGTTAAATTATTCAATACAATTTATTCTCTTATAATTAATGTACAATAAATTAATAATCTCTTAATAATTAATACATTTTTAAGAAACTAACTTTATTTATAGTAAATAATTAATAATTTTATTATTTAATAATTAATATTTTTTAAAAAAAATATTTTATAATATTATTTATTAATTAGATAAATAGTTATATATGTACTTATATTTATATTTTATTTATGATATCTCTTGATAATTATATTTATAATTTTTTTAATTAAAATTTAAAATATTATAAATAAAATAAAATTATAACATAAGTAAATGTAGAAAATATAATTTCTTATTAAAAATTTTTATATGTCATAAATTAAATTTCTAAAAAACAATATATCAAAATATCATTAAAAATTTATATATATATATATATGTATGAAATAATTTTTTATTAAAAACTTATGATTAATGTATACGTATGTAATAATTTTTTATTGATTGACATATTAAAAAATTAATAAATAATATTTTTTTTATCCCGCATCTATTAATATTAATTACAAGAGAATTAGCAGAATGGTGGGTAACTTGTAATCCGCACATTATTCCCACCAAAGCGTGGGCTCCACATTTTGATGCTGACATGTCGATTTAATATTGGCTCCAGAACAATGAGATGGCTTTACTAATGTTATTCGGTCGTTATTTTGATGACCTGGCTTTACTAATGTTATTCGGTCGTTATTTTGATGACCTGGGACAAAACAAAACATGTGAACAATCACGACTATAGATCCCAAGTTGCAGTTGCAGATACTCAACTCTGTAATTCGAAAATCATCTTCTTGTCTCAAACCCTGATTCACCAATCTAGGGTTTCAGATATACACAATGTCGAGTTTTAAAACCCTAATTCTGATCCTGGGGTTAATGTCACCCGTCGTTCACTCAATGAGGTTCGACCTCCAATCGGGCACCACCAAATGCATCACTGAAGATATCAAGAATAATGCCATGAATGTCGGAAAATACAGCGTCGTCAATCCAAATGAGGGCTATCCAGTGCCCGGCACGCATAAGATCACAGTCAGGGTGAGGCACTGATGAAATCGTAGAGCTCTAATTTGTTCATTTTCATATTCATTTCTATGGTTCTTTTCTGAGACTTGTTTTGACGGCTTGATTTGGCAATTTAATTTGTTACAGTACATAATTTGAAATGTGAAACCCTAGTTTTCTTTATCATTAGCTACGTATTGATTCTGTTGTATGTCCTGCAAAGTACAATTTTTTTTTTTTAATTTTTTTGGAGGATCGATTTGTTATTGATCGGATCATTTCATTGTCCAATTCAAAAACTAATCCCTATTCCTATCTTTGTCATCCGCAGAGAGATTACTTTCGGTGATAATACCATTGTCAGCAATCAGCATACAAAATCTAAATTTAAAACCCAAAAATTTCTATATATTTTGTAATTATCAGGTTCTTTTGGGAACTTAAGTTTGGAGGCACGGGTTAATTTTGTCCTAATTGTTCTGTATTATCTTTTGATTTTAGGGATTTTCTTTTGGGGGCACTGATTTGATTTGGTCGTAATGATTTGTTACAGTATACAACTTGAATTGCGTAAAGCCCTGTGTTTTTCCATAGAATTTCCATTTTTAGGAAATCTCAGAAACTTGTTTTGGGAATTTCTTTGGTGATGTGGCTGGTATGGTAGAATGTTTTAATTGTTAAACCTTAATTATTCCTTTATAATCTGCAATGCAAGGGAATTTCTCGGTATTGGGAGATTGATTTCGTGTATTGCGGGTAAGTACAGGTTACATCGCCACAAGGGAACAACTATCACTACGGGGATCATGTGGATTCTGGTACCTTTGCATTTACTGCAGCTGAAGCTGGTGACTACATGGCTTGCTTTTGGGTGCCTGATCACAAGCCAATGATGACAGTGTCGATTGATTTTGACTGGAAATCAGGTGTTGCTGCAAAGGATTGGTCGAAGGTTGCTAAGAAAGGACAGGTCCAAGTAAGGAATTTGATTGGTTTCTTTATTTCCTTTTGAGCTTCCTTTTTATGATGTTATCTTGGCTGGTACAAGCATCTTCAAAAACATATTTCTTTTTTCGGCCACTCCCAAAGTTGTGAATAACATTAAAACGAACCATGTTACTCAAGTTTGATTTGAATGTAAGAGCAAGTTTGTGAATGTTTAGGATAGTCATAAATGCTTCTATATAGGCTTTTGAAGAATATAGTTGTTTGATTCAAAAACTAGTTTCTAGGGATTGCTCTGTTTGTTTGATTCTTTTAATTTTTTATTTTGTAGTCCGTTTTGATTGTGCCGTACATACCTATCTATTACAGGCATTTGCAATGATTTTTCTGGGTTGAAACAATTGTAATATTCTTGGAATCATGTTCGAAGATTCTTGTGTAAACTTCTACCAGTCACATAGTCACAAATATTAATTTCTTATGGTTTATTAACTAGACTAACTCCTCATTAGCAGCTTTCACATCATGAATAAGTCATCCGTTTTGATTTAATGCTAAGAGATCTTGAACTTCTAGCTTGTTTGGCTATCTCATAGGAGTCTTTGTGGCTATTATGGTAGTTTTCAACTTGGGGTAGAAGTTTATCAGGTTGTGGATATATAGCAAAGGTAATTTTTCTTTTGGTAGGTACAATCTTCATGAGGATGACAAAACTAAAGTAATTTTTCTTTTTCTTTTGTTCTTTAACAATTAAAATAAAAAGAGTAACCGATGGGAAGTGGGTGGTGGCCCTACTACAATGTCCAGGGATTATTCAGGCCAAATGTCTATATAGCTCATCTGAAAAAAAGAAGAAGAAAGAAAACTGAAGTTAAATTTTGAAGTAAAAACAGTAATTAGAGATTCGAAGTTTGTCAGGTGCTTAAGAGTGTACATGTTGTTACACTCTTGATCTTGATTTATGTGCTTCATATTGATTCTGCAATTCAGATGGGGCGTGGGGTAGTTGTTGGTGAGTCCCAAATTCCCAATCTTCTTTCTTTGATGCTAAATATATATTTTTTTTTTTTTTCTGAAATTTTACTGGCTATTTAGCTCTGAGCAATAGTTGTGCAGTTTGGAGGATTATATAAGCTAGTGGTGTATGGCATATACCAGTGAATGAAATAGGTGATGCAACAATGATACAGTGCCTTAGGAACCCTAGGAACAAGTCTCAACTCTCAAGTGTAAAGTCCAGTTCTGTGTCACCAACTGAAGACTACATTGACTTTTTACAAAAATTATCTTATTTTTTTTTATAATAGATGGACATTTTCTTAGGTGATGCAATAGGTGAATGAAATAGGTGATGCAACAATGATACAGTGCCTTAGGAACCCTAGGAACAAGTCTCAACTCTCAAGTGTAAAGTCCAGTTCTGTGTCACCAACTGAAGACTACATTGACTTTTTACAAAAATTATCTTATTTTTTTTATAATAGATGGACATTTTCTTGCTTAGATGTTATAAGCACTTTTGCTTCTATCATTATTGCCTTTACTTACATGCTTACATCCATAAATTTTTGGCTTATTTTACTTATAAAAAAAATAAATAATTTTTTTGGCATATTTCTCTGAATCTATCTATGTTAGTTACTCAATTACTTTGACTGGAAGGTGTAGTCTTCTGATGAGTGTTGATAGCACCCATTCCCTAACAATTCCTGTTTCCAACTTATTATACAACATATTGTTACATTTTCATAAGAGAACTAACGTATTGACCATCTGTTATGATGCCACAAGAGAATTCCTGCAGAATTTGAACAATTGTTGCTTGTCTTTATATATTTCCCCTCTAGGTCATGGAACTTGAGTTGAAGAAATTATATGACACGGTCACGTCTATTCATGATGAGATGTTTTATCTCCGTGGGAGGTAAGAACAAATTAACTTTCCAACTTTTATATATAAAAATTTACAATTAAAAATATTTATAAAATTTCACTTATTAAAAAAATTTGTATTTAAAATTTATGGTATCTAAATATTTAATTTTGTCCTGGGTTTTATTTTATTGAAAAGTCCCACTAAAGCCGTGTTTTTTCTGCCCTTTTCTGTCTGGGTGTTGTAGGGAGGATGAAATGCAACAACTAAATATAGCAACTAATTCCAAGATGGCAACGTTAAGTTTCCTTTCGCTTCTGGTTTGCTTGTCGGTGGCTGGTCTGCAACTATGGCATTTGAAGTCATTCTTTGAGAGGAAGAAGCTCCTCTAGATTTGTCTTGAATAGTTTTTACAATTTCCCTTTCTGCACCTTGAATTATTTTTCTCCATGGTAATGTCGTTACATTTTTATTCTCCTTGACCATAAATTAGTAAATTACAGGCCCAGTGTATCAGTTGGTTTGTGCTCAGTAGTGGAAAGAAGTAGATGCTGGAAATAGTTCCTGAGAATTCCCTACTTCTCCTACATCTAAGATTTGTAATCAGTATTAGATGCTGAGACTGGGTTGGTTTGTTCATGTCCTGAATGTTACCAACAGCAAGCGTTTTGATTCTATTAGGCTGGATGTTTGTTCATCTTTTATATTCATTTGTTTCGACTGAATTTGGACAGTTGTTGATATAGGGAATTTTTTACCGTCACTCATATACTTTATTTTAGTATTTTGTAACTTATACAAATTTTTAGTTAATTCCAGGACTCATGCAGCTTTTAGAAGCATCTTTTGAAGAGACGCTACTTAAAATATAGAACCTTAATCAATAACGAGTTCTTCACCAGACGTCTTTTCAAAAGATACTTTTGTTGAAAAAATTCCTTTAAAAGTGTCGTTTCTTTTAAAAAATGTACGAGTCTAGAAATTAACTAAAAACCAGCGTGAATTGTGAAAATAACAAAATAAATTGCATGGGTTATGTCAAAAATTCCAATTATATTGGTATTTGTGATACATTTTTATAAATTTGTGATATTTGCTATTTCATTTTATCAATACCATATACGCTCATGCTGTAACAACTTCATAGCCCAATCCCAAATGCAGTGAAGAGTTTGAGAATGTTATTTGGAATTCTAGATTTGTATGGAATGATTCTAGGTGAGTGTAAATCTATCTTCCTTTCTTTGCATGCTTGGCCTTTCTTTTCTCAGTTTCATTCCTGTGTTCTTTTTAAAATGATTTCCCAAAATCATAGCCACAATAGTTTCAGATCAATGGAAATTTTGGAAGAATACAGAAGGAAGGGCTAAACCTCCGTTTATTTTGCTCACCTGCCCATCGTCATGGCATTTTATCTTTACAAACACCCATTCTTGGAGTTGTTTTCCAAACATAAAAAGTCTATTTGAAAACAAGTAGCAGAAAAGTGTTTCTCATAAATGCAATAGTGTGTTTTAAAAAGTAAAACTAATATAAAAAGAATCTTAAAATTTTGACTAAACAATTAAGGAGTTTTTCATGACAATATTTACAAACACGAGCGGGACAAATGAATAGGGATGTAATTTGGATGGGTTAATCTGAATCCAACTCGAGTCTTAGGGCTCGAGTTTTATTTTTTATACTTTGGTTTGGATTTAGACAAAAAAAATTCAAGTCTGATTTAAATTAAAGTTGAGTTTGGATTCATACTTTGAAAATTTGAACCTAAATTTAATATTTTATATATTATATTTTTTATACTTTAGTTATTGGCTATTAAATTTATAAGATTTTTTTACATGAATTAATAACTATTTATATTTTTATAATTTCAAAAATTTGTTGACCTTTGATACTTTTTTTAAATTAAATTATGTTGATGGAATTATTTTAATGATTTTTTGTTTCTTTTAAAATGAGAAATCAAGAGAAATTATTGAAGTTTTTAGTATATAATCAAAATAAGAAAAAAGATAATAATTTAATAAAGAAATGATAAATAAAATTTAAACAATAAATTAATATTCAGGTTTTGGTCGGATTCGAGTTGAAGCAGATACTCAAGAATTTTAATTTGGGCCAGACTCAAGTTGGACTTTCGGGCTCAATGTCACGTTCGAACTGAGTTCGGATTGACAGTTTTAAAATTTGAATTGAACTTGGACATGACTTAACTCGAGTATGATAAACAAGCACTAATAAAATAACTTCTACAAATATTTTGACAATTTGTTTTTGTAAAACATGAAGGATAGTGATGATTACATCTCTTTAATTTGGGTTCTGTGTCATTTTAATTTTTATGACCAAATAAAAAATGTAAAATTTAATGTATCGAAATTAAAATAATATAGATGGAAGTGAGACGGATCCAAACTATAGGAGTGAGATGTACAATTTACATGGGCTTCATACAGTAAAAGCCTACATCTAATATTTGCAATCCAAAATCAAACCCTTTTTTTTCCGCTTCATTTAAAAAGAAAGAAAGAAAGGAAGAAGGAAGGAGAAGGAATGGAAAAGAAAAGAAAAGAAAGGGGAATAAGATTCCGCTGGCCCCATCCTTTACCTCCGCGTTTTGTCTCCGCAATCGATCCCATCGCCTTCCTTCCGTCCCTCCGCTGTAGATAACAAACTTCGCAGAGACAGAGAGAAACAATGATGTCGGCCCGTGTAATCACGGTGGCACAGGACGGAACCGGAGACTATCAGAAGGTGCAGGAAGCAATAGACGCCGTCCCTCTCTGCAACACGTGCCGGACGGTGATTCGAGTCTCCCCGGGCATATACAAGCAGCCCGTGTACGTGCCCAAGACCAAGAACCTCATAACCCTTGCCGGCTTGCGTCCCGAGGACACTGTTCTCACCTGGGACAACACCGCCAACAAAATCGATCACCACCAGGTACATTCTTCACCTGTTCTGCCAATTCAGCTATGTGATTAGGCGGCAGATACATCAATTTAGTGGTTTTTATGGGGTTACGCTTATTTTTCAGGCATCACGTGTGATTGGAACCGGAACGTTCGGGTGTGGCAGTACCATCGTTGAAGGAGAGGACTTCATTGCTGAGAATATCACTTTTGAGAACTCTTCTCCTGAGGTAAATGTCTCCGGGACTGCCAATACCCATTTTGGGCGTGTACATGTACACATATTATACATGACCAGATTTGCAAATACCTACTCATTGATCCGTATTTTTGCTTTTCTAGATATTGCCTATGCTGAAAAGAGTTTAAGCTTGTGGATATACTGGCAATGATGTTTTCGTGTTGCTTTATGAATGATTCTGAGTTGCAGTATCTAATAGTCAAACATTTTTTTAACAGCTGTACTAATTTTATTTTTCAAAGTTATATATACTGCTCTGATCAATTGACTTGTATTTCTTGATTAGTATTGAAATTTTAAATTTTCTTTTGGATATTGGATGTGTTGAATTTTTTTTGCCACACTCAGGGTACTCTTCTTGAATGGTTTATCACAGCATAAATGCTTTCAAGTTATGTTTTTTAATATTTTTTCTCATGGAGTTTTTTTTATTTATCATAGGGTTCAGGCCAGGCTGTGGCAATTAGAGTGACAGCTGATCGTTGTGCATTCTATAATTGCAGATTTCTTGGGTGGCAGGTATAGTCACTTTCTAACAGTTATTAGTTAATAATAGAATATTTTTCTTTCCTTTTGGGAGGAGGGTTTTGGGAATTCTATCGAATCTGCAATTGATCATCTTTAGATTCTGCATCTGTCACTTCAAAATTTGTAGGAGTGATTTAGAAATTAATTTAGTGTGTAGCACATGATAGAGAATTGTCTAAAGAGAACTCCATAGTCTTTTGTACTACAAAAAATAAAAATAAAAATAAAGAAAACAGAAAAGATCTTTTTCAGCAGTAATTGTGGAGAAGTACTGCTACCAAATAAATATACTGAATGTAACTAGGTGGTTTTATAGGGCAGGCCTTGGTGCAATGCTACGGTTGCTCCATTGTGAGTTGGAGGTCATGGGTTCAAGTTGCGAAAATAGCCTTTCCGCTTGCAGGAGTAAGCATGCAAACATCTAACCTTCTCCAAATCCTGCAGTAGTGAGAGTCTCGTGCACTGGACTAGCCCCCTAATGTAACTAGGTTTTAGGCAATTAAACTGTATTCGTAGCCATATATTTCCTTGAGGAAATCAATAATAGAGTTTCCTAATTTATTTGCTGGTATATCATAGATAAGATGTACTTGTCTTTCTCACTCAAGTGATACAACACTTTGAATAAGTGAGGGAAATAGCTTGCAAGGTAGTGACTCAATTTGCAGTTTGATAACTTTCATTGATAGACAAAGCCAGTTGTCATTCACAGAACAAAAAGGAAAATAGAATTTAGTGTTAAGATGTTTTACTTTGAGCTAAGAATTCTTTCTTCTAATATTTTTTGCAGGATACTTTGTATTTACATTATGGAAAACAATATTTAAAAGATTGCTATATTGAAGGAAGTGTGGACTTCATTTTTGGGAATAGCACTGCTCTCTTGGAGCATTGTCATATTCACTGCAAGTCAGCTGGATTCATAACAGCACAAAGCAGGAAATCTTCTCAAGAGACAACTGGCTATGTGTTCTTAAGGTGTGTGATTAACCACTTTTGGATTCAAATTTAAATTGGCCCGGTATGGCTGTACATAACTGTTCAATCTATTGGCTTAACTTTTAGGGCACTTTATTGCTGCGAATTTTTCTTATGATGAATCTTAACTAAACGTCATTTGTAAAAAAAAAAAAGGAGTTAAATTCAGGGTTTAGATTAATATGTAAACCCGTCCCATCAAAATTCATAAAAAATGTATTTTTTAGTGTAATATGAGTGGATTGTATGTTTATTGAATTTTCATTAAGCCCGTGTTATGTTTAGGGCCTATTATATAGTTAGTCCCAAACGGGGAATAATTATTTAGCTAGATTGATGGATAGTGTAAAACCTCTAGTCAAACTCTTGTGAATATGAATCTTTTTTTAATATTTATCTTAGGCTGTGGTGAGCAATTTTGAACTGCCAGATAGAGCATAATTCTGAAACAAGATTGGTTTTATTGAGTCCATGTGGGTTGGTTAGGGCTTTGTTGATGGAATTGTTTTAGAAATTAGGATCATATTGCGTGATTGATTAAAGGTTTAGTCTAGTACACAAGGCTCCCACTAATGCGGGGTTTGGGAAGAGTTAAATGGACACAGCCTTACCTCCGCAAAACAAGAGACGGTTTCCCCAACTCGAATCCGTGACTTTCAGATCACAATGGAGCAACTTTACCGTTGCGTCAAGACTCGCCCTCATAGCATAATTAATTAATTATTTTTTCTTTATATGCTCTGATTTCCTGACTTAAAAATTGCTCCAGTTTGTCGCCTTAAGTTTTTCTTTTACAAGTAGATCAGAGATATGAAGAGTCCTTCTCAACAGGAGAGCAGATAACTCTGCTGTTATGTTACCCTTCAGGATTAGTGATCATTTTGCATTTTTTATTTTCAGTTGTTTCATCATTTTTCAGAAATGAAAATAGTCTTTATGACACTGTGATTTGATCTGTGCTTTCCCCTCACCGCTAAGCAGATGCATTCAGTGAAAAGTCTTGATCTTAAATTGTATACTTATTTATTTAATAATTTGGATTTAAGACTCTGAGTCTTGTTCTTTTGATACTGCTATAGAACACACTAAAATGTTCATGCATCCTGGTGGAAAGTTGATAATGTTATGTCCTTGAGATGCTCATTTTGAATTTTGGCTGTGTTGTAACATCTAGTGCCTGATAAATTGTTTTGATAAGCAGCCTTTTACCTGCTTATTGTATAAACTGTTTTTTTGGAAGATGCTGATAAGCTGTAACAAGTGGGACTCTAGTCTTTGGGTAACTTTTTCCTATTTTGGGGATGCTTCATGTTCGAGAGCATATTATTAGGTGACTGCAAGCCTGATTGAAAAAAGAAGTTTTTTCCCCCTCTTTTTTCTCTCTTTTTTTGGTTCAATGATTAAAATTTAATTTGCCAGTTAGTGTTTTCTTTTAGGCAAGCTCATTTTCTTTTATTTGACTTTGGTGATGATTTTATATTAATAACTGTGGAACTGTTGTTTTATTTAAATTTGCAGTTCTGTTGGAAACACAATCTAATATTGTAAATTTGTAATATAATTACATCTTCCATTGATTCTTTTGTTTTTCTGGATTAGTACAGTATAGTACTTTTCCAGTGATTTATGATTCATTTTAGTAGTATTCCTCAGTATTTATCGTGTTATCATTTTTCCTTATAATTTTTTTCCCTCAGGAATTCATATAAAGGTAGAAGTCTCTAAAAGTGTTTAGCATCCATAATAAGCTTATAAGTTTCAGGTCTAAAGTAGAAGACAATGAAAGATTGAGCTATCTTGTTGTGGCAAGAAGCTTCTTCTTCCAAGAGTTATCCAAAAAAAAAAAAAAAAAGGTTACTTATCAAAAAAGAAGCGGCTTCTTGTAAGTCAATGCTGATTCCATCTTCAAGGAAGTAACTAGTGCTGATTTTGACGGATATTTTTGGCTCTCATAGTTGCCTCTATAACAGCCACTTTGACATAATAAAATTGCTGGGGAAGACCTTACTTTATCCTGATCAACATGTTTTACTATATCATTCATTCTCAGTAAATGAGTGTACTTAGAAAATAAAAAATCTCAGTAAGTGAGTGATTTGTATTCTTTTGTTGGCCATGATTATTCTTGTTCTTTCGATTGATCTTGGGGTTGCCCAATACTTTCTAAATCATCATGGAATTCTATGCCTTCTTTGGGGCAAATGGGATTCTATTTTCTTTGTTTTTCATGGCTTGTATGTTCTTCAAGATCTGGTTTTAGAAGCTCTATGCTTTACTTTTCATTTATGCGCTTAAAGTTTTTACTGTTTTCCTTGTAAATATGTTTCTGATTGATGTGATTGGGACAGTTCTTTTGAAGGTTATATACAACTTTCTTTAAAGGACTGTCTACCTTGGTAGGGAATTGGTCCTTATGTTTTTTAGTTGTGGCAGCTTTCCTTTTTCTTTTTTGCCTTCCCTTTAGTGTGCCAAATAATTTGCATCTATGTTTTCCTCCTATGATCCATTTGTCGAATTGATGCAGATGCGTGATCACCGGAAATGGAGGGACATCATATACACATCTTGGACGACCATGGGGACCCTTTGGAAGAGTGGTTTTTGCATACACATGGATGGATGCATGTATCAAACATGTTGGTTGGAATAACTGGGGCAAAACTGAGAATGAGAGAAGTGCCTGCTTTTACGAGTACAGGTACTTCATTTTCAATCCTTTATCTGAATAGTTCTGGAACTGTGGGTACTTTTATAGTAGACAGTTGTGTTGATCACACGTACAGAGTCACCCCCATCCAATATCATCAATGTTCAAAAACTTGTCTTAACTTGAAAACTTTGTACTTTGATTCCACCGCCTTAATATGCGATGTACTTTTAAGCTACACATGAACTTCGAAGGTTGAATTATATTGAATTTAAGTCTTCAACTCTTCGGTCAGTTCTTTACTTTTGTTTTCTGTTTGATCTCCCCATTGAAACAAATTCATTGATATTATGGCCAAAAAAAAAAAAAAAATTTGCATTTGCAAGGCATTAAAAGCAAAACTTTTTAAATATTTAATGTTGTTTTTTGAGTCACCTTCTTGTGTGATGTTACAAATTCTGCAGATTGATATATTTGGGCTGTTTTAATAAATAATGCAGGTGCTTTGGGCCAGGTAGTTGCCCATCAAAACGGGTAACATGGGCCAGAGAACTGGTAGATGAAGAAGCAGAACAGTTCCTCATGCATTGTTTCATTGATCCAGATCCACAAAGGCCTTGGCTGGTGCAGAGAATGGCACTGAGGATACCATATTCTGCTTAGGAACTAATTGAAGCTTGGACACAGGAGAGTCTTGTATGAGATGAATAAAATCTGTCAGATCGCTCTTTCAGCTCTTTGTTCCTGTGACTCGAGATGTGAGATAAATCACTTGATGCCTGCCTATGCAAGTTGCTTTTAGATGAACTGCTTTTGTTGTATGTTCCAGTCACTGGTGAAGTTGTATGCATGTCTATGCAGAATTTTGGACATCTTTGATTTCATGTTATTACAAAGATGTCAGTTTTTGTTAATGTACTGAAAAATAAGTTTGGGTTACTGGCAATTTAAAATGTAGTTATCTTGTAGGGGCCAAGGTGATTGGATTGTGTGCAACTGAACTGGGTAGTGATATGATTTATTTTGAATGGTTGAGAGCACATTTTAAACAGAGGTAGAAGTGATTGAAAAAATTTTGAGAGGTGTAATAGCTTGTGATTTTATCAGCAAACTTGGCCCTACATGGGCAGAACGATAAAAGATGAAGTCAGGCCGTGTTCATTTCACAAAATTTCAAGGTCAGAAATCTACACTTTCTTGGACTTGTAGATTTTTAGCCATTCTTTTGTTCAATTTCTGGAAATATAGATTTCTTGTACACGTTGAAATGACACAGGTAATGGTATTTCGGATTCTCATCTTACAGGTCATGATTTGGTGAATCTTGGACATTACAAAAGGAACTCTACAACAATTGAACAAACAGTACTTTACCGTCAATAGATAAAGAAGCTCTGCTTCTATTTCTCCTCGCTTTTATCTTCTGTTGCTTCTTACAGTCAATAGGTAACAATTGGGTGGGTTGTTTTGTTGGAATGCTTAATTTGTGTTCGGCCAAGCTTAATCTTAGGTGACTTTCTCTGGAAGACTCGAAAGTCATTGAGATTTCTGGACTTTCACTGGCTTTAAACATATTAAAAGTTCCATTTCCCAACCAGCTCAATCAATTTGCTTTGGTTCCTGAACATGTTTGTCGAGATGTTGCAGAAATCATAAGAATCGGGAAGAAATGAGAACTAGAGGAACAAGAATTTTCTAAAGAACTTGTCTATATATGTATTTCTTAACAGGTGCTAAAGAGTTTGATGGAGAACATGAAGCACAAATTTTGGTAAACTTCGGATGAGGGACCAGAGTGCACAAACTGGAAAGCGAGTGCTCGAATTAAAAACAAATTTATGCAGAATCATAAAAATCCATGTTGTTTATTGCTCCTCACTCATCATAGTCTTGATATTGCACGGGATCATCAGAACTTCATGAGTTTACAGGTGATGTGTTTGGGAATCCATATAAACTGACGCATTAATGTCCAAGTACAAGTATTATTTCTATCCCCATTTACCAGCATAATTTAGTTACAATCACCAATAATCACAACATGAACATGAACCTTGCTGGAAACTATGAAAACGATTGCGATCTCTAACAACAATTTCCCGGTCATATATTGCAGAAACAATCTTTATAGCAGAATGACAATCTTGGCATATTCGTAGATTCTTGAAAATATATAGAGGTACACCTGCTCTTGTGCTTATAAGCCCAAAACTGACTGCCAGCTTCTCACTGTGAGAGAACAATGCCTGCTCCTTCTCCTCCCGCTCATCTACATTGTCCTCACCACCATCACAACCAGAGAAGATTTGGGAGGCAGTGTTGGGGACATAACCAGCCATTCTCAACCTACGTATCATTTCATCCAACATGAAGTAAATCTCTTGGGTTCGTGGATGTGACTTATCCCCTGCACTGAATTGGTGCACTTCACCTCCAACATGAATAAAACTCATTCCAGGCACCTTCCAAACACCCCTCTCTTTAAGAACCCGTCGAAGAGAATTAGCCTTGTCCCACTTTCCTGCCAAAGCATACATGTTCGAAAGCAAGATATGATATTCTGTGTTAAGAGGATACATTTCAACCAGCTCTTGGAGAAGGTGTTCACCCAAACCAAGCTTTCCGTGGACTTTGCAAGAACCTAAAAGTGATCCTAGCACCACCTCATTTGGAAGAATTGACATTTCCCTTACCAAAATCTCTGCTTCTTCTAAATGACCAGCCCGACCCAATAGATCTACCATACACGCATAGTGTTCCACTGAAGGTGTTATGCCATATAGAGATTCTAGGTTACAGAAATAATGGCGACCCTGGTCGACTAAACCAGTGTGACTACATGCACTTAGCACGGCTGTCAAGGTGACATCAGTCTGGCTTGACTTCTTTTAACATCTGAGGAAAGATATTCACTACAACATTACCCCGTCCATGCATAGCTAGCCCACTTAGCATAGCATTCCATGCCACAACATTTCTTTGGGGCATGGCATTAAAAACTTGAAATGCAGTGTTTATTCTGCCGCATTTTGCATACATGTCAATCAAAGTTGTTACCACCATGATATCCATCTCATTCCCCATCATCTTCAAAGCATAGACATGGACCCACCTGCCCATCATTAAATCTCCTGACTGCTTACAAGCTGACAAAAATGAACAAATAGTAACATAATTTAGCTGCAACCCCAAACCAAACACCATTTCAACAAGAAGCAAAAAAGCTTCTCTAGGAAAACCTCTCTCAATATAACCCGCAATCATCATAGTCCATGCAATCTCATTTCTCTCGGGCATTTCATCAAACAATAATCTCCCACTTTCCAAACCTTCCCATTTAACGGCACCCTCTAAAAGTACAGTCCAAGAAACAACATTTCGCTCCCTCAACTCATCAAAAACCAGCCTCGCATCATTCACTAGCTTGCTCTTTACATACATGTCCATAACTGCATTACAAGCCTTAACACTAGAACCCAAACCCATCTTGATCATAAAACCTTGCCCTTGAACCCCAAACACTTTATCACCCAATCGTGCACACACATTAAATACACGAACCATTGTTACTTCGTCACACACCACGCCCTGTTTTCGCATGTCCGTGAATAGTCGGAGGGCGTCAACAGGTAATCCAGTGTGGGCATAGCAGCCCAATAAGGTGGTCCAATCCACGGTGTCTTTACACGAGTAGGGAATTTCGTCGAACAGCTTGCGGGCTGCCCATGTGCATCCGCACGCAGCATACATGTGAAGGATGGCATTGCGGAGGAATGAGTTTGGGAAGGTCAAGAGGCCAGTGGTGATGGTGGCAGCGTGAAGCTTCTCGCCGATGTTGAGAGCGGAGTGTCGAGCGCATATTCTCAGTAGGTTTCGGTAGTGGCGAGCAAGTGATGGGATAATATTCTCCGTCGGCCATCTCATAACAAAGCAGTGGTTTTAGAAAGACTTTCCATGAAATATGATGTACGTCTATGTGTGTATATCATTCAGCGATATATACATATATCCCTGGGGGTGAAATTTTTATTGATTCCCAGAAATCTGAAATCTTTGTAACTATCGTAAACGATTGCTGAAATCGAAATTCGAATGAGAAAATCGCAGTCGAAGGTTTTTAGAAGATTTTGGTGAGGACTAGTTCTTATCTTCTTATTATTACGCTCACTTTATGACGGATTTTAAACTCAATCAGAACTTTTTTCACAAGCTTGCTCGATTCCAACAATCGCATGACCTGTCAGTTTGGGGGGGAGAATATTTCACTTGACTTGGGGACGTGATGGTTTTTGGGTTTTAATCCTTGCTGCACATATTATTGCAAGCAAATAAATAAACATGTCTCCCCCCACCCAAAAGCTTATAACATCTTTAGAGTGTTTTTTTTTTTTCCCTTCGAGATGTTAGACCAAAGATCTGAACTGTTTGTAAGGAAACCATCCTCACCGCCATGTCAGTAATCTCTAAATGATACCCAAGAGTGACATGTTGGGAACCCTTGAACAGTTGAACTCTATTAGCCGAAGTGCCTCAAGTATTGATCTATCAAAAGATCTATAGTGAGGCACTTCTTTTTATTCCATTCTCATCCCTTACCAATTCATGCAGAATGTCATTAAGAAAAACACAGGACTACATAAATCCTAGGCATTCTTCTAATTCCACTCCACAGGACAAATATTAATAAGCACAAACACTTTCAATTACTCGAGCATCTGAATGTTAAAATTCACAGGCAAACTTGCACAAATGAACAAAAAATAAATTTGAGAGAGAGAGAGAGAGAGAGAGGAAACTCATGTATCTTTCAAACAACCACAAACCAAACCAAACCAATGAGCATTTCTTTTCTATTTGGAAAGTTTGAAGTATAAGATCAAGATGATAGCAATAACAAGGACTGCAATTACAGAGCCGATGATCCACTTGTTCCTGCTCATCCTTCTTGACATGGCAGTCAAAATTTTCTTACTCTTGCTGATGTTGTCATCCACTCCATGAAGCTGAAAGAGGAAAAAGGAAAATCATAAGATGTATAGTCAGGCTTATATTCTCAATGCTAAATTTAATAAGCCCTCGAGTAAACAAAATTTGAATGTGTGCCTGGTATTATAGAATTACCCAAACGGGAAAGGTACAAAAAGTGTTTTTGATACCCAAAAGATCGAGCCCAATGTTTCAGGGGTGGAAAGCACCAAACACCACACAGACACACATTAGCCAAACAATACCGTGTTATTGGCATGCAAGAGAGACTGTCGCTGTTGATGCAAATCCTGAAGAATTGAAACACCCAGCTCTTCTGTCTCCAGCATGGTCCTTCTACTTTCCCTAATTCTGTCACTTGATTTGTCTACTCTTTCCGTTGACATTAACAATCTTCCTCTTTGATCAGCTGACACCTATGTTATTCACCATCAAGTGTCCACAAATTCAGAACCAGCATGAGCATTCATAGAATCAAATGGTAGTAAACAATATATGAGATGGCTGTGGGATATTTAAAATGGTTAAACAAACAATTTCCCTAGTCATGCAAAAAGGCCTATCTGGTACGACTTCCGAGTTTACAAAAATGTGGAAAATGACTATAAATAATTTCCTAAAGACTGCCCCTTTCAGATGAATTTTTCAAAAACAATCTTATATTAATGCCACAATGGGAAGCAAAACAAAGTCAAAATTTTATATTGATGCAGACATACCGTTAGTGCATCGGCCATCCCTGATTCCAACAATTCATCTCGTGCAGCCTGGTTTAAGTTAGTTGATGAAATTCGTTTGACTTGACTTTTCAAATTGTTCAGATCAGATTTATATTCCCTTAACTTGGCAAGAAGCACAGCCTTTACATTTGGTTGCAAACTTCTTGCCTCAAGGTCCATTTTCCGTATCTGGAGACAGAATCACCCAACATCACATTCAACTCGTAGAATATGAAAAGAATAGAGAATACTTTTGGCAATGATAATAAGTCAATATAGTACCAAAGATTCTGCTTCATCCAGGCCAGCTTTTATTTCAGAAACTTTTTGCTTCTTTTGCTCTGCAAATTAATAATAAAATCCACCTCCATAACTAACACGAGAAAAATGTACAACCCAAGGAAAGAAATAAAAAGAATAAACCAAGAAAGCAATAAAGGAGGATTAAACATTTATCCAAGAGACAAAACAAAGAAGAGGATTAAACATTCCACATAATATAAGCAAGTGAGCAAAACCCAAATCACATCTAAAACCATCGTAAACTGTTTTCCCATTTCATTACATCAGATATAATATATATATATATATATATATATGTTTCTCCATGTTACTTGGAACACTTTTAATCATAGTTGTCAAAACGTGTATCGGAGGGGGTATCGTTTTTCAAAAAATGTGTATCGTATCGTATCGTAGATACGTGTAATTTTTTTAAAATATATTTATTTTTTAGATTTTTTAATAATAAAAGTTTAAATATTTGGTTAAACCAATGTTATTAAAGCCTAAAGGATTTACAAATAGATTTATATTTGCCCAACCCAGCCCAACCTCACCTCAATTAAATAGATGCCCAAATATCACATTCAAATAAGTCCAAATATCACATTCAAATAGAAGTCCAATTAAATCCTACATGCGGCACTTAAAGTCCCAATAAATACAGCAGGTCATCATTTAAAAAGAAAGAGGAGAAATAAAAAAAAAAAAGAATAGTCGTTGGTTGAGGGAAACGAAGAGTCGAAACAGAAAACTGGCTTCTGGTTTTCTCAAAGATTTGAACAGAAGAGGGTTCTGTTAATTGTTCTCAAAGATCCAGCGGTCAGCTGGCCGGCACTCTCCGTCGGCATCAGTACACAATAGCCAGGTATGTTTCTGTTCATCTCTCTCTCTCTCTCTCTCTCTCTCTCTCTCTCTCTCTCTCTCTCTCTCTCTCCTTCACTTGATGGGCCAGATCTCTCGATTCTTCTCCTTTCTCTTTATAACTGATCTCTCAATCCCTTGTGTACGAAGCAAAGGTGTTCAATCTACAAAAAAAAATTGAACTGCACATATCGACCGAGACATACGATACGTAAAGAATCATGCGATAAACTCATTGTATCGAATGATACGGTGTAAAACGATACATTTTTACGTTACGTATTGATTTCTTGTTGTATCGAAACGTATCGTACAATACGAATCGCGCATTGTACAATGCTAACAACCATGCTTTTAATGCATTGAGTACCCATGAGGAGGGAAAAAAGTTGTCAAATCAAAGCAAATACCTAACCTCTAAAAGAGAGAGAGTGAGAGATTTTATTTATTTATTGATAAATAAGACACGGACCCATGTCCCAACTGGGGCTGGGACCGGAACTTGTACATCTCCCTTTGGAAGTGGCAGGAAATAACACTCGAGCGAATAGCTGGTGGTGAGAGATTTCATTTACAAACAGGAACTTCCTCATCCCCGGGGGGACAGGCCTCATTTCCTTTTTTAACCGTTCATGATGTTTGTTCATTGTATAACTCTTTTCACCAATTACAACACCCCTTGCTCTTCTTTTCTATCTTTTTTTTTTTTTTAATAAGTCTAATTTATTCTTTTTGATCAGTTTATATGTCTCTAAATTCTAATGTAAAATTATGGGAGGCTAATGTTGGAAATGTTAATAACAGTTTTTAAATGGGTAAGGTGTGGATGCACTTATTATGTCTCACAGAAAAGTCTTTCTTTACAAGATCAGTCATTGTGAAACAAGGACAGCGTGCATGCATTAATAAAATGGCTCATGAGTCCAAATACAAAAATACAATTCTTTTTCATTTACATTACAAAGCAAATCACAGAACTAAAAATTAAGAAAAGAGGAAAGACATCATTTGAGATATTGCTACAATATTTTCAAAAGGTGCATTCACAGTGCACGTTAACACCTTTAAGCTAGTACAAAAAGAAATTAGAATTCAGGAGTCACAGATTTCATTAAAATTAGAGACTTAAAAAGAAATTTTCTCCACACTTTCATGACCCTAAGCTCCTATTGCGACCAATTTTAAGAGTACCATCAGGAATCACATGTTAACCATCTAAAACATAAGTGAGACTACAAATAAGCCAAGAATGAGTCATGGATTACAAGATGAATCACCAACTCCAAATCACCTATTGTTAGACCCTTACGGAGTTGACATGGAGGCATGGGGCATGAGGAGGCATGTCCTGCCTTGGTGGCATTGGCATAGGCATGGGGAGGCATGCCATGCCTTGGAATGACATTCGGGACTTGGAATGTCAATCAAGGGTGGAATGACATTCGAGACTTGGAATGTTATTCAGAGCGGAATAACATTCGGTAGTGGGAATGATTTTCCGAAGATAGGATGTCTTGAAGGATATGTCGAAAATATTTTAAGTATTGTAGGGATACTTAGACATTTCAAAGTTGGTGCAGCTTGTGTGTGCATGACTTGGGCGCAGCAAAGGCCAAGGCAGCACTTGGTGAAAAGTTTGACGCATGGATTGCCTTTGGCAAGGCAAATGCGCACAGGGGAAAGAACTGGTTCTGCAAGGGGTTGTATCCACTCCTGTCAGAAGGACAAATCTTCATAAGACATATATAGGGGGGAGTACCCCCTTGAGGCGCCCATGGGCGAGTGGCCTACGTGGCTAAGGAAGACCAAGGCATGTGGGGGCATGGTTTGGCAACGAGGACTGACACGGAAGCATTGGTTGGGTCAAGTGGTGTGCGGGTTCAAGGCTGACTACACATAGCCGTGTCCTTGAGTGAGGGCTCGGGGTGGCATTAGCGTTGGCAGCGGTTAAGTAGCAGTTGCTGGGCTGGCAGAAAACAAGGCTGGCGAAGGGCAGCCACGAGTAACCGCCTGCTGTGTTGGCGCATTGATCCAAGGGCTCAAATTGTGTGCGACAAAGGGATGCACGGATCCTCACAAGTGGTGCAAATCCAAGGCTTCAGATAGCCCTCGCAGTTGGGGGCGCAACTGCAAGGCACAGATGGCAGTTTATGACAAACCCTAGCAGTTGGGGTGTAACTGCAGGCCATGTGCATGTCACATGCACGCACATGGACGGTTGAGATTTTTGGCTATATAAAGGGGTGCGAGGTCTCTTGTAAAGGGTAGAGAAGGCAGAGAGCAGGCAGTGAGAGCAAGGCAGAGAAACAGAGAGATTGTAGTACATTGGTGTGTGTCTCTTTGTGTGTGAAGTGTCTTGTAGTCCCTACGGAATCTGATTCCTTTGTATTCATAATTCTGGTGGGTTAGTGAATAAAAGGTTGGGGGTTTTTCCCTGTATGTTCTCGTGTCTACTTTCTTATTCCGCTGTGCTAAACACTGTGTGTGTGTTGGTGGGTGTTTTGAGTGGCTGGTTGTCCGATGACAACGCCATCACAGGCAAAAATTTGATACTTGAAATTGACCCTGTGACACCTATCCACTAGATTTGCTTGTCAATAACTACCAAATTCCTTGAGATAGAGATAACCAACAGTAAGAATTTGCCTACGACTGACATTCAAAGTATAGAGAAGCAACTAAGCAAGAAAATACAAACAATGCAAGCAGATTTTGCACAAAAGTGGATATCATCTCATTACAAGGTCCAGAAGAATACAAGAACCATATCAATGGAAAACAGTTGTGCGTGTGTGCCTAGGATCTGTAAGAGGATCAATGGCTTAAAGTTTAGCCATAGAGTTGAAACAGAGGCATGGGTCACTTGACTAGAAAACTTCTCCTAAATTTTTTTTGTGTGCATCACCTCAATCAAACTTCAATAAAACTATTAGCCCATGGTGACCAAACCTCCCCCCAAAAAAAGGTCCCTTTGCCATAAAGAAGAGCCTCTCATCTTTCATGGTACAATTTTGAACCCACCCCATGTTGAATTACACTTAAATGTACTTTGACGGGGAAAAAATGAGAGAGGATGACAGAGATCACAGAATTTTCATCTAAATAGAGTAAACAAAAGCACCTTGAAAAGATCACGTGCAACCTAATAGAAATTCTAACAATTCAAGTCAGGGGCGTATTAACATAGTAACATATAGAGGGAAGCACATAAGCTATTATTTATGACAATGCCACTGACCGGGTACCCAGTTACCCAAACCAGTCGATACATCAACAAATGTGTTGTTTCCATCTATATTTATATAAATTGTCAAAGTATGTGCTAATCAGATCAATTGCGAGATTGAATGAGGGTTTTGTCTCACCTCCATCAAGAAGACTAGCTGACGTGCACTTTTTCGACAAATTTGCCGATATTTCACAGTATTGGCGTTCGTATCCCTCAAACACCTGACTCATCGTGTCCAAAGCTCCAACAATCTCTGTCCAACCCAACAATATTATAATCAATCCCATTAAACGAAATACGAACATAAAACAATTCGATTTCGATTGTCATTCGATTACTATAATCAACAAATCGAATATAACAATTTCATTAGATTCATACAATTGGGTATAAACGAATTGGAGGAGACAAATCGAATCACAAACAACAAAAATCGAATCATACACAAAAATTTATCTGTCTTTTGAAAATCATATGATCTAGTTATTATAATCAAATATATAGAGAACCTGAGTTGATCGGATAATTGAAGAGATGGCCGGAAAGTTCGCAGGAGTCCGGTAATGGATCTGATGTTCTTTGGCAACAAACAGGGCGTCTGTGGGTTTTTTTTTTTTTTTTTATTTTGATTTTCTTTCTTTTGAAACTTTCAAAAGACAATACTAGTAGCCTGGGCCCAAAGAGGTTTAAAAAGGGGAGGCGGTTCGGTTTGGTAAGCCAAAGAATTGATTATTGGAGTAAAAGTTATGTAATAATAATAATAATAATAATAATGCTGCTGAATGTAGAGGCAAAAGTTGTAAAAAATTAAATTTATTTGGAAAATTAATTTTTATAATTTTTTCAAAACATGATTTTACAATTGTAATTTTGTGAGCCTCTTTGTAAAACTTGTTTTAAAAAAAATTAATTAAAAATTTTATATTTTTTTTATTACGACAAAATTATAGTCCCATAATAATAAATACACACTCAATAGGTTTTTTCGATCGACCAAACTTTCAACAAATTATGTTTCACTATTTTTTAAAAATGATTTTATTATC
Source organism: Nyssa sinensis (assembly GCA_008638375.1). NCBI lineage: Eukaryota > Viridiplantae > Streptophyta > Magnoliopsida > Cornales > Nyssaceae > Nyssa > Nyssa sinensis. The sequence continues at coordinate 4,001,609 of CM018043.1, forward strand.
AAAACATAATCTTGTGAGAGTGACACTAAATATTATTAGTTTTTTCATCTCATTTTCTTATTCTTAAATACAAGATGATACCCACCCCTGGGCAGCCTAGATGGTACGGGCAAATTGTGGATTGTATGGTAGGTGTAAGATTAAATTTCATTACGTGAAAACCATCACACAAACAAGAACATTCATATTGAATTATCAAGAATTAAAATATTGAATTTGCGGAAGCGTACCTGAATCCATAACAAAAGATTGAGATATCCAAGTCTGAGGCTTTATGATCTTCCAGATCTACACTTGTTTTCTGTCTCAATTTCTCTCTGACAATGGGAATCAGAAAAAATAGAAAACGGTTGTGTGATCTAGGGGACCATGACTCATATTTATAAACAACCTGCGTCTGTTCGTATAAACAATCGCGTCTATTCGTATTTTCTATTTTAACCCATCATAAAAATAGAAATTACGCTTGCCTCTACACATTAATGCCCACACTTTATAATATATTAATTAAGGCCCCAAAACTTAAATTAATCACTTTAATTAGCTTAACTTTATTTGATAGCCTATAATTCACATTTATTTAATATATAAGCCCATATATTTAATTTTACTCTAACAATCTCCCACTTGGGCTATATATGTAACTTTATGAATGTGAATTATACTTTATGAGCTCATGAGTTTTGCTATCAAAACTTTATATATTTTAACAATCTTGTCCATTAACCACACCAATACAGAACCAAAACGATTGTCGTTACATATTTTGTAACTAGACCCATCAATGATCACATATATCAATGCAACTAATGACAAAGATCAAGTGTGGACGTGTAGCATGAAAATTTCATGCAATATGATCTTAACATGCCTATTTCCAACTGGTCCTCCTTAAACCTTAATGACATCAAACCATACAAAATCAGAAGTGAATGAAAACTGAATACTTTACTGCAGTAAATAACAATAAAAACCATAATATCCATAACAAATGTATCTATAAATAAAAGCATCTAAAATACAAACTCTCACTAAAACAACATATCCTGAAGAGAAACCACACCCATATGAGCAGTGTGCTCATGAAAGACTTTGGGTGGTAATCCCTTAGTCAATGGATCTGTAATCATGGAGTTTGTCCCAATGTGCTCTATAGATATAAGTCCACTCTGAACTCTTTCTTTGACAACTAGGAATTTGATGTCTATAAATTTTGACTTCGTCGAACTCCTGTTGTTGTTAGAATACAGTACTGCTAATTTATTGTCACAAAATAACTTAAGTGGTCTTTCAATACCATCCAGAATACGCAGCCCCGTGATAAAATTTCGCAACCATATTCCATGATTGGACGCCTCATAACAAGCTACAAACTCGGCTGCCATGGTGAAAGAAACTACAATAGACTGTTTAACACTCTTCCAAGATGTAGCACCTCCAGCAAGTAAGTAGATATAGCCTGAAGTAGATTCATGCTATCTCAGGCATCCAGCAAAATCGGAGTCAGAATATCCAATAATCTCTAACTGATCTGACTTTCGATAAGTGAGCATGTAGTCTTTTGTTCTCTGTAAGTACCTCATGACTCGCTTGGTTGCTATCCAATGATCCTTTCCAGGATTGCTTAAGTATCTGCCCAACATGCCAACAATGTACGCAATATCCGGATGCGTACATACTTGAGCATACATCAGACTTCCTATTGCTGATGCATAAGGAATCTTTTGCATCTCCTGAATCTCAAAATTATTCTTGGGGCATTGACTGAGACTAAATTTGTCTCCCTTAGCCACAGGGGTGTCACTTGGTTTGCAATCATACATGCCAAACCTTTTAAGAATTTTCTCGATATAGCTCTTTTGTGATAAACCAAGTGTACCCCGAGAGCGATCCCGGTGCATCTGTATACCCAACACAAAAGAAGCATCACCAAGATCTTTCATTTCAAATTTCTTTGATAAAAATCTCTTGGTTTCATGCAACATGCCTATATCGTTGGTGGCAAGCAATATGTCATCAACATATAAAACCAAGTAAATATGCTTACTCCCACTGAACTTATGGTATATACAATCATCAACCATATTCATCTCAAAACCAAACGAAATGATAACTTGATGAAACTTGTAATACCATTGACGAGAAGCTTGCTTAAGCCCATAGATGGATTTCTTTAACTTGCAAACCATCTTCTTTGCATCTTCCGACACAAAATTTTCTGGTTGCACCATATAGATTGTTTCATCAATGTCACCATTGAGAAATGCAGTCTTAACATCCATTTGATGAAGCTCAAGGTCAAAGTGTGCCACAAGTGCCATTATTGTCCTCAAAGAGTCTTTCGATGAAACCGAAGAGAAAGTCTCTTTATAATCGATGCCTTCTTTTTGTGTAAAGCCTTTAGCGACAAGACAAGCTTTGTATCTTTCCACATTACCTTTCGAATCCCTCTTGGTTTTAAATATCCATTTGCAACCGATGGGTTTCACACCTTCAGGCAATGGGACAAGATCCCAAACGTCATTGTCCTTCATGGACTTTATCTCCTCATGCATAGCATCAATCCACTCTTGAGATTTAGAACTTTCCAGGGCTTGACGGAAGTTGATTGGATCATCTTCCACTGTACCAATGTCAAACTCATGTTCTTGGAGAAATACAATGTAATCATTTGGCACTGCACTTTTCCTTTCTTTAGTGGATCTCCTTAATGGCGTAGGTTCTGAAGGAGGTAGAGTTTGTTCTTTTGGAATGAGAGGTTCTTGGATATTGTTTTGATTTGGATCTGCTTCTTGAACAATGTCAGGTATAGAAGCTTGGTCAACATCAATAACAACTGTGGGAATATCAACATATTCCTCTTCAAAAATAAAATCCCTATCCTTATCTCCCCCATCAAACTCAACATCCTCAAAGAACCGGGCGTTTCCCGTCTCAAAAATTGATCTAGTAGTAGGATCATAGAATTTGTAACCCCTGGATCTTTCAGAGTATCCAATAAAATAACAATTAACCGTTCTTGAATCCAGTTTCTTTTCATGTGGCCTGTAAGGCCTTGCTTCAACTGGACATCCCCAAATGTGTAGGTACTTCAGACTAGGCTTCTTGCCTGTCCAAAGTTCATAAGGGGTTTTAGCAGTTGCTTTAGTTGGTACTCTATTAAAGATATACTGCTGCAGTCTTTAATGCTTCACCCCAGAGTGATTCTGGCAAGTTAGAATGACTAATCATACTCCTTACCATGTCTTTGAGCGTTCTGTTTCGCCTTTCAGCAACACCATTCATGCTTGGAGAACCTGGCATGGTGTACTGTGGGACGATACCGCACTCCTCTAGGAATTTAGCAAATGGTCCCGGACGTTGTTCACCTGAACCGTCATACTTACCATAGTATTCACCACCACGGTCAGATCTGACGTTTTTAATCCTTTTGCTGAGTTGATTTTCAACTTCAACTTTGAACGATTTGAACACTTTCAGTGATTGGGACTTTTCATGAATGAGATAAAGGTAGGCATAACGTGAAAAATCGTCTATGAACGTGATAAAATATTGTTGGCCATTCCATGAAACCGTAGGAAATGGCCCACAAATATCTGTATATATCAGTTCTAAGACATCTGTAGCCCTGTTGGCTCCAAATCTCCTTATGTTTGTCTGTTTTCCCTTTATGCAATTTATGCAAATTTCAAAGTTTGCAAAATCAAGAGAATCTAGAATCCCATCTGACACAAGTCTTTCAATTCTCCTTTTGGCGATGTGACCTAATCTCTTATGCCATAATGATGAGGAATTATCCTTGGTTAATTTTCTTTTAACACCTCGAGTACTTAATTGCAAGGTTTCATGATATGAAGCAACTGTATCAAGCATATAAAGGTTATCTACATAAGATAAAGAACCAGTACCAACCAAATTTGAATTCTGAAAAAGACTAAATTTATTATTTCCAAAAGAACAAGAATAACCAAATTTGTCCAATATAGAAATAGAAACCTAAATTCCGTCTAAAGGATGGTACAATAAATGTCTCATTCAAATCCAAATAAGTACCAGACTTTAATAATAACCTAAATATCCCAATTGCCTCAACTTCGACCTTCTTGCCATCGCCTACAAAGATGTATCTTTCACCATCATTTGGCTTTCGGTAGCTCAGGCAGCCCTGCATGGACACACTGATGTGAGTGGTTGCACCAGAATCTAACCACCAAGTGTGTTTAGGTACCAAAGTCAAATTAACCTCAGAACAAACAAGATTAAGAAGTGTACCTTTCTTTGCACGCCAAGCATGATAGTTGGTACATTGCTTATTCTTATGTCCCGCAGCTCCACAGAAGAAACAACCATCAACATTCTTTTCTTTATGTTGTTTCTTTTGATATGGAACCTCTGCAGCTTCTTTATCCTTCTTTCTTTTATTCCCTTTATCCTTGGAAGTACCAGCCAAATGAGCACTTTCTATCTTTTCTTGCTTCAGCCTTTCCTCTTCTTGCACACAATGTGAGATGAGCTCATTAAGAGACCAAGTCTCTTTTTGGCAGTTGTAGCTCACTTTAAATTGACTGAATTGTGTGGGAAGAGATATCAGAACCAAATGCACAAGCAAATCTTCAGAGAGATCAAGTTTATGTGCTCTTAACTTTGAAGCGAGATGAGACATTTCCATAATGTACTCCCTAATGTTCCCATTACCTTTATATCTCATTGAGATGAGATTTGCCAAAAGTGTACTTGTTTCAGACTATTCATTCTTTGGCAAATCTATTCTTAATTTCTTCTAGGAACTCTTTGGCTGTTTGCATCGTTTCGGATATTGTGCCCCTGAATGCTTCTGGAATGGCCTTCTTAATGATCATTAAACACATGCGATTTGACTTCTCCCACCTTTCAAAATTCCTCTTTTCATCCGAAGAACTTTCATCAGTAAGAAGTGCAGGAGAAGAACCGGGCGTTTCCCATCTCAAAAATTGATCTAGTAGTAGGATCATAGAATTTGTAACCCCTGGATCTTTCAGAGTATCCAATAAAATAACAACTAACCGTTCTTGAATCCAGTTTCTTTTCATGTGGCCTGTAAGGCCTTGCTTCAGCTGGACATCCCCAAATGTGTAGGTGCTTCAGACTAGGCTTCTTGCGCGTCTGTTCGTATAAACAATCGCGTCTGTTCGTATTTTCTATTTTAACCCATCATAAAAATAGAAATTACGCTTGTCTCTACACATTAATGCCCACACTTTATAATATATTATTTAAGGCCCCAAAACTTAAATTAATCACTTTAATTAGCCTAACTTTATTTGATAGCCTATAATTCACATTTATTTAATATATAAGCCCATATATTTAATTTTACTCTAACAATAGGCGCACGGTCCAAGGTCCGATTCTTCATTTGGTTGAATCCCAATATTTAAGTGGGGGGCATGGTGGTGGATTTTTGTGCTAGCCTTCCCGGGGTTTAGGTCACATGGGTGAGTCCAAAGGTCACATGATGAGATTTACATGTATTTATTATAGTAAGTTCTACACTTCTGTATTTTGAAATAAGAAAATATAATGAGAAAGTTTGTTATGTTTAACTTTTTCCAAAAGTAAATGTTGCAAAAAAACACTTAACACTAGTGATATTGTGATAGTTTGGGGTTAAAAACAAGCTAAAAGTGTTATTGACATTCGAGCAAAAGGCTTTTTACCATGTTATTTTTAATGATAAACTTGTTACCCATCATTGCTTTAAAGCAATTTATGGAGAGAACAAGCATGTTACCATCAGTTTCTGCGTTTTCAAAAAATTAGGCGCTGTAATTTAGGCAATAGTAGATCCTACAATAAGATACGTGACAATTGATTGAAATTGAATTGCTTTTGAATTATCACATACTCACACACACACACTCTTGAGGGTCATAAGAAATGAATTTTCATATTCTAGGAGGCGCTGTGTGGCTTAAAATTATTTGAAATATGTTATATTTGTAATGCAAATGAATCATATTGTTCTACTCCGTCTGTGTGTACAGAACCAACCATGGATAGGTGAATTAAGCTTAATACTAGCTCGATCCAAGTATTACCAAGCTGAGGTTAACCAGCCTAGATTTGAACTTTGCTTGCTAATTTGCACCATTCTTAACTATCATGATATTCATATACATTATACAATTTGACATTTCTCTTTTCAAATTATTGCTTACAAGGGTCAGAGAGACAGACAGACAGATCTGTATCATATTTGTGGATGTGGGTTGTGGAATCAGAGTCTGCTACTTTTCAGTTTCGATGCAAAACAGGGCCAAATGGACATATCAGGACCCATGTCAGGTTGTCAAAAAATACTTCATATGTGGGTGTGCAAAAGAGAAGTTTTTGCATGGATTTCATTCTATAACATAATGCCATTTAGACATAGTGTTATGCTTTTAGTAAATATAAAACATCTTGTCTAGGAAGTGACTCGTGTCTGCTGACCAAGCCATGCATGCCAGAAATCCAAAAATACTCCAAAACGTTATCAATGTAATAAAATAGAATGGCTGAAACTGAAAGAAGGATAACATGAATTACAAATTGACAAAAAGCAAGAAGCAAAATTGGCAAATGGGAACTGCACCACCCTCCAAAGAAGTACCACTCTTTCCAGAGTTTATGGAGAGCATCGATGAAGAAAAACTGAAAAAGGAAACAGCATTAATTACTGAAGGATACAAATCACAAGAATTATCTTTTAGAAATTTATTTTTCTTTACAGCTGAAATGTAAAATGACATGCTTTTGCGTTTGTACTCAAATATATGTTATTGTGACATGCTATTGAAAGCATACAAATGTTTTCTTTCTGCTAAAAGATGACGAAGAAATATGGAATATTTGAAAATTGAAAAGATGAATTCAAATTGAATCAAAGATGATGGGAATGATCCTACAATGGCTAATTTCCTTGATAAATTAGTCACTGCATGTCAAGATCCAAGTCTGATTGCCAATACAATATCCTGGAGAAAGTGATCATAGGCACAACTCTCCCCTTCCTTGTGTTGCTGAAGTTGGAAAGTAATTTTCATCATTATGATATCTAGGCCCAGACCCCGCAATGGCGAGAGCTAGGTTTTAGAAGTAGCTGTCTGAAGAACAAATTCTGGTCTAACAAGGAAATGTTTGTCCCTGTGCTGTGTCTTTTGCCTGTGTTCTGCACTCATTCTAATGTATCTAAATTCTCTTTTTCACTTTGTTTTGCTAATTTATTTTTCTTGGTTTTATTCTTCTGTTTTATTGATATTTTAAAAACTTGTTTTTGTCACCTTCTTCTTATTATGATCTTATCTTGTTATAAGTGGTTGTTTGCTAAATAGGTTTAAACTATGCAAAAGAAGATGCCCTTTACATTGCTGCTATGTGAGGATTTGCAAGGGTAGAAGGAACTTTAAAAGCCAGATGTTGCAAAGATAAGATGAAATTATAAAAGTAATATAATGCGACTATGTCAAAGCTTTTTTGCCATTACCCATTACCCTTCTGACACAAATCTTTGTACATATTTTTTCATATATGTATGCATCCATGCATGAAAATGCTAGGATTTTCTTGGTAAGTTATGAGACCCCTGCACTGGTTATTTATGCAGATTTTCTGATTCTCCAAAAACATGAGAGTACTCCTAAACAGTTAGCTTTTAGCAGAAAACTTGTATCAATTGCTTTGGATTTTCATTCTCTGTACAATACAGAATTCTGAAATTCGATTGTCATTTTTGAGTAATTTTTGGATGAATTGGGTCCACAGACTAAGATTATGAACTAAACTAATCTGTCAACTTGACTGAAAAAACTTTCTTGTCCCCTTAATAACAGACAACTTATCGACATGAAAAATGGTGATTAGCTTGGTTCATGAATCCGGTTCATACAAGAAATTCTAGTCAGTTTTCTCTCTGGAACAGAGCTGATGACATTTTAGCTAACTTTTACAGTAGGTCCCCCCCCCCCCCCCCCCCCCACACACACACACACTCACACACCAAAAATCCTCCCATCTTAGGTTTTGTGGTTGAGGGCATAGTGTTTTTAAAAATTCAATCCAAATGTTGGCATTGCATATTTAAAAGTCAAATGGTGCTTTTTCATTTGTTTTTAGTGAAATTGCTGAACAAACTAAGATAAAACTGACACTAAATATCTTAAATGCCATCATTGAAGTTCTTGATTATAATTAAGCTTCAAAGGTTCAATCACTCTGTAACACCACCAATAAAAATGATGTGTTAAAGAAACATCATTAATTCAAACTCAACTTAAATATTATAGTGTGAAATTATTTTGATTAGTGTCTGAAGGACATAATTAGACATAAGACAAACTTTCAAGCACCTCATGCTCTTCCTCCTACCACAAAGTTCTAATGTTTTCAGAGCCGTGTCATGATTCCTTCAAACCTCTAGCTTGTTCCAGAAATTATCCCAAGTGTTCTGTTCCCATAATTAAGAAAACAGAGTTGTATAACTTGCAGGAGAGTGTGGAGTGCAAAACATAGCGGTTATAAGAGACTCAGTTTTTGTCTCAACATAGTGGTTTAATAATATATTTCTGCTAATCTAAACATAATTATAGTTTTATCTTCTTGTGAGTATGGTAAAAGATGTGGGTATCTTTGTAATCAAGGATTTTGGTGCTTGGTCTTAAACAGATGGGCAAAATAGTGTTTCCTATACATCAGCATGAGGGAGGATTGAGGAAACCTTTGGTTTGTTGTTGGACTTCCACGTGGAGGAACAAGAATGGTCATTGACATATTCCTTTGGTGCACTCCTAGTCCTAGGAATAGGATGATCTCCACCCACCTGGTCAATTACGATTTGGTTAACTTCCTTTACGCTAACAACAACCACCAACTCCAAGTGGCAAGCTTAGAGAGAACCATGGTGTAGCCAAGTTGATATATATAATTAATTAATGACCAAAGTTACCTTCATGCATACGTGTATACACACACACACACACACACACATATATATATATAAGATAGACATATATAAAATTATATAATACAGAAGGAAATGGGGAATGTTCTTAGATAATTTCAAGGGGATTAAAAACCAGCACAAAAAACACAAAGGGAGATATTGTTGGCGTTGCAACTTTTTCGTCTCTTCTTCTGTTATGTTTTGTACATTTCCCTACTAAATCTTTTTGTGTCTTTTTCCTAATTAATCTTTTTCTTTTTCCTTTTTTCAGATCTTTTTGAAGAACTCAAAGTTTAAGGTGTTTAGAAAAATTCGCATGAATTGACTCAAAATAGGGTCAACTCAATGCATGCCATTATGATAAATCTCTAAAATAATACAAGAATCTCAAACTCAGTGGGTTAACTCATGAATATACTTTAACCATTTAATACATGCATGTACAACCATATATCCCACTTGCAAGAAAAAAACTATCCTTACAAAACTTTTTATTAAAAGTGGGTTTACCAAATGAATTAGCAATATTTTATTGTATATACATCATTTTATGACTGTAATATATATTTAATACAAAACTATCATGGTATTTTGAAATAAATAGCACTACTCTGCCTGCAAATAATGAACTTTGTATTACTTCCTAAAATGTCATTATCCCTTCTAGGTGGGTGACGATAAGCCCATCAAAAATGTAAAAGAAAAAAAAAATGAAGGGAAGATGGTGATGTATATTAATCGATGGAACTTTCATATTAATTATGAATATAAAATAGGGGTCTGGGAAAAAAATATTATAGTTATATATTCAAATACCTGTTAGCGTCAGCCATGGTGGCTTGGACATGCTCATTGTCAGCAGGGCTTTGGAGAAATCATCTCTTTTGACATTCATCCAGCAATGACAAAAGAGACATTATATATATATATATATATATGTGTGTGTGTGTTATGGTTTATTATCCAAGGTAATGTTAATTGTTACACCTAATATCACTTTTCAAAGAGACACAATTGGCCCCCGCAGGGAGTAGAAACCATATTCCCAATCAAAGAGTAGAAGGGCTTTTGTGTCATTTAGTAAACCGCATTCTGGGTTCCCCTCTCTCTTAATGAGCTTTTGCCATTGGCTATTGGGTTCTGTAAAAATGTAACCATACCAAACTGCAACTCTTAAACCCTTTTTGGTAAAAAAAATATGTTGGAAATCAGTATTTTTAATAGTGAGATTGATGGTAATACACATATATATATATATATATCATCGTTTGAAGTACGAAAATTTACTCTTTTTTGGAACGTATAAAGAGACCAGTGCATCTGACAGTTTTGGCCATTAGAAGTCTTGTGGTTAAAATGCATGTCCGTATATAATCTATTTTTGCTGGACAAAAAAATTGTAAAATTATATTTTTATTCAAATATGAAATATTTTTCAAATTTTTATTTCAAATGATGAGATAGTTTATGTGTCAATGTGTTATTATAATACATTAATTACAAGATTTAATACACTATCAAAACACCACCTGCATTTGAATGAAAACCCTATTCTGACCTTTGTATAGCTTATGATTTTTGGCCTCTTGGAGTCTTTCCATTTTGCAGTTCTTGTTGAGGATGCCTTTTATTAATGTCAGTTTCAATGTCATACAATGAAAAGGGTGCAATTAGTCTCTTTCACGACAGTGATAACTTCTATGTTATTGTAATTATTTATAAGAAATTTATAATAAATTAAGAGAAAAGGTGTAGTGGCCAACTCAGGCTTGCATTCCCATATTAAAAAAATGAGTTTTTGAAATTTTTGGCATAGCAAGAGGAAGCAAGGTACTGCAATCTTTGGCTAGGTCAAAGCATCTCTATATTGTATTTGTATCACATAACAGCATAAAATTGAATATTTTACCTCTCTCTCTCTCTCCTCTCTCTCTCTCTCTCATATCAAGGAGAAACATCCATGTGGTTTGATATGAAGCCGAAAATACAAAAGAACAAAGAGGTCTGAACAACCAGTAAAGACCCTTTCAACTCTCCCTCTCATTTGAAAGGATCTCCTCTCTCTCTCTCTCTCTCTCTCTCTCTCTCTCTCTCGATATATATATATATATATATAGATGATAGCATGATACGTATCAACTCAACAGAAGCAAAGCAATAAAACATAAACCATCTTCGGAGACGCGCCACTAGAGTACCAATTCAAGAAACATAAAGAACAGTGAAGAAAGAAAAATGGCCAGGAAGAGAAAGACTGGTGAAGGGTTGGATGAAAACAATTCTGATGAAGGAAACTTGGCTTGGGATGAGATGGTGAAGGAAGCTGCAGCTGCTGCAGCACTAGGCGGAGCCCGGCGAAAGCGATTCGTCGGGGTTCGGCAGAGACCATCTGGTAGATGGGTGGCTGAGATAAAGGATACTATACAAAAGATAAGGGTGTGGTTAGGCACTTTTGACACAGCCGAGGAAGCAGCCAGGGCCTATGATGAGGCTGCTTGCTTGCTTCGCGGCTCCAATACTCGGACAAACTTCTGGCCTTGTTCTCCATCATCTTCTTCAACCCCTGCTCTTCCCTCAAAGATTACTAACCTTCTCCTCCATAGGCTCAAAGCAAGAAATAACTCTGTAGTTGCTTCATCTGCATCATCTTCTTCTGTGCCCACCTGCCAACAGCAGAAACAAGAAGAAGAATATAGAGATGAAGCAACTGAGTATTCAGATACCCAATTCACTGATTTTCTTAATGATCCTGAAGATTGTATTATTGAAAACAATATGATCACTAATACTAGTACTAGTGATTACTTGACCACCGGTTTTGAGTCATGTTTAACTGAAAAAGAAAGTTGTGGGGAGAGAGAACTGGAATTGGACAATAGCTGGAGTAATGTAGCTCACTTTTCCAGTGGTAATGGTAATATTGAAGAAGAAATAAAAGAAGATGGAGAAGAAGGCGGCACTGACGTAGGGGCTGTGGATTTCCATTTTGTTGATGAAGTTGGATCTTGTTACTATTCTGATCCATTTGAGATTACTGAAGAAATTGGGGAGCCTATGGAGCAGGAGGCTGATGGAGACGAGTCATCGATGCTTAGAGAGGCCATGAAGAGGATGAAATATGAACGGAAGTTCTCGGCTTCTCTGTATGCCTTCAATGGGATACCTGAGTGCTTGAAGTTGAAGCTTGGATCGAGTAGAGTTGATCAATTAACCCATGTCAGGAATGCACATAACAAGAATCAAGAGCAGGAGAAGGTGGAAGAAGGCGACCTGGAAGTGATGGGGAAGAAAAAGGAGGAAAGCCCAGAAAGCTCGGGGTCGTCTTCAGCGAGTAATGATGGAGAATTGTCACTTTGGAGCTCACTTGATCTCCCACCCATCTGTTTTGTTAATTAACTGGTGCAGAGTCTTTGGTGCTTCACGTTTTAGGCTCTAATGAATATGAGTAAACAGCAAATTTTTTTTAGACTGATCTTTTCTTACTTGCTAATAGCAAAAGTAATGTAACTTTCTTTGTCATGTTCACGAATCAGGGATGCTTAGAATTATCTAGGGATATTGATTGCGGAAATTATAGTCTTAATCATCTGATACTATCATCGGTAAGAAGTGTAGCGCTTTTGATTATCAATGTTAGTCACATATATTCACCTAAAAATCTCTTGCCTTTTTTTTTTTTTTTTGTGTGTGACTAATTCTGTTATTCTTGAATGAATTCAATGACGAGATAACCAACCAGGATTATTACTGCAAGAAGATTATAATTTTAACATTACAAAAGGTCCTACGTGAACTCTATAAAATAATGAAATCACACCGTGAAACGAACTCGGTGAAATAAATAAGGTATCTTCCTGTATATCTTCCGGTGTAATATTCACCACAGAAATACTAGTCTTTCCCAATTTTATTTTCCACAGATTGGGCGGCCCTCGTGAGGGGAGGATAGAAAACAAAAGGTGAAAACTTTGGCATTTTTTTGTATTCCACCAACATATAGTGATATTTTAGTTTTAAATTGTAATAAATAGAGAAACGAGCGGGAGTTAAAAAGGAAATGGCAAGGCCCAAGAATGTGTCAATTTAACGTTAGATTGTTTTGTTTTCTCATTAGATATTTACTTCGTCTGCTAAGATTGAAGCTCAATTGATGTAAGAGTGAATTAATGCGAAGTACAATTAGTCTTAGGCTACGTTTGGATAGTATTTGGGAGTTGGGAGTTTTAAAAAAAAATTCGAGAAATGATTTTTATTAATTTCTTGAAATTTGAACTATTGTTTGGATTGATTAACTTGAGAAAAGATGAAAAAGTAAGGTTATATTTTTAAAAATAGATTTTTAATTTCAAAATGCAGAATACGCGTTTTGAAATTAATTTTTTAAAATTTAGATTACCTATATCTAAATGCATTTTAACAATTTTTAAAAAACTACTTACAAAATTTTTAGAAATATTTTTAAAAAAATTATATTTGAATTACTATCATTGTTTCAAATTGTGATAATAAATTTTAAATTTTAAATAATATGATGTATTATTAATGATGATTTAAATATGTTATGCATATTTTATTTTATTTAAGATGTAAATTTTGAAATAAATTTAATAAAAAAATATTCTTATTAGTTAAGATGCCTCATCAATAAATAAGGTTTTTTTAAAAAATGAAGAATTACTACGACGGCATTTTATTGTAAAAATCATAGATGACATCGTTTTAGTGGCCCATTTGTTTTGGATACTTCCTCATCTTGGGACACATGTAAGTTCACTAAATCCACATCGCCCTGCTTTCAAATTTCTAGAAAATACATTAATTAAGTGTCAACTCAAAGTTTTCTAGTCATCAGTACGGAGGGTTGCTTCAGTTTCATTTCTAAAAATATTCTGAGAAACCACTCCCTTAATCAGCCACCATAAAAACCTAACCAAACAGTTTTTTCAATTCTTATTACTCAGTTTTCAAATTTCGGTGGCTATCCAAACGTATCCTTAGTATCCATGGTTTATGTTTTCGTAGAAGTCAAGGTTGCCCATCACACTAGGATAATAAATGTTGTGAGCCAATTAAACCAAGTTATATTTTTAATAGGATTTTTTAAAGTTGAGTTATGGTAGTAGTAGGATTTGATTTATTTTAATCCTAATGAGACTAGGAGTCCTTGTCCTAGTGGGAGTGGTATTTTAATTCAATTAGACTTAGAAATCCTAATTGTATTAGGATTAGGCTTTACATAATTTATATATATAGGTGTGTAGTCGTGTGGTAGAGAGTGCCAAGGTGTGTGTGCTGTATGCCGCAAGCCAAAAGAAAATATTGTTAGAGTGCTCTGCCGTAAGAATGGCACTGTCAAAAGGTGGGTGATTTTCTTGGTAAAGGTTTCTTTTAATAAAGTAAATTTGTGAGGTTTTGCAGCCAATGTATTTGATTGTTTCAAGAGAATACTATTTGTTCTTTGTCTTATTCTCTTTCATTACTTTGAGTTCCTTTATGTGAAGAATTGGTTTCTGCTCCATCATTCAACAAAAACGGTCCTTTCGTATTCCTTTTATTTCAATAATTTATATTTGAGGGTATTATTTTTGGGTCCAATAATTGGTATCAGAGCTTGGTTATTTTTTTTCGATTCGTGAAGATGACTTCAATTATTTGTACGGTATATAAATTTGATGGAAAATCTCCTTTTTATATTTGGGAGAATACGATGATGACTTTTTTTGGTTCAAGTGGTTTGACGATGAAATTCATTAAGGAAGAACTTGCAACAGATGCAGATGAGGCAACAAGGCAAGTACACTTCAAAACTTTAAATTGTATTCATCAAGCTTTAGATATTTCTGTTCTTAGTAAAATCTCTCATGTTCAGTCTGCGAAATAAGCATGGGATATTCTTATAAAAATATATGTTGGTGTTGATAAGGTGAAAAAGGCTAGATTACAAAAATTGCATAGAGATTTTGAGTTGTTGCAGATGGAAAAATCAGAAACTATTTCTGAGTATTTTTCGCGGACCACGGCACTTGTTAATGAGATGAGGACTAATGGTGAACAAATAACAGACCGTCAAATTGTTGAAAAAATTCTTCGAAGCTTGACACTGCGGTTTGAATATAAAGTGACAGCTATTGAAGAGTCGGCTAACTTGGAGTCCATGACAGTGGATGAATTACAAGGTTCGTTGAGAGTTCATGAACAACGCTTGAATGAGAGATCAAAAAATTCTGTGGAGGAAGCTTTGCAAGCTCAATTAAATTTGAAGAATGAAAAAGGCGAGTCTCAGAATAATGGAGGATTTAATCAACGTTTTCAAGGCTACCAGAATAGAGGGCAGAATCACAACAATAGAGGAGGCAGAGGCAATAATGGGCAAAACAGATTTGGTGGAGGAAGAGGCAGAGGCAACCAGTGGCAGAACAACAATCAGTGGCAAAATAATAATTTGCAGCACAGACCAGTCCAAGGAAGAGGAGATGGTAACAATTCTAATCCACAATCTCATAAATCCAATATTCAATGTTTTAATTGTGGCAAGTTTGGGCATAAAAAGTCTGAGTGCAGATCTAGAAGGCCAAATAATAGAGATCATCAAGCTAATGTTGCTGAAAATAATCCTGGTGGTAATAATGAAGTAGAAACCGTGTTGTTGGTTTGTAATGTTGTGGATAATGATGATAGTGCTAAGTGGTATTTAGACACTGGCTGTAGTAATCACATGTGTGGTGAGAAAGACATGTTTTCTGATTTGGATGAGTCCGTTCGATCAGAGGTAAAGTTTGGAAATAATTCAAAGATACCTGTGATGGGTAAAGGTAGAATAGCAATCAGATTGAAGAATGGGTCTCACAAGTATATTTCAGATGTGTTTTATGTACCAGGTTTGAAACAAAATTTATTGAGTATGGGGCAACTTTCAGAAAGAGGTTATGATATGCGAATCCACCATGGAGTTTGCACAATTAATGATGACCATTTGGGGCTAATAGCAAAGGTAAATATGACTTAAAATCGTTTATTTCCATTGAGTATTAAATGCGAGAATTTACCTTGCTTTAGTTCTATAATTGATGATGATAGTTGGTTATGGCATATGCGGTTTGGGCATGTAAATTTTGGCAGTCTTAATTTTCTTGCTAGAAAACATTAGGTTTCTGGTTTGCCTGTTATTGATATCCCAAATAGAGTTTGTGAAACTTGTGTAATGGGAAAGAAACATAGAGATGCTTTTCCTACAGGAAATTCATGGAGAGCCAAGAGGCCTTTAGAGTTAATACACTCAGATCTGTGCTCAGTGGAGGTACCTTCTAATGGTGGCAGTAGGTACTTTATTACTTTTATTGATGATTTTAGCAAAAAAGCATGGGTTTATTTTTTGCAACATAAATCTGATGCTTGTGATACTTTTAAAAAATTCAAGGCTTATGTTGAAAAGCGAAGTGGATTTCAAATTAAGACTTTGAGAACTGACAGGGGTACAGAATATCTTGTTTGTGATCATTTTTTGGAGACACATGGTATTAGGCATCAGTTGACTACTAGATATACTCCACAACAAAACGGAGTGGCGGAAAGAAAGAATAGAACTGTTATGGATATGGTTAGATGCATGATGAAATTTAAAAATTTGCCTAAAGGATTTTGGGCTGAAGCGGTTGCTTGTGCTATTTATGTTTTGAATATGTGTCCTACTAGAAGTGTTTCTAACAAAACCCCGCAGGAAGCTTGGAGTGGACAGAAGCCTGTCATTAAACACCTAAGGGTGTTTGGATGCATTGCATATGCTCATGTGCCAGATCATCTTAGAAAGAAACTTGATGATAGAGGTGAAAAATGTATTTTTATTGGTTACAGTCAATTGTCAAAAGCCTACAAGTTGTATAATCCAATAACAGAAAAGGTGGTTATTAGTCGTGATGTGACTTTTGATGAGCAAGGAGTTTGGGATTGGTCTCAGAATAATCAAATCCAGCCACCTTTAATTTTTAATAATGCAGATCCACAGATTGAAGTACAGAATGAGCCTCAGATTAGTAATCCTCCATCTTCAGATGTGTCATCACCTCATGCAGAGTCTTCTAGGCGTCCTCAACGCCAGCGCCACTTGCCTGCTCGCTTACAGGATTATGTTGTTGGTAGTGATAATGAGCCAACTAATGAAGATTTAGTGAATTTTGCTTTATTTGCAGATTGTGATCCTATGACTTTTGAAGAAGCCTCTCGTGATGATCATTGGATTAAAGCCATGGATGATGAGATCCATGCAATTGAGAAGAACGACACATGGCAACTTACTACTCTTCCTAGTGGTAAGAAACCAATTGGTGTAAAGTGGGTGTACAAGACAAAGTACAGGCCCAATGGTGAGGTAGATCGCTTTAAAGCGAGATTGGTGGCTAAGGGTTACAAACAAAAGCCAGGTATTGATTATTTTGAGGTGTTTGCTCCTGTTGCTAGACTTGATACAGTTCGTATGTTTGTTTCTCTTGCTGCTCAAAATAATTGGAGAATTTTTCAAATGGATGTTAAATCTGCTTTCTTGAATGGTGTACTTGAAGAAGAGGTTTATGTTGAGCAACCTGCTGGCTATGTGATAAAAGGGCATGAAAATAAAGTTTTTAGATTGAATAAGGCCTTGTATGGATTGAAGCAAGCGCCTAGAGCGTGGTATACACGCATTGATTCTTATTTTGTTAAGCATGGTTTTGAGAGATGTCGTTATGAGCATACTTTATATGTCAAGTCTAATTCACATGGTGATATTCTTACTGTGTGCTTATATGTTGATGATTTGATATTTACTGGCAATAATCCAAAGTTGATTTCAGAATTCAGGGAGGCTATGATAGCTCACTTTGAGATGACAGATATGGGACTAATATCTTATTTTCTTGGCATTGAAGTTGTTCAAACAGATGGTGGAATTTTTATTTCACAGAAAAAGTATGCTAGCGATATTTTGAGAAGGTTTAGGATGGATAAGTCCAATCCGATTTTGACTCCAGTTGAGGAGAGGTTGAAGTTGGTGAGAGATGGTACAGGTGATCTTGTGAATCCAACTTACTTTAAAAGGTTGGTGGGTAGCTTGAGGTATTTGACTTCTACTAGACCAGATATTGTGTTTGGTGTTAGATTGATTAGCAGATTTATGGAGACTCCACATCAATCTCATTTGCAAGCTGCTAAACGGATTTTGCGATACATTAGAGGTACACAAAGTGATGGTATTTTTTACTCATCTTCTAACAGTTTGGAACTTGTTGGATATACAGATAGTGATTGGGCAGGTGATACTGAGATGCGAAAGAGTACTTCAGGATATGTCTTCCATCTTGGTTCTGGTGTATTTTCTTGGTCTTCTAAAAAGCAACAGGTTGTAGCTCTTTCAACAGCAGAGGCAGAGTACATTGCAGCAGGGAATACTGCTACTCAAGCAGTTTGGTTACGGCGGATGCTTGGTATTCTACAACACAAGCAGGATGGACCGACAACAATATTTTGTGATAGCAAGTCAGCCATTGCATTGACGAAGAATCCAATTTTTCATGGGAGAAGCAAGCACATTGATATCAAGTTTCACTTCATTCGTGACTTGGTAAATGACAAGGAGATCCAGCTTGAGTTTTGTCCTTCTGAAGAACAAGTTGCAGATATTTTTACAAAGCCGCTCAAAACAAATTCCTTTTTGAAGTTAAAGAGATTACTTGGCATGGTGAAACTTGAAGACCTTGGTTTAAGGGAGGCAATGTGAGCCAATTAAACCAAGTTATATTTTTAATAGGATTTTTTAAAGTTGAGTTATGGTAGTAGTAGGATTTGATTTATTTTAATCCTAATGAGACTAGGAGTCCTTGTCCTAGTGGGAGTGGTATTTTAATTCAATTAGACTTAGAAATCCTAATTGTATTAGGATTAGGCTTTACATAATTTATATATATAGGTGTGTAGTCGTGTGGTAGAGAGTGCCAAGGTGTGTGTGCTGCATGCCGCAAGCCAAAAGAAAATATTGTTAGAGTGCTCCGCCGTAAGAATAGCACTGTCAAAAGGTGGGTGATTTTCTTGGTAAAGGTTTCTTTTAATAAAGTAAATTTGTGAAGTTTTACAGCCAATGTATTTGATTGTTTCAAGAGAATACTATTTGTTCTTTGTCTTATTCTCTTTCATTACTTTGAGTTCCTTTATGTGAAAAATTGGTTTCTGCTCCATCATTCAACAAAAACGGTCCTTTCGTATTCTTTTTATTTCAATAATTTATATTTGAGGGTATTATTTTTGAGTCCAACAAATGTCTTTCTTTTTTGTGAGGAATTATTGTTGAATAGACGGAAGGATACAACTGCAAATTCAGAGGCAATATTAGAATGTACGTGGTGATGTGATTTGAAATAGAGAGATTTTAAACCCTCTCGAAAAACCAAAGTTCGGGCAGGAAACTTGTTTTCTTGGAAATCCAGCCTCAATGAGTAACAAGAATGCACCGCGGTGACACTGTTGGGATAACGGTTTGTATTCCAATACGAGTTCTTTGTTATATAACAGTAGCTTTAGAAGGTAAGATTGAAATAACTTTGTATATATTAGTTTCCAGAATCCAGCCTCAATGTAGTTGTGTTCCATGATGCAAACAACAGCCTTTCAAGTTCATTTCACATTAGAGTGAAAAATCACAGTAAAAATTCTAGGGATTTATAACATCAGGGAAACCAAAGTTACAAGACTAGAAGGCAAGTCTGTGGCATAAGCCCAAACTCTAATGAGTCAGCAAAAGGTTGGATCCAAAGGGAAATTACCTCTTAAAAACTGAGGGAATAATAACAACGGAGTGCATACAACCAAGCAGGAAGGGCGGGTTTATATACAGCATAAGCTTTTTCTTCACAGGCACGATCAAGGGTGGCCTTCTCCTGGGGCTTCTCAGTTTTGGGTGGTCTTCTCCTGAGGCTTATCATTTTAGAGGACACGGAGCTGAGCAAGGAACGCAGCGCAAAGATCCAGGAAGAGAAACTGCGGGCCCTGGACTCTCTGTAGATCAAGCAGGTATTTATCCTCGCGAGTTTTGTAAAGCTGTAAATGTTAATTTACAAGATCACCACCAGCCAAAAAAATAAGTGTCAACAGTAAAGACCAAAACCATACATATAAAGGATTATTTATTTAGAGGGATTAATTATCATGAGACAAGACTATATTAGAACTAATTTAACAATTGATATTCTTAAATCCCCACTTCTTTGTATGAACCCTCTTTCATCCATCGAGCCAACAGTGAAATCACATGTTCAATCACGATTGTCATGCGTACCAAATATCAAGTTAGTTGAAAATTTGGATCTATCCATCTAAATAACACTCCCAACTAAGTAATCTTTCAATTTTAATCTTGACCAGCTTTTGTTCACTCCCCAGAGTGCAACAATGAATGAGGATCATCTGACAGCTTTGGTTCAAATTTATCCATCCAAATAACACTCCAAACGAAGTATTCTTTCAATTTTAATTAAAATGCTGACCAGCTTTGGTTCATTCCCCAGAGTGCAACAATGAATTTGAGAATCAAACAGCAATCAACATCCCATTCATTTGACTTATACTTTGTAAGATGGGCTTGGCAGGAAATTCCAATCCAACACGAAGCTTGCATTAATGAGTCCCACTAAAAGTTACAAAGGGGAGTTAGTGTTCGATTACCAACTGCTCTAAAAGTTTTAAGCAATTAGATCATGAGTCAACAATGTACAAACCCCCCCCCCCCCCACCCCAAAAAAAAAAGTCTTGCACATAGAGAGTGACAAAATATAGTGTGAAATCAAGAGAATAGAATGCGATGGTGAGAGAGTGCAAACTTTGTACCAAATGGATGAGTGGGTACACTTGAATCCAAGACCTCTGGGAACCAGATCTATGATTATATCACCGGTTACTCTAAAAGTTTAAGCTATTAAAGAATGGGTCAACAATGTATATCAAGCTAACAGTAAGAAGAATAAGTCTTACTAGGTAGGTGTTTTGATCTATGCAGTTTATATATTTCTCAGCATTAAGAGGCTTCTAGCTACAGCAGAAAACAACAAACTCTCTATTGGCTGGGCATCAAATGGAACTATCCAATCGCTCCACTTTTTAAGAAATCAAAACATACTATCGATATATGCTCGAGAAGGGTGGCCACTTCTTGTTATATCCACCGACTGTGATGTTTTGCCTTTCCCAAAAATTTTAAGATTTTGATATAAATTTTAAAATTTGAGAAAAATCTCAACAATAGCTAAAAGTATTAATAAAGAGGGTAAATTACCTGCACTTCAAACTTGACCACATTTGGTGATCTAGTAACACCGTCATTTTCTATGATGGTGGGTTCATCCCCAAAGTAATGATTACTGTGCATAGGATTATTAATCATGCCTTCATGATGACCAGGACTGCCAGGAATCCACCGGCATTTCATGTTGTAGTGCCCAACCTTTTTCCAGCACACATTCAATTCTTGCAGAGCTTTAAGAACTTCTGTCATTATCTCACGAGGATGGGCTCGAGACTGTCCAAAATAGGCAAAGAATATGGTCAATTATTACTGTAAATTAGGATTTATCATATCCAAATCAGGTAACAAAGAAGACTATTCGGGCTGCCCCTGATGTACACGTGCTTCATTCCCAATTGTATTGGAATGATTGCATAGATTTCTTAAACCAGATTAAACAATGGAATGGAAGCATTGGGATTCCTGGCTTGTCATATGCCAGCTGCTCAATCCCTCCATTCAGCACAACTATGGTGAGCTTGTCTCCATCCTCAAATAAGGTTATAATGAAAAAATGAAAGAAACCTGACCTGAAGTCCAAGAGCCCATTTCCTCTCAACTGGGAACTGAGGTCTTGAACCGATTCCCTGATAATCCATATATCCTGAAAGGCGTTGCCCAACAGGTGAAGCTGCTGCTTCATTCAAATTCATACGGTTGTAGCCATATTCCTATAAAAATAGGCATAAACTATTATTGGAGAAGTATTTCAATTTAAAGATAAGATGGATGGGAGGAAAATTCTAATATAGGAAAAAGGGCAATATATTAACATCTAACATGATACAAGTCGTTTTTAAATAGTATAGTAGTAATGCACGCGCCCTGTGTCCAGGGCAAGAGGCAATATGATTTAACAAAACTCACCAAGGAGATTGCTCAAGTCCATTTTTTTTGTGAGCATCAAGCAGGCCTAATGTAATGTTTATCCTCGGGAACTTTTAACAAGGCAATCTCCAAGGTGATATCCATTGAACGAAAGCACAACAAATAGTTCCTCATTTACACACCCAAAAAAATGGCATGAAGTTTAGCACCATATTTTAACCTATAGCAAAAATGAACGCACCGTAGGCTCCTGAAACTCAGCTCCAAGATAGCCACTGGAAACATGGAACCGGTTGTCTAATAGCAAATAGTATGCCACAGTAGCCTGCATATATGCAAGATATAAGAAACCCTAAATCAAAACTATAATGCAAAGATAAAAAAACAGCAAATGGCTACCTCATTTTGTTCTCGGTTGCGAAGAGAATCAACAAGGTTGTTCCTGTCAAATCCCATCTTAACCACTTCTAGAAGAATCTCCTCATCAATCTGCAATTAGAGTATTACCTGAATTAGCCCTGTACAAACCTGGACAGATAATTCTTAATTTTGTCAAATGGAAATCCTCATAAAAGAAAAATAGAGACAAAAAACCCTAAAAGAATCATACTTATAAATGAAAATATAACAAAATAGAAAGAACAACCCCATGAACAAATAACAACGTCCCCATCACTAGGAAGTGACCCTCTTTCAAGACCCCAATAACTCCCCCCCACCAAAAAAAAAAAAAAAAAAAATATCAATAGTAGTAGTAGTTGTACTACTAATAAAAATAAAAGCAAGCACACTTATAATTTATCCAAAGTGAGGAGCAAACACTAATAATGAGGTTTTTGACATGGTCAGTCATAGTTTGAGTATCTAGAAACTTTACCTCAAATAACATGCACCCCTGTATATACAGGATGATTGCGATCACTATACAAATCAAAGTTGATGTAATAAAAAGGTAAAACCAAAAGAGAATTGTGGTAATAAGTTCCTTAATAATCCAAAGACATGTATACCTATATGTTTACATTACATAATACAAAGCAATAGACCTGAGAAAAATTACTAGTTTCCTTAGAAAGAAGAGGCCACACAACAACATTATATTAAAAGGCAAAAGCAGCATATATCTCTCTGATTGGCGCATGCAATCAAAGTATCAGCCAACCTTTTTTGCTTGTTGCATTGTATCTGGTGGGGGAACAGCTAAATAACGTGGAAGATGAGCTTCGAACCATGGGTGCATGCGAATCTCAGGAATAGTCATTCGCTTCATAGGGTCAACCACAAGCATCCTGGGGATCAGATCTCTTGCACCAGGTGATAAATGGCTGGGAAGAGTATATATCCCACCCTAAAGAACAAAATGACAGAGTCTCAGGACATAACATTTGCAATCACTACTATACTGCTTAATAGTATGAATTCAAAAATTATAGAAGATCCACGACTAAAATTAACCATGGGAATAAGAGGGCAAGAGATACAAGCATAAATCTCAAATAAAATCTCAGATGTCTGCCAATATTAACTGAATAAAACACTACACTTGGAAGAGGTCATGCTTGTTTTGTATTTTATTTGGTCCTTTTATGATTACACGATGGTAACTATACATCATGGTTCAATGCTGATTCTTCATACTGTTGTAGACGAGTTAAAACATAATATACAGACTAAATATTCCACAAGAAATGCTAGAAAATCTTAAAATCATCAGGGGACATCTGACAGATGAACCACTGGTTAAAATTGATTGCAGAAAAAAAAAAAAAAAATTAAAAGGACTGACAATGCATGCTTTTGTTTCAAACATCACATGACTCATCGTCACAAGTTAATTCCACTTCCCAGATGATGGAAACTTAATCTGTCATTAAACTTTAAAACCTTAATGTACAACTACAAAAAGCAGTGGCACAGCTCTCCAAACCTGGATAACCCTGCTACCAGCAAAACACCCTATCCAGCCATCTAGTGCCCCTCCAATTGATCTCAGCATGACCCATAACATCCAAGGAAGAGAGTGACAAGGACCATAAATCTCTAGACACCATATAAATAAAAATGGAGAGCTTTATCAAGTAAGGTTAGACATTGGGACAAAAACATGTGGCACCCAGAATAAAAACAAGATATCGGGAATTTAGTGAGGAGTGCCTCGACCATTGGATAGTACTTGAAGCAATTGAAAATGAATGACCAGTTTTCATGATATTAAGACTCCCAATCCAAGAAAAAATGTAATTTTAGTGAAACTAAAATTATCAACCTATGAAATCAAAATAGTCAAGGTAATAATACTCGCAGAACTGAATATAAAAATTGAAAAAAAAAAACACTTGGATAACATGTACAAACAATGCTAAGGCAACAAAGTTTCGCAATCATTTCCGGAGCCACTAAAAAGGAAAATGCAAAATTAGCCGATATGAAGGATGCTTTGCAGAAATTAAAAATTAACCTGGATATACCTTTATTTTTTTGAAAAGGTTAGGAATGTTTTCATCATCAAAGGGAAGGGTGCCACAAAGAAGGGCATACAAGATAACACCGCAGCTCCATACATCAACCTCAGGCCCAGCGTACAATTTCCCAGATATGACCTATAAAACAAGGATGCAAATCATAACCTCAAAAATTAAAATGAGTAGCCGTCAATAATACAAATAGGTTTCAAAAAAAAAAATCTATGTTGACTTGGGGAAAAAAAAAGGAATGCTACTATCAATCTGTGTCACTGGTAGCATACTTCTGGTGCGGCATAGTTCGGGCTACCACAACTTGTCTTAAGAAAATGGCCATCCCGCATGACGTTGCTCAAACCAAAATCAGCAATCTTCACATTACATTTAGAATCCAAAAGCAGATTCTCAGGCTTAAGGTCTCTATGAACCACCATATTCCTGTGGCAGTACTCCACACCAGAAATTATCTGTTTTGTCATACATCATGCTCTTGTAAGTTTCTGAAAGGGTAAAGTACATTAGCCTACCATTTTATATGAAGGAAACATTGGGGAAAATCATGCAGATAGTTAAGACATTTCTACCTGCTGAAAGAAGTTGCGAGCTTCGTCCTCCTGTAACCTTCCCTTCTCCACAATATAATCAAACAGCTCACCGGACTTCACATACTCCATGACAACATAAATATCTGTCGGTGTCTCTATAACCTCATAAAGTCTTATAATGTGAGGATGCATAAACAATCTCAATATTTTGATTTCTCTTCTAACTGCAAAATATCAACCATGTGGAACTTCTGTCATAATCCAAAATCCAAAAACACTTGCAAGTGAAAAAAACCATTTTAACTCTGACCCAAGGAGTAAAATCAGTCAAAAAGTCAATGGAATCAAAGCTAGTTCATAATGGCTCACAAGCCAAGAAAATTTAAATTTAAGTGGTTTTCCCAATGTGGGTACTAGACCCCACCCCACAACTTGGCACATCCATATATAAAGACTGGGAGCTTCCTGTTCAGCCACATGGCACGTTGGAATGATCAATTCTCTCTGGTAAGAGCTTGACACTTGGAAGCCTTCCTGGCTGACGTGTGACTCGCTCTTACATTGACACATGTCAAATCTAAGACATTTTGGCATTAAGTCAATCCTCACCGATTTACCTCGCGCAATCTCACAGCACAACATGTCAGTCCCATGTCGGAGCAAGGTCATACTTTCTACTATGAGACCTCAACACCTCCACCTTGCTCCACCCTCAGTAAAAGCTGCCCCTTGGCATTTCACCCTGGCCCTCTTTCCTTGAGGAGGGGAAAAAAGAAAGAGAGGGGGGGGGGGGGGGTTTACTCTCTTTCTTATTGCACTTGGATTACAGCCGAATAATTCCAACATCTACCAAACTCGAGTTTTCCCACATTAGGGAGAGTTGATGCAAATGATGTGCCGGGGAGATTCGAACAGCAATACAGGGGCAAATACATATTCCAAGGCCAACATAGTCATCTGGAAAGATTCTAATTTAGAACTTACCTAGTAGATTAATTATACTAAATATTATTAGACTTATTCATGTTCCTCAAGTATTTTATGTTAGGGGTGTTTTAGTAATTTTGTTTATGGGATGTAAAGAATGTAGCCCTGATGGACATTTAGCTGTGGACTAAATCATATATTTTTGGGACAGATTTGGCAGGTTTATACAAGATAAAAGGACACAAGTCTTTAGGTCGAATTGAGAGCCCGAGACTTTGAGTCAAAGTTGGCTATGACGTTCCTTGGTTTTCAAGTCCAACACTTCTACAAAAAATATGTAATAGCATTGTTTTGGGATATGATATAAAGAAATCTTTAAAGCTCTTTATTTTGGCATGTGACACATTCCTCTTAGGTGTGATTGCCTAAGAACCTAGGTCTGATTCCCTAGTCCCTCTTTCCCTGTTCTTTTTCTTTTTCTTCTCTTCTTACTAATTTTTTGTTCTTTTGTTCCTCAGATCAAGCCTTGCCAACCATTATCATAACCCTAAACCACTCTTTCCATAAAAGATTCAACCTAATAACCTATGAAATTTCAAAGACCCGAAGTTTCTATTCTCAGGGAGTACATATTCACATCATAAGAACAGCTCCTGAAAGCCTTCAAAAGTTCATTTTTCTAAGCCCCAAACCCTATCCAGCTCATCTTTATCCAATCCTAACCTTTCTACACTAAAACTTAACCTCAATAATGCTAAAATAGTAAACATCCTGCATCACCTCTGGCCTAACCTGCAGTCCACAATTGCAAACGAGGGATTTCTGGCTAAGTGACTTAAACCAAGGGCTTTGCCAAGGTGTACCCTTTATGCGGTTACACTTTGGGCTGAGGAGAGAGAGATTTGTCTTCCAAGACCACTATACACCACCTATTGCACTCTGCATGTACCACCTCTTGAAGGAATATTATCCTAATGTGTTGCCTTTAACTCCTTTAGACACTTTGTTCTGAAATATGCTATCCACGCTACCTAACTACTATATATAGGGATCTTTCCCTCCCTTTTACAAATTTTTGGATAGAGGATGAGATTTTAGCCACCTTGGATTTCTCCATTGCCTCCCCCCCCCCCCCCCCCCAACCCTCCAAGGCAGCCTCAACTTTCACCCTAAACTTCTCTCCTTGGATTTCCATTGTCCTACATGTGATACCTTGTCAGTACCACTGAACCCTAACACCCAAGCCAAGCTTCCTCAAAAGCAATGTCATTTTTGCAGCATTTTTCTATATTTTTTCTATTCCATATATCCACATATTCCAAACAAAATATTTTATCACATCAGATAATGTAACATAAACAAACAATAAACGTGTGGGTGTGTGAGAGAGAGGAGACAATGTATGATAACATAGTTTGCATAAATCAACTTCATCTCAACATGGCCACAATTCGCTCCCCTCCCAGAAAATTGTGAATTAGGATCGCATGATCCAAAACATGAATCATTAACGATTTGCAACGCAAGATTTAGCATTCCAATCTAAAATATCAAAAGTCTAAAAAAAAAAACATACAACATACAAGAAAATACATACACACATCACTTAAATTATATTTTATAATAGCTTGAATTCATTGAAATTTTACTGGTGTATAATATATATATATATATAAATATTATTATAAATACAATCAAAAATCATATTACATTTCAAATAAACGTATTTCGTTCCAACAAAGCGATTCAAAAAAGCCTACTCCTAACGTACCACGTTCTATAACAATTGACGATATGCGTTCCTATTCCCGTTCCACATACTACAACAATCCACGTTCCAGGTAACATTTACCAATACCCTCCTTTTTTTGTTTGAAATTTACCAATACCATCCATATTTTAAAAAGCATTAATGTCCTCCCATAACTTATTACAAACTAAGATGGAAACAAAAAATATTTATTCAATCCAACCCTTTCTAGTTTGATAATCATTTACTAAAAAATAGATATGTGAACGAGACCTTACTAAAGTTCCAAGTCGAAAGTGATTATTCAAACAAACTCAATCTCATAAGACCTTGCGTGAATGTAATGTTTTAGATAAAGTCACATGAACTTCCAAAAATTTTCAAGTTCATAATCCAAGTTCAATTAAAGTCAAAGTTCAAAACCATGGCAATGATGCTTATATGAGTCCAACCTTTAGAATGACAATCAATAAACTCCAAGGGGAAAAAGAAAAATATCTAAAGGAAATGCATACTCAAATGGTAATTATATTTCTTCAACCATGGATGTGTTTCCTATCAGACTAGCGAACATTGGTATGGTTTTTTTTATAGGAGGCAGTGGCAGAGCTAGGCAAAAAAAAATTGAAATCTAAAGGGGTCTTTTATAAATTAAAAGAAAAAAGAAAGAAAATTGGGGGAGGGGGGGGGGGGGATTATAAATTCTAAAAAAATTCTATAGACATTAGGAGTAAAATATCAAATATTTAAAATTTTGGGGAGCCATGGCCTCCCCTAGCCCCCCCCCCCCCCCCCCTCCCTTTATATCCGCCTCTGATAAGAGGTCCAATTCCCTCTGCCCCTTGGGTGGTGGCATGCATGGATGTCAGTGGCAAGCCATGGGCACATCAAGTGGGATTACTGGGATGATGGTGCGCATGGGTGGATTGATGGGCACTAAAGCATGGAGTGTGGCCCATGCCAACCAAAGGTCAAATGGGGTTGATGGTTCATGCTAGCCTAAGTGCAATGCTAGGCTAAGTTTAGGTATGGCTAAAGTGAAGTCCCTCGTGGGCTAAATGGTGAAGGACAACGAGAGAGAATAGAGAAGCTCAGAAAAATAGAGAAAGAGAGGGAAATCAGGGGAGAAGAGACAACCACAGGAGAAATCCCAATATCTCAATATTCAATAATCAATAATAAGTGGCACATCTCAAACCCTAAATAAAAACTTACCAAAAATAAAATAACTCGTAAAAATAAATTAAATCCTAATATAATAAACCCTAAAATAAAATAAACTCCAAGATAAAAAAACAAATGGCCCATGGGGTCCTTCGCGTTCCCCCATCACTAGGTGGGGCAGCATGTTGGGACACGATGCAGTCGGTGGTGCATGGAAACTTGTTGGGCACGAAGATGGTTTAAAACCCGAGTGCAAAAAGTGTTGGATTCAAAGACCAAACAATGGGCTGGCCTTGGTTTGGAGTGGCACTACAGATTGAATACAACTCCAAAATTTGTTTGAATTTCTAAACGCATACTGAATAAGTTGAGATATACTGCCTGCTGGTGGATGAGAAAACTCTCAATTCCCAGCTTTGAAATCTAAAAGTACTGAAAAAAATCATTAATTCTTCCAAATTATTAACCACTTATAGCTTTTGATGCTTAATCTAAATTTCAAAATACCAGCAGTTTATCAGTTTTGATCATTATAACAGGTTACAATATCCAGTGATCTGAAAACAACAACAGCAGCCTATGCATAGGTCAAATTTCCAATCTTGATCCACCCAACTTCAATGCCTATCAACATAAGCATGAATGCAAATTAAGGAAATACATATTGAATGTTTAAATCACTTCAACTTATCAGGAAAGTTCTGAATTAAAGAAAAGAAAGAAACCAAATGGTTTAGATTAATGGACTTTCAAAAGAAGAGACAAACATATGATCAATTTGTAGCATTTGCACTTTTGTTTTTTTGCATATAAATTTGAAATAAAACTCTTACAAAAATTATGTCAGAAAGATCATTTCCTTGGGGAAAAAGACATTGCAACATAGTAAAACCTATGTCAAACATCATCAATTTTTTTGCCTGGAAAATACATTCTTTCATGCCATAGAAAGAAAAAGGGGCATGAACTATGACTTTACTACCAAAAAATTTTACAAAACAAAGCTCACCAATAAAATAGCCACCATGGCATAGTAAACAAAAAATCATTCCTCAAAAAGAGAAAAAATATTTGACTGTAATTGAGTGCTCATAAAATAGAGCACAAAATAATTTGACTGCAACAAATTGCTGACAATGGGACTAGGTTCACCGCAAGACTAGACTATCAACTGTCAGCCTCTCATTGGTGCTAACACTGACTAGAATACCACAAATACTTCACTACAATCCAATCATATACTCACACATGGATCAATAGAACAACACATGTCCAATTCCCAAGGTTATCATGCCAATTCCTCATGTGGATTAACTTCTGTTGTTTCTTAGCCCCAGACTAAGGCAAGGGGCACTTCCGAGGCCATACCTTATTAACTCCTCTAAATGAGTCAAAGTAATCTCCCTTCAAGCCATACCCTCCTTGATCGAGTTAGTCCTAGGTTCTCCAATTTGGCTAATGCATAACTTGGTCCCTCATGGTATACTTACGTGGCATCCACTCTATCACTTTATGATTACCTAAAGTTGGGGCCAAACCTTAAGGAGATCTTAGAGCTTAGTGAGTGGCCATAGTGTGGCTCCAATGTTATGCCTTGGTCATTCTAACTGCATTCCGAGGGTTGTGGCTAAAATAGTAAAATTATAGATTCACCATAGTTTGGTTCACACTAGTTCCGCAGCATAACTTGCCGCTCTACCATGTGCACCTATCACGTGCCCTTCAAGCTAAACACGCAAAACGACTACTGTAAATAAGAGTGGCTCAGCGCTGACATCATACTGATTGTATTGTTCACATGAGAACACTTGCATAGAGATTGTCAATTGTTTTCTCAAGTTAATCTTAACTTATCAACCAAACTCTCTCATTCTTTAAATTACCTCAACTTTCACCCTTCACATTATTTTGGAATCCTTCTCATCAAGCATGCAATTGCCACTGTAAATGTAAAACACTCCCCTCTTTACCGCTCATCTACACTCAAAAGATAGATTTCCCCAGAAAATTATTTCCATTAATGAGAAACAAACACCAAACAAGGAACAAAAGTCTCAAGTCCATATGGTTCAATCTCAACGCCATTATCAAATTCAGTGTGAAGAATGCAGCACAAATACAAATTAATCATTTTAAGCATGTGATACAAACCTTTTTCTTCCATTTCCATGTTCTTAATCTTGCGACGATTGAGGATTTTAATAGCAACTTTGTGCCGTGTCAATGCATGTTCTGCAATTTTCACCTTTCCAAATGAACCAATGCCAAGAGTTTTACCAAGCTTATAGTTTCGTAAAAACGAATCCACACTACTGCTGCTTTGGGTAGGTGTTCCATCCATTTCCTATCCTGAAATCATGATATAAAAAATAAAAATAAAATTAACCAATTTGGAAGAAAACCAAATGCACAAACAGACACGAGAGAGGAAAAAAAAGAATAAACACACACACACACACATATATATATATATTTGAGAACATATGTGGTCATATATAACGTAAAATCGTGATAAAAATTTAGTCAGCACATTCAAAGGTATTAGCAAGATTGCAATCGACAATAAGGTAGCCACGAGAATCCAATTATGGATTTTTTTCTCGGGAAAACAGGAAAAGTCACCCCTTACCATAAGTAGATAATTGTGTTACACTAGGGTCACTTCCCAAAAAAAAATCTCAATCCCACCAAATTGCATTAATTTATTGATGTACATTTGGGTGGATCTGATTTTTTATTTATTTCAACAGTGCTTTGGGTGAATCTAATATGATAGGCTTTGGAACACAAAATAAAGGTCGAGGGCCTCGTGCCAATCAAAGAGATATTTTGCCCAAAGACAAGCACTCACATTACTGTTTGCTTGGCCTGTTTATTAATCATTATTCATTTCCATAAATTGAAGTATTCATGTTTCGGTAGAGCAGTACTGTTCACAAAAAATTAGCAATGAACCGGTAAAGGTTTCGAATCCTTTGTGGACTCTTCAACATAGCTTCTAACTAACGGTCAACGTTAATTTGATTCAAGCACTGGCATTAATTGTTACTGGGTTTTGAGTCCTCGAAGGGGTTTTAATCATCTTCTTTATGGTATGCTTTGTTTAGATATATGCATGCCAGGATTCCTTTCCTAATCTTCTTCTTTTTCTTCTTTTCTCTAGGTTCATTTGTGATCAAATATTGTGGTTCTTGTCATCCAATAAATCCTACTTTTTCCCATTGCATGTGGTCCTAATGTTTGATTTGATAACATCAATCCAAGTAGTACAACGTAGTGATTAACTTTAAAATATCCCACATATAAGTTGGGGCACCAGCCTAGCACCAAGGAACTTTGACTTTGATCCAAGGGAATATTTTTTGTCTCAAAAAACTAGAATTAAAAGAACTAGGTAGATGTTTGGTGGAGAAACAAATGAATCCAACTCAAATTTTTCTTCTCTGTATGTTGACCATATGTAACATAGACTGGAGTCCACGTGTAGACAATGTGTCTACATATCCAATTGGCTATTGGATTCCAAAACTTGGGGCCAAGATGCAACTTGATCAAAAATTAAAATTTCCTTCATCTCTACATCAGTCTAAATTAGATAAATGGCACTTCACTCATTTTGGAACATACGTGTAACATAAACTTCTATTGTAGAATATCAATCATTTAATCAGCCTCATGCTTTCGATTCTTTTTTTTTTTCGGCGGGGGCAGGGATAAGTAGTCTGATGACTTCAGTGCTCCTCGTCAGTTTTCCTAGATCAATAAATTAAAAAACAGTTTCCTGGCAAAGAGGGAAGCCCCTACTTTGAAGCAAGGTTTTAAATCGCAGTATTGGGATAAGTAACGGTCGCAATCTCAGGAGCATTGGTAGACATGTAACAGGAATCAAGAACCGCACCCATGAATGTTTTTCAATCACTGGCAAACCCTTTAAAAGTTATAAATATGCGTGTTTTTACTCCAAATTATCACATTTTAATGTTTTAAATTATTTTTAGACAATTTTATATCTCCTATGAAGAAAAAAAATACTTATTATATTGGATTTTATTTGGTTTTAAATCAAACTAGACAGAATATACAACTATTATAATGAATATTGTTCTGACTAAAAATGCAACAAGAAGTAACTTGAGCAAAAATAAAGAAAATGTAGACAAAGAATACACTTAAGTGTGAATATTAATTGCTAACTAATGGGCTTAAAGCTTAATAAACAAATAAGTTACCAAAAATAGAAAAAAAAAATTAACCAAAAAATTAAAAAAATATATATAGATAGATGTGATGAATCGAAACTCATATTACAACATTCATTTTTCTATCACCCAAAAAAATACGAGATAACTTTATACGATTTTGGAGCAAATAATTAGTACAAAACAAAAATTAACAAACAAATAATTCTTAAAATTAAAATTTAAAAAAAAAAAATAGAAGTAGCCTAGTGATTTTATATAACTACAATTCATTCATTTTTAAACATTTACTAAATTTAATAAAATAATATCTTAATTTTAAATTTGAGGTATTAAATAATCGCATATAATTTCAAGACTAACCAAAAACTTTAACCACATTCATAATTCCAAATTTTGTATTCAGTAACTTTAAATCAATAGATATATGGTCAAGAATGGATATTTTTAGCCCTTGGAAGAGAGAAAAACAAGCAAATGTACCATTCTTATATTTCGGCCGATACCATTACACTTGTGAATTGTGTTTGGAAGAGAAAAATGTATCATTCTTGTTACGTATCAGTTGATACCATTATACTTGTGAATTTCTAACACCGACAAAATCGGAGGGCTCAAAATCCATTAAGTAAGGGCCGATATTTAATACCATGCTCAAAATCCGCTTTTTCTTGCAGCCCCACACCCCAGCCTTTTGTATTTTTCTTTATAATTCCTTTCTTATATATATACACACACACACACATAAATATGTGTGTATATATTTATTTATTTACTTTTTTTTTTTTTTTTTTGGGGGGGGGGGGGGGGGGGCTTAACACAAGGAACAAGAGCAAGACCTAATACACATCATGTATAATTTAACCTTACAAAGTTTCAGTATGAGCCACAAGAATCAAGGCAGTCCAAGAAAGAGAACCTAACTCTGTGAAGGAAAGCAACACCAGATAAATCACCACCTAAAAAATAAATCCTTTAGTTTTAGAGTAAGAGATGTTGATTTTTGAAAATTTTACTTTTACACAACCCAAAGATAAGAATGAGACCATCCATGGCTCTATCATTGAAATAGTCTACTTGCTTGAGGAGGTCTTCCCCATTCATCTAAATTTCCTTGGTCAAGGAAAAAGTTGTTAGCTTCTCATTGAAATGGAACATTTGGTGTGAAATTTGTTGGAAAGTTGGTTCCATGAATATCAATGGTTCTTGGTTGGAGGGTGGTGTAGTAGCCTAGTAGGTGTAGGCACTTTCAGCAAATGACTTGGAAAATTCACGGAGACGGGGATTAAGATCTTTCTAGTCCGTCCACCCGCCGCCGCCGCCGCCTTAGCACATCTACCACAAACCTCAGCAAAACCAAGAAATCCCAAATAATGAGAAAACAAACCAACGTTTCCAAGCTATGGGAATTAGGACCACTTAAATAAGGATGATTCATCATTCATGGATTTTTATACATAAATCTTGTCGAACAAATGGGAAAATTGCTTCAAGCTCCTATCGAAAATTTCTTTAACAAAAAACATAGGATTTCAAGACATAAATCATCCACCAAAATTAAACATGACATGAAAACTCATGCTTTGCTATTAACCACAATGGGAAACAACTCTAGGAACTTCTCTTTTTGTGGGAAATCCCCACAACAAGCATCGGTCCAAAATCTAACCCTCTTCCTACACCCATATTGAAACCCACTTCTTTCGGAATGCTCCACTTTACAAATAATACTTTTTTATAAACAAAAGATAATTATATTCATAACAACACCAAAGAGGTTGCTCCAAAAATATACAAAACCTATACAGATCTAAAGGTGCATACCATCTAAAGAAAAGGAACTTGTCCCCAAAGCCTAGGATAAGAGGGATCTAAGAAAGTTGTTCTTAATTACATATAATGGGGACTCAACTCCTTCAAAAAAATCTTCTGGTCCTCTTTCTCCATATACACCACCATATACAATACTAATCCCATTTGACCATCACAACCATAATTCCAAGCCATTACCCTTCTACAGCAGATCTCTCTCTTTTCATAATAGAAAGTTCAAATCCATTTAACCAAGGGAGCTTAATTCAAAATCATTAACAGCCCAATGATGCCAAGACCTCCATCGCCTTTAGGCTTGTACATGGAATGCAAATCCATGAGATGGTATGTTGAATGTCTCCCCCAAACCTCCCAACATAAATTCATTTGCAACTTAGTTCAGAAACTTTCAAATTTGTCTTTCTTTTTACACAAAAAATTGTTAAATCAATTTCATCATTTCAATGACTAATTGATGCACTTCAACCACAAATTACTCTTCCAGTGCAATAAGAAACTGAGTTGACAAAGCATCAATGCAGGCCAAGAAACAAGCACTGTGTTTCGAAACGAAACATAAAAAACTCTACTAATATTAACTATTCAGCTACCATTCACATGTAAGTTCAAATATATTTCTTTTTTCTTTATATTAATTCACCTATTTTCACAAATGGGTTTTCAACTTTAATCATTTCACCAATTTTGCAGATAAGGACCTAATCAAATAAAAGTTTTTTTTTTTTTTTCTGGGTAAGTCAAATAAAAGTTAATTTTATTCCTTGTGTATATAGAAATCCAAACAAATCAAAAGAAAAATGAAAACCTAATTTTTAAAAAATAAAATAAAATTTTAGGAATTTCTGTATCGTGAACCCTAATCAGTAAAAGTTACTTGTACCTCATCGTGTAAAGCTTAAATCTCAAAATCAGACATCAATTTTTGAGGAATACAATAAAAAGGACATCAACGTTCAAATCGACAAACGCACAATAACCCTAGGTGCCACAGATCTGAGTTTAGAGAACAAATAACAACACGATTCAATAATACAACCACAACTTTCAATACCCACAAACAAAAGATATGTATATACATGCATAAATAATTATACATAGAGGGAGGAAAATTACAGAGGATGGAAGAAGCAGCAGCTATGAAAACGAGCCCGGTGAAATCGATGGAGTGTTCAATGAATTCCCGCCAACAGAAGAGTAACAATGTGAAATGGAAATTAATCGTAGATATTCAACTGCATATACAAATACATGTCCGTTTATATATAAATATAAATCTATATATCGTCGTATATACGGGTAAGGTGACGCAGAGCGCAAGAGCACGCCAGACCTATAAAGAGACGAATATAATTAACTCAGCGTCAGTCGATCAATATTCGTTAAGAAGTGTTGAAAGAACTGACACGTCCCTAGCCTCAGAATTAGTTTAAATCATGAGCGCCAATCTTTTCCTTTCTTTTAATTATTTGCTAGCTTAATTAAACTTGATTGCTAATTTGATTTTGCCCACGATTCATGCTTAAACATAATCGTTTGATTATTCTTACGAACTGTGTGCTTATTTGCAATTTTATGTGATTCATTTTTTAAAGTCCTTCCTATTTTTTCTCACATTTCTTTTATTTTTCGTTAAATTTAAAATTAAAGAAAAAATATTAGAATTCTCTTTTTTTTAAAAAAAAAACAAACAAAATTATTCAATTAAATATTTTTTTTCTTTTTTTTCAAATTCATTTTTCCTTTCTTATTTCTTAATTTTAATAACTAAAGAAAACACACTTAAATAACCTTTTGTTTTCAAAAACAAAATTTTTCAGTTAGATATTCTTCTCTCTTTTTTCAAATTTATTTTTCCTTCCTTATTTTATAATTTTTTTAATAACTAAAAACAAACCCACCTAGCAATAGCATGAGTGTTATTATAAACAAATTTTGTATTACAAAAAAAAAAAAAAATTAAAATAAGATGAGGTTGAATTAAAGCAATTTTAGATTTTTATTTTATTTTTAATTTTATTTTTAATTTTATCCAAAGCCAAACATCCTTTCCCATGTGTGATTCGTCTATTAGTTCATCCCTTTCACTTGGACTTCCCAAACAAATGGGTCCAATTACTATATTTTCTATATTTCTTTACTCAATGGAACTCATGTCATTTATGGTAGCTCGAAATTCATTTAAATGAGTTATTCTGTTCCAATTTCGGACAGCTACCAAACATCAACTTTTAAAAGTTATGATTGGTAGCTTGACATTCATTCTAATATGTTAATTCAGTTCCAATTTCAGATCACCAGTTTCATGCTGCCAAACACCACATAAATGTTGAAGAATCGCCTGCAACATCTTGGTGATCATCTCAAGGCTTCAACCTTTGACTTGGGGAATCATTCCATCATTCACCATTGTGACAGAATCCTTAGGTCTAATTCAGGTTAATCAATAGGCAGTAGTGAATATATTTGCATCGGCTTCATCAATTTCTGGATCATCTGATTCAGGCCTAACTAGACCCAACACTCACGGACCTCAGCATACATGAGATGGAAACATGGAAATGGGCCTGAACCCATATATTTATTTATTTCCACGGCTGCACCGCCCGAACAAACTCCGGTTTACAGAAATAGATGCGACCTGAAAGAGTATACAATCATTCAACTGTAGCCTGCTCAAATTTAATCAATCTCACCAGTTGTTTCAACTTGTTCTCATTATCATAGTTACCACATATAACACAACCCTACTTGAGTCAGTTCAAAACTTCATGGCTGATGTTTTGCACTTCAGGTATATTGAGCAAACAAAATGTAGATGCATGTGGTTCTATACAACGGGCCTTTAATCCTTACAAAAATTCAAGAAACAAAGTGGTAGAGATACACCAATACAGTGCCTTACAAATGCATGCACCTCAATAATCTGGGATGGAAGCAAAGCGATAGCCTTGGGCACCCCTCCACGAATAATATGCAATTCGAGTCTCATAAAATCCTGCAGTCATTAGTTGTATCAATATTTAAATGGGCAGTTGCTCCAGCTACTGACAGATAAGAAGACGATAACAGCATACATAAATAGATGTATTCTAAATAGTCGGAACTGTAATATAATCATTTTTCATGATACTTGAGAATGTAGTACACAAACAACGAAAGAGGCCATGTCATAACATATATCATCCATTTTCTTATTGCAGGGGGACCTTTTTTTTTCTGTAGCAAAATGATGAGGAACCTCACGGGTGGTTGCATCTCGAATGGGCAAGACTTACCAGCCCCCCTTCCACGTTTATTTCACACAAATTTCACTTAAAGGAAGGGTGGCCGCCCTCCTTATGCCCGTGGGGAATCGAACCTAAGACATCCAAGTTTACAGCTGGTCCAAAGCCCTTACCACTGGACCACTCGGTGGTGGTTTTACTGCAGAGGACTTTATTAACATAGAAGGTGCATTTGTATGATAAATGTATCAATAACAGCAGTCGGAATTGGTCCAGCTATAGAGCCTTAATTTGGCAGTTCAGATGTCGGTCCTCCTTCAATCTTTATTCTCTTAAATTTAGGAAGCAGTTACAGTTCTAAACTTGCTGGGATTGAGACTTTGCTGAAATTTCAGTTTTAAATTTTACAGGCCCTGGAAGAATGTTGAATCCTTTCTTTCCTACTTCTTATGGTCCATTTGGTATGAGGGAAGAATGATAGGAAGGAAAAGACAAGAGATGGGATGAAGATTCCATCATTTGGTAAAAAAGGAAGGAGAAGGGTAGGGAAGAGAAGAGGGAAGCACTTAACATCAGATCCTCCATATTTTTCATCTAAAAGTGGGTAAAAAGAGAGAGAGAAGAAAAAACCTTCCAAACAAAAGGAGAAAAGTGTAGTTTCCTTTGTTAGGGACATTTTTTTTTCCCATTCTTGCTACCTTCACTTCCAATTTCGATACCTCATACCCAACAGAGCATTAGAGTAAGTTTTTGTCATAATAGGAATATATATTAGATATTTCATGACTAAGCCATCAAGCAAATGAAATCTTTGTGATATCATAAGCCACTTCAAGACTTAAGAAACTTGATGAATAAAATTTGGAGAGCCACTTACCAAGCTTTTAATTAAAAATAAATCAATTTGCAGTGGCAATTTGTTCTTAGAATTGGTAAAAATCCCACTAAACTTGAGCAACATAAATGTAATATTCAATGATTTGGACACTCAAGGTACTTTAATCATGCTACACCTCCATGTTCTGGCATATCAAACTAAACTAAACTAAACTTAGTTTTACTTCTCGAGTAACTAAGCGGCTGTTTTGGGCATCAATTATCGAATAATAACTGAATCGGTCAATTTGTTTTACAGCTGTTGGAGAGGACCCCGAGTTCATAACAATAAGCCTTGATATACATGTTGGAACCAAACTTGAACTAAAAGCTTAAGCCATTAGTTCTTGAGCCCAACACTGTATATCAATCATTTTTTTCATTTGAATTCTTCATTGTGAGACATGAACCTCACACATGAGCTCAACAATCTCCTCCCACACGTGTGAGAGCTACCACATCTATCTCAACTCCCCCTTACTTGTGAACCACTCTCAACAAGTCCTTGCCACTGAAAAAGGTGGTGGTGGGGGGGTGGGGGGGTGTGGGGGGAGAGAGAGAGAGAGAGGGTGGGGGGTTGGAGGGGGATTCTCGATATTGCATTATTCTTCAATATGCCAAAAACTGAAACTCCAGTATACTAAGCTTGTTGCAAAATTACTGATCAAAAAAAAAAACTTGTTGCAAAATCACTTATTATACTATACATTGGATCTTCCTATGGATACTATGGTTAATGTTCTATAGTAATGAGCATTTTGGGGAGTAACCAAAATATGATTTTAAGTTACCTTAGTATATAAGATGGGAAAGAGGCATTTCATAAAAGAATGTGGGAATCATGTAACCCCTTTGGATGACAAAAGGGTCTTGAGGTCCTCTCTTGTTGTAGCAACTCATAGATAATACCAAGGCTCATGGATTGTTGGGCAGTGCAATCACATGTTGGTCTAGCATGAGATTATCGAAGTAAAGACGGTTCAGTATAGCAACAGTAATTGGGGTACGGATTGAGTTGTGAGAGAGAAATTGGTATCTTTCACAGGGTTATGTCAAGAAGGGTAAAATCTCCATAAATAATGGAATCTCCAAATTTTGATAAACTGAGAGTAGATTTATCGCTTGCCAATTTGCTCGTGGATGTAGGCCTTAGCACCAAACCCCGTAAATTTTTGTGTTTCTTGGTTATGGTTTGTCTCTTTTTTCTTCACTTTCCTCGAGTACACACTTGCACACGATCTTTACGGTATTCTGCATGTTTAATTTTTAACTACAACATTTTAAAATAAAAATTTGTAGTGTAATTAAGCAAACAGTCCAGTCAGATTTGCTAGTTCAATTTTTTTATTTATTTAATGTAGAAAAGGCCAGGTTTAACTTCTCAAGACTAATAATTTCATTCTGGCTCGTAAAGGAATAGAAAGAGAAATGACACATGGATATTTTTATTATTGCTCCGAGGTAACAACATTCACCACATGATCATAGATATAGATATGCCTAAAGAAATGAAAATTTTTGTTTAACATACCTGGGAGGAAGGAAAGAATTCCAAGTCCGAAAAGACCATAAGCTTGGGAACGTTCCCCTCCCATGTGACCTGTGAAGATGAAAAACGAAAGGAAGAGTAGCATGCATCCAAGACTGAGAAGGAAAAGTGCAAGGGCAATGGATTTCCAAGGGATTTTATCAAAGGCTTTGGGAGTATAGTCAAATCGAGGATCATGTTGCCTACCGCCCCTACCATCATCATCACTATCTTCATCAGTAGCAAGATGACTGTAACGAATGTTCCGCCTAGATGCCATATCAGTAAATTTTAACACTCAATTTTTCACAAAAATGTGTCCCTGATTACCTCAAGCCTTCAAGTTTGAATCCAAGCAAACTGCTTAAAACATCAACCAAACAAAAAACCACAAAAGTGGAATATGAATGAGAACATTTACTTGGCCCTACTACATATTGAACTTCAAAAAGTAAAATGCAATGATAAACTGGAGAAAATTCCATAAAGTCTAGGTGCCCATGGCTAAAAAAACCAAAAACAGCATTTTGTAGTATGAAAGTTTTTTATTGTTATTATTATTATTTCTAATACATGCACACACACACGCGTATATATAGACCCATGGTCCCAAACAGGACTTGAACAATGTAAGTCCCCCTTGGGTGAGGACAAAAGAAACCACTCAAGCTGTGTATAACATGAAAGGTATTTAGCCATAGACAAACTCACTAAAAAAAGTCAGCCACGCTTTGAATAATTAATCATGGTTACATAATTGAATGAATTGAGCAATATGAAATTTTTCATCAGATAAACCAATATCTATTATTTTTCCAATTCTACTGTCAGATTTCAACATTGTTTGTTCAAAATTTATGCTTAGTGCTTAATTAATTAGAATTTTCTGTGATTTTTAAAATACTGAACCAAAGTTAATTTCTGAATAGGATTTCTCAATTTTTAGAGCTGATTTTTAAAATTTGGGGCTCCTGCTCGAATCTGAATTCAACCGGTTAGCAACTGAATTCAAAAATCATGATTAAAGTAATTCAAATTAAATCACCAAAATCACAATAAGAAATATATATTATACAGTGTGCACATATATATAACAAGGATGTTATAACCACTTCAGATCTCTCAGTTATGTGGTGAGAAAAAGCAAAGATAAACAAAAGAGACAGCAAGAATTTCCAACTGAATTTTGAGTTACATTTGTGCTTTAGTCATAGAGATTTATTGGTCTTGATTTCAAACATTTCATCAGTCTGGTGACTCTTGGTGTACTGGTAAGTGTGAGGGATTTAGGCTCCAGGTGGACCAAGCCACCTCTCTCTTGAGACCAATTCATGACTCAATCAATTGCCTAACTGTGTGAAAACTATCAACATTAAAAAAGAGTGTCATTGG
The DNA here is from genome assembly GCA_008638375.1 of Nyssa sinensis. Taxonomy (NCBI): domain Eukaryota; kingdom Viridiplantae; phylum Streptophyta; class Magnoliopsida; order Cornales; family Nyssaceae; genus Nyssa; species Nyssa sinensis. The sequence continues at coordinate 4,043,597 of CM018043.1, forward strand.
TTGAATTAATAAGCACGGCTGCTCAAGATCCAAGGTTCAACTCTCATTTTAAGAGTCACTTACCTATACATATTAAAAAAAAAAACATGACTTCTGTCTGGACTCAGCCGCCAATTATTGTACACTATTGGTGTTTTTACTCTTTTTGGCACATGGGGTGCTATTTGATCTGCTCTACTTTAACCTCTTCAGGCAGGGAAGAGTTCGAGCCTGTAATCTTATGTTTTATATTTGATTTTGATTGCCTGCTTTTCTCTTGGGTTGTGAACTTGGGTAGTAATTGACTTTGGTTTAATCCATTTATTCTCTTTTATCCAAAAAAAAAAAAAAAACAGAAGAGAAAATAAAAAAAAGAGTGAAAATATATACCATTTAAAAAATTTAAAAAAAAAAACCTGAGAAATACTATTTGATGTACTCAACACTTAGTGCAATAACTCTTGTTTTGTTGACACAATATGAAGCTTCCCAGGAACTACTTGAAGAAAGTTGAAAAAGATTGATTCAATGTAACTGATTCAGTGAACTAAATAGCTTTCCCTAGCATATGCTGCTACCGTGGGCTTCCCAGACACCAAATTAATTTTAGGCCTTGTTTGGTTGCCAGCTAGGATAAGGGTGGATTGCATATCCACCCACTAATAGTGTAGAGACAAAGAGTGAGGAGGATTAATAGTCCAATTTATATGCATTGTGAGCTGTTTGGTAAGTTTCGGACTCAACTATCTAATACCGTCTCTTAATCTACTCGTGTGTTTGTTTGTGAAGTTAAAAGATAGGATAAATTACCAAAATACTGAAATGCATAGGTTACAATTTTTTTCTTTCCTTTTTTCAACTTTTTTCATTCACAAACCTGTTCAATACAAACTCCAATTTCATAAATACTACCAATAAAAAATTAACATATGAATAATTGCATATATTTTCCATAACAAAAATCAATTTTGGTTTTATATATGTATTTCGGTTTTCAATGAGGGTTATGGTTTCAATTTTTTATAATTTTTGATCGGTAGTTATGGCTCCAATTTTAGGAATCATGAAACTTAACCAAGAAATGAATCAGGGCTAGCAATGAAATTGGCAGAAGAAAGCAGCATTGAAGACTTCAAGTGATCGTCCCTGTGTCTAATCATGTGAATCACAAGCCACAACCATGAAATTTTAGAACCTGGTCCATCGATAGTCTGCCATATAATTAAGGGTGGGAACAAAGAATAATTACTACTCCATGAACCCATGATTAGATTCTACAGAAAACAAAGCCAATCACCCTGATTACCATGACCTTCAACAGAAAAAAATAAAACAAGGAAAAGGAAAGAAAAATCCTGAAAAATCAATACAAGCAGCCCAGAAATCAACAGAGTGGTTTCATTTGCTTACGAACCAATACAAATTCAAGCAAACCAACATATCCATGCGTTAAATGACCAAAAAAAAAAAAAAAGTCAATTCGACTCATAAATGCATAAAATGAATAAAAATCGCATCACTATGTTCTTAATAGTGAGATCCCAAACCCTAAGACTTTCTCCCTTCGATTTACACGATTTAAACGACAAAAATAAACACACCTGAGTGAAGATTTGTACCCTTTTGGACGTTGAATCAGACTTATCGACAAAAATCACGAGTTTTGGATCGGTGGATTTTTCAGAAATCAGAGCGAGAGAAGCTCACCGTCGCGGAGAGCGTCGGCTGAATTAGAGAAAAATGAAGAAAAAACAATTCGTCAAAACCTTCATCTAATAGTTTTATAAGGTGAGGGTATTTTGGTCTTTTGAATTAATCCCCCCGACCCGGTTTACACAGTAAAACCCCCATCACATTGTATAATACATAATCCAACCCCAATTTATATTTGTAAAAAGAGTCAACTTATTTTGAGGACCACTTCCGACGGCTAGAGATTCACCCTCGAAGTCTCGATATAAATAAATTAAGTTGAGTATATTTTAAAATTTATTAATTTATTAAGTATGACTTACTTAATTTGATTAGTGAATAAATTATTTAATATTATATAAAAATCAAGTATAGATTGAACATAATAAATTACCTAATTTTAACTTGATTCGTGATTAATTTTATTAGAGATTCATTTAAAATTGACTCAATAAATTAATAAACCGATATTGAACATAATATAAATTCGTTTATTTCAACGACCCATTATTCAACTTGGTTAAGATGTTTTTTAAAAAATTGTTTTATATAATTGTTCATATTTCGGAATGTCTTTTAGATAAAAATAAAATAAAAATTTGAGATAAATTACACTAATTTCTACTAAAGCTTTTGAAATTACACTTCATCTATTTTACTTGATAAACTACAAATATCTTCTCCAATCAAATTTTTTTCAAAATGACAAAACTACAATTTTCATATTTGTTTTTAATATTTTTTCAATTTTGACCATTTTTTTCATTTTTAAATAAATTTTGATTAAAACCTTAAATTTATTTTTATATAAAATAAAAATAAGTTTTTACCTTAAAATTATTTTTATATAAAATAAAAAGTTCTTTAAAAGACAGGTCAAATTGAAAAAATCTAAATAGAAAAAAAATATATATGAAATTGACAGTTTTATCATTTTAAAAAAAATAACTAAAGAGAATATGTATAGTTGGTCAATAAAATTATAAAAATAAAAGGTGTTAGTGTAATTTCAGAAATCTTAATAAATCAGTATAATTTACCTAAAAATTTAGTACAAGAGATCTAAAATTTTCATCCATGTATAATGTACTAACCTTTTTTAGGATTATTTTTAAAATTATTTTAAACTTAAATAACCAATTATTGACCACTAATAGTCTGGGGACACAACTTGTCCCAAGTCAATTTCATTTGTCAAACACGAGATTAGCAACTTAAGTTAGATTATTTGTCTTATCCATCACTTTTATTTAGTAATCAAATGCGGCCTTATCCTTCAGACAAGTCACGTTCAACCAGCAAACCACGTTTTGTAAAGTGAATGACAATAACATAATATTCTTGTAATGGTAAAGTAGAGTAACCATTCTACGGTAATAAATCTAGACTAAAAGTTTTTTTTTTTTGGGGGGGGGGGGGGGATTTCAAAACTAAAATATTAGACCTTTTATAAAAATATGAAAAATTATGTGGGCAATTCTTAATTTTTTTTAAAAAAAAAGATTTATGTAAAAGATGGATAAAAAATTAAAATTTCAGTAGTTTCGAGGGTCCACGACTCTTTATATCCACCTCTGTCCTTTTGTTACCCTTCTCTCATGTGTGTGTACGTGTTATTTAATTTTGTAAAAGTAAAATGGACGTTAACATAATATTTTACGTCTTTTTTATACAACGACAAAAGGTGAAATATCGAATTCATGCTAAATAAAAAAGGATAGATATTTATACCACTTGAACAGAATCTCGATTCTAATATTTTGCACCATTCTCAACAATGTGCACATCTTTATTCTCACTTATAGATCCAATAATTTAAGCAGAACAATAACTTCTGAAGTCAGCTGAAAGTTCAGGCAGCTCCTCCTCATGCCATAATAGTTACCCATACAAACACACACCACACACACATATACGTGTATGTCTAACTTTTATTGCTTGCATGTGAGCATACTTATTTTGCAATTAAAGTTTTTGAATGTCGAGATCTAATCACATGCCTTAACAATCACTCTTCGAGTACTTCAAAAGATGCTATTATAATATTATATAGTATCATTTTAATTTGCTTTTTTTTTTTTTTTTTGCATCCTATCTCTCTGAATTCGGATCTTTTCGAGTGTACCAAAGTGGTCCAGCGCATTTTTTTCTCATACGAGATAGATTTTATAGAGGTAAGTCTCACTGTAAATCCCATCTCTTGTAAAAAAAAAAGTACATAATTTTTTTCATGCCTCTCTAAAAGCAACTCTAAGTGGGAGTGTCATCCGGAGTGTCAACTCAGTAACTGTCGAAATGGCACCTCAAATTCAAAAATCTTCACTCCAACAGAAGTGTCATCCAGGATTGCAAAATGTCATACATGTTCTTGAGGTTGCATTTTTACAACCTCTGGAGAGAGAAATGGGAGAGGTGTCATTGAACCGTTCGGCCATTTCCATTTCTACTGTTCAATGGCTACCATTCCAACGGTTATATTTCAACCAAAAAATTTTATAAATGTAGAGATTTTGTAATAAGAAAACTTACCAAAGTTAGGAAAATCATCAGACAAAAATCACATTTTGCACATGAGCCCATCAATTCTTGTTTGCAAATTAATTCTTAATTTTCTTATTTTAAAAAATATATACTTTCTCCAATCACTTTGACTTTTTACAAGTCTTATCTTTAAACCCGTCAAATGTACTTTATTTTATATAAACAATATAAAAAATAAAATGAGAAATTCATAGTGCAAATTTACTTCTATACACTTTTTTATTTGTAACACTAAAATTAATAAATTGATTATACAAATTATTTTTTAAAATAAAAAGAATTTGAAATTGTAAGTGGGGAGCCAGTCCAGCTCCACATTGTCCTGTTAATATTAGGTGTGATGGGACTGTGGATTAGTGGGCAGTGGGGCAAACATATAGACCATCATCAGATTCCCAACAACTTCAAGTACAAGATGAATGGTCTGGTCACAATGCTCTTAACCATCAATGATAAATCACAAATATATATATATATATATATATTATTACATATGTAACCATCAATCTGACTCAAAAACTATCAAATATGAGGCCCCGGCACTCACAGCAACAATACATTTTTCAATCATAGAACCACCAGAGCCAGAGGCCAATTAACAGTCACATTTTGAAGGCCCACCCACTTGGGAAAAACACTGCAATTTATCATTTAGTTGACGAGATAAAAGTAATCTGATCTCTGGGGTTGTCTCATTAGTGCAGGTGCTATGCTACGGGCCACCCTGTATGTGCATGTCTCCAAATAGAAACCACAAAACAAAAGTAAAAACGAAAAGGTATCTTCCCTTTATGTTTTCAAAAACTATTTTTTTTTTTTTGTTCTTGAATATAGGACAATGGAATTATTATAAAAAAAATCCGTTTGATAAAGCATATTCAAAAACTATTTGCAAAGAAAATTCTAAAATAGTTCCTTTTTAAAAAAAATAAAAGAAATTTTTTGTGCTATTAAAAATTCAAAATTTTTAGAAATAAAAATGATCCAAAAATATATGTATTTTTCAAAATGTCATTGTTTTCATTTATAAAATGTAAGAAATAAATATAAAAATAAAAAATAATAAAAAGAAAAATGAATAATTACATTAACTTCTTCTGTTACATCTGATAATTATATAAATCTTTTATTTAATCTCTAATATGATACTGACATTTTCTATTAGAATTATCAGAACGTCAATGAAAATAATAAATTTGTTATTTTACTCTTAAGATAACTATACTAACTTCTCTTATAATATTTGATAATTATAGTGACATTTTTTGTGATCTTTGAAAAATATGTGAAGTCAACATAATATATAAAACATTTTAATCATGTAAAAAATTTTAATTAAAATTCTAATACTATCACTGATGGATTTAATAAAAAAATTAAATTTATATATTATTCATATATATAAGAGATTTTAATTTAATTTTTTTAAAAAAAAAAATTTAAGACAAAATAGTGGAGGACCAAAAGGCAGTGTCCAGAAAAAGTAGACAATCAAACAATTAAATATCAACAATTATTATAGGCGCACTCAATCCCCAAACATGACATTCCACAAGATAAATTTCACACTACCCATTTGTCCCTTCCCATCAAATCAAAATATTTATATATCTAAAAAAAAAATTATAATTTAAATTAAATTATAAGTATTTAGATGAATATCTTTTAAACGAGTTTAAATAATATTTTGATTTTTAAATAAACGGTTAAAAGTATTAAATGTGATATAGAAATTAAAAAAAATATACAATTTTGAAATAAAAGTTTACAAATAGTCATGAGTATTTGAACTTAGGAATATCCAAACAGACCTTTCAAAAATGTCAAAATAAATATTTAAATATATAAAAAAAATCTATTTAAACTCCAAAATATTCGTTTTAAAAATACTACTGTACATCCAAACATGCCTATATATAAGTGAAAAAGAAGAGGAAAAGATTTTTTGTGAATGTATAAATAGAAAATAGAGAATGTTAAAAGGTGGTATGATATAAATTGAAGTATTCCCTATCAGAATTCTCATTTCCTTCTCAACCTTGTAAACTCAAACTTAACACACACACACACTACTTAAACTAGATAGTCAATTCTAGACTTGAAATTCCAAACTAGTGGCCTGAGACTATGATGGTCATGGACCATGCCTGATTTACACGCGTGTGACAAATGCATACCTTTATGTCTTAGTAAAGAACAGGACAAGACATTCACTATGTTGTTCTTCTCATCCACTCCTCCATCCAACATTGATATCTATAATCCCCACTGACAAATATTTGCAGCTGTTCTCTAACTGTACATCCAACCCAAAAAAAAACACATGATCTTTTTGAAGTGGACCATGTGGGAGACCATGTGGGAGGACAATAATGTTACAATTGTGGCTGGGTGGTCCATGCCCCATTAAAAAATCACTAAAGTAACTTATAAACGATTTTACACATTAAAGTTGTCATTTTTATTTTTAATAAAAGATTTAAATTAAAATCTTCAACCAAAATTGATAAAAAAAAACAAAAAAAAAAATCCTTATATAAATTGAATACTCACATTGAAACCCTACTGTCATGATCCCACATCGGTTGTGAGTAGGGGGTCTTGGGCCATATAAGCGATCCGATGTCTCTACCCATCAATTGCAGCTTTTGGGTCAGAGCTAAGCCCGTGACACTACTCTCTTATTCTCCATAATTCCTTAAGGCTACATGGAATCTACACCCACAAAACACACATACACAACCTGAACTCGTTACTGGACAGTAAAGCTTATAATTATTTTTGTTGATTTTTATTCATCTTTTTATTAATTTTTTAATAATTATTAATCAATAATTGATTTAAGTTTTTTCCTAATTTGTAACATATGACTAGATAATAGATATATGATTTTTTTATGTTTATCATATTTATATATTTCTTATACGTATACTTTTAATTTTTAGAAATTATTGAATAATTAATTTATCCATAATGCAATGATTGAATTAGTGAAGCAATGAATCAGTCTTTTGATGGATTTAATGCCCCATGTCACCCTAAGAATTATGTAGAAGAATGAATTTATATTTCATGTGGACCCATTGTTTTTTACTTTAGTTATATTGGGCTGATTATTAAAAAGGAGAGCACAATTAAGCAATCGCACTTGACTTTGTCATACTTCCGAGGCATAGACATTAGTTTAATGAAAATGTTATTTGGAGTAGAGCTGTCAATGGAGCGGATCGCGACCCGATCCGAGATTCGATCAGGTAAGTCCGGATATAGTTTTAGAAATAATAATTCGTGATCCGATCCGATCCGGATCCGATTATCCCAAATATAAACAAACCGGATATGATATAGGCTGATCCAATCCATTTATAATATGATCCGATCCGTTTATATATATATATATTAAAACTAATATATTTTATATATATATTAATAATAGTTTGAATATTGTGAATTTCTTGATTTCAGTCTTATATAAGGATTTGTAATGTTTTAATATTATGGACATGGTAGTTTTTTATTATATTTTAATTTTTAAATAACTATTTATTATAATTTTATGATTGATTTATTATTTAATTATGGTTGGTCAGTGCAGTTTTTATTTTTAATAATTATTTAAATAGTAGATTTTAGTTTAATACAGATTTATAGCCATATAAAGTATTATAATTTTAAACGGATCGGAGATCCGGTTATTAACAGATTCAGATACGGATCAACATTCGAATGATCCGTCGAATAAACAGATCGGATCGGAACGGATTTTATATTAAACGGATCGAATTCGGATCACCTCTAATCCGGTCCGAATCTGATCCGTTTACAATCCTAGTTTGGAGTGAGTCTCATTATAGCCATAGGGGATTAAAATAAATAATTGGAGAATCTGTTATAGCCCCAGGAATGGCAAAACATTTCAACGTCTCAGGCTCTAAATAAAATAGATTTAGAAAAGAAAAAAAAAATTTTGTGGGATGAATCAGATATCTTTTTGTGACAAACAAAAATTTAGCTTAACTCCTCTCATTCTCATTATTTTAATTATATAAATATTTGTTAAATATTTCATATATGTAAATGTGTGTGTGTGTATATATATATATATATATAGATTTATAATTATATTATTATATTATAATTATTTTATTATTTTAAAATTTTATAAAACAAGTGAAATTAATTTTTAGATGGATTGGATGGAATTTGAAAACACGAATAAAATTAATAATAAGAAACATAATTAACAAGTGGATCGAAAGAACACTTAGATTATTGTTTTACCGGTCATGAAGATTGAATCTTTGTAATATAATTATTATGGGTATATTATTTCTGTCTATACATATAATATATGAATTAATCGTATCACAATGATTCAATAATTGTGACCGAGTATAGAATGTTATTCTAAATGGAGGTGAGAGTGTGAAAGAACCCGACCCGGAGCCGCCCTGTTATCAAAGCAGTTACAGAGTTATTGTCCAAGCATAAATGACGAAGTGGATCAAAAGGACGGACGGACGGAGACAATCATGAAGAAAGAATAATTATTCGGTTGCTCATTTCCTACCATGAATAGCCGTATCGACAATTAGATATTATAAATATACATACATATATATATGACCTATATCTAACTATTGTAATCATAATAACAGGACATTCAATAATTTATCGTGAAGAAGAGGGAGGACCGAGAGAGTCTCTCGTCTTCTCTCTGCCAGCGAAATCTCGGACAAAAATAGATGTGAAATCACACGAAAACACACACACGAAGACATCTCTGTATTAAATTCAAAACCATACCAAAAAAGAAAAAAGAAAAAGGGAAGGTAAAAGTGTAGGGACGTCCCTGTCCGTTCTTCGTTCTTCTTCGTCTTCTATATCTCTTTATAGAAGAGCTTGCAAAAGAAGAAGAAGAGGACAAAAAAAAAGGTTTGGAATAGCGTTCGGATCCGACACCGTCGGACCCACTGTCGGGCCCTCTCTCCCGCGGTTGTGTTGTTACAGAGAGAGGGAGACGATAATAATCCCCCAAGGCTCTTGATCTTCCTTTTTCTTCATGCAATCCTTCAATTCTCGGGTCTCTCAATGCATGTGTATATATCTCAGTTCTATTTTATAATGTATATGATTTTTTATCATCTTCAATGGCATATCTCGCTCATTATCAATTGCCTTGATACATTCTCTGTGCGCCATGCATGTTTTTCTTTTTCTGCTTTCTGAAACATGAATTATCGTTTCTAATTCATAAAGTTTTTTGGGATATTAGATTGCCTGCCTCCCTCCATTGCTGTCTGCATTCTTTTCCTTGTAATTTTTTATTTTAATTTTTGATCCCTCTTTTCTTTTTCTTTTTTTGTCTTTTTTTTTTTTAATTCGTCTCCTCTTAGTTGTTTATTTTAGTTTTCTTTTCTCTTTTTTTGGATTATTATAAATTTTTCCCAACATCATTCAACACAGAGTTACAGATTCAAATTCTTTTTTTTTTCCTCTTTTAAAAAGGTCTCGATTATAGTTTTTGTTGTCTGTTATTTGTTACATGAATGCATTTTTGTCTTCCTTGCTCACTAGATGTGGTCCCAATTGCCGTAGTCTCTCTTTTTCTCACCTTGTATCTTGTGTTTGATTAGTTCTTTGAAATTGGAGTGAACTTTCTTTCCTCTTCACCAAGAAAAAAAAGAAAAGAAATTGGAGTGAACAGGTTCATGTTCATCCACCACCTTCCCCTTCTCTCTCTAAGGATGTTGAATTTTTAAAAGCCATGTATTCATGTTGGATTATGCAGTTCTTGTTTCACTTTTTCCCTTTAAGGTCTATTTCACTGGAGATGTTGAACTTGTTAAATATATACTTTTGATAATTACTTATAGTTTCTGACAATTGCTTTAAATTTGAATTTCTTTTCACGTCAGATTCATATAAATTGTGAATTTAAATTTCCATTGATTCCAACTTTTACATATTTATTGTTGTTTTTTTCCCTCTGCAGGTGGCATTGAGAAGTGAAATGTGCAGTTTTATAGGCATTTGACTTAAAAAATCTCCTGGTAGGATCCCATTTTTCTTGTTCACTCTTTGAACAGTGGCTCTCATCTGACTCAGTTTTATTTTAAGATGCCTGCTATTTGATAAGGTATGCTCTTTATGACTACACTTTGAGATTTTAGAAAAAACGTAGTATGATGGTAGTTGCTGAATTAAAAATAAAAATGGTGTCATGTCACTGAGATGATGACTAAATACAGCACAAGGAATTAGAGAACATACTAAGTAGCAGCAATCTGTTTCAAAGTAACTGATATGCTTATTCACTGTTTTATAACAAACTTTACATCTACTGGTTTTTATTTTTTTCCCTTTTAATTGCTTCATTTGGGAGAAAAAGCTTACATCTAGAATAGTCACCTGCCAATTCTTGAAGACTTTTTAGGACCATCCTGTTGATTCTGGAGGCGACCTTAAAACTTCTGCTTATTTATTTTTCTTGATGTGGTTCTGGAAATTGTCTACTTATCTTCCTATCTTTGCAATGATTCAGTAAAGAATTTAGGTTTAGGCCTTCAAAGATGGCAAAAGTTTACTCTACTTATGTGTTGGGAACTTCTCTTTGATGGATCCATTTTATATATTAATAGGATCAAGTTATACCCCAATTTGTGAGTAAACGGTTGATATTTTGTGCTTCTGGCAAGTAAAATGAGAGAAACAAATGGCCTGTGAAAGTATTGAGGCAGCACATGTATGATTATATGTTTGGTATAATATTTATCCAGCAAAATCTCCTAGGTCAAACTACTTCACAGATGCTTCAAGTCTATTCATTTGAGTGCTGTACATTGCTATTCTCTACAAGGTCATCAGTTATTAACACCAATCATTTATTTAGCTTTTGCTGTTACTTCATTGAGTTAATTTAGCTTGGTAATCATTGAAACTGCCTTAAGAAATGGAGGAATTTCTAGTGTTCTTATTGTGCATTTGCTGAATGAAAATTGCTATATTTCCTACCTCAAATGCTTTCTGATATGCCCTGTGTCAGGTTCCGTGTTTCTTCTGTACATAACTCGGAGGTTGGAATCTTGTATGAAAACCATATTTTCTGTTATTGAGATTTATAAAAAAGAAGTAACATAATGGGTGCTTGTGTATCAACGCCATCTAAAACAATTAAATTGCGGACGAAATACCATCACCGGTCTGGCAAATCCCGTGGAAAGCTTTCCAACAGGATCCCCAAAGGAGCCAGGAAAAGGAATAGTGATGCTGGAACTCGTGTAACTGATTTTGCTGTTAGTGAGTTTGTTCATACAACAACCACCTGCGGAAGATCTGAGGTTTCTAACTCAACATTCCATCTCACCCAGTTGCAATGGCACCATACTCAAATTGATACTAATGGTATACTCTTGTTTTCGTATAGTCTTCTTAAGAGTGATGAAAATTATATGGTGATACCTGATTGGATAATCATAATGAGTAATCTCCTGTTTTGGTTGCTCAAAAAAGGAAAGGTATTGGACAAGAAAGAAGCAGCACCTGGTTGTATGCAATTTTCTTTGCAGGCTGCTCCCTGCCTAACATATTTTCTTGGTTTGGTCATGTTTTAATGTATGAAATGAGTGAAATCAGTTTATACATCCTAAATCCAAAACTTTCTAATTGGTAAATATACACCTGATATGGGCAGTCCGAAATTTCCAGGAAATTACATGGTCCAATTTCCCTGATTTTGCCAGATTAATATAATACTATAATGGTTGAATCTACATTTTTCCCCATTTCTTATTTTTTTGTCAGATTTCCAATTTTACAAAACAATATTCTCAATTTGAAATGGACTTTGGTGCAACAAGATATTTAATGATAACATGTTATCATTAATTGTTGTTGTGATGGAAAAAAGGTCCCAGCGATTGTGCAAGTTTATATCAGATTTAGTCTTTCATTTATTTTTTCTTGTGCTGGTCATGTTGTTTCCTTAACTCTTTGAATCAATTATATCTTTTTTTTAATCCACCTGAAGAAATTTTGTTTTAATTTTTTTTAAGGAATAAAATTATCAAAAGAGATGGCTTAACAACTTGAAAATGACATGAGAAATTCACTTGTTTGCAGTGATTTGCCAAGAGGAAGCATGGTTTGACTCACTCAGTATTCTAGAGTCCGACTCAGATGATGACTTCAGTAGTGTGCATGGAGGTAATGAACATTTATCTCTATTGATTAATCTTGCAGAGTTCATGCTGCCTTCTCTGCAAAATTTAAAAAAAAAAACATGTCACTGATATGTCGGCAGACATTCCAGAACATTAATTGCTTTAGCTGCATTCGACCTACTAATCTATGAGTATCTTATGCTGGTGATCTTAGCTGCCATATCTTCTACATTTATTTAATTTTCAACACCAAAGGGGCTCCATATCTAATGCTTATGATTACTACAGTATTCATATTTTAGGTTCCATTTGGATTAAGGGATTTCAAATGAGGGGAGCAGATTTCAATTATTTAAGGATTGAGTGTAGCTTAGATTCAGATTTAGGCTTTAATGAGATGCATGAATTCATTTGGGATTTTTGTATGTGCAGATTTCAAATAATAAGGTAAAAAGAAGTCATTTGAAATTCATGGCAAGAAGGATTCTGGTTACAAATATTTTTATAAAAATATATCTGCCTTACATCACTACTTTAGCATCCCCTTAGGTCTCCAAATTTGTCTGCATTTCAAATTAAAGCCTGAAATTCTGTCATTTCAAATTTATCTATCTGATTGTACTATTAAAGAGTACCTAAAAGTTTTTGCTCAGGTCTATTAGATTTTGGGTATGACTTCATGACCATGCTAGAGAACCTGCTATTTATTGGTAAACTGACTAATAACATTACTGCTACCTCTCATGAAATATCTGAACTATACTCTCATTCAATATCTGAACTATCATACTTTTATATTTATAATAGTGCGCTTTTATTTTCACATGCAGATTGTTTTCCTAACATTTCAAGTGGCCAAGTGCTTCAGTATGAAACTTCATCATGCTTTGTGGATAACAAGTGTAAGTACAAAGAATACCATGAAAGGTACTTAAAAATAGATGGCCGTAAAAGCAAGGATGGATGCAAGGAAGCAAATGGATTTGCACTTATAAATACCCAGGGCTATGAACTTTCTCATGTGGGAAAGTCTGAAGAATTTTGCAGCAAGAGAAAGAAAAAATTAGACCGCTCTTATGGAAGCTTTAATTGTGCAAAAGAGAATAAATGTGATTCTGTAGAGAAAACTCAAGAGAACATTTTGAAGTCTGGCTTACCTCAGTTGGTCCCCTCTGTAAGTTTCAATGACAAGATCATTAATGCAACAAGCCCAGTGCCACAATCGCAAAAAAAGAAATCAGCAATTATCAGGCTTTCATTGAAGAGGAAATCCGTTGACAGAGAAGAGACCAATGCGTATTGTAAGTGCACTACTTATTTATTTCTCCTTTTGTATTACTTTCTTGGACTGGAGTCCACATTTTGAAGATTCCTATTTTATGAGCCTAGCATTTTCTAGTGTCTCTATTCCCCAATTTATATCCCAAATGTCTGAATGAAATCTGGAGGGGTGACCTAGTAATTATATTGTGTTTTGCATATACATATTTATAATTTCCAGAGTCATATAAGCTCACTTAGTGGTTTTCACTTCAGTACAATACTTTATATTCTGTTTAGATTAATGGTCAATTTGAGTTTTTTTTTTTATTATTATTCCAGGATATCAATGCTTTAGAAACCTATGAAATGTTTTCAGATATATCAATGTGATCCCTTGATCTCCACTTCCATTTATATCAGAATTGATATTTAAAATTTAATTTGGCTTACATCAATGAGTAGGTATTGATAGTATGGTATTGTTGTTTGGTTTTATACTTTTATGTTATTCAAAACATATAATTACTGTTATGTAAGAGTAATTTTATGCATTAAACATATCGATTTTGTGCAGGTGCATCGAAACAATTCCTGTTTCGTCCAAGAGCAGGACTCCTAATTCCATGTTGTACTGATGAAAAACCAACTTCAGGATGTTGGTCTGAGCTTGAACCCTCAAATTTTAAGCTCCGCGGTGATAACTATTTTAAGTATGCTATTAAATTCCATCTGTCGACTATTGACTAGAATATAGATGTCTGTAACTATTAGTTATACGTATGTTTGCTGTAGTGTTTAACTGTCTAACAATTCAACGTGCAGAGATAAGCGGAAATCCCCTGCTCCAAATTACAGTCCTTATACTCCAATTGGTGTTGATCTCTTTGTATGCCCAAGAAAGGTTAATCACATTGCCCAACACCTTGAGCTTCCTTCTCTGAAAGAAGATGGAAAGGTGCCTCCACTACTCATTGTCAATATCCAGGTACTTTATATTCTCCTTTTATTTTAGACTTGTTATTTTTTGCACACGGATGTTGAGTTGTTCTAGTCACCATTAGAAGGCAACTTCACCACAAAAAATGGAAAGAGTAACCCGTGAGACGTTCTCATTGTTGATCTTATAGTTTCTTTGTCCACCTTGTGGCAGTTGCCTACTTATCCTGCTCCAATGTTCCTTGGCGATAGTGATGGGGAGGGTTTGAGCCTCGTACTATATTTCAAACTTTCTGAGCGTTTTGAGAAAGACATCTCTTCCCACTTTCAGGAGAGTATCGAGGTAATTTTATTTTGAATTGTCTCTTTGCCAAAGTAGGAGCCTAATATTTTTGGCTCATAATTTCTATATTAATACTTTCCTTTTAAAGACAAATTATTCTTTTTGTGTCCACACTATCATATGCTTTCAAGTTAAATAATTTTTACAGAGTGGCATCATCCACCTATTTGTTGACAGGCATGCTTCTCCATCATCCTCTATGTTCTGCTCTGCCGTCTCCTCAATAATTAGTCTCTAGCAGACCATATTCACTGAATCAGCCTTTTTTCTATATCGAGCTGGACTAGTATTCTTCTGCAGAAATACAATTGTGATAATTGATGAGATAACTATATATTTGTTTCTTATGCTGCTAGAGGAAATTCTTACAAGAGTGTTGAGAGAGATGTGGGCTGCAATAGATTATAGGCTTCGACTGTCTTGATACAGGAAAAATTAGATTCAGAATGAGACTGTTGCATCACAATTGTTCTTGTGTGGGATTTGATCATGCGGATCTGAAAAGATAATGATTTTTAATCCAAAACTGCTGTTCACACTTTTGTGAGGAAAACTTCATAAGTTTCAAATGATCTTTCTCTGGAAAATTTTTCATTTTCATTTTCTTAAATAAATATATTGAATAAAACCACCTGAGGGGGGTGAGCCTGTATACAAAGGAGACAACTCATAAAACTAGAGTCTCAAGTCTCTCAAAAACTTTACAAAAGAATTTACATACAATTGGGTTTGATTCCATTACCTACAAGTATAACATTTTCAAAAGCTTAAGCTGTTAGAGAATGAGTCAACAATGTATATCAAGTTAACACCCTCCCTCACGTGTAACCCCGTTTTACATGTAAAGAGTAACGGAATAGAGTGCGAAAGCGAAACCGAGTGAATAGAGTGCGAGAGTGAAAACTTTACACCGAATTAACAAGGGAAAGACTTGAACCGAAGACTTCATAACTAGAGCTTTAATATCATGTTAGATCACCAATTACTCTAAAAGCTTAAATTGTTCGAGAATGCCCCAACAATGTATATCAAGCTACATCCACACCATAAGAAAAGCTTAATTGACTCCAGCATAATCCATTTACAACAAAAGTGAGAGACAAAGGCTCCATGTCTCTAGCCACCAAATAGTGAAGGAAGAGATGGCCAACTGTCATGTTTGCTTCTTTGTACAGGCAACACCTCCTAGCCAACCTAAAAGTTTGCAGGTTGGTTTATTCTGGTTTGAGATTGGAGGAGACCTACAATGGTTTGATGTAGAGCAACAGTAAAAGCAGGAAATCAATGATTGTATTGGAGGTGAGGATTGTGATTTGCTTCCCCACAGATTTCTTGCCAAATGTACCTTGACACGGCCCCTCAATTGGAGTGGAGGAGATGTTATTCTATTTTATTTTAAATTTAGTTTTTATATTTTTGGCAATTAGAAGTTATCTAAGCTATTTTGTTAGTTGGGTTTGTTGGGATTTAAGCATGTAGTTTCATTTCAGACTATGCTGAATTATGTCCTTATACCTATTGATCAAAACTATTGATTTTACCCCACCACTTTTCTGTTTACTTTGTACATTGCACTAACAATTGTAGTAATGGGCAAGTAACATTAGTGTAACTGAAAGTTATAAGTTCTATTTAAGTGGAGGCTCTTAGCTTCTTGTAAGCAAGGGTCCTTTTAATAGTTAGGATATTGATATGCAATTTCTCATGGCCTCTGCAAAGGGTCCTTTTTGCAGTCTTATACATATCAATATACCACTGGAGACATAGCTAGGGTGGGCTTGCACTTGCTATTGTGATAGGAGATTCTTGTGTTTACCCTTTGCTAGTTTGAAATCTGGTTATAGTGGACAAAAGTATGAAACTTTTGAGTTGAGGTTGTGCTTTTTCAGTAATATGCACATGTCCACTTTTGCTATGTGGCAGCTTATCTGCTATTTCCATCTACTGGAAAGGAACTGTGAGAACCAAGTGAACAAGTGGGATAACTCTAAATTGTCAGACCAGATGATATATTATATTGGGATATTGGTGGCTATTGGCGTAATGCTTTGGCAAAGTTCTTAAGTGTAATCAGAATTTAAGCTGCTGTTACTTAAATTTCACTTGTTTCTACTTATTTGCTTACATTTATTGCATTTAATCTCATATTGATCACTTTCCCGGGTCAGTATCATATTTCAGTTAGTTGAAAATGTTTTTTTATGATACAGAGACTGATTGAGGATGATATGGAAAAGGTTAAAGGGTTTGCAAAAGAATCCTCAGTCCCTTTTAGAGAAAGGCTAAAGATCATGGTTGGGGTGGTTAATCCAGATGATCTTGTCTCAAGTTCTACTGAAAGGAAGCTTTTACATGCTTACAATGAGAAGCCAGTCCTTTCACGCCCTCAACACAATTTTTATCAGGTGGAAGTATCATGTCCTTGCTTTGACTTTGATGTTGACAGATGATAGATATGCACTTCATATTCGTTATTCCATTGCTGTTTTACCATGTGAATGTTGCTTTGTACAACATTGAAGATCTCAAGGGGAACTTTTTGTTAAATGGCTATTATGCCAGTAAGTACAGTTGATATATGCCTTATTGGAACACATGTCGTTCTGTTAATGATCAGTGAATTATGCTTCTTCTATGAAGTTCAACATAGCTGGTCTTGCAAGCAGCATAACTGTTGATGAAAGTCAGAGATAGTTTACAAAACTCTTTTATTCCATCCAAAGTTTGAAACATATAAAAGACTGGAACTTAATATAGTGTATAGCTACCATTTTGCTTGTACTTGTTGGTTAGTATCTTTTGTAATTCTTGTTTTTTTTTATTTTTATTTTTTTGTCATGCAGGGCCCCAATTACTTTGAGATTGACCTTGACATTCATCGCTTCAGCTACATAGCAAGGAAGGGACTTGAAGCATTCCGAGAACGTTTGAAGAATGGTATACTGGATCTGGGTTTGACAATTCAGGTATCACAGTTTATCTTGTGACATCCACCATGTTTCGGGTATTCTGGGATTTTGAGTTTATTGGAGCGAACTGAATGAAACAAGAAAAGAATTGATTAATTGATGATGATCAATGCCTTCTTAAGTTATAAGAATACTATACCTTTTTTGTATTTTATTTAATTTTTAGAATTTGATAACAGAAAACAGGAAAATATTACATTTGTAACCAACTTTGTCTTCTTTGAAATTCCATCTAAAGCTTCCTACTTAAAATTGACACTCTTTGGGTGGTTCTAAACAGGCACAGAAACCAGAAGAACTGCCAGAGAAATTGCTTTGCTGTGTGAGACTGAACAAGCTTGACTTCGTCAATCACGGCCAAATACCCACAATTGTGACGATTGATGATGATTGAACTGGATTGTTGTGATGCAGGGCTCCCTTGTGAGTGAAGATCAAGATGTCCTTTATGTACACATTTCACGTCCCTGCAATTTCAGCCTTATACAAACAAATAAAATGAAAAGAAAAGAAAATCATTTTCTAAAATGGGATGACTAAAAATGTCCATTCATCTTGATTTATCAATCATGTTAACATAAAAAATGCTTTACTATTATATGGTTTATATTGCTTTTATAACGCCAGGTCTTCTAAGCTTTGATCACAGAGGATTCATTCAATTTTCAATGGCAATTCATTGAAAGTCAATCATATTTTTCTGGTTACAAAAGTAAGGAATACATAGGTAAATTTGAGAAGGAAGCATGGTAAAATAGGAAATAGGGTTAGGGTTTCCTGCGCACTTGTGACGTATATATATAGATGAGAGACGGAGATATAACAAAGGTGCCTAATGGCAGGCCGAGTACTTCCCCACTTGCGGGAAGGGGGGTGGCGTGGTGCACAATAGTGCTATATGCGTACATTAACATTATCATTTTGGGTCACCATGGCCGCTTTGCTACTCCTATTTGCAGCCAAAGCGAGGGGATTGCCCTCCATTTTTTTATCATCCTATTAATTTTCTCTTTTACTGTATATTATATATATCAAAATTATAATCAGGGTTAGGGTTTATTTAGGCATTTGTGTTGTGTTCCCCCCCAATTTTGGGTTTCGGATTGTTCATTTTTGGGATGCAGAATTAGAATCCCTTCATGCAGATTTGGTTGCGAATTTGGACTGATGATTACATGTTTTTTCAACACAGAATTGACAGAATAAATGGAAACGAAGGGATTGAAGAAGCAAACATTTTTTCTAAATTAATTGAAGTTATTTTTGTGAATCAATTAAATTGTTTATTTGAGTTAGTAGAGTAAATGCTGTATAGCTTTTTTCTAAGATCTTCTTAATAAGAATTAGTAACTTAAAATTATGTATCAAACATATATATATATATATATATATATATATATATACACACGCATAGACATATACGTCTGTGTGGGGCTGTAATTGATATTATTTTAATATGTAACGGTTATCACATCCATAGCACATTTTGGTAAAATTGGCTCAACTCGAGTCATAATTGGTTAATATTGATAAGAAATTTGGATTTTCATCATACATTTACATTTGTTTTTCTATCTTTTGATTGTTTGTTTCTTTGTTCTTCACCACGACAACTTTCACCATGCGATGCTTCTAAATAACTATGCAACCAAACAGGTCATATTACAGGGATTTTTTATTCAAAGACCGCATTGAGGGAATTAAGGAAATCTCTCTCTCTCTCTCTCTCTCTCTCTCTCTCCCCCAAGTAATATTACTAGATTTCAACTAATCAATGTTCTGTTCAATAAAAATCTCAGCTTTTATCATTGTTATTGTTCTCAAATATTCTGGTATTTCTTTCAAGTGATAAATAATGGCCGAGAGCACAATCCTATGAACCTGCCTTATTGGGAAAACAATTACCTCTGAGCTTGACACAATCCACATTTTTGCAAAACTCTGTTCCAGACATCCCTGGTAAATTCACATTGAAAGAACAAATGGTCACGAGATTCAATACACATCCTACAAAACACACAAACAGTCCTAA
Source organism: Nyssa sinensis (assembly GCA_008638375.1). Lineage (NCBI taxonomy): Eukaryota > Viridiplantae > Streptophyta > Magnoliopsida > Cornales > Nyssaceae > Nyssa > Nyssa sinensis. The sequence continues at coordinate 4,063,514 of CM018043.1, forward strand.
ATTTCTTTTATTTTGATTACAAAACAAACAAACAACCCTTTCATTCCAATCTGCTACTCCACACAATCCCAGGCCACCTTCCTTGACTGGATTACAGAATTACATATACTTGTACATGTTAGCTCCAGTGATTTTGTATGTTAAGTAACAGTGTTTTTATGAGCTGTAACTAACAAGAAAGGGTTGGAAACCTAGGTTACATTCAAACATTATTTAGGTCATCTCAGTGTAAATACCTGAAATATACTTGTACATGTTAGCTCTGTTTTCCACATATACAAAATATAATTGTACACTTGCATACGGTATGAGTTGAATACATGATACATACAACCACCTTTGGAATGGAATTCTCAATCAGCTTTCAAATGATTTCCTTCTTTTCACCACTCCAGCTTGTCCTTTCAATCCAAATCTTTGACCTTGCGGTTACCAAAAAGATTTCAGCAGTACAGTTTATGCTGTGATCCGCTCTTCTTTCAGCTGTAAAAGAACCGGTCTTTGATCATTGCTTCCAAAATCCATTTCTTTACGTCGGGCAGGCTTCACAGCCACCACCTTATGTTGTTTTACCTGCAGTGCATTACTGTTTGCTGCATTGTAGTTGCTGCTTTTAGCCGCTGGGATATCATGATTATGTTTCCCTTCATATGTGGTTATGACAGCTTTATGGTCTGTTGAAGACCTCTCGACATGCTTACGGACATTGCATCCCACATTAGTGCATTTGTAGTAACTCCTGTAGATGAAATTCAGGTGGATCAGAGAGAAAACTAACCTTTTTTTTTTTATGTGCAGGAAGTCAATAGAACTTGTCATAAAAAACACCAACATCTAAAAAGCAACGACAAAATGCAGATAATAAGAACTTCCAACATGAAGAAGTATGCAGAACACAAAAACCAATAATTTTAGCAAAATAACACCATGATTGAGTCGCAAAAATCAGACTTCAACAAACTTTAGTAGACTTTCTGATTAACACACTGCAACTAGTAGCCTAATAATTTAGATTAGAGATGAATATCATAATATTGCAGCAACAAAATTTTTTCTCTCTTAGGATTACAGCCTGAGAAGGAAATCCAAGCAAACAAGAAAAGAAAATGACATCCAGTCTAACAGGGTGAAAAAGAGAAGGAAAACCGAAGCTAGATTGAGTGTTGGCAGTGCATAAATAAAGAAAAAACAGAAGCACGAGAGATAAAATTGAAAAACCAACAAGATGAGTAAAGGAATGAATGAAATGTCCTACTAGTACCTCAGTTTCACAATCAATACATCAACATCTGCAAAATATGGAGTCAGTTTTATATATACATTTAGATTGAGAAAAGGCTATAGATATAGTACAGATATATACAGTTTTTTCTAAAGAAACAAAAATTGCTTCTGTCCCATAGCTGGTAGGCAAGGGATCAACATAATATCTTTTTATGGGAAAGGGATTAACATAATATCATAAGCTGTAAATGCATATCAGTGCATCAATTGGAATGCTCATTGGGTTGTGAATGGCTGCATCAATTTAATGTAGCGAAGACACGGTTACAGTCATCTCCAATAGGAATCCACCAAGTGTAGGGACAAATGATTGTGGCCTTACACTAGGGATAAACATCTCAATAAACAACTCACATAAAAGAAAATGTACAAAAAGAGAAGTGCTAAAGAAAAGGATTCTAAGAAATAGTTGTGCGATTAAGCTCCTGAATAACTCAAGCTTCAATTGACTAAGCTGGAAATACTATCAGGAGATACTGCAGCATTTATATAATCTCTGCTTAACAACTCATTAAAAGGGAGAGATTTAAGAGAGAGGGGGGGGGGGGGGGGGGTTCCCATTGGATCAGAGTTCAGTAGCTAAAGAATACTGTTTGGGAATGACCAAAGATAGCATCTGCAATGCTAAAAGAGAGATGAAATCTGAGAGCATTACGACAAAGTTCTCTTCCAAGTATTTCAAAATCTCCAATCGTAACCAGCGTTATAATTAAACAAGCAAAACCTGATATTGTCACGTATAACTCATTTTTTTATGAAAAAGCAAAAGATGATGTGAATAAAGGCTGTGATATAAGCTGCAACAACATCCAATTCACAAACAACAGACTAAAATGGAAGAATGTCTGTATAGCCAATGCCAAGTTGTCAAGATAAGGCTCTTTTTTCCAGCTCAAATTAGTCCATCAGTCCAAATTAAAATTATTAGTCCACCAGTCCAAAATTAAAATTACTGACATCATCACAAATTCCAAATAATTCCATGCAAAAAAGTGAAAGAGAAATATGAACTTAACAATAAAGGAGATTTGACAGAGTACTAGAAATGGCAGTGTCAGACCCTAACCACTTTGGAGAGGCTGTAACATGTCTAGGTGGCACCTTGCAACAAGACATGGCACTTGGTGGCCAGTAACAATTTTTTCACAATCATGCGGATTTCAAGGTGACTGATGTCTACTCCTGCCAGAGTTGTGATTTTGGGTTTAGCATATATAGGAAAGGGGCGGCGGCCCATAGTAGTGTTGTCATGGTAAGAAGCAAAGGTGACGTCTCCTCCTATCAGCTTGGGTATTTTCAGTTTAGCACATGTAGGAGGGGCGAGGCCCTGCTCCACCCCAAGGCATGAGGGAGGCATGCCAAGGGAAAGTCATGGGCGCGGTAGGACTTGCACAACCCCAAGGTCCTATCGGCATGGATAAGTCGGTGCTAGCTAGAGATGGGGTTGGTTCATGGGGTTTGATTTAATGGCTGGATGTGTGGGCTTGATTGACTTGGGAAGATTCTAGAGATGCTCAAAGATGACTAACGTTGCTGGTAGTGTGGGCATGGCATGGGTGTAATCCCATCACGCAATTGGCTCAGTTGGGTAAAGTTGGTCAAGGCATGGGCGCATGCTTTGGCCACCAGTGGGCAAGTTTACGTGTACAAAGTTGGCTCAGTTGTTGGGCTTAGACATGGATAGCTAAGACAACGTGGCCAAGGATGTGAGCTCACTAGCTCAGACATGTGGTAATAATTATGGATGTCATAACTAAGACATCCTCTTAAGATCGTGGGAAGTGTCTGGGGGCTTCAGACATGGTTAGCTGAGGTAGTTATGTTGAGTGAAAAGGGCTGAGGCGTGGTGCATGACTCATCACATGGACAAGTAGCATAGTCTAGGGCTTTTGTGTATTGTAACTACTATAACTAGTGTCGATATGTGTGTGATGTAAATGCCAGCGTTTGGCAAAGAGTGTGATTGGCTGTTGGTGTAGCCAGTGAGAGTTTGGTGTAAGCACAGTGTTGAGTGCTTCTTGCAACCTTTGGGCAATGGAGTGTTTCCTTTGTATTCAAAGAGAGATTGAATAAAAGGTTTGGGAAAGGATTCCTGTACTTGTTTTTGTGCATTGATTATGTATGTGAGTGTGGGCTATTTGCAAAGGCAACGCCATCACAGGCTAGCCTCAGTTTTTTGTAATTGAGAAAGCTATCCTGTGACAGGGAGTAAGATTCCAATAGTCAATCCAAAAGAGTAGAGAGGCACTGTTGACTTGAGAGGGGGAAAAAGAGTCAAAGAGTGTAGTTCCAGCCTTCCAGAGGTAAAGATTAAAAGGCTGCCTTGTTGACCAACAAATCAATGTTTTGTTAGTATTGAGGTATGATCATCTACAACCTATGAAGCAAGGACACTATTTTGACTCACGTATCCGTATCGGACATGCTTTTAAGTTTCGGGCAGGTTATGAACACGTTAGGACATTTTGGACACACTTCTGAATTTGATACACTTCTTGACCACGTTTTGGACACGTTGGGACACCTTTTTATTATTATTATTTTTTTTGGATTTTCCCTTCTTTTCTTTTCTAATTTTTTTTTGTTATATATATATATATATATATTAATGTTCTATGTAGTAATTAATAAATTTGTTTTAGAATTTGATCTTGGATGTTGAATGTTGATGATTAATGAAAAAGTTCTTGAATTTTTATGTCACGTTAATATTTTATCAATGTTGTTGTAATTTGTGTGTTTTTATACCAATTGTGATTGAGAAAACATTATGTTTTTATTATATAGTCATATAAAAAATATAAATATATATATATACTTAATATGTCCTTGAAGTGTCTATATCCTACTTTTTTAAGAAATGCCATGTCTATGTCATGCCATATCTGTGTACGTGCTTCTTAGTCTTCAAGAGATGGACAAGAAAAAATCTTATGGTCACCAATCAATCAGTTGTCATATTCTTACAAGTCAAGGGATGAAAGACCAGCTAAAACTTCCCCCCCCCCCCCCCCAAAAAAAAAAAAAAAAGCAGCTCAAATGTCTAACAACTATCATTTTTCTGAATATATATAATTTCCAATAGTGGAGCTACAGATGAAATTCATGGTCAAGTGCAAGACTCCCCTATGAATACTATTAAAAATTCATGAGAAGGGATCTCAGCCAGAGCAGTAAAATGAACAGGTTCTCGAACAAAGGCTTGCTACCTCCGTATTCCTCACATCAGCCTAACCCTCATGATTTCATCTTGGCTCTAAATTACTTTTTCCTCTAATGATTGTAGAATCCCCAGATTGGTGAGTTCATCTAATCACTATCAAATATAAACAAGAATTCTTAAAAAAATTGTTGGTGTTTTATCAAGAAGCAAAGAAAGTTGCAAACACAAAGTTCATGATGGGAAAATATTTGACAAAAGAACCCCAGAATCAACTTGCATGCAGTAATTGTCAAAGACAGACACAAAAGAATGGAAAAGAGTACAGATCTTCCATAAAATTATCAGATCTTACACCACAAGTCATTCCTAATATAATAATATTAACAAAAATGACCTAACATATTGATTTTTTTTTTTATAAGTATGACCTAACATATAGATAAAGTTACCACCTTGGATGAAGATTCCCCTTGACCACCTTCTGCCCATATTTTCGCCACTTGTACCCATCATCCAAAATATCAACTTCACTCCTTGTCTGCACAATGATTCTTGCTTCCGTGACAGTTTTCTGTAACAAAGATACCTCAGATGCTCCACCCTCTGTGTTTCTGCACTAGGAGGCAACCAATGTAAGAAACCGGGAAGATTAAAAAAAGAGAAAGATGTTTACATCAAGATAAAATATCAAGTAACTTGCCTTCTCTTGGAATTTGGTTCATCATCATCCCCCTCATCTGGTCTTGTTTCAGCATCATTCATTTCTTCACTGTCACTCGATCCAGGTACTTGCAGGGGTGTCGGTTGGGTATCTACCAGATCCCTCCCAGGCACTGAATGGAAAGGTACAGTTTCATTTAACTTGTTTATTTCTGTCTGACCTTGCAAACCAACTCCACTCCCCACCTGAGAGTTCATACTTCCATTCAGATCACTACCCTCTTTTGCACGTCTACTGGGTTGAGGTAGTTCATGATTGTGCTGGCCTTTGTAGATAATCTCAGTTATCTGACCATCAAGATTACGTTCAACCTTCTTCTTGACAGGGCAATTGTGATACGTACATTTGTAGTAGCTTCGAGGATATTCACTTGCCTTGACCTGTTTCTGGCCATATTTCCGCCAGTTGTAGCCATCAAACGCAGGTTTATCGGCAAGGGGAGGAGCTACAGATTTCCTATCAGAATGAGAAACTTCCAACGATTCCATTGTGGAACTTTCAGGCTCTGACACTACAGTGTGAATCTGTTCTTGCACAGTTGCATTGGAAGCAATGGATGGATGGTGTGTCAATGATTCTGTAGAAGCAATTAGTGAAGAAGGTGGATATTCGGCTTGCATTTGCATATAAGATTGGGACAATGCAGCCTGAGCTGTAACTTGTGCCAGAGCCTGCTGGTGTGACATTCCAAAGGGGCTCTACAGGGAATTCAAGGAGCAGGTATATGATTACTTAATACAACTGCAAGTCAAACAGTCGAGAAAATTATATATTTATAACATGTCAAAAGCACCATCACATATAGACACCGCCTGTTTCAACACAATGTGTATAAATCCCATATCATCCTTCAGTGAAGTGTTTTCATTATACAACAAACTTGCTAAGTTTTCAACAAAATATCCTAATTTACCAGATGATAAATACATAATCCAGGATAAGAAAATTTTCTCTTATATTAATCAACATAAAAAAATTTCAGATTAAAAATTAACCAGGATCTGAATTCCTAACAGAAATTTTTAGATCTATAAACTTTACTTAATTAAAAGGCTCATGAACTTGACCAGGAAAAGTTGTTTCCACCAGCTGACAAGATACACTATTTACAGAGCAAGTAAAGAACGCTTTCCAGAAAAAGGAACATTAACGAGTAAACCAAGAAACTGCAACACCCGAAATTCCACAGATCTGCACCAGCTCCAATATGCAACAATTATTCTTTTGGGCAAGTCAAAAATGAATTTATTTTTTATCATTCTAAAAAATTCTGTCAATATAGAGCCAATAGATCATTACAGATGGCTCTGATAAACCATCCAGCAGAATATTTTGTCTTCAACAGTGTGAAATATCATGATAAAGAAAACATTAAAGCTTCAATCAAGTGAGGCAGAATACAATAACCACTTTCTTTAAAGATTTTTAAACACCCGACACCAATAAAGACATTATCAGAGGAGTGAAAAAAGGATTTAAGGTCAACATTGGGATGGAGAGACGAGAAATTATCCAATGTGACCAGTACACCCATGTGACGGCCTCAATAATTTGAATCTTTGTAAATTTCACTAGGACCTATTGTGAATGGCGGAATCACAGTGGCCATCACACAATGTGACAGTCACCTGAGATAAATTCTTCTATGGAGAGAGAGCCATAAAATAGAAATAAGGGCAATCCAAGTGCACGAGACTCTCCTCCCCTTAGGGGTGTGGGGAGGGTTAGATAGAGGCCAGCTCAACAAATGAACGAATGAGTAATTCGCTAGGCTCAAACTGGTGCTAGGGGACGTTAGATGTGCACAATCTCACCCCTGCCAGCAGAGAGATTGTTCTAGTGACTTGAACTTGCACCTCCAAGTTGCAATGGAACAACCGTCCAGAGTTGGATTTGTGGGTTCCTCAGCAACAGAAAGCATTTGATTGGTCAATAAAGCCTAATTTCTACGTACGCAGACCCCAAACGAAAGTACTTTAGCAATAACATTTCCTATATTTAGTCAACTGTAGGAATTAAGTAAACCTCTGAAATAGTTTCCAGAAGCAGAAGATCCCAAATTCACATAACCCAGATTAAGACCTTTAAAACTTTGATCCCAAAGAAACATACGTGTATGTAACATAAATGTTATAGATACATACGTATATGCATACATGCCTAGCATCAGACTAGAATATGCAAAAAACTAGAGTTTGAGCTTCCAAAGATTTCTCGCATCATTAATCCCAAACTAAATAGCCACCCTAATCCTCCTCTTTCCATCGTACTATTGCTTGAATAGAATCGAACAACTAAAATCAACACTTTAAACAAAAAAATTACAGAAAATAACCACAAAAAAACCCCGATAAAATTAAGCATTTGTTTGAATTACCTGAACCGGAGAAAAGAAACTTGGTGAGTTCAGCAAACCTGAAGGGCTCAACCCAGGGGGAATCATAAACATAGGAGAGTGAGCAACCACCAAATTCATAGGACGGTTCTGCTTAAACCCTAAATTCTTTTCACTTCCATCTCCAGAGTTTGTTTCATTCGAAGAATTACTGGTGAGAAAGCTTGGTTTTGCACCGACGATTGCCGCAACCGGAGAAGCCATTGCTCCGGCTAGGAGCTGAGAGAAGGAGTGGCAGTCGGAGTCCGGATAATCATCCGAGAAGAAGTTGGAGAGTAGAGTCATCGGACCGGGGCTGAAAAGGGATCCGCCGGTGAAGAAGGTTTCGACGTTGGAGCGGACCGGGACAATAATCGTCGGGCGTGGAGGCGCTGAGACTTTAGCATGTTCCTCTTTTTCAGCCATTGCTTCCAAAACTACTCTCTCTCACTCTCTATCCTTGCTGTATTTAAATATCTCTTTGTATGTGTCTGAGATCAGAGTTCTCTCTCTACTCTACATAACTCTAAATCAAAAGCCAGAGCTGGGAAAAAGTTCATTTGTGGTGTCATCTTTCATTTTCTTCCTCTTATAAACCGTCTTTTAAAAATGCAGATTAAATTAGCTCCAAATTAAATTCAGATGAAATGCAGCCAAAAACGTTAACTTCACCAAGTGGACTTCGGTGCCTTTCTGGACCGGTAATAGACAAAAGCCGAGACGAGGACCATATAAGACTACAACATCACACGTGAAAAAGTGTTTTCTGACAACGTTTGTGTTTTTTTTTTGCTTTCTTTTCTTTTTCAAAACAAAATCTAATATCAAAATTTTAAAAATTACCCAAATATCTTTCCAGTGAAGATATTTGTGTTACTTGGTCAACACAACAAAGTAGATCTCCTTTTTATCACCAAGTTCTTGTGACATCTATATTTTTGGAGAATCTACTATTAGATTCATGTTTCTCACCTAATTGTTATCTTCATCAAAATTTAACTTGATTATAGATTAAGATATGCTCCCTTCAAATAGTGATTGAAATTCACTTTTTAAACATACATATATTAATATTTTTAAACAAACATATTTTACCACCGTTTTTTCAAACAAAAATTTTTGTGAATTAATTGTAAAATTTAAAAGAGGATATCAATTTATGATCTGACCATACAATACAAAATAATTGTGGTTAGTGAACTTGATCTGGGTTTTTCTGTCCCAGTTATAATACACAAAGACAGATACAGGTAAGGCCCAGAGGCATTTGTCCCCCCCCCCCCACCAATTTTTTTTTATTTGATTTTTCTTCATACTTTTCAATTTATTTTTTCAAATATACTTTTTAATTTATATTTTTATCTTTCCTAAGTCTAATTTTTTTTATACTTCATCCTTATTTCAATTTCAATGTGATCCCTTAATGAAATTTTTATTGACATTTTTAGAATTTGTTTTTTGAATAGTGTAAAGTTTTTGGATTTTTTTAATAGAAGTCTCATTTAATTTATAAAATTTTTTATATCATTTAATTAAATAATTTATTTATCAATTAATATTAAATTAATTTTTAGATTTATTATTGAATATTTAACAAAAAAATTTTTGCCCCTTAAGTTAAAATTCTGCCCCGTCCCTGATAATACATATGACTGCTTATAATTCATGGAAGACAGAGACAAACTAGTGACTGTATTTGTATGCACATAGGGTTAATCTCTTAGTCGTACCTATCATCAACTAGAGGATATCGTTAATTATGAAAACAATATGTGATTAGATGTTTTTAATTGGGGATGACAACAGCCATTTAGCGTAGCGTAATAGAATTAAGTTTAAGAATTTGACTTTAGGAATACTTTCTGCAGAAGCAAACTGATCAATTAGGGCAAAATCATGTGTTCATTTTTAATCACCCCCCGCGTTCGCATTAATTTGATTTGGCTTTGCTTTGCTGGGCTGTGCTGGGTGCCAGACGATAGATGTCGGCCGTTTGCCAACGATGCAGGCGGCCAAGTGGGATGGCAGCTGGCTTACTAGTATTAAATACAGACTGCGTGGACTGATAAGTATCGACTCCGTACACCCTGCGTGGACTCTTTTGAACTTCCCAAAAACAAGTGGTCACCCAAATACTAGTATTAAATACATGGTTTGTGATGGGTCCCACTAAAAAATGGTTCTAAGATTTTATTTTATGTATCACAGTTGGCCCATTAAGCAGGTCATTCCTTTCAAGTGATAAGGATTGTATTGTTTGGTGACACATGTAACGGTGTATATATATGTAATACTAGAACCAACTATGATAAGTCATCCAGGGTAGAGTCACGAGTAAACTTGACTAGAAGAAGCATTGACGAGAATAAGACCGGCAGGATCAAGGGTGAGCGGGGTAGAACTAGAAGCAGACGTGATTCCAACCCATTTCTGCAGAAGGCAGAGTCAAGACCAACTTTGCAAGTTGAAATCTTTAATTGATGTGGTACCATAACGTTTTGCAGAGTCAACTGCCACCAAATGGGCCAACTTAGCAAGTGGAAATTTAATATCTGGGCTACCACGCAGCATTAAATAAAACAATTCTTGAACAACTTCGGCAGCTGCAGTACATGAACATTGATCCATTTATGATACATATTCTATAAATTTCCAAGATAAAACAAATTGGCTAACCTTTATAAACGATACTCTTCTTTATATCAATTTTTTATCCACTGAAAAAAAATAATTCTGAACCTGACCATTCTACTAATAGAATCCAAATTCCAAAGTAAATGAATACACATCACTCGAGCCGTTTCATATAATTTATACAAGAGCATATTTGGTTAGATCAATTCTCTATTCCACAACCAAAAAAAAATGTGAATGTACAACAAAATATAAGGATCACTCACAGTTTGGTCTCAGAAAAGTATGTTGATGAGACAGCCAAGCCTTCCACATCGTACGTGCGGACCAGTCTCTGTCTCTTGCCAGGTGACTCAAGCCAACAGAACTCCAAATGGAAGGACTTGGATTCTGCCACACTCTTGGCAACATCACAAGGGCATCCCATGTACATGCCCCCAGGCAAAAAGATCATTTGGAAACCACCATGGAATGTAACCAAGTTGTCCGACATGGTACCCGTCCAATGTACATTAGTGGTTATCTTGCCTCGATTGGATGTAGAAGTTATATCCTGTTATAATGGGAGAGGGAGAGAGAGAGATCTTAATATAACAAGTTCCATGAAATCAAGCAGGGCTAAATTGATCATCAATCCAATCTCCACTCACTTCATCCGACTCCCAAGCCCAAAGTAAAATTTGACTGAATGTGACATCTGAAAAAGCTACATTCTACTACATTGGTGCTCTGCTAAGTTTCTAACAGTTTCTCCTGAAAAACATTTACACATTTTCTGCTTGTCCATTCTAACAATGACTAATGATACTCAAATTAAATATGACATATATAATTCTCATATTCAGAAGTTCACAAAGTTGCTTGGGAATTTAAAATGATAACTTGTGGTACACAGAGACACCTATAATAATTTTCAAGGACAGTGAGGGGGAAACAGACTGGAGAAACTAAAATGTTACACTATTATTTCAACCAATTAAATGAGTTACATAAGAATATCCCAGTTTGTCCTTTCAAAATTATGAATCAGGAAGAAGGTAACTTGGTGGAGTAAAGATCTAATCCATCTAAAATTGCACCGATAATGATTTCCAAGGAGTAGAGGGGTAGTGTTGAAGAGATGACATGGCTTGTTGAAGTTTAGGTATATTATGGTGAGTTTAAGCACAGTAGGATTTTCAAGAGCATGGTAGCATTTAGAGGCCAGATGAGATACACATTAGTCACTTTCCAACAAGTCCAGTGCCTTCCATAAAACAGGTTGTGTTCCTTTGAGTTTTGAGACCACACTGAACATGGCTAAAAATGGCTTTTACAAGGATTCAATCTTCAGCGGGCGAATGATGAAACAAACATAGACTTTACGTATGAACAAAACCTAGGTGGTGTATGGAAGCACGGGGCAAGTTAGTGTTGTTGAATCCTTCTTCCTTCTTTAAGAATTGGAAAGCAAGAAGAACTAAGAAAAAGAACAAATTTCATTGTCCAGAGCAATGTCCTATAAGATTCCATCTGGACAGAAGACAAAAAGCTGAACTAACTAATGTTGGAAAAATGGGTTTGAGCATATTAAATTAGCTATCTTTTGGCTAAAATTCAAGTGGGTCCCACAAATTAATTTCGGTGGATCCACATGGGAATGTGTTCTCCTCCATGAGGTGATGAAGATTATATATTGGGTTGCTCAAAACCATTAAGGAGTGAATGAGAAATTGCCTCCAAACATCACCACTTGAAAATGGTAACTAAAGCGTAAAGCTTGTGCAAAAGCTTGTGTCCCACATAGGATGGGAACAAGACTTTTAAAGAGTATATATACACCTACCTTGGAGTGGGGTTTGGGCCCTAAGGGGCACCCCAGTTTTGTGGAAGGGAGAGGACCTAGCACATGCTTGGTTCACCACACGCGCGCGCCGCCGCCGCCCCGCACCGAACCGGGCCGGGCTTGTATATATCTTTTTAGAGAAAATTTATTTAAATTTTTCAATACTGAAACGCTGTCATTTTGCGGCATGCATATGGTTACCGTTGGGAGTCCAAAACGCTGTCGTTTTGGAAACATCGTTTGACTGAAAGGGCGTCTTCTCCACGGACGCAACTGTGTCTGTTCGCCATGAACAGACATGACCCAAGCTTCATGCCTGTACCAAACAGTCATGAGCGAGTCTGTACATAGGACACGATCATAAGCATTCTGTATTGAATCCATTCATAACATATTCATTTGTGTCTTCATATTTTGAGAGAGAGTTCTGCACAAGTTCTGGTTCGACAGACAACCATTGGTAGTGCTTGCCTTTGTGTTGGGAGATCATTTTATCCTGGGAGACAAATTGCCTAGAACTCGTAAGCACCACTGCGAGGGCAATAAATTGTCTCAAGGAAATTGTGTCCAACATAAGACTTGATCAGTTTTTGTATTCGGCAAATTTCCATTTCTACGATTTCGTATTCTGCAAACAGGTTCTAATTTTATTGTGTTTCAGTTTATGTTCTTCATTTTAGTTCTATTCTGACAGTAATACTGATATATATTACCAACAACTAAAACCAAGGCTAAATCAACAGATATATGGGAAAAAGTGTAAAATTGGAAAAGAGAGGGGTGGAGGTTGGGGGCAGGGGGGCATATTAAATAGTAGAAGGGGAAAAATTAAAAAAAAAAAACATACAGTGAACTTTAAATGAAGAGCAATGCTAACTTCCCAAATTTCTATCCCAAATGATGTGTCATTGATGTGGCACTGGATTACAAGCAATACTTTAAATTATATAATTAATGTGATTCTATCACATCAATGCCACATTATTTGAGATAGGAATTTGTGAATACAAATTTGGGAAACATAGCATTTCCCTTAAATGAAAGTGAGAGCATTAGTTCTGTGTAATTAGTATATCAACTTTTAAAGAGAGAGAGAGAGTATCAAAAGAAGCTTAAAAAAAAAGGAAGAAAAAGAAACTAATATGTTAGATTTTGGAAGCATTATTGCACACTATTAAACTAATTGGGATAAAAGGTTTGTTGAGTTTATTGCGCACTATTAAATCAACATAGAAGATTTTTGTTCATTAGTTAATGGCATACTTCATAAGTGCCATTACCATTTAAGAAATCTCTTAACCCTCCAATTTCAAGAAGAATTAATCAACTCAAAATTAAATGCATTTCACTTTAAAAGGAATTAATTGAAAGCACTGCCACAAACCTGAATTAGCCGACCCTCAGTCGTCAATTTCAAGTACAGTGATTGTATCAGCTTCAGAAATTGTTGCTCCATAAACACCACTGCGCTTTGTTTTAGATTGACCTTTCCATTTACCAAGAAATGGTATAATCCTGTTTGCATTGTCCTTCAACCATAAAAGAAATTTTATATTATAGAAATAACATTTAGGAATGTCAACATATTATGCAGTAGTGACTCTTCAAAAGAATCAACGATTACCCAGGGAAAAAAAAAACTCACCACCTGGCTTTTGAACTTACCTTAGAATTGTCAAGGGGAGGAATAACTCCCCCACCACCTCTTTCTTCAAGGAAGATAAGAAGCATTTCTATAATGCCTTTTGGGTCCATGATATGGAAAGCTCTTGCTCGCATATCTTTCTCCAATGAATAAAGACAATTCTCACATACAATAGAAGGCTGACGAGAGGGAAGCTTGAGGTTTCTACATGATGAAAGAAAAGTGAGAACATTGATGAAATGAAGATTGTGAAACAATGGCAGCTCAAAAGCAAATAAGAAAAATAAGGCAAGTACAAATGAAAAGTTACAGCATTGATAGCACTGGTACTTTATCAGATCCCCAATCAGAGTGTACGTACATGAAGCTGATTACAATTTACTAGATTAGCCAGACACAAAACATCCAGTTCTGAATACAAAAGATTTGACTGATGACAATTATTAAGACATGATTTTCTTCAGGCAATTTGCAAGCCCCCTCCCCCCCCTCTTTTCCTTTTCCCTTATTGTACAATAGATTCAACAAGTTTAGCGATCAAAATAGCCAAATACTAGGTAGGACTCATTATTTTACAATATATATACTTATGTCGCATTGGCCTGCGGTAGCATCTCCTGTCCCTATATTGAATAGCATAAATAAACTTGAGGCACAGAAATTGTCCCTGAAAATAGCGTAATTCTGTTTTGTTTTCGATATAATTTGAAGGCAAAATCCCAATCCTCGGTTGAAAGTCATAGTACATTAATCGAACCAGTGTCAGTTCATCCTACAAATGATTCCTTTGCAAGCTGAAAAAAGAGGTGGTAGAGGGGTGGGAGAGAGAGAGAGAGAGAGAGAGATTTCAAATGCTGTGAACAAACAAGTTGGAATTGGTTTCCAAATGATTGTGAAATGCAATGGAATCATTCATTTCAATGGGAAGCCCAAAAACGCCCTTAGTCAATGCAGAAGAAAAAAAAAAACAGAAAGAGGAACAGAAGAATAAAGGAAATTATTACCAAATAGTTTATTGCCTAGACTTATTTAAAAAAAAAAAAAGCCTAGGTATAAAAGCTCATTGTCATTGGTAGTAAAGGCTTTTGAAAGCTGATTCAGACCTTTCTTATAGTGATTTGCTGCTTGTTTAGGCTGTGTTTAGGACTACAGATCTACAAGTAATATCAATCCAAGTTATGTTTCCAAACACTGGTTGCTCTCATCTTAACATTGTGACTACTATTGAAGCAGTGCATATTAGAGATGAACAGAGGTACACTCCCATCCAGTAAGTAATAGAAAGAGTTAACTCACTTGGGTGATTCTTCTCCAATGTCATCTTCACCTAGCACCCCTTGTCTCAACACAGTTTCTAACATGCCAGCTGTCTGGTACCGTAGTGCAAAGGCCTTCTCGTTGGGGAAAAAACCAATCTGCAAACTAACAAAAAATGAGGAAATTGAGCAGACTGCAGTAAAGCTACTTCTACTGGAGGAATTGACAATGAGTAAACAACAAACCTTCAAACTATTGAAGGAGCTTACCTGTTGATATCTGTCCACAGTGAACATGTTGGTTTCTTTGATTTTGTACTCTGCCCATTCCGGTTCGCAATCATATCCAGAAATTGAAGTGCTTGATGGGGGTTGTTTGATGTACAACCTTAAAAGGTCAAATGCATTAAGCTACCCAGCTCACGGAGATTTGAAAAGCACAAAATTCACTACTACACAGACACAGGCAAACACACACACACACATATTGATAATTAACAAGCATACATTTTTATCATGATATAAATTATAAATGTCTTTTAGTTCTTGAGAAATGTATTCTGGGAAATGGGCCTACTACCCTTGCAAATTCAGCACAATTATTTTAATGATTTGCCAATGAAATGTTGTATAACCTCATCTAGTGGCAATGAGAGTCTCCTTTCATGGATTTATCCATTTATTTGTTTCATCAAATTTAGAATAGGATTCAACCCCTTGAGCACCCCCCCCCCCCAAAAAAAAAAAAAAAAAAACTCCCACCCAATAAATAAATACATAAGCTCTACTTTTAGAAGCCACAGTTTTGCTGGCTGATCAGTAAGGAATCCAATTCCAGGGAATGCGTGATTTATTATAAAATCATATGAAAGTCCATACAAAGTTAACTTTCTATAATCCATGTCTTATTAAAAGCCATCACCAATTGTTGGTCCTACCAATGCAAGGTACTGGTAGGGGAGTATGGGATAGCCGGAAACAAACTGAATCTTTGGCATTATTTATGCATGGCTACCCCTCAAAGTTGTACCTGTGTGAATGGCAGAACCTTTTTCCCCCATACCATTGCACGGCTTCCATGTCTTCATGCATTTCATTTCTTTTTTGTTTTAATATACATATATAATCAACAAACAATTGGATTTTTAGAGTTACTAGAGGCAACACCATACTATTAAGTATTAATCATCTCCCCTATCAATCAAAAAGTAATATTCAAAAGTTCGGGTTTTGCATAACAAGGAGTGGCAGTCATAGCATCACGAATTACAGTGAACAATAGAGTATGTTATATAACTGACCCATTTCCATCAGTCAAGAAATAGTATACATTTTTTGTCATGGCCATATTTTTTTATGATGGATGGAAGTGTACCATAAAATACTACGTTGTACATGGAGTTCTTCAATCTAGATGGGATTGGGACACCCAAACACGCCCTTGGTGGAATTATGGATCATGCGGGTCACAGTTTTCAAATTAACTACTAATTCTCATCAGAAACGAACTATTTAATTATTGATATCTACAAGTTCATGAAAAACGACATCAATCCCACTGTCAATAATCAAAAAGAAATTTCTAATTTATACCAATGGACGCAGAAAAATCAGTAGCACACTTGCATAGCATTGACGCTAACATATCGTGGTTGTGTTAATTAATGTTGCGAGTTGCTAAATGAAGCTTACGTTTGGATTAAATTGATGAGTTCATCTTCACCGTAAGAGCTCGCCGCAAGCTTCGTACTCACTTTATGCATCAAATTCCCTTGAGCATCAAATTGCTGCAAAATCACTGAAACATTAATACACAGACAAACAACAAAGAGTAGAGTAGTGCTAGGTATTCCCAACTGTATTCACATTCTGTGGAACCCACAATCTATACAATTGAAAATATAAATTGAAAATAGATAGCATTATCTCCATGGAACTAACGTGAAAATAGCCAGTCCAGTTGCCCAAGTTGAGCTCGACGAATCGCTGAAGAGCGTCGATGCTCATTTGTCCTCCGGCTCTGGCGGCAGAACGCGACGACGCTTTCGTTGATTGAGTTATGAGGCTCCGAAATGCGGGAATGGATCGAAGAAACGGCTTCGGATACAAGAAAGTTGGAGGCAGATTTCGGATTCTGCATGGGTTGAGTTGGTTGGGCATTATAGCTGCCGAGATAGAACATGTTGCTGCCATGGAGGGAACTGGAAAGGAAGGTCTGTGTGCAGCAGAAACTCGGTAAGAGAATATCTTATCCCAAGCTCCGCATGTATGGCAGATTCTGTAGCCGACCCGGAATCTTAAACAAGTGGTAACAAAATCCCGGAATCTTGATCTTTTTTTAAAATTAAAAAATAGAATAAATTAGATTAAGTTCTCTCACTTTCATTTTTTTTTTAATTTTTTAAATAACAAAATTATTTATTTTTTTAATTTTGATCAAATTTTTAAAATATTTTTTATTTTTTCATATTTAAAAACAAATTTTAGATAAATAATTTATTTTTATTTTATATAAAAATAAATTTAACATTTTTATCAATATTTAATTAAAAAACAAAAAAAATTGTTCAAAATTTAAAAAATATGAAATGAATAGTTTTGTCATTTTAAAGAATAAAATTGACATGAGAGAAATATTTATATATTTTCAGATAAAATAAAGAAGGTTAGCATAATTTCAAAAATTTTAAAAAAGATCATTGTAATTATCATAAATCTCACGAAAAATTAATGTAATTTACCCAAAAAATTATCCATTACATTTAAATTATTTTTTTTTAAAAAAACACAAACTTATTTATACGTTTCACTCTTTTGAGGATTTTAAATAAATCCATCTTAGTTCAATAAATACAATATTTTTATTGCTATTGGAGGTATTAAAAATAAAAATATCAGAGATTAATGTTATTTCAAAAAATTTATGTAAAATCTTAATAAAATATAAGTTAAAAAATTTATCAGAAAGAAAAAAAAGGATCATTAGAAGAATAAATAGGTCCAAACCTTTTCATTTTGCTTGAATTGAAGAGGCTCCATTGAAAGAAAATGAACTCCTTACATCCGGAGCTCACATGTACTGGTTCCATTCCCTATTGCAAATTGAGTCTGTTTAAATTTAATTAAAATGGAGAGAAACTAAATGTATTGGGCCATTCATTGTAAATTACATTCAATCGCACCAATAGCCCAAAGAAAAGGAGAGAAAAAGAAGCCCATTTATTGGATTTCATTATCATGGATTGTGATTAAACTTTTCTTAGTGAGCCCAGAAACTTACTTGGACGGCCCAACTCATTCATCCATGCACGATTTCTTAAAAATTTATCAGGTGAAACTAGATTCCCATTTTTTTCAATTTTGATGTCGAAGAGTTGTAAAGCTTCCACAAAAAGATGACTCCATCTTAGCTAAGATTCCTATGTCATTGAAGTGAAGGAATAGAATAATTATTTCATAAATTAAAATATAAAGTAAAATAAAAATGACTTAAATTAAAATAAGAATTACTCAACTATTTTTAAGAAATGCTTGAAACGATTTTTAATAAAATGTTCATTCTATAAAATAGACATTTTTAGTTATACCAAATAAGAGTAAGGAATATAAAATAAGCATGCTTGGAATGTCCATTATACCGTACCAAATATGACACTAAGGGAACTGTGAGCCGGCTAACCTTGCATCTATCCCATTTTCTTGTTTTTTGTGGGTCTGATATATTATGTGTCAATGTACCCTTCTTATGATATTCTGTTTTATGTATTATGTCTTATTAAAAAAATGAGTTATATTACACATGACATAATATTATTAGATTAATATATTATAATGTCTCTGTACTAGACTATTTCAAGAATTTTTTATCAGAAAGACGATACTCTTAACTTATTTAATGAGAGCTTTCAATATAGAAAATGCCTTGATAAGAATGTCAACCCCCCCCCCCCCCAAAAAAAAAATAAAGAAATAAATAAAACCCATTCAATTTTGTCACCCCAAAGCCCTAACTCACGCAATTTGTAAAAAAAATAAATATTTGTACTATTTAGACAAGACTTTAGTCCTCAAAGGGAAAGTAAATTTGAAAACTAAAAAAGTAACATTACATGAAATTGAAACAACACATATTAAGCAATGAGTCGGGAATGATAATTTAACCTCATTTGCTTAAACTTGTCATACTGATAGAATTTGGGACTTACTCTGATTATATAAAATAAAATAATAAAATTTTATATTTGTGATAAAGTTATACACTTTTAAAGTAAAACAATGTCATTCCAATTCTATGTTAATGTAAATATATGTTACTTATTTTAACATTTGTAATGTTTTATTTAAAATATATTAATTACAATTAATTTGACAAATAAAATAATTAAATAGGAGAACAACCCTTTATAGATTTTAAACAAATTTGAAAGGTAATTTTGTCATGGGGTTAAAGAAGTCCCCACCTTGTTTGTCATCCTAGATTCTCAACTCTGAAATTTCAAATCTTACCTAAAAAAATTTCTAAGTCTTACCTGCTTTATATAATTGAAGCAGGGTCCTTCCGCCGGTCATGGCGCATTGGATTTGATGTGGACACAGCACAACTACCCAGCGTGAGCACTTTCTTTTCCTTCTGTTTTTATTTTTTTTTCTGATAGAAAGTGAAATGGAACCAAAATATCATGTGAGCATTTAAAAATGCAGAGACAACTTTTTTGAAAAAGTTCAGTTCAGCCCACATGCAAAGCTTTGGGGGTCCAAGAATATTTAATCCTGCTAAATCTCCATCCTCTTATTTGTTTCATTTGAAATCACAAAATTCTCTCATTTCCACATATAAAACCCAAAAAACAAAACAAAAAATAAAAGATTA
Source organism: Nyssa sinensis (assembly GCA_008638375.1). Lineage (NCBI taxonomy): Eukaryota > Viridiplantae > Streptophyta > Magnoliopsida > Cornales > Nyssaceae > Nyssa > Nyssa sinensis. Next base: position 4,083,286 of record CM018043.1, read on the forward strand.
AGTCTTATTTAAGTGATGTAAGTATTCACTTTCTATTCATTTTCCATGAGTTCTCTCTCTTCTTCTATCATTGTATAAAAATAAATAAAAAATGAAGGTCTTTCCACAATCAGTGGCCATTTGAAAATAGAAAACATGGTCACATAACCACGTGGTTTAAGAGAAAACTCAAGAATAGCAACACAATTGCACATTCTCCGCAATGGACGCACATGATTTCTCCAAGAAAACATTTCTTTAAATTGTTTTGGTCAACATACAACAAATTCAAAACCCCAACCTCCAACCACCAGCTTCATCAGATAATCTTCTAACTTTCATCAGGCCAAACTATGATGGACAACATCACGCCCAAATAAAAAAGCAATTTTAGTTTTTTAAAACAAGGATACACAGCTTAATTTTCTTTTGCAATTGGGTTAACGATCTAAAGATGATACAGGAAGGATTGTAGATCTATACTACTACCAGAAACGAACAAATGAGTCCCATACCGCAGCAATGGCAAAGACAGCCGGTATGACAATCTGGCCCCTGAATGTATATCTTGAAGGGCCGCTATTATATTTCACGGGGGAAGCTGCAGGAGGGGGTGGTAGGTTTTCAACAAGGACAGCTAACTTCATCCCACCATAGCAAAAGCCTTTCCCACTAATGAAATAGTAATGCCGAGTCACATTAAGTGGAACCACGTCCCTTCCAGCTCCAGTAGTCCAATTGTGAAGTGGATTATCAGAATTGCAGTTCTGATAATCAGTGCTGTTCACCTCCAGCACATTCATCTGGTTCCTATCATACACAAAAACTGAGAACCAAAAAGAAAAATTACCAAACAGCAATAAATGGTCTGATATAAGGTCTTTAAATTTTTGGTGAGGGCCTTGGATCAATAGACAATAGTCATGTTGCCCACTTTACTTTGTGCATCAATCTTTGGGAAAAAAAGACAGTGATGAGGGCCATGTTGCTACATTAAAATAATATACAAAATAACTATTATCAAGTATATAATAGAGGAAAACAAGACTAATACTTGACACAGATAGAAATAATAGCACCTTGATATATGTCTTCTTAATCATGAAACAGACAAAGTACTTCGACACTAGCTTGTATTATCGTCATGTCCACATTTGTCCAAGTCTTAGGCATAATAACAGTCATTATTTTGGGTGTCATTTTTTTCTCCCTGCACAAGTCTAGCTTTTAACCTAACCCATAAGCACTCTCACTGGCCCGTTTTCCATGTGTCCAAACACTACACTACTATATGATTCAAAATAATAATAAAATCAATATTATGAAATCATTGATAGTTGTTAAAAAATAATGGTTGGGTGGGCAGTTGAGTTTATAAGATTTCTTGATTTCAATTAGTCTAATAAAATAGAGACGGAAGATCAAAAGTATGTTTCCCTGGCACTGCCTTGTGAAAAAAGTTTCTAAAAGTGACTAATAACTTGTTAACACACACAAAGCCAGATAATTACCCACAGCCCCATGGATAATATGTGAACTTCCCAATATTAAATCTATCTATACCAAAAACCAAAGAATTGGGACAAGAATCCAAAAGTGAAAAAGAAAAATTGAGTGGAAATTTTTTCCTATAGCAACACCGAGTGTTTGGAATAAGGTTTTGCTGACTTTTGGATTGTGTGATTTAGGTTGAGGCCAAATGACATGGTATAACAATTACATTGAGGATTTTGGCTTCAAAAGTGTATTTTGATGAGTTCAGAAGTGTGGAATAGTGACAAAGGATTTTCTTCAATATATAAAAAAGGAGATACACCCAATAAGCTGATACTATCCAACATCCACAAAACACAAATACACCTAACATCATACACCTATCAGTACCCATAACTTCTCCCTCATTCAAGCAAGTTGGCAAGGCACCAACTGACAACAAAAAGAAGAACTTGAGAGAAATCATGACACTACACAACAGAACATACAGCAACAAAAACTCAACCACATGTGAGTTTAGAGCCAGCAATTTTTTTTTTAATCAGCAAAAGAAAATTTTATTGATGTAAAAAGAGAGTACAAGGTATACAACTTAAACATTGAGTTTAGAGGATCTTTGGGAATTCTTCAAAATGGGTCCCACTAGATCTACTCCCATAGATGTAAGAGCTTTTGCTTTGCACAAGCTCAGGCACATGGGAGTTGGTGTCATTATCCTTTAGTAAACGGAAGTTATTGGGTTTTCCGGAAAAACCAACCCCATGAGATTTGACTTGGTTCATATTTTAAGCGCATCTTGACGGAACAATTACATACCTCAATACTACTAAAACATACTTATAACATAAAATAAAAAAAATCTAAAACCAATTAATTTGTACTCCACTGAGCCAATTATGTTCTTTCCTAAACAAGCATAATTGTCTCACTAAAATGGTGAATTCAATGAGCTAACAGCAAGGCCCCAACTAAAAAAAAAAATCTAGGAGGATCGATCTAACAGTGACCATAGACACAATTTAAAAGCCAGAGAGATGAACACTTTTAACTAAAGAGAAAAGCGTAACCGATTCAAGAAAGAAATTAATAATGGTTAAGCAAAAAGCTTAAAGAAGAAAATAGAGACTTTAACTTCAATAAGAGACAGAAAGGATCACAAACGAACTGAACAGTGAAAGAATCGAAGTTTAAACATGTATTTCATTTAAAATGACTTACTGAAAAGAGGACTAAGCGATCTGGTCATCCAATCTACTTCCTACTAATACCAAAGATATATTTGTATGTATTTAACTTCATACACATACGCATGCACAATGATGGATGAAGAAAACCAAAACAATTACAAATGCAAGCTTTTACAAGTCCCATAAAATCGAATTGAACAAGAATGAGCATGGATAGCAGTAAAACACAGCTTAAAAATTGAAAGTGAAGGATACAGAAGCGTAGATCTAAGGATAGACACATGCAGAGAAAGTAATCAAAGAGAGAGAGCTTACAGAGCCAGTCACCGAGATAGAAATTTTTGTCTTGAGCCCAAATAGTGTAGTTGACGTTGGTTGTCCAACCCATGCCGGCTCCGACGATGAACCGAGTGGACGAGACCTGTGGTATCATCACCAACGCGGCGCAAGCTAGCACGAACACCAGCGCCGGCGACGCAATGCTCCTTCTCAGCCCCTCCATTGCTCTCTCCCTCTGTCCTTCTCTATCTCTATCTAGAATGCAACACTCTCGCTCTACCTAGAATGCAACGGTATTTATCATCAGAAGTGGGGTTACGTTGTAGATCTACTGCGATATAAGATTGTTTATTACAAATTTACAATAAGAGCCAGGGTTAAAATAATATTATCAGGAGGGCCACTTTAGTAAGCCGCATATGTCGAATTTTTGTTACCTTATTTATTTATGTGATATATATAAGTAGGTATATTATACGAATTAATAAATATGATACGCATAGAAACATGTATATTACACGAATTAATAAAATCGTAAAAATTTAACTTTTGCGATTTACTTTATCAAAATTCATATTCATAGAACCATAATAGATATTTCATTTCTACCATTACATGGTGTGACGATTTTTATAAATTTAGATTGAATTTTTTTTTTTGATAACTTTCATAATTTTAGATTTGGTTTTTTTTTTTTTCATTTTTAAACTTCTATCCATCGTATTCCTTTGGACTTTTATTTTCTTCTTTTACATGTATATATTTAAAAAGATATAATAGTTCATAATTATTTTTTTACTTTAATTTTAAAATTTTTTAAGATTAAACAAAAGTTGTAGATCATTAAATATTCTTAAATATACATGCAACAATAAAAGTATGGAGGTACGAACGAATACAATAAATAAAGTTGAGAAAATAACCGAATCATACAATTTTAATATTTTATAAGATATTCATGAACTAACTTTCACTTCTCTCGTAACGATGAATCCACCAGTCATGAGGTCCACCATAAATGTACACCCACCCTTGCAAAAGACACAGACAAGACAAAATAGATTATGAAAGGTGAGATATCTATCTTTATTAAGCGTAAAAATATTTGAATACAGTGTCATGCACTTTGAAAAGATAAAAATAAAATTTAAGAGAAATTTTTATAAAATATAAGTTTTTTAAAAGAATGACTCCTAATTTAAAAAAATTGATAGTAAAAAAAATCAATTTTTAAAAATTTGTGGCACCAAAGCCCCTTATATCCACATGCATTGTCCTCTTCAATACATTTTTATACTTCATGTAATGTTATATTTTAAAAAAAAAAATGTATTTGAAAATTGATGAGCCTTTTTTTTTTTATAAGAATAAAAAAAAAGTTTTTGACCATTATAATTTTTTTGTTAACAATTTCATATATACAATTCTAACAGACAATCTCCATAAGAAATCATGAATCCTAGTGCACACATTAAAAAAGTACAAACCTTTGACCTGTGCGCTTTGTTCGAGTTCAAAAGCAAAAGTTCTAACATTTATTTTCCAGCATTATCTTGTCAGTGACACTCTGGCCTTCTTTTTTTTTTTTAATAAAAAAATATTATTATTTTTCCTTCTTTCTTCTTGATTTCCCTTATATATATATATATATATATATATAGATATACACATACCTTGATTTTGTTTATCGAGATGCCTTTTGACCAAAATTCAAATTTATCACAAAACAGATTAAGCTATTTATCAACCGATTTGAAAATAACATGTTCATATTACTACGCCAGCATAGTCACCATCACTGACTGACACAATAGTTCGAAATAAAGTTCTATATAATGAAAAAAAAAGAAAAACTCACTTCAACTGTACGAGAATAAATACTTGCATCATTTAAATATAAAGTTAAAATATTTTTTTTTAAAGAAAGAGATGTGGGAAAAAAAAATGAAAGAAAAATATAATTGATGCTGCACTTTTTCGTCCTAGCACATAGTAAGATCCGCGTGCACCATATTGTTCGCTTTGGGCTTAAGAACCCTCATGACTTTGTTCTACCTGAGCGGAAAAGGCCTGATGCAAGGAAGAGGACGACTGGGACTTATAAACGACGTCAGTGCCCGACTCCTATTCGATGTGAGACTCCAAGTGGCACAATAGCTACTCCCTCCAGTCGGGACTGGTGGAGCACGAGAACGAGGCACATGACCCAAGGGTTCCCACAAACGGCGCCGAACTGATGCTGCACTTTTTCGTCTTGGCACATAGTAGGCTCGGCGTGCACCATATGTCGTTGAAAAGATCCATTTGTTTTTTATTCGTATCACAGACCGACCTTATACGAAGTACTTGCGGGGGGGCAAAATATCATTTGTTTTTATATTCAGTCACAGACCCCTTATGTACTTGGGGGGAAAAGTTCAAAACAACAATAGTTTCATAGTTATTCGGTTCTACTGCTGTTACAATTTCTTATTAGTTTGCTGGTTTTGAAGCCAGCAAGCCCACAATCGAGAACCCATTTCCATGTGTTAACAATGATTCTACATATAATGATTATACATTCTAGTAGCAGCAGCAGCTGCAGCAGCATAATGTGAGTTTCCATTTCCACTAAAGCCCCTAAAGATAAAAGGAAAGTAGAACCTCAGTGGCTCGATCTCTTTTTTTTCGAGCAACAAAGATTGATGTCCCACCTTGTAGCCTAGTGAGACCCACTAGTGCAATCCGACTGTAGGGTCCAAATGATGAATCATGATCAAATATATACGAAACAACCCATATTTATTTAGCATCATAAAGAGAGCTAAGAGTCCGACACACAGGCACAGACACAGTAATGTATGTACATATATAAATATATATTTATATGTATACACGTAAACAGTAGCATTAACTAGTTTTAATACGAATGGCAGTCCCAAATTCTATTTTTCTGTACTCGATCATAGAAGGCAAACTTTTTTTTACCTCTCAACTCTTTTTAATCCAGCCTTCTCAATAAATACTCAACTTGCACTTCTTTTGTCAATGGCATGATCCAGTCTCCATACAGATCAGCAACTAAGTTTGGTTTCATTTTGTATATTGGATCAGCACTATCTTCTTCTATGTTGACAATCATCTCTTGCCCATAAGTTTTGGCTTTCATCTCTACTCTATTTCTGACTGCGTCTTCCACTGCAGGGTATGTCAGTATATCCATCAGCCAGACCCTGTCCTGCAAAAGCCCAAGCACCACACCATAAGAAAGTGAGTTTGAAAACCCATCTTCAGCACACAGTATGAGAAGACCACACAGAGAGTTGAAAAAGGTATTTCAAGAAAAGATGCACTAAAATGCATCCGAATAAGGAAATATACTTGTGCTCTAATGGCAGCTTCATATGCATTTGGTGAAGCTCGAAATTTCGCCTCTGCTACGAATTTACCATAGTGAATTCTCTTTGAGAGAGCCTGCATATGGGAGTCCAAGAATACATATTATAAGGCAGACTTGCCAAGTCAGAATCATTCCATTAAGAAAATAACAACAGTTTATATGCAGACATGTCCAGAAAGCCAATAGGACCCCCTTTTTGGAGGGGGTATGTATATGTCCTTTTTTTTTTTTTTGGGGGGGGGGGGGGGGGGGTGTGGATTGATAAAAATAATGTAAAAATCCAACGAGCTATTGGCATGTAGCTTCAAATGTGAAGAGAATGAATATGTCAAGATGTGACTTTACCAAAGTGTGAAATAATGTTAGGCAATTGGTGTACATTGTGAACACAGCAGCTGGTCATTAACACTACACAAGCTGATCTTGTACTACTAAATAAAAGCCACAATATCAGAAACAAGCATGGGAACTGACTTGTGGCAACTTCAAAATCAGACCTTAATTTGGGCACCGACGCATGGCAACTTAAAGATGCTAGATAGTTAGGCACATCCAAAGAGACATGATAAATTGTGTCAATATGGAAGCATAGAGAAAAGAATTAATAAAATTTGAAAGGCAGTGAGTTTCTGCGTGAATCCTCAATAGTATTTTAGAATACTAACCTAGATTCTTTACACAAATAATGACATTAGTGCCTGATTTGGAGATCCAATGGCTGTACAACCAATAATCAACCTTTCCATGGAAGGGAAACACAGTCGATGGACATTTAGGATTTAGTAAAATTCACTATTTTTTGTGCTGAGAGGTGTTTGATGAATATTGTTGGATAACACTTGGTAAAATTGAAATGTAATTATGTAACCAATTAAAGGCACAAATTACCACCAAAATTAAGCCATATAAATTCTCTCTACAGGCATTTCAACTTTCCTATAACATCCATCATACATTTCCAGATGGATATTAACATATTATCTCCTCCTAATAAACTCTTGGAAGTGATTAGTCTTATGGAAATCAAGAGTTGGGACAAAAACATTTGTTGAATATCTGCAGTTTCAATTTTATAATAGACTTTAAAAGAAAATCTTTGAGACCCAAAAAAGATCCCGTCCCTGCTTTACCAGACTCTGAGTATTCTCTTTATTTATTCTGGGGTCGTAAGAGATTAGGCGCATGCTGCCAGTTTTACCAAGGGGAGACAGTCAGACATCATAAGCTTATATGGAAAAAATCAACATTGGACAAAGAATCATTCATTAATAGAAAATTAAGACAAGCACATGACAATTTACAATTAGCAAGTTAGATGAAAGAGAAAGTAAAGTATACAGGAAGATGTAGATATCTAAAGTCGAAATACAAATCACAAACTGAGAACTAAGACACAATTAATTATACCCCATCACAGTAAAATCATTGCCAGTTCAACTGTTTAATTTATAATTAGTTCTACGTGGATGGATTCAGTTAAAATAAATACCTGCAAGCAAATTGTGTCACAAACTGCAGTTGATCCACAATTACCATCATCTCCATCTTTAACTAATCTTGGAAGAAGGTCCCTAAAGTACATATCCCAGACTTTATTGTTGATATTGATTGAATCAGCAATGGGATGGAGAACCTATTTTCATATCAGAGCAAGCTTATATTAAGAGTGGCTAGCAAAAATATAACCTCGTGAGTGTTAGTTAAAACTGAGAACAAGCAACAATTCATAGGTGCGCCCACACACAGAGAGACTATAACAATAGTCATGTTTAACAGTTGATTCCAAAAGACGTTATTATTATTATATATTTTTTGATAGGGTAACACAACCGCCCATTTACAAACCAGAACTGGAACCTTGTACCTCTTCCCTTTGAGAGTGGCAGGATATCATATTAACAAGGTTATATCCTGTATTTGATTGTGGACAACACTAATTGAAATGGAATTGATTTAATTTGATTTAGATATCACGTATCCAACATATCTAAATGATTGGCCTAAAATTTAAATTGAGTATCAACTCTCACGAAGTCATTGACATGTATTCTCCAGGTTTGCCCCAGTTTCAAACTTCTTTACTCGCCATCATCTTACTAAGTTTTTATGTTTCGACTATGTCAGATGAGATAACTGGGGCTTCCAAGAAATTAAAATGAGGTTGCCAACAAGTAATTAAATTATACCCCCGGAGGCTAGCCTATGAGCAGAGCAACTTGCAATGTCAAGCAAAAGCCACATATCTCCATTGCATGTAATATCTCACCTGGGGGTATTGCAAAGGTGGCAGCAGTGGCTCAGGTAAGTCATCAGGGAAGAAAGGATGCTCATCGGGACTCTTATATCTTCCCACCTAATGCGCAATAAAAAATCAATCAGAAACCTGCAATAACTTCCATTCTCTTTTCTTCCTTCCTTTAAATATTTAGGTTTAACATACCTGAGCATGAAGCTTCTCTGTTTCTTTCACCATATAGTCAACCAAAGATCCATGGAACCCATCCACAAAGAAAGCATTAGGGTCATATGTCTCCCCATTATAACAATACTGAGCTCTCTCCAAAAGGCTGAATATTATGCTATCCTCCTGTCGAATTAAAGAATGTCTTATACCCTCTAAAGTGTAGCTCTCACTCTCATCAAGCCTTTCTTTCTTTGGAAATCTAAGAAAAATACAACAAACTTCAGATGTCTTTGGAACAGCTCAACAGTCAGATGCTCAAAAGCTTGAAAGAGATGGCAATTATGTGTTCGTAAACTTTTAATAATGGAATTATGTGTCTACAAGCATGTTCTAGTGTGCATTAAAACATATCAGCATATTGACAACTTTGAGCTTCAGGAATAATCCATTTAGCAATGGCAGGTAACGAAAATAAAATTCAGAAGTTATTAAAGTGATCAAAAGGGAGGGGGAGCATCCAACATTCGCATCTTGACAATTTAGGAAAGAAATCACAGTATGTTTGGCCATGTAGAATTCGTGCGTTGGAATAGGAATTGGAAGAAAACTGGTTTAAGCTCTGCACTAATATGGTCTCCAGTTCCAATTCCAAGCACAGAATTGGTCTGGTCTAATGTCTACCATTTTCATTTTTTTCACCTTTTTTTTGGGTTGGTTGGGGGGGGGGGGGGGGGGGGTGCTGTGGTCCTAATATAACTTAGATTAATTTGGAATCTTTTGATATTTGCCAATAACAAGTAAGTTATAGAACTATACACATAGTTAGTGATTATTGAACTGTATATGATGAATCAGGTTTTGTGCAGTTAATGGAATGTCAAGTTTAATTATAAACCCACCCAAGTTTAAGAAACATATGGTTTCAGTTTGTGCATCTATTTTGGAATCAGAGCTTACTAAAATTCATATGTCAACTCTTTTCATAATTTAGCTTCAATCAAGTTTTAAAGTTGGCTTAATACGCCAGATTACATGCAAAGAAAACATTTAACTTGTATGAACTTGATTATACTCGTACATGCAAGTAAGGCATAAACATTATTCCATAATCCGTGCTATGTAGGGGATTTTCTGCTGCGAGTAATTTGATTTCTCTCAATATAATACAAGCCATAGTTCCAATCACGATGAATGTGGGTCCGATATGGGCACACTTGTGAGCATGGCCATATTTATGCACATTGATAAGGTTCGCCCCTCTCTTGCCCATGAGCAAGAGAAGAATTTTCACTGAGCAAGTCTAATCCAATGTCTAAAACCTAAATATTTGCTTATGCCACATGAAAAATTGTGATGCATCTGGTAAAATTATGTCATGCATGGATCCTAAAAACTCTAATAACATAAATTATCTACATTGCATTGGACTTTGGAGGGAATCCAATTATCATACATTGAATTAACAAATATATGATAGCCGATACTTAGAATCAGAAAACCAACGTTTCAATTACATGAATAATCATCTACATTGCATTAAAGCAAAATCCACCTCTCATATGTAGATTTAACTATTAAAAAGATAAAGAACAACGAATTCAACAGTAAGCACAACAAAAACGAAAAACAGAGGGGTGCTATTTACACTTCAGAACATAAAAAAAAAAAAAATTTGACATCAAGCAGAGGAATTAAGACACCCATATCAGAAGGTAGATAACAAGAAAAGAAATTTATTTGGAAAACGGAATGATTCTGAAGGTGCATGAAGACCTAAAAGCTGAATTGTGGAAATTAAGAACATTAGGGAGAAGAGAAGAGGACATAGTCATATACCCAACGGAGGTTGCATATGATTGGACAGATTGCATGCGATGGTTTGAGAAGCTTGAATGGAGGAACCTGAAGCTGCAATTTTGGCTGCTCCTGTACGCAAAATGGCAAGTGAATTTTGAAAACTTCATACCAATTGGGGAAGACATGGGAGGAGAGGCAACTCGTAACAGCTTCGCGTCCATTGTTGGGCGGCTATCAGAAACAGATAGGAGAGAGAGAGAGAGAGAGAGAGAGAGACAGACCAAGACGGACAAAAGGAGAAGGAAAGAGAGAACCGGTGAGCGAGACGACGACAAGAGGTTGGAACTTATAACATTGGGAAGTGGGTGGGTTTGCGAGGTAGGTGTTGAAAAGTGTTAGGTAGAAATAGGAAACTTCATTATTTGGTGAAATTTCATTTTCTTACGCGAAGGTGTGGTGTCCACGATTTCGACCACACTCGCTCATAGCACTTCTATAAGTTATTTTTTTGACTTAAAATGATTATTTATTATATATTTTAATATAAATTAAATTATGCAAAATTTTTTATTTTTAATAATTAATTTTAAAATTACATTAATTTCTCTTATTTTTACTAACAAACTATAAATATTTTTTCATTTCAATTTTTTTAATTTTAAATTAACCAAAATGTTCCTTTTATTTTATATAATAATGAATTTAAAATTTTAGTCAATATTTATTTAAAAATTAAAAAGAAAGTTAAATCAATTAATCAAAATTGAAAAAATGTAAAATAAAAAATATATAAAATTGACAATTTTGTCATTCTAAAAAAAAATTGATAGAATATGAAAGTTTTTTTTTTATTGGTAACTTGTTAAGTAAAACGGGAAGGTCAATGTAATTTCAAAAATCTCATAAAATGTCTACTCGGTTCAACAAAGGTTAGTATAATTTCATTTATCTCTCTTCTCATTCCACCTATCTATTTAGATCATTTTCAATTAACTTTTCTACCAATTTAGACTCTCCCTATTTCTCTTTCCATTGAATTTATATTTAAATATCAACATGAATTAGATTCATTTTGCATAGCAAAATGAGTCTCATGTTAGAGTAAAAAATTAAGAATTTAAGTACTATTTTAATAAAAGCAATATTACATTTTTAAAATTTTAATTTCAAATAATATGTCATTAACATACATTAAAATTACTGACAATTTTTCATTTATTAAAAGTAATACTACACTTTCTAAAATTGTCTTTTAAATTTTTATTCCAAATAATATAATGTTTGTCACGATTCTAAATTGGTTTAGTAATGGGGGGGACCTACCATTTGCCTTGTTCATTTGGGGGTTGCCTTGTTGCTAAACCTGAATTGGTTGATGCCTACCTCAAACAAGTGTTATTTTGATAGCTACATTCATTCCTTTGAAATTTATACATTATTTTGACATAACCCAAAAAAAAAAAAAATACTTTATCATAATAATTTTGTCACTTATTTTATTTTATTTTTTTTCCAATAATTGTTTATACTACCTTTTTTCTTCTACTTTGTAATGAAAAAATATGAGATTTAATTTAAACACATCTCACGAAATAGTACTTAACTTTTGAAAAAGTGATGAAGCCTTATATCATCACTTACTCAGTGATCGCTGAGTGATATATGTCACAAGAAATCAAACTGTAGTTTCAACAACTTTATATTGTTTTTTATCAATGAAAATTGAGAGAGGGAAAAATATGAAACTAAATCCAAACGCAATTCACAAACAATACCCAATTTTTGAAGATGTGATAAAGTCTCATATTTACACATACTTGATAACTATCGAACGATGTGAGACACTGAAATAATATAGAGATATAGTAAAAAGTGTTAGATAATATAATAATAAAGTTACATCCTTCTCTAACAACTTAAGTTTTTATATGAGTTGGTGATTTAATATGATATCAGAGCAGGTCAAAAGGATCTTGCGTTCAAACCTTACATGTAGCCAATTTGAGTTGGATTGCTGTTGCATATTCAGCTCCTGTTGCAGCTGCGGCTGCTGTTTTCTTGATCTACCCAATTGATTCCAGGCTGAGCACAACATCCTTATGCACCCATTTCACATGTTAGGCGTAGCTGGTGTATTCGGCGGCTCCCTATTCAGTGCTATGCATGGTTCCTTGGTAACTTCTAGTTTGATCAGGGAAACCACAGAAAATGAATCTGCTAATGCAGGTTTCTAACAAAAAGAACTCCCGTCTTGATTATTTTCCTTCTTGATAAAGGGTAATTAAAATGATTTTTTAGTCAAAGATTCACAAATAAATAGTTAATTAAAATGAATCCAAGTCTATTATTTTTAAACTCAAAAGTCCCTTGATCTTTTTGTAAGTAAAATATCATTCCTGCTATCTATATTATCTGTTCTTTCAAATTTACTAACACATATTTTAAGAAAATTTTAAAATTTTTTATTTTGTAAAACATAAATTTATTTTTAATAAACTTTATATATTTAGACTTTAAATATCAAAATCTATCAAATATGATTTATATTATATATTAAATTTTAAAAAATGTATAACAAAATAGTAAAATTTAATTGCTTTATTTTTAACTATATTAAGCCTCGAAAGAAAATAAAAAATAGAAAAACAGCCATTACTCAATAAAAAAAATTTAAAAATAAAAGAAATCCAATTGTCTTAATTTAACAGTTACCTTTTAAAAAGGAATAAAAAATCCCTTCTCTTGAATGCAGCAACTATAACACATCTATACCTCAATTGAAAGCTAACGATGGTATTAATGAGACTGACATCATGCCAATTGCATCACCAATCTGCTTTGCAATATCTTCTATATATTTTCAACAACACCATGTCTTTCAAAAATCAAGGAATATTTGTCTTTGACAGAGGAACCTCACATACTTAAACTTTAAAATAATGCTATTATTACAATAATATTTTTATTTATTTATTAATGTAGATATTTGAGTGTTAATTAATTAAATTTTTTATATATGAAAATACTAGTTAATTAAGTTTATTAATAATTAATAATTATTTTTTTTAAATTCATTTGATATAACTTATAATTAAGAGGTTAAATTTACTTAATATTAATAGGTTAAATTTATTAGTACCCGAATAATTATGTTATTAAATAAAATATATCACAACTAAGTAAGATTAGATCATTACTCCGAAAAGATAAGATTAAATCATTACTCCGAAAAGATAAAAAATGGACCAACAACGAATTTCATTCCGAGTTTCATCCAACTAACAACGTAGATTGAAATTGATGAACCAGCAACAAAATTCAACCATAAAAAAGAAAAAAAAAATTATTTTTTCTCCTCAACAAAAGCAGTAAAGACATTTAAATAAAAAGAATTCATAAGTTTTTACGAATCACAACAAATTAAGAATAATATAATATAAAATAAAAGTATATTAACTATGAATCACCTTTTGAAAATAAATCTTAATCTTCCTTCATATGCCTCGCACAAGTACTTAAAAATGAATTTTTAAAATAAAAATAAAATTGAAAAGAACTGTTATGGAAAGACGCGACGACCATAGCTTTATTACCTTCACCATAAGACAGTTCTATAGCCATATTTATAAGATTTTGTCAGAGAGAGGCCTTCTATTTGGTTTTCGGTAACCTTTAAACTAAAAGGAGAAAACAGTCAACGCGTCCTAATATCGCAATTGGCTAAACCATGTTCAGTGGTAATTTAAATTCAAATTTAAGTTTTACTTAAAATTTGAATAAAATATGAATTTGAATTTGATATTCTTTAACGATCATTTAGTTTTTATTCAAATCCTTTTTAAAAATTTTCACATTATCCCAAAAACTATTTTATGTCATTTTTCTTCAAAAATTATTTTTCTTCTTTTTTTTCCTTCCAAACCTCTTTCACTCTTAATTTTTATTCCCTCCCAAATTTTTTCACCAATTTTTTTCTATTATTTTAATTTCACTCTTTCATGCTACATTTATGTACTTTTTTGTGTGTGTATTTTTTTGATTCAATGTAACTCTTTGTGTGTGTTTTTTAATGATATGTATTTTTTGTGTGTTTTAATGATATGTATTCAATGTAACTCAAAACATAAATCATATTACATTACATCTTAAAATAATATAGAAAATAAAATAACATTGCATTAAAAAAAATATTACGTTAATTAAAAGCAATATTGAAAATAAAATAATATTGTATTGAAAAAAAAATATTACATTAATTAAAAGAAACATTAAAAATAAAATAACATTGTATTAAAAAAATATTACATTAATTAAAGGTAATATTAAAAATAAATTAAAATTTATTTTTATTATTCAAATCTATTTTACCCTTTTTTTACTCTCATATTTTTTACCGTTGTGTATACTATTCACGCCTTCGTCCACTCTGTCTAATCTTCTTTCCTCATGCCTTGTGTATACTATTCACGCCTTCCTCCACTATCTAATCTTCTTTCCTCACGCCTTGTTCACATCACTCCCTTTGTTTTTCAGACTTTCGTCTTATTCTTCCAACTCGATCATCCTCGTTGCTGCCTTCAAACTGTAGGCTCAAATCTTTCCTCATCTCCCAAATCACCAAAGCTTCACTATTGATAAAAAGATTTCTTCTTGCAGTAGTATCTGACCCACAACAGCATCATCATCTTTGTCTTCTCTTATGGCCCACAACAGCAAACCAGCGTAGTCATTTTCTTCACGCCTTGTATATGACATGATGCTGAATAAGAAGATAAGTTCACGCCATGGCCGGAGATGGGGAGAGCTTTTCTTCTGATGCTACCTCCTCCGACGTCATGGCCTCGTCAACCAGGTCTGTTTTCTTTTTCTTGATTTTTTTTTTCATTTTTTTTTCCTTATCTTTTATTTTTATTTTTCATATGAGATGAGACTAGGTAAGAAAAAAAAACTAGCTTTTAAAAATTTAATATTATGAATAGTAATGTACTGATTTGAGTTTGAATTTGAGTAAATCTGATTGATATGAATTTGAGTCTAAAATTAAAGAATAATTTTTATAAATTTTAACTCAAATTTAAATTTAATATGAGTTTAAATTACACTAAAATGCCCTTAGCAGCACTCAAAATTGAATCACAAAACAAAAGATAGATGACAAAACAGAAGTCCAACTCTTCGTTTCTGTCTCCTTCAATCCCAACGCCGCCCACCATAAAATATATATATATATATATATATATATCTATTTTTCCTTTTAAGTGGTCAAGAAGAAGGCTTCTCTAATATATATAATATCATATACATCTTGGCGGCCACATTACTCAAACTCTCCTAATTTGATTGAAAATGTTCAAATAGTCCTTGATTATTTGATTGCTTGTTGATCGGTCATGTCTATCTTTTCGCTTTTATTTTTCTTATATTATTATCTTTTTTGTAATTCAAATTCAGTTAAAAGTGAGATTTAATAATGAAAAATGCTTTAAATCAAGTATGAGTTACATTTTTTTTTATCTATATATGTATTATAATTTTAATAGATCACGTATATATTTACACATAATATATATTTTTTAATTTATTTTATTTTTTTATAATAAAATATATAATTATATAATATACATATAAATGTATATATGACTTATTAAAATAGTGATACGTATGTGTGTAAAATGATTAATTTAGAGTCAGATATTATTCTTTAATGACCCTAATAATAAACTAATCAATTTTTGATCCAATTATTAAATTCACTAATTATTCTCAAACTCATTACATAAAAAAATTATTACACTTTAAAATAGGAAAATTTATAAAACATCTGTTTAGTAGGAATTAAAACTATTGGTATTAGCAATTGGGTATTTTCAAAGTCCAAGTATATTTTCAGAAGCATTGAAATCTCTCAGATGGAGCCATGTGATTCAAGCCATGTATGGAAGATTGAACGAAATAGGGTCGCCTATATGCATTTTTGGTAGATGACTACCGGGGGATTGTCTGTTTGTGTTCTTATATAGAGAGAAGGTAAGTGTGTTTGACAGTAGCGTGCAAAAATGCAGTAACCATGGCAGTCATCCAAGACAAAAAAATCAGAAACATCTTATTATTTGGTAGAGGGTTGGGTGCCATAAATGAACAAGAAGTGTTCCGTGATTTATCGTGTCGACCACAAAGTACTGTGACAAGTTTAGAAATTAGAGTTAGGAGGAATAAAAGTATAGGTATTATCTTCTTCTACAAAAATGTAGGAATTAAAATTTACAAATAATTTTTATAAATACATAAAAATAATTCGGAGGTGGGTCTTAATTTTTATTTTTTATAAATTCAATGATAAAAAATATAATTTTAAACTTTTTTGAGGAGGCCAAAGCCACACTCCAATAGGTGGCATTACTCCGCCACCGTCCGCCACTCACTGTCATGCCACTAAAGCGACCTTTTATTGTGAAACTATCGCCACTGTTACTAGTGTGCCACCAGAACATTATAGTACTACTATCATAACTATCTAATGCACAAGTCGATTCATGATCATCGTTGACGGTTACAGAAATTACTTATATTACTTAGAGTCAGTGTCATCTCTTCTATCGGTCCATATAGTTCATCTAATTTTCTCGTTTCTTATCAACGACTATCATAATTAGACTAAAGATCTTAATTGTACAATGTATATATATATATATATGTATGTACTCGTGCTAGTTATAAATTTGTTACCATAAATGCAATTATTATTATTATTATTATTAGTTTTTTTATGATCAAATGCAATTTACTTTTTAACAAGCTATTTTTCTTTTTTATAAATCTGGAAAACTTTGATACCATAAATGCAATTATTATTATTATTATTAATTTTTATATTTTTATGACCAAATGCACTTTACTTTTTAACAACCTACTTTTTCTATGAATCTCGAAAACTTTTGATTCCCTGATATAAATTGTGGTTGGGAGTCTACTAAGTATATTTCTTCTATTATTTTTGTTGACTCGGCCGGTTCATGCATCGAACCAATCTCACCACCGATTCACTGCCAATATGTAAACCTATTAAGCGAAAACTGGAACGAGTTTCAACTTCGAATTCTGAAGGATTGAAACCAAAACTAAGCCACAGAAGACCGACAGGGACACCTTATCTACTTCCTCGGCTGTCGCCATTCTTACAGTATTCCCCCAAATTTAGCCAAACATCTCTAAATTAAACTACTTTCTAATCGTTCTTGTGCAATGCACAGACTCCTCGCTGTTCTAACACTTTTCCGATTCTGAAATGCAAGTGTCGGCACCAGTTAGGGCCCCGACGTGGGTCTCTACACGAAGACTCTTCGAACAAAAGCTATCAGATCTTCACAGGTGCAGAAACCTAAACCACTTGAAGCAAGTTCACGCATATATATACAAAGCCAATCTTCACAGAGACCCTTTTGTCGCTCCCAAACTCATTGCAGCTTTCTCGCTTTGTCACCAAATGGCGTTAGCGGTTAACGCTTTCAATCAAATTCAAGAACCCAATGTTCATTTGTACAATACGTTGATCAGGGCTCACATTCAAAACTCTCAGCCCTCACAAGCTTTTGCTACTTTCTTTGAAATGCAAAATTGTGGTGTGTACCCGGATAATTTTACGTACTCATTTCTTTTAAAGGCGTGTACGGGTCAATCTTCCTTCCGAATTGTTCAATCCATTCATACCCACATAGAAAAACATGGGTTTCGTTCAGATATCTATGTGCCCAATTCGTTAATTGATAGCTATTCGAGGTGTGGTTTAGCAGGAGTTAGTGCGGCGAAGAAGTTGTTTTCTGTGATGGTGGAGCGAGATATTGTTTCTTGGAATTCAATGATTTCAGGGCTTGTGAGGGCGGGTGAGTTGGATGAAGCTCATTATTTGTTCGATGAAATGCCGGAGAGGGATACTGTGCAGTTGGAATACAATTTTGGATGGATACGCAAAGGCTGGAGAGATGAATACCGCATTTGAATTGTTTGAGAAGATGCCCAATAGGAATGTTGTTTCTTGGTCGACAATGGTTTCGGGTTATAGCAAAGCCGGGGATATGGAGACAGCAAGAAGTGTTGTTTGATAAGATGCCTGTCAAGAATTTGGTTCCCTGGACTATAATAATATCTGGGTATGCTGAAAAGGGGATTGCAAAGGAGGCAATTAGCTTGTACGATCAAATGGAGAAGACTGGATTAAAGCCTGATGATGGAACTATTCTTAAGTATTTTAGCTGCTTGCGCGGAGTCTGGTTTGCTTGCATTGGGTAAGAGACTGCCATGCTTCTATAGAGAGGAGTAAATATAAGTGTACTATTCATGTGTCAAACGCTTTGGTTGATATGTATGCAAAGTGTGGCAGTTTGAATACGGCATTAACTATCTTTAATGGGATGAAAAAGAGAGATCTGGTGTCTTGGAATGCAATGATCCAAGGGTTAGCCATGCATGGACATGGCAAGAAGGCCCTTCAGCTTTTCTCTATAATGAAACAAGAAGGATTTGTGCCTGATAAAGTGACCTTTGTTGGTGTCTTATGTGCATGTACACATGCAGGATTTGTTAATGAGGGCCTCCAGTACTTCCACACAATGGAGAGAGACTATGGGTTGGTTCCTGAAATTGAGCATTACGGTTGCATGATCGACCTTCTAGGTCGTGGGGGGCGCCTTATGGAAGCCTTTAGGCTCGTGCATAGTATGCCACTGGAACCAAATGCCATTATTTGGGGGACCCTTTTAAGGGCCTGCCGAATGCACAATGCTGTAGAACCTGCAAGGAAGGTGCTAGATCAACTGGTTAAATTGGAACCAAATGACACAGGAAATTTTTCTATGTTGTCAAATATCTATGCTGCAGCAGGGGATTGGGACAGTGTTGCTAATGTAAGGCTGCAGATGAAGAACATTGGCACCCAAAAGTCGGCGGGGGCTAGTTCAATCGAGCTAGATGATGAGTTTCATGAATTTACAGTATTGGATAGATCACACCCTAAATCAGATAGGATATACCAGATGATTGACATACTTATGCGAGCACCTTAAGCAAGTCAGGTTATGTGTCAGAGGCAAATGTTTTGTAGATCATGACTGGCTGGACATGCTGCTGGAATGACATTGAACCGTATTCTCTCAATCGACATAGGAAGACTGAAAGAGATTAGTGGAAACAGGACTTGTGAAAATTCCTACATTAGTAAGCTCGGTGGAGGACTTCCTTGCATATGCTTTCGTCAGTCTTACTGCGTAGTGAATTGACATTCTCTGATAGAGTAGAGAAGGGATCTTATATTTCACATTTTATATGTGTACACTCGACCAAACATTGGGCAGATGACAAGTGCCTTTAATTTTTAAATGCTCATAGAACATAAGTTGTGATTCATGCTGTAAGATCTTGCTCCATATGATTAACTGTGGTGCTTAATTTCACCCTGGGATGGGGATTATATATTCTCCAATTCGTGTTTTCTGTATTTCCTATTTCTATCATTTCTGAAATTCACGCTTTTTCATGATTGTACACTGGGACTAATGGACCAAAAGAGACCTCAGAGATAATGAGGTCAAGTATATTTGTTTCATGGAACTCAGAATTGTTGGGAGTTTTTTTACAAGCAATGTTATTTGCCCCTCCTCCTTTCATCTCCTAGTAACATTCTTTCGTAGAAGTAAAACTCAATGTATGTGAGTGGGGATTACAATTTAATCCTTCTTGAAAATTTGACATAGAGGCTCTTAATAAAATGAGTTTGAAAAAAGTTAAGTCAACTCCGTTAGGGTTTATATAAAATAATAAATGAGTTTTTGTTCTACTTGGTCAATATTTATAATAAATTATACTGACTTCTCTGGTTTCTTATAATTATAAAAATTTCTCTTAAAATTTTTAAAATGACACTAATTTTTCATATTTTTACTAACAAATTACAAATGTCTCTCTTTCAACTTTTTTTTTTTAAATAACAGAAGTGTCCCTTTTATGTTTTTTTTTTTGCATTTTTTAAATTTTGACTAATTTTTTCTAACTTTTTTTTTTCATTTTCCAATAAATATTAATTTAAATCTTATTTGACTAAAAATATATAAGTTATTTATCTCAAATTTATTTTTTTATATAAAATGAAAAATTCTTATTTGACTAAAAATATATAAGTTATTTATCTCAAATTTATTTTTTTATATAAAATCAAAATTTCTTTAAAACAAGTTAGAAAAAATGGTCAAAATTAAAAAAATGCAAAAGAAATAAATGAAAGGGGTACTTTTGTCCTTTAAAAAAAAGACTGGAATAAAGGTTTTGTAGTTTGTCAGTTAAAGTAGGAGAGGTCAGTATCATTTCAGAAACCTCAAAGGAGCTCTTTGTAATTATCATAAATCTCTGAAAAAGTTAATGTAATTTATCCTATTTTTTATTCTTATATTAAAAGTTTAGACAAATTTGATAGAGTTATACATTTATAAAAGAAAATAATATTGTTTTGATTCCATTGTAATATACATTTTTTTTTATTTTAACAGATGTAAGATCTTATTTGAATATATTAATTATAATTAATTTAATAAACAAATAAATAAATAAAAATTTTATAATTAAATGAAAACCTCACTGGAAACCAATCCTGTTACATAACAAGACTTAAATAATTTAGGGGGATAATTATTTTGTAGAGAAGGATTTTTCATCCCAAACCCGAATCCGTCTGATTACCATCCTTATAAATGAGACTCATCTAAAATCTAATGATAAATCTCATTTTGTAAGAAGGTACATGTTAAACAATAGTAATGCAAGATGAAGAAAGAGTTGAATTACTCTTCGATGAATTTAGTAAAGAGTAATGATTCATAGCACATTTGTTTGTTCACATAATGATAAATATATATACTTACATAAGTGTATAGGATTGTTATCATGACATTTATATGAGTCTCACACTCATATGAATGTATATATACAAACACGTGTAATGAATAATAATTTTTAAGATTAATTATATTTATTTTTTTTAAGATTTCTGATAATTATATTGATCTTATTTAAAATTTTTGAAATTACAGTAACCTAACAATATACAAATATTCATTTCAGTTAATTTTTTTTCTTCAAAATAACAAAACTACTCATTTCATAGATTTTTTTTTCAATTTTTAATTTTTAATTTTTATTTTTCAAATAAGTTTGGATTAAAATATTAAATTTATTTTTACATAAAATTTAAAAACAACTTTTAAAAAGTTAAAAAAAGGTAAAAAAGATAATTTTATTATTTTAATTAAAAAAATATTTGTATAAAATAAAAAATATCAATATAATTTTAATAATTTAAGAAGTTAGGTAATTAATCATTGTTTTTTCATATAAGACAGGTGTGTCCTGTTGAAAAGTGGAGTGGGTCCCATAGACAGAGACTAAATTGGATTCGGCTAACGGTAGAACGCCGCGTGCATAATTTTCGGGAAACTTCGCTCTAAAGAACATTGTCACTTCTGTAGTTTATTCTGTTCACTTGCCAGTGCTGCTGCAGTCCACTCGGTGGAAAGGTAAGCATAAAGATTATTGGCTCGAAGCTTGACACATCACTCATAAAGTTCTCAAGTTCCACCAGATTGGGATGATAGATAAAAAGCAGCAGCACCATTTCAAGTTTATTGAGCTCAGATAGGTCCACGTATAGTTCCTGCACATATTCTCACCTATCCAATACCACCACCTATACAATTTCTCGTATAAATAATTTATCTTATAAATACTATTTTTTAAATCTTTTTTATTAGACCGATATATTCATATATTTATTTTTTTAATAATATTATGTTATATGTGGTA
The DNA here is from genome assembly GCA_008638375.1 of Nyssa sinensis. Classification (NCBI taxonomy): domain Eukaryota; kingdom Viridiplantae; phylum Streptophyta; class Magnoliopsida; order Cornales; family Nyssaceae; genus Nyssa; species Nyssa sinensis. The sequence continues at coordinate 4,105,649 of CM018043.1, forward strand.
TGACCAGTCATCATCGCATAACACAACTTTATTTCTTCAACCAATAAGATTAGGATGAATAGTTAATTCATTCACTAAATAATAACCCGAATCCTTTTCTTATTATATAATCCTATTACAACGGGATTAGAATTTTCAATCAAATTATTATTAAAGAATTCATTTATATAAACAAATGTAAGTTAAACTTTACGATAAAAGTATATTATCTAATCTGACTCTTAAAGTCATCAAAGAAATATAATCTTAACTAGAAATGATAATTTGTCTCGTCTTTGAAAAGACGGGGATGGGGATGGGGACTGGAATGGGAACAGCAACGGGGACGGATAAAGGATGTTTATAAATAAGTTCAGGGTCAAGGTGAGGACAGGATTGGGATGGGGCTTTAAAAATCTCGTTGGGTTTGGGATGGGTCGAGAGATGGTCAACTCGTTTGATTTATATATTATTATTTTTATTCTCATATATACTATATTTGTCAATAAATTATATTGTATAAAATTAATTTTAAGATTTTTTATATCACACATATTATTTTTTCTTGTATTATTATTATGGTAATAATATTTTAATTTGCTTACTAAAATAAAAATTTTAACTTATTTACAAAAAAAAATTATTAAGATTAAGTGCGAAAGTAATTAGGATAAATTTTTAAGTAAGACGAGGATAAAATTAAAATTAAAAAATATAAATAAAAAAAAACAATTACCTAAAATTCCATCATTATCGTTCCTAATCTTGACACATCAAAGTAAAGTTTATCCAAAGGCAGCCCCCCACCTCATGGATGTCTAGAGTAATGCCAAACTGTATTTATTACTCTTTTCTTGCAGAAAGTTCGTTTTTTCTATTACGTGTAAAGCGTATCCGTTGGCCCATCCTTGCAAAGCTAAAGAGAAAAAACATCCTACTTGAATGGGATGGGATTGAAATCACCTTTGTGGTGCACATTTAGCCACATCTCCATGTATATATAATTGTATCAATGTTCTTATCCTTCACCTTCATTCCATATATAATATATATATATATATATATGCATTTGTGTCAATCTCTCCTTCATCCTACTGCATCACTATCTGCAGCAAAGCAAGAAGGTGAAAAATAAGAGACCAAACTTCATGGAAGCTTGTTTTCTCTCTTCAAATCCATTCACAAAAACCATAAAACTTGTTCCATCGTTCAAAGCTAAGTTTCTCACCCATCCCAAGAGAAATTACAATCAGTTTCATTACAAAAAGATTGCCATACCATCTTCTATTACATGTAAGTACCCCTATTTTTCTTCTCTGAGTTTGCATTTGTTCTTGATGATTGATATGATGGCCCCATTTTATAATGATTTGATTTGAGTGGGGCTGTGGGATCTTTTATGCCATATGATCAAATGATTAAGAGTAAGTCTTTTGAATTATGGGTCTGAAAACAATTAGATGTATGCAATCTTATTTTGCTATATGATTTGCCGATCCTAGGTTGCCATCTGGGGTCACCGTTGCCGGAAGATGATAGCAAACCTTTTGTTGGTGCTGATTGGCGATCATTCAGGGCAAGATTAGTCGCCGCAGAAGGAGCATCAAGGCCGGAAAAGCCTTCCTCTGAGGTTGATCCCGATACTGCGGTGGATCAGTCACCACTCATCACAATAGGCGATAAGTGGGTCCACACCATTCATGAGCCTGAAAAGGGTTGCTTGCTAATTGCGACAGAAAAGCTTGACGGGGTCCATATTTTTGAACGGACGGTCATTCTGCTCTTATCAATTGGTCCGGTGGGTCCAACTGGGATTATACTGAATCGGCCATCCTTAATGTCAATCAAAGAAACGAGATCAACGGTGATGGATGTTGCAGGCACGTTCTCGGATAGGCCGTTGTTCTTTGGTGGGCCCTTAGAGGAAGGGCTGTTCCTGGTGGGCCCTAAAGGGGGTGATGATGGGGTGGAGAAGAGTGGGGTGTTTGAGGAAGTGGTGAAAGGGTTGTATTTTGGGACTAGGGAGAGTGTGGGCTGTGCTGCTGAAATGGTGAAGAGAAATGTAGTTGAGGTAGGGGACTTTAGGTTCTTTGATGGGTATTGTGGATGGGAAAAAGAGCAATTGAATGATGAGATAAGGGCAGGTTATTGGACACTAGCTGCTTGTAGTCCAAGTGTAATTGGGTTGGCCAATGTTGGAAGAGTTGAGCTGTGGGAGGAGATTCTTGGGCTTATGGGCCCTAGAAAGGTTCGGTGACTCTTTAGGCCTTAAAACTTTTGTGGCACATCTACATTTGGGCACAAAGTATCCGCAATGTGGGTATTTGTTTGGTGACATGTAATTGATGATTTGTAAATGTTCTTTAGTAAAATCTAACTTTTTTTTTAAAAAAAGCCCATCAATAATAATTTTAGAAAAGAAAAACTTGTAAATGTGCCATAAAAAGAAAAAAAAAAAAAAAAAACAATAATACAATCACCACCACCAAACCCACCACTTGATCTGCTAGTATATTTCGTAGATGGGGTTATATATGAGTCGACCTAAGTTGAGTAGTAGATTGTTCAAGTTTGATTCATTAAAATAAATGAGTTTCAAATTGTATTCAAGTTTGATTTGTTAATATTTTATGCCGATTTCAAACGAGCTTTTCATCGAGTCGCTCACGAGTCAAGTTTTAGTAACTTAATTTTTTATATACTATCAGATTATTTTTGGTTTATCGAACAGAGCGCAATAAATTTACAAGCATCAAAAGATGTTTATGTTTGATTTGTTATTCTTACGAGGCAAACTCGAACAAATCTTTAACCAAACCGATCTTAAATAACTCAACTCGATTTATAACTCTATTATTAACATAGACTTGAGAGCAGCAACACAGGGCACCCACACAAAAATTGGAGGTCCAACTCTAAATTAGTTTATTAAAATCCAGGTGTTAATGAAGAGGGAGAGAAGAGCCTTATATATAGACCACAGCAGCTAGAGACGGGCGATGTAGGACAATCCAACATGCCCTCTGCACTACAATGCTCGCGTAGGGAAGCCAGGTGAGCGCTCCCGACTTCCTCTAGCTCAAGGTTGGATCTCTGGCATGGCTCTGATACCATGTTATAATTGGAGAGTCAACTCTAAATTAGCTCTTTAAAACGAGGTATTAAGGAGAGGGAGAAAAAAACTTTAAATATCGCACAATGAAGCAAGAAATAGGCGATGTGGGACAATACAACGTACTTAAATTTGATTTTAAATACGGGGTTGTTAGTATTTAAACAGGAAAATAAAAGGATACAAGCACATGCAAGTTTGATGTATTGATTCTTAGTGGTCTTTTGAGGAGAGTTCTACATTTTTCTACTACGGTTTTCTTTATAGCCTGTCAGGCATTTTCAACTCTTTAATAAAACTCAACCGGTTCATTCATTAAAATAAATAAATAAAAAGGCTAGGTTCTGGTTTTTCAAATTAATAGAAAGCTCAATGTCGGTCCAAGCAATTAATGTTCATAAACAATATTGACAAATGACCACATCTGAGAGAGCCCCCCATTTAAAAATCACAATTATATCTTGAGCCCACTAGATTCACTTGGAAAGCGATTACCAAATTGAGGTTGAAATTAGACCATATGTTCGTTAATCACAATTAATCATGTGTATCATGTTTTTTCTTCTTTCCTTTATCGTTTTTGATAACTGTATATCCGGACCAACTTGCGTGCACCTCGACTAATTTCATAATCTTAAAATTAATGATCGAATAAATCTCTACTAGAGAGAATTGAACTCGAGATCTTGAATTTTCTTCTCGTGGGTCATCCATTTGATCATTTGAAATCTCACAAGCTTCTAAAAGTAGCTTTGTTTGAGGGTTTTTGAAATATTAGCTGAATTTTGATTGTTTTCTATCAATTTAAACACTTTTCCATAGTCCACGTGAAAAAATGGTACATAAATGATCCAATTTCCAAAGTAATGGTCAATAAAAAGGGGCAATTATGCAAATCCTTTGATAATTTTATGTCTTCTCGTAGAATAAATTGGCCAAATAAGACTATAACGAGAGAGAAGACCAAAAAAAAGAAATGACGATAGAATTAATAGACACACATGACACGTATGGACGAGGCTAGCTAAGGTTCAATTTTATATTTTTGCATTTTTTTTTATATATTTTAAATATACTCTTTTAATTTATATTTTTGTTCATAAGTCTAAAATATTTTACACTTTACCCTTATTTTAATTTCAATTTGACCTTTGATTAAAAATTTTATTGGCTTTTTGTTATTGATTTTTTTTTTTTTGTATTTTTTTAAAAGTTTTTAGGGTCTTTTTTAATTGAATTTTTTTTATCTAATTTATAAATTCTTTTATATCAATGAGTTTAGTTACTTACAAAAAAAAGTAGTATAAATCAATATTAAAATTTAGTACTTTTAAAAACTTTAAATTTATGATCAAATATTAGTAAAAAAATTTCTCCCCTCCAAAAAAAAAATATATATATATATATATATATATATATATATATTCCTAGTTAATAACCTTCGAGATGATATACACCCTATTTTATTAAAGGGTCACCCAATCTCCACTCTCTGGAGATTCTCTAATTGGTCATCTAAGTTTTAAAAAATACAATTTTAAGGAATAAAAAAATAATATTTTAAAGTCAAATGAACAAATTGAAGCTGGAATAAAGATTCCCTTATTGAACCTGAGTTTGTTTGTTAGGTAGAATGTCAATATCCAATAAAGACTATGACCTTGATGGATTTGTCAAGGAAGTCTCAGTTTTGGACTGTGGGAGGTTTTGCAGGGAGAGAGAAAACAGTGTCAACAAATTGAGGATTTTAATTAAGAAAAGAAAATGTGTACTACTCACTAGTGACTGAAATTGGCCCATGGTGATATAAATTAGATACATCACTATCCCTGAAGCTTCACCCATCTTATCCCACTCCCACCTTTTTTCATAACTTTCCAGGGAATATAAAGACTTTCAAAAGTGATTTGGACATATGAAACTGGGATGATAGCATTAAAGTGGGAGAAGAAAGAAGGTAAAAATGTAGTCCTGTTTGTTCAACGGTATAAAAGTATTATTAGAATTCAGCAGTTGAATGAGATGAGAGTGTGATGTAAAAATGTTATTTAAATTAAACAGTTAAGTGTTTGTATGAGTTGTTAAAGAATGCTTAATAATTATTAAATGAAAATATTTATTAAATTTCGTAATGAACTTACTAATTTAATAAAAAAATTAGGCTTATCAACTTAATCAAAATTGTAATTTAATGAAAAAATTATAGTCAATAAATACAATTTGAATTTCATCCAAAGAGTCTCAAAATTAATTGAGACAAAATCTTTTAAAACGCATTAAGTGCAATTGAACTACTAATCCAAACAACCTTGTAATGAGATAAGAAAGTTCTGTATGACGGAGTGTCTAGGATTCAACTTTGCTTGTTCGAAAACGCTGATTTTGCCGCTCGTCAAACATAGGTCAAATATGACTAACAAATGCATTAATTAAAAGTTGAAAATAATGAGTCTGTCTGTCACAAAAAAGAAGATTTAGTCTGATGCAAATAAGCTGACTTAAAATATCACATTATCGATCATTCAAAAAATTAAAAAAAAAAAGTTTAAAAGGTTGTAATAAAACAATAGCGTAGAATAATCTAAGTAAAGGTAAAAGCGGTATTAATAAGGTATTAAGTAAGAAAATTTTTACTCTAGTCCTTTTTATAACAGCATCTTTAACGGTAATTCAAACTTAAATTTTAGTTAAAATCTTAAAATAATTATATTCAATTCTTAACACAAATTCATACAAAATTTAGTTTTATTCAAATCTACAAAATATTTTTCATGGATTCAAATAAACACCAACTTAATTTATTCATAACCCAAGAAAAGCTTATCACTCTATTCAATTGCCCATATGATCATACCAAAACCTAAACTAATGTTTGGCTAAAAAATATTAGGAAATAAAGAACCAATCAAAAACAAAAACTAACCCAACAAGACAGTAATATGGAATTGTTTGGGACAATATTTGCATTTATATTTACATGGTCGATGATCTGATTAAGTTTTTAAAATATTTTTTGTTTGAAAAAAATTATCCGTCACAATTTCTCCCCACCCCCCAAAAAACCACTTCTCAAATGATGAATTAAATATGAATAAATTGTACTTTTCATTCTTATAGTTTTGGGTGTGTGTCACATTAGTTCTTGTGATTTCAATTTCTATGTAATCTTTATTTTTGATTTTTTGCTCGTTTGAATGAGTAGTGAAAAAGTACGGTTTGAAAAAATTTATTCTAGTAGTTTAACTAAAACATCTGTTCTAGACTTAAGACATGTTTGGATGGATAATGGCGTTTTTGAAATGGGTGTTTTGGAATCTAAATCAGACTTTTTAAATTTTTGAATATTTGTTTCGACATTTTCGAAACACTCATTTAGATGTTTTTAAAACCAAACATCTATTTCGAAAAAGTGTTAATAAAAGACTTTTCTAAATTTTTGTTTCAAAAACGCACATTTTTTTTTTTTTTATCTATATAACATATCTAATATTTTTAACAGTTCATTCAAATACTAAAAAATTATTTAAGCGTGTTTCAAATATAAGCCTGCTTCAAATACATTCATTCAAATACTCATAATTTAATTCAAACTATATTTTTTCAAATTATACTTTTCCTCCTTACTTATTCTAACAAATTGCCGTCTTAAAAGTGTAATTTATAAGTTAAATCAAATACTTAATTTTTTTTTTAATAAATCAATTTTAAACTTTAAGACAACCCTTTGAAATTAATTACACTTTGTAATAATATAATTCAATCATTCAATGCCCTCAACAAATTTGATAAATTCGATCACGCATTCTTCTCGTGCCTTATATATGTGCGTAAAAGCACTTTCGGTAATTTATGATAACCGAACGCAACTTGCTACTCACGATAAAATCTCACAGTGGTCCCCATCTCCCCCGTCTACATTCTCTCACGACAGGGGAAGAGTCCATTTAGGATCAGATACGAAACACGCGCTATACAGCCCGTGAAACATACTCTCTAATAGCAGATTGGGTTTTAATTTCGTTCTCTCTACTCTGTGTAGTTTGGTACTTCAATAAGCGGAGAACATTTACACGCGCCACATATACGCGTGGGTATTGTATCAATAATGAGATCAGCTAGTGCTTTTTGAAAACTGTTAATCTTAAGAATTTTGATCCGGTGGGTCGCGAAAATATAAATATATATAATAATAATGAAAATTAAGAAAGACACTCTTATCAATATAATAACCCACTCGCATATAAATTTACTCAAAAAGCATGGAAGGTGGAGAGAATCTGGAAAAAAAAATGAAACAAATGTCCGTATCTTTCACTTCCTCAAAAAGCCAGTAATATATATATATATATATAGACACACACACATACTCACACACATATTATAAGATGGGTGTAAAATGAGAAAGAAAATGATTGAATTAAAGCCATACATGTTGACAAATTTGAAGTCATTGTTGTTTAGAAGTTCATTTGTTTGTGTAGAGAGAGATCTTATCTGGGATGTGGGATCTCTCACATATCTGATGATCAGATAGCGGCCCAGCAGATTGGAATTTCTCCATATTCTTTTGTGCGTGATGATCATCTTGGAAGCTTCTCTCAATGGCAGTACAGAAGCGCCCACTTTGTTGTTTGGGCTCTTTGAGGTTTTATTTGGTCCATGGGCTTCTTGCGATTGACTTCTGTAATGCGAGCGTGAATTGTGATGACTGAATTTTGAATGGATGTTGTTGGGTTTGTGCTCTGTTTGTCAGTTTCTGGAAATTTGTTCAATTCATGGTCGAGTTTTGAAAAAAAATAGTTAGCGGTGATTATACGGGGATGAGGTAATTTTTTATTATTGAACTTAACGTCTTTATTTTGTTTATTCTGGGTTTGGGTCATTTCTGGTTTTCTTGCTTGATTGTGTGTTTGATTCTCTCTCTAAATTATGTTTTTCTAATCTGATGAATTCTTAGTCTTTTGAGTTATATGGGTTATTTAATTGGAATTGCCTAATTGGGCATTAGTTATGCCAAGGAAATTGATACAATTCTGTGTTTTTCACAGGAGTATTTAAATTGGGTCATGTTAGGATTTAGGTAAAAGACCTAACATCTCTTTTATTTTGATAATTAAGATGTCTCAGTATCTTTGATTCAGTTGTCATCGGATGCCCAAACACCGATAATTATATTTGAAATCCATATCCCTTTCAAATAAAAATTTTATTTCTGGAAATATTACAGGTAACAGGATTCTATTCCCCAGAAAATTTTTGATACTGGGATGTCTTGAGGTTGAGGATCTAGTATGCTGAGGTTATCTACAATGATGGGAAGTTTCTTCGGTAAGTAATGGTGTCTCACACCCTTGAAGTCTACTGTTTCAAAACTTGGACAGTTCAAATTTCAAAACTAGCTGTGCCCGATTGTCTGTGACAGAAGATGAGAATGCTATTTGTGGATATTTTGGTTTCTCTCACTCCTTATCTAGAGATATGAACGTTGAAAACTGTTTAAGTCAAGCCTCTATTCAATGTTGAGACATACTCCACGGCTGCAATTATACTCTGATTTGTTAACAGAATGCTGCTGTTGTTTTACACTTCAGCTTTTGTGAATGATGGGTTGGATTATAGCTCTGATTACTGATCTAAACCTTGTGTATCATACAATACATCATGTAGTTTGTATAACCTATTCTTAGCAAGTTAGCATCTTCTGGTTTTTATGACATGGCAAAAAACATAACAGCGATCTAGATTTTGCATTCGGGGGCAGACAAATTGAAATCCATGAATGCATAGTTGTGGAGTGACAACTAAAACAGCCATAAACTGTTCACAGCATTGTAGAAACTGAACCATCAATATAGGGATTCTTTCTCGAGGAATTGAACTGTCCTGCAAATACCCATGTCAGATGTTTGTCACTATCATAGTTGAAGCAGGGATGAGCCGGAGTGCATCAAATGGCTGTAACATTTCTGAAAATATCTGCTAATTCATGCACTCCCTATTACTACGCTGCTGACACAGTGACACTCTGCATAAACAAAAGTTGTTACAATATCCTCTCAAGGGTTAACCTTTGTTAAAGAAATTGCAAGTTTTTCGTTACATGTATCATTTTTTTTTCCTAATAAATATTGCTAGACATGCCATTTTGTCCATTTTAAGGATGATATATTTTCCTAGTATATTTTTCATAATCTCTTGATTACATTTCCTTAAATTTTCCCTGACATGCTATTTTGGAAAGAATCGGGTTCTGCTTTCTTTTGAAGATCTAGTAACGATTCTTGTCAACATCCTTGGCATATTGATGTAATCGACTATCTTATTAGTTTCTAAGTCAAACTAGTAATTTTCTTTTGTTGATTGCAGGAATGGGTACTGAAATACAATCTAAGACATACCTTCCGGGATATTATTCCATGAAGGATCTAAATGATAATGTGGGAAATAGTTTGTGGGGTCTATATCATGAAGAAAAAACCTTGAAAAATGGCCAGTACCATGAATCATTCTTTCCAAGGCCAGCCATAGATGGATATTTAGGGTATGATAAGGAACAACTGAGGCAAACTATTTTGAAGCATGAGTCCATATTTAGACATCAGGTATGCACTATCTCTCAACTTTTTCACTTGAGTTATGAAGTCCAGTTTGCAATGCCTTTTAAACTGACCTTCAGAAAGATACTAGAATAATCTTTTAATGATCTGAGTTCCTGATTGATTAATTCATATTTTTACTTCTAATTTATTGAGCATTCATGTGAATGTCATGGATTAATAAAATAAGGGCTTGAAGCAAAATGGACTTGTTTTTTTTTATTTAAATATCCAATGCATTTCTTTTACTCTTTTTTTTGGGGGTTATTTTTAACGTGTTCTATTCATCCAGCTCCAAGAACTCCACCGACTTTATAAAAGACAGAGGGACTTGATGAATGAAATTAAAAGGAGTGAAATACACAGACATCTGATATCAGCAGAAATGTCACAGTCAAGCCTCTTTCTATCTCACATTCCTTTTAAAGATGCTAAGAAGGCATGTCATGCTTCTAATTTGCCCTTTATGGATTCAACTTCTGGTGGACAGTCTACATTAGGTACACATAACATCCAATCTTCTCTTAGCTTTATGAAAGGGAAGAACACCTCCAGTCCTTTTCCATTCCAAGACGGAGTATTTTCAAAGGACTGCGAAACTCTTGATTCTAAATGCAACATGTTTCAGAAAAGCTTGTTCAATCTTGAACTTTCGGCTGATTACATGAATAATGAAGAAAAGCGGCTAGAAGGAGTTTCTGGAGTGTCAGGGGTGGAAAGTTATCCTCTTGACAGGAAATGTGAGGTCACACACAACAGAAATGTAAACTTGATTCTCGGCAGTGATCTGAAATCTGGATGCAATGGTGATGCTTCAAGATGTAATTTGTATTTAAGGAGTACCTGTGATATGGCTGATTTGAACGAACCTATCCAGGTGGAGGAAACATCTATTTCGGCTTCTGTTCATAATGTAGGCAATATCACCCGTCGTGAAGAGGATATACAAAGGCGGGTCTCTTTGAATTCAAATGCAGGCTTCTGTATTTTTTCTAAGGAATCTGCTGGAAGCTTCCTTCTAGGGAGGGATGGAGGAATTTGCATAAAAAATTTATGTTCAGAGAATAAAAGGAACCAAAAGGAGCAGTCAACTTGTGACTTCGAAGCTGGTAAGGATGTTAAGTAATATTTCCTTTTCCTCCCCTTTTTTGGATACTTTTTTTGAAAAAAAATTTCAAGTTTTTGGTTTGGTTTTTATTTCATGAGGATTCTTTATCATAGCTCCTCTTTCTTATTTGAGCCAATACAATGTCATCTGAAAGCTGTTCTGTCCTTTCCTGTTATTGCCTGGACGTGCTATTCTGTTTTCATCCGAATGGCTGATGAAAAGGATTTAGAGGTCCTCCGTCCCTGTATAAATATGTAGTTAACATTTCTTGATAAAAAATTGGGGAAGGCCGAAGGATTAATGATGCAAACTTAAAACTGAAACTGATCCTGATATATCTTAAAATTAATAGACAAGTGATCTGTTGGGATTTGAGCTTAATCACTTACAATCTAAAATGTCAATCAATATGCATATAACTGGTAAAGAGATATTCTTCTGAGATTTGTGTGCATCTATATGTGATAAGAGTCTTTATCTTGAAGAATGCTGCAAACTATGTTTCTTAGAAATAGAGGTGGAAGTCATTTCCCAACTTCTGTCTGGTGTAAAGAGAGATAAATGTATTACTTTATGGTTGTTCCTTTTTGGAGCCAATGTTGCTGTGATCCTTTTTTTTATTTGCCCCAGTAACAATTTCCACTGCAACAAACAAAGCCTCAGGGAAAAAAGAATTTTAGCAGTTTAATATACAAGGCTACACGATATAAACTGTTCATTTGATTTTGCTAAAACCTCTTTTTCAGGGCAAGCTAGATGTCACACCAATTCTTTGCATCGAGTTGTGTCTCCAGAAGATTTGCCTACACCATTTAGATCTTTGCAACTTGAGCCTAGAAAAGCACATGAGCCTATGACATTTCTCCTACCTGATCAGAGTAAGACAGAACCTCAGAGAAAAAGGAAAATTTTTGGTGTTGAAATTTCTAAAGGTGGGCATGATGAATCTGCTGTGTCATCCCATACACCCAATATGCGCCTGCTTGTTCCTCAAACTGATGTGGCCAACTCCAAGTCATCCTCTGGCTCTCCTTGGAGGAAGCAATCGAATAGCTTGAGACAGAATGTTATATCAGTTCAAGAAAATCCTTGTGCTAGCAGCTCTGATCCATCTAATAAGAGTTCTGATACGTTGATGCAAAACCCAGAGATTATTGGAGGCCAGATGCACATTAATAGCAGTTTGAGGTCAATTTCAAGTTCAACAGTTGATGGATCCTACCAAACTGGTCCGTGTCTTGGTTCCCAGTCAGACACCAAACAATTACTGGTTTGCTGCTCATCAGTGGGTTATTCTCCAAGTGGTATCAATGGCATTATTTCAGTGACTGAAAAATTTGTGCCACCTGGTCCTATGAAATACTCTGAGGTTTCAGAATGCATAAATGTGAAGCCTGCAAAGGATATAGACACGAATAAGGTACCTCCCTCCAGGTTTCAGGAAGAGGTGATTCCTCAACAAAATCCTGGATCTTTAGATGGGAAAAGGAAGCACGAGAACCCTAAGGGAGGTCTGCCTTGGCTTAAAGCAAATGCATTTTCAAGTGGTGAACAGACCAAAGAAATGGAATGTTCTTATCAGGTGAATTTGGATTCTTTGAAAACCTATTCTGAGCAGTTTTCCAACAAAACTGAAATAGGAAAGGGCCCCTCTCAAAGTTTGGTGCAGGATTCTACATCATCAATGTGTGCACATGGTGCTGAGATAAAGAAAATTGAAGTAGGTGAATGTCGGAGTAATAGCAAGATTCTTGGGTTTCCCATTTTTGATGTACCTCACACCTCTAAGGATCTAACTTCTCTGAGCTCTCCCTCCAAGTCTAATCGCCTTGCTTCTGATGTTAATGGTATTATTGCAAGGAAGGATTTGGTTGATGATCCTGAAATCTGGAGATCAGCTTGAAGTGAAGGATCTTGTTACTGAGAAAGGACTAGGTAATTACATTTCTGGTTTAAGACATCACATTGATTTGAACTTGTGTCTAGATGAAGAAGAGGCTTCAACAGCACCCTCTCTCCCCAGAGCCATTGTGAAGATTGCTACCACTGAGATAGATTTGGAGGCTCCAGCAGTTCTTGAATGCGAAACGGACCAATCACCTGAAACAGATTCATCAAACGATCAACTTAAGAAGCCTTCTAAATTGTTGTTAGATGAATCTAAGGAACCTCATGAAGAACTTGTTAGGGTGGCAGCTGAGGCTATAATCGCCATCTCGTTTTCCGCTGTGCATAATCTTTTGGATGATGCCACTCATCTTCCATCAGAAGCTTCATCTGGCAATTCCCTCCACTGGTTTGCAGAGGTAATTTCATCTTACAAGGGTGGTCTTGAGGAAAATGTTAGAGCAGTTTCCACAGGGATTGACAGTACCTTTCATGAAGAGGCCATTCCTGATGGGATGGATTACTTTGAGTTCATGACATTGAAGTTGACAGAAACCGAGATAGGGGACTGCTATAAGCCTCCGGCCTTGGAGAACCAGAAAGATGAAGAAACTGGGGCCACACGATTGCCAAAACGACCTCGGAAAGGTCAAGCAAGGAGGGGGAGGCAGCGGAAGGACTTCCAAAGTGATATACTGCCTAGTCTTGTTTCTCTGTCAAGGCATGAGGTGACTAAGGATCTTCAAACAATTGAAGAGCTTTTTAGAGCTAGTGGTTGCACTTGGCAGTCAAGACTGTCACAGAGAAACACTGCTAAGAAAGGCAGGGGGAGGAGGCGTTTAGGGGATTCTGCTCCCTCTCTGGCTGCAAGCACAGTTTGTGCTCCCCCAATACAGCAACCTATTTATGGAGAACTGAGACTCGAGGAGAAAAGTCTAACAGGGTGGGGAAGAAGGACCAGGCGTTTGCCAAGGCAGAGATGTACAACTGGAAATCCTACTTTCGCTTTAAAATGTTGAGTTGCAACTTCAGAGCTTTTTAGAGGGAAATGAAGAGTAGTAGAGCCAAACCGGGAAGTGGGTAATCAGTTATCATGGCTTTGTCGGTTACTTTTCCGAATTCAGTTGTGCTTGTATATAAATGAAAAGAGTGGTCTTGAAGAATGGGGGACGCTAATCTCAAATTTAGATTTATACACACGTCCAGGTCTCTTTGTACGAACATTATCTTTATTTTTTCCCTCTCTAATTCTGGTTTCCATCCGTGAAAATTTTCAATTTTCACTAGTTATCTTCACTTTGATTAATGCTATGTACATTGCATTAGTGGATCATGGATGCTACATTTAGAAGTTTCATATCTTACCAGTTTTAATCGAAAATGAGACCGGGAAGTTGGCAAGCTGTTTTTGATGTGTTTGCAGTACCATTACAAGCTACGAGCAGTGATGATGGCCCTGTTTTACTTTGCATAGCAAGAAACGTTGGATGGCTTGTTACTCTTTTGATGGAATCAGGACATTTCCATTCGCACATCTCCTTTTCCACCATCTTTTGTTGCTGGGTTAAGCTTATGAGAAACATTCTAGTACATGCACCACCTTTGGCTTTGGGGGCATTTCGTGCCCTAGAGAGATCATGGATTGATGCTATCCATGCCTTCTTATTTTTCCAAAAGATGGATTATTGGATTGGTTATCCATAAAGATAAAAGAAATTTTTTTTGTAGTTCCGCCAATGTGCAGCGACGAGGAGCCAATCTGGTTGTCATTGAGTAGAATTGGAAGAGAGTAAGAAAGAGAAAAAAGTAAATTAAAAACAACTAATTCAAATATGACCTATCGTTGTCCCTTCTTATCCGTTAACGTGAATACTCACTCAACAAAGTCACCTCAATTCATTTAAATTCAAATGGTACTAAATGCTAAACAGCTAAATATTCAATTATTAATTAATTCTGTATTACTTAAACTCAAATGATACTTTGTACTAAACAGTTAAATATCTAAATATTAGTTAATTCTGTACCATCTAAATTCAAATGGTACCTCTATTAGATAGTTAAGCACTCTGTACAGTAATCAATTACTTAAGTTATTTTACACCAAAATTTAAATAAATTTTATTTGAGTTTAAATGAGTTGAGATAACTTTGCTAAATGGACATCCGTATCAGCTAGTAAGACCTTTTGCTCAAATAAGAAAGATAGCATTATCGATGGATCATCATTCAATTAAATTCACCAACGGGGGCCCTGTAATGTGAAATCGGGAGGGGAGAGTCGCGACTTTCTGTTATGAAGTTAAAAAATGCTTTGTTCTCTTCTATGTTTTGCTTTATCGATCCTCTCCATCTACTCTAATCTCATATAGAAATGAATGTTCTCTCATCTGGGTTTCATTCACTATTCAAGAAAAACAACTCAATACAATCTATAAAACTTATTTATCTGTCCTTCTCTAACTTAAGGTACAGAAAAGCCACTCTTCCAATCATCATCAATTTCGGAGAAATTTGCTTCTTGCTTGGAGAATTGTTCAGATATTTTTTCATTGAGAAAATTTCATGCTTGCATATTCATTTTTGGGCTCGAAAACAATATCTTTTTGGGCTCTAAGCTTCTTAATTGCTACGCCGAGTTTGGTTTCTTAACTGAATCAAGATGGATATCTGATAGGATCATCAATAACAATCTCTCTCTTTGGAATTCAATTCTTGTTGGGTATTTTAGAGCTGGTCACTTCGATGAAGTTCTAAGACGATACCTGGATTTAAGACAACGAAAAATTGGTGTGGACAGTTCAGCCATTACATTTGCTTTGAAGAGCTGTATTGAGTTGGGAAGTTTAGATTTTGGAAGAGGAATTCATGTGGATGCTTTCAAATATGGGTTGAGTGCTGATAGGTTTGTGGGTTCATCGCTCATTAAGCTCTACTCTACATGTGGCAATATCAACAATGCAACTATTGTGCTTGATGAAATAATTGAGAGAGATGTTGTTGCCTATACGTCAATGATTACTGGGTATGCTCAATGTGGTGATCATTGTGCTTATGAGGCCTTTAGAGTTGTTCGCCATATGCAGGAGGAAGAACTCTATCCAAATCGGGTGACTTTAGTGAGCTTACTCCAGGTGGCAGCAAGCTTAGAAGCACTAGCAGAGGGGCGGTCTGTCCATTGCTATGCCATTAGAAGAGGTATTGGATGTTCAGATGAAGTTTTCGAAACTAGTCTAATGGACATGTATATCAAGTGTGGGGAGACAAACAAAGCGGCCTCTATTTTCAGCAAAATGAGCACAAGAACTGTTGTTTCTTGGAATGCATTGATTGCTGGTCATCTTCAAATGGGGCATCCATTAGAGGCATTGGAACTTTTCTTTCTCATGTTGCAAGAAAACCTTGACCCTGATTTGGTTACTTTAGCAAATGGGATTTTGAGTTGTGCTGATTTGGGATATTTGCTTCAAGGCAAGAGTATCCATGGTTACATGCATCGAACTGGAATTCAGCTTGATCTAGTTGCTACCACTGCTCTGATTGACATGTACTCAAAATGCAACAACTTTATCCAGGCCGGGAAAATCTTTGATAGAATGGGGGAGAAGGATGTTATTTCATTCAATGTGATGATGGGTGGTTATCTCCGAAATGGACTTGCTTGTAAGGCCATGAAGACATTTCATGAAATGGTTCAAACAGTTATTAGACCAAACCCTAGTACCATTTTAAATATACTTTCTGCATTGTCTGATCTGAAAGATGTGAGACAAGGCAGGTGCATCCACGGATTTGTATTCAGACATGGGTTCGAATTGAACGCTGACATAGCTAATCAAATCATTTTTATGTATGCAAAATGCGGATGTATAGACTTTGCAAGGCAAGTCTTCAATGGAACAAAATATAAGGACTTGGTATCATGGACATCAATGATGATGGGTTATGTTTATAATGGGCATGCTGATGAAGCCATAGCCTTTTTCCAGCTGATGCAGAGAGACAAAGTAGATCCTGACCCTGTCACTTTAATTGGTCTGCTTCAGGGATTCACTCAACTTGGATGTCTAAGTTCTGCAAAGGAAGTTCATGGTCACATATATCGGGTTTCTATGGAGAAAGAGGTACCTGTTGTCAATTCTCTGATTACTACTTATGGAAAATGTGGAAAATTAAACATGGCCAGAAATCTGTTTGATCACACAACTGAACGGTGTTTGACATCATGGAACACGATGATAGCTGCATATGGGATGCACGGGAAATGTGGTGAGGCATTTGAATTGTTTGACCGAATGAAAAAGGAGAAGGTTGCTGCAGATGAAGTAACCTTCACGTCTGTACTCTCTGCTTGCAGTCATTCAGGCTTGGTAGAAGAGGGTCTGCACATTTTCAAGTCCATGAAAGAAGAATATTCTACAGTTCCTTGTGAAGAGCATTATGGTTGTATGGTAGATTTATTAAGCCGAGCAGGACGGATTGAAGAAGCATATGATCTTCTAAAATGCCTTCCATCAAGACAAAGCGCTTCCGCATTGGGTGCTTTACTTGCTGCTTGCAGAGTTCATAGAAATATTGAAATGGGGGAGGTTATAGGCAGGCAGCTCCTGGATTTAGAGCCTGAGAATCCAAGTACTTATGGTTTGGTATCAAATATATATGCAGAAGTTGGAAAATGGGATGAAGTGGCCCGAATAAGAGCCACGGCAAAGGCAAGAGGTTTGAAGAGGACCCCTGGATATAGCCTGATAGAGTTAGACAAGCAGATATCTGAGATGTGAACCTCAACTGTTAACTAAAAATTTATTTTTTAATTATCTTTCAGACATGAGCTTCAGCATTGTTGACTCTGATTTTACTTGAATCCCAGTCATGTATAGTTGATAAGATGACAATACAAAAAAATTGTGGTAATCAGAAATGTTTTTCTGTTATTTGTAATCAATTCAATAAAAAAGAATTTCTTTCAGAAAACATATTATAGAAAGTTGCTAAGTGACTTTCATCTTACAGTTTAGATATTTTCTCTTCAAAATATATAGCTATAAAAGGAATTTGGATACTTGTAGTTAATGCTCAACTCGGGGTTGATTATTTCCCATTCAATTGTAAAATTTTGTTTTCACACTATTCACTCTTCATTTGGATCATTTTCCAATTTTTGATATTGTTTTTATACAGGATGAATACTTCAAACAAATAGTGGTGTGTAAGCAACTCCACCTTGTCCAAAATGAAGAGGTAAAATCACAATGTTATCAAATGGAGTGGAAAATCCAGGGGAATGCTCATCATTGAACCAATCCATGATTACATGCTGGTTTTGCAATTGAAGTGAGCATGATGTAGGAAAATTAAGTTATCAATCTCAACGGTAACTTACGAATTGCAAATTATTTTAGAGTTGTATTCCAATCTTGCTTTCTTCGCCATCTTTTTGGTTATCTTTTTTAAATACACAGAAGCTCTATTCGGTTCACGATTTAACTTGAAATAGAATAATTCTCTCTTTTTAACTATGAAAAATTTGAAAAAAAATAAAAAAATATGGGAAAATAAGAGCTTTTTTTTTTATTCACCACATTTATTTGTTCTTATTCTCGATTTCTATTTTTTTTTTTAGAAATTTGGATTTCTAATTTTATTCAAGGATGATAAAAAAAATGAAAAATAGAAAATATGATGAAATAAGAGTTTTTTTATAATTCTCATTTATTTGTTCTTATTCTTGATTTCTAATTTTTTTTTTTAGACATTTGGATTTCTAATTTTATTCAAGCATGATTAAAAAGAAACATGAAAATATAGAAAATAAGAGATTTTTTTATACATCTCATTTATTTTTATATGTTTATTCTTGATAAATAAAAAATAAAAAGGTCCTACCGGGAGTCGAACCCAGGTCGCTGGATTCAAAGTCCAGAGTGCTAACCACTACACCATAGAACCACTGTTGCTTACTTTTGCCTCATCTATATATTGTATTCATTGCTTCTAAA
The DNA here is from genome assembly GCA_008638375.1 of Nyssa sinensis. Classification (NCBI taxonomy): domain Eukaryota; kingdom Viridiplantae; phylum Streptophyta; class Magnoliopsida; order Cornales; family Nyssaceae; genus Nyssa; species Nyssa sinensis. The sequence continues at coordinate 4,124,330 of CM018043.1, forward strand.
CAACTTGTGAGCCAACCCACATACCCCAATCACCAACAATGACAAACCTAATACTTAAATATTCTTTCCCTTCTCCTTCCACCCCCACCGACAAAACCTATGGCGACCAATCTTTTAAATCCATTTATCAAATTCTTAAATTAAAAATAAATAAATAATATATATATAGATAGATAGATAGATATGTCTATATTTTGTCATATACTTTATGGAGGTTAGGGTAATTCGCAATATCTATTTTTTAAGGTGGATTCTAAGTCTTTCCCTCAAGATTATTGGTTATAAATGCATTTTCTAACATCTTGTTTTACAATTTACTTTCATGCTTTGTTTGGTTGGTCTTCTCGGGTCTGAGAATGCTGAACAGATTGATCAGATTTTGGGGTGAAGATAGGGTCCAAGTCTCTGTTGGGCATCTTTCGATGCAATGCCGTTGGGATGTTCATTGGGCTCCTGGGTAAAACTGCATTTGGGAGCTGGCTTCTGTTTGGCCTTGGTGATTTAAGCTGGCAATTCATAAATGAAAAGTTCTATCCATCATTAGTTTCTTGTGTTTGTTTTATCTGGTTTAATGAGATTGTGGCTTTCATGATCTAATTCATCTGATCTTGGTTTTGAGGATTTTCCATGATTCTCGCAACTTATGTGCATCTTTGAGTCCTCCTCTCAAGTACATCTTTAGATGCGAAAATAGTGATGATCAAACTGATTCAAACCTCTGTATTTTGTTTAACTGAGGACCTATTCTGTATTCACCTTCTAAAACCTTTTCTTTAAAGTGAAAACGTGACATGGTAGCCAATTTTGGCATATTCTAGTTAAATAGTAATGCTTGCAAAGACAAAAGAAAACACAAAACAAGAAGGGACAAAGAAGCTTCTTCTTCATACAGCTCGGGACTTCTTCCATATCTCAATTAGTTCAATCAACCCTTTCTTAGAACTCCCACCATCTCCCACTGCTCTCCTAGCCTCAGTCTCTGATGCGCGCAGCTTGCACTCTTAACAATTCATTACCCATCACCTCCCTCACCTTTTGCCCAATCTCCTCCCCTTTCACCACCATCTCCCCTCCGCCCCACTCCCAACTCTTCACCCACATCCCCAACCGAGTCCTCTCCACCACATATGCATTCATCTTTTGATCTCCATGTTGGGGCCATGCCAACACACGCACGCCATGCCACATAGCCTCAGTCACTGAGTTCCACCCACAATGACTCAAAAAGCCACCAACTGCTGGGTGTCCCAATATCTCCTCTTGACCGACCCAATTCTTAACCACCAAGCCTTTTTCCTTCACTCTCCCCATGAACCCAGCACCCAGCACTTCACTCAATTCCCCTTCATCTTCAAGATCGACTTTCTTTTCCTTCACAACCCACAAGAACCTACACTCACTTCTCAACAATCCATCGCCCAACTCTCTAATTTGCTCCCTTGACATGGCAGTCCTACTCCCAAAGCTAACATACATCACTGACCCAACCGGTTGATCATCTAGCCATGCTAATGGTTGGTTCTTCTCAAAATTGCACGGTGCAAATGGTCCTATGGCAGTTACTGATGGTAGACCATTTACTACTCTGCCATCATTAAGTGCCACCAATGATTCTTGCTCAGAACTTTCAAACGTATTGATCAGAATTCCATTGGATTGTATCATTTTCTTTCCGTTCTCTATGATATGGGTCTTCAGGAGATTATCTATGTTTGATAGTAGTGGTGGAGGAATCCATGATTTGGGGATAGGTTGCAGGCCTGGAATTTTGATAACACCCATCATTTCATCAGAATCTCTTTCTTCTAAGCAATCTATGGTATGGAAGGATAAAAAAAGTGTCAGCATTTTGGCAGAAGAGGTGAACAAAATGTAGTTAGGAAGGTTAAGAGCTTGGGTGACTGGAATAACTGTAGATGTCAAGCTCATGTCTGTGATAAGAGCAGAAAGAGGTGGAGATAATGAAGAGAGAAGTGGTGAGAGAAGGTGAGATGAGCGGCGAATGGTTTCGTATTGGACATAGAAAGGGTCTTCTGAATTAGCAGAGGCCTTGTCAATTGGGAGGAGATGAAGTTGCTTTGGAGTAATCTGAGGGAAAGTAGAAAAGAATTGGGAGAGAGTTTGTGACTCTGCAAGTGAGACAGTTGGACGAGTAGTGATTAAGGTGACTTGAACATTATGTGCTATGAGTGAAACAGCAAATCTAAGAAAGGGTTTTAGATGACCCATGCCAGAGCTGGGAAGGAGGGCTACATGAACAATGGATTTCAGGTCACTGGAATCTGACATTTGCAGGGATTTATTTTGGTGAAAAAGGGTACTTTGATTATTGTTTATCTAGTTGCTAAAGGAAGGAGATGATGCAATATATACAGATAGCGGACACTGCTGACAAGGGAGCTTAGTTCCACGCAGAGGATACGTTGAATCTGCATGCTTTTCAAGTCAAACACGATTATGGAAAGTGTTATGAAAATGGGACATCCGGCGGCTGACTCATTTCAGCATTTTCAAATTGAATATGCAGAGTACATCCAGTTTTCCTTTCTTGTTGGGCACTCAACAAAGTAATCATTTTCGTAACATGTGTCAAATGATTGACGACATGAAGATATTTTCAGCTTTGTCAAACGAAATGAGCAGCCAATTCTCATCTTTCTTGTTGCGCACTCGAGATTTAAGTCGATTTCGCAATATTTGGCAGTAGGAAAATAAATTCTTACTCTTCCAAAAACGATTTGAGGGTAGGAAATGCTTTTACTACTCTTGAATTCCTTTTTTTCTTCTTTACTTTATATATACACACACATGTACATACATATATGCATTTGAACTTTTTTCTCCCTCTTAGTTGCATTGACATGCAGGGCATCTATGAATTCCAATTTAGGGTTGTTTCACGAATCCATAATTCGGAAGGTCAAGCTTGATCCCTATTGAAAGCCAGTGTATTTAAATCTACTCTGATCCAGTGCTTTAGAGGCCAATGCGTTGCTAATCTGATTTTGACATAGAGAGGTTAAATGCCTTCCAAAACAAAATGCAATTTGAATAGCCATTCTATGGGTTGTACCTTTTCTGAAATTGAGGAAAAAATTAACCAATTCATGGTCAAAGAACCACATGAAAATTAGAGATGACAAGGGAAAGATAGAACAACAATTACAACCAAATTCTCTTTGTTTCTATGGGTTAATTATTTTCACTACTAGCTACTGACTATCTTCCTGTTTCAACATTTCAGATTTCCATTAACAGAGTCTCACAGCTCCCACCAACTTCTCAGCATCATGAGGTTTTGTATAAAATTGGGACTCATCAGTTATAAGCCCCACCTTGTAAAACATGTGCAAATGGTGTGTCATGCAGGAAAAAAATAATTCAACCGAATGATTACACCATTTGATTTGCATGTTAAATTTTGAACCTTCCAATCTTTAAGAAGCTTCCAAAGATGCATGTTATTGAAATTAAAGGCCTAAAATCATCTATTTGGAAACTGCTCACGAGCCATGAACAACCCACCAAAAAAAAAAAAAACAATTGGATCACACATGAAACTAAGAAACAACATTAGAGCAAATTATATGTTACTTCCTATCTTTTTTGCTTCAACATTTCAATGACTTCCATCAACACCTTCTCAGAGGTCCCAGCACCCTCACGAGCTTTCCTAGCTTCTTCCCCAACCTTCCTAGCCTTGTTCCTCAAGTTCTTGTCCTCCATCATCTCTCTAACCTTCTCTCCAATAACTTCCCCCTTCACTACCTTCTCCCCACCCCAGCCCCAGCCCCAATGCCTTGTCCACATTCCCAATCCCACATTCACTACCACCTCCGCGTTGATCTTCTGGTCCCCGTGTTGTGGCCACGCCAACAAGGGTACTCCGTGTTGAGCAGCTTCCATCACTGAGTTCCATCCACAGTGGCTAACAAAGCCTCCAATTGCAGGATGACTTAGAATCTCCCACTGGTTCACCCATCCTTTCATTACAATCCCCCTGCTCTTTGTTCTTTCGAGGAATGAACTGCCTAGGAAATCTTGTAGCTCTTTGCTGTCATCTTTGTCCACTTTGCTGCCTTTTAATACCCACAAGAATGCATATCCTGTTTTCTCTAACCCATTCCCAAGTTCTCTTATTTGCTCCTGAGACATGGTTGTTCTGCTTCCAAAGCTAACATAGACTACAGATTCAGCGGTTGATCATCTAGCCATGGAACGCAATAGCTGCTTTTGAGCTCGTAAGGTTCTAATGGCCCAATTGGGAGAACAGGTGGGAGATTACTTAAAACTTTGCCATCATTGAGTGCAGTGATTGCTTCCAATTCAAATGAGTCAAAGGTGTTCAAAAGGACAGCCTTTTGCTTTCAGGAGAGCAGGAGTGTTTGATGCTGCCACGGCTGTGAAGAGATGATTTGGGTTGAAGAATGGTGGAGGAATATTCGATATTGGCAATGGGGCTAAACCTGGTGATATACCATAAAAGAACAGGCCAATCAACACTTGACACGTGTGACCACAGTCCGACTTATGCTCGGCTAACATGATTCTCACTCAGCCAATAACTAAAAGCTCAAGCATCCAGATCATCATATAAGGTCGGAAGTGGCCGAACATATATATATCCAGAACAGATCACAGGGTCCAGACCAATACTCCAGAACTCGTCACCGCCTTAGCGGGTGCCGAGCAGGGAATAAGGAAGCAGTCTTCAACAAGGAAACTACCATCTATGGTAATCTCTATGCAAGGTAGTTGTCTTCAACAAGGAAGCAGTCTTCAACAAAGAAACTACCATCTATGGTTATCTCTATGCAAGGTAGTCTTCAACAAGGAAGCAGTCTTCAACAAAGAAACTACCATCTATGGTTATCTCTATGCAAGGTAGCTGCAATCTCCGATGATCAAATCCCTATATTCATGGCGTTGAATCCTAATCAACTTAGGAAAGCCACGGCTTATAAATTAAACCCTAGAGGTACGCCTTATTTCTTATACTCGTTCTTTGGCTTTCAATACAGTCTTTCAATTTCTTTTACTTACTTAAGCATCGGAGCGGCTACCGTCCGGAGCCAATCCGGTGGTCCTCTGATCATCTTTCTGAGTGTTCTACAGGTCACGGAGTCCATACTTATTGCGAGCCGAAAAGTGCAGCATCACCAGTTATCTCAAACTCGAAGTCACTATTACTGCCACTAAATTTAGCAAAATTTTCAGATATTAAGAATGGAAGGTAGGCTATTAAAGAGAAAAATCTAGCAGAAGTAGTGATGACAATGTAGTTGGGTATGGATAGCTCATCAGCAATTGAACAAACACTGGTAGCGACAGAAAAGTCAGAGAAGATGGCAGAGAGAGGTGGAGATGAAGCAAATAAGAGAGGACGAAGAAGATGAACGGAGCGACTAATGGCTTCAAATTGGAGAAAGAAAGGATCGTCGGTGGTGGGATTGGAAGGCGTAGATGGAAGGATTTGAAGGTCGAGACGATTGATATGTGGGTGGGTGGAAAAGAAGTTAGCGGCGTGAGTGGACTCTGCTGCAGACACAGTGGGCTTGGCGGTGATAAGGGTAATCGTGCAATTACGTGATGCTAGCATGGCCGCGAGCCGCAGGAATGGGGTCAGATGACCCATGCCTGCGCCGGGGAAAAGAGCTATGTGTGGTGGTGGCCTTTTGAAATCGGTGCGGTTGGACATTGTCGGTGGTCGGAGGGTCCGGGTAGGTAGCAAATTAACTAGCAATTGCTCTTTTTAGTCGATGTCTGGATGATATTCTTGGTTTTGTAAGTGCTCGGAGCGTCCGGGTAGGTAGCATATTATCTAGCAATTGCTCCTTTTAGTCGATGTGTGGATGATATTCTTGGTTGTTTTGTGTGTTACAGTACGGAATTTTTAAGACATATTATGACACCTCTCATTTGTCTTCACTTTTCTGAGTGTTCTACAGGTCACGGATAAATGTAATGCAATATAAATGTATTTTTTAATAATATTTTATTATTATATAATATAATTTATTTATTTTTATAGTAAGACATATTATGACAATTTCACTTTATTTTAAGTAGGATATATATATATATATATATATTCACTTTTCTTAAATAATACATTCATATTAGAAAAACATATTAATAGATGACAAACCAAATCACTCAAGTATGTATTATGTTTTATTAAAAAAAAATTAATATTCTTTTAAATCAAACAAATGTTTGGGGTGCTTAATCATGTTTCTTTACTTATAATATTTTTGAATTTAATTAAAGTAAAATTTATGAATATAATTATCAAGAAATATTATAAATAAAATGTATATAATTAAATGTATACTTATTTTTTTCTCTTAAATCATTTCCAACTCACCTTCAAATTAAAGAAAAAATGGCTCACCAATCCATCTTCAAATTGATATCAAATTTGAAAAAATCAATAGTATTTTCAATTTTGATCTTCATATTTAAAGATTCACTATTTATTCTTTAAATCATTATTTATTAATTATTCATTCACTATTTATCTATTATTTTTTTATAATATTCTAAACTAATAATTAATATTTTTTATATTATTTAAATAAATATTTTAAATTTTAAATTAATTTATCAATAATTTTTTTAATTATTATTTATTATCAAAATATTTCCAGAATATATCATGAAATTTTTAACTAAAAAATGATAAATAATTGAAGTTTAAATAAATATATATTAAATAATTATATTTTAGACATAAATAATATTATAAAAAATAAGATTTGAAGAATGAATAGTGATTTAAAGATTGATATAGTTGGAGTGAAATATAAAAATGTGAGACTTATCATCTTTAAATATGAAAAAAATTTCAAAATAAATATGAATTTAACAATGTGGGTCGGAGATATTCTTATAATTAATATTATAAAAAATATTTAAAAATTAATTATTAAATAATAGAATTATTAATTATTTATCATAAAATTATTATTTTTAAAAATTTATTAATTATTAAAATTAGTAAGTTATTAGATATTAATTATAAGACGGTTACGAATTAAAACTCCTATGTTTTTTTGGTGGAAAAAAACAACTTAAAGGCGTACAGGAAGCGACCCAAAGTCCCAAACAGCCACTAAACATACTTCAAACGGTACCGTTTAGCGTCCCACTCATTTCCCACGTTATCTTCCCATCATCCTCTTGTTCTGTTCTCTCTCTGAATTCGCCATTGCTATGAGCTCCTGTAAAACCCTAGTCCGTACATCTCTCTCCTGTATAGAATGCGGACGAAGAAGCAACAGTCGACGAACGTTCTCTTCACTCTCTCTTCGACACCTCCGCTCACCCGCTGCTTCTAATTCATGTAATCTCTGGTTCTCATCTCTCCTCTGTCGCAACCGAGGTAAATCCCCTCTATCCTCCATCCCTGTATGTGTGTATATATATATATATATATATATATTTATTTTATATTTATGTACATACGTATGTATATGCATCTGTATCTGCCTTCAAATTATCTTGTTTTTTTTAAACCTCAATACTGTAGGCGTAAGACTCGAACCGTATGGGGTCCTTTCAAGACCGTATGGTTGCAATGTAGGAGCCGTTTCATCGGAAACCCCAGACTATACGGGTGAAACCGTCACTAAAAATTTAACCCTAGAATCACCAGATGACTTGTCCAAAGATACTGTCGAAGAATTGCTATCGAACACCGACGATGTTTTGAAATTGATGAAAATGGAACGCAGGCCTGAAGTTCCCAACGAGGATCAATTTGCTCAACCGAACCGTTGGTTTCCGTATCTAGATAAGTTCAAGGCGGGAAGCACAGTTTTGAGTAGTGGTGAAGTGTTGGAAGCGCTCGGTCCATATATATTGGATGTGAGGAGGGAGAAGTTTAGTAATGTGGTGAAGAATCGGAGTTATTCTGTCTGTTTGGTGGTTGAAGGTTTGAGTGATTTTGGGAATGTTTCAGCTACATTTCGGTCTGCGGATGCGCTTGGCTTTCAGTCAGTTCATGTGGTGTCTTGCGACAGCTCGAAAAGGTGCAACCTGATTTGAGGTGAAAAGGCCTTAGTTTTGGTGTCAATTGCTTTAATTTGACAATTTTGGATATATGCTTATTGTTTCTGCTGTATCCCTGCTTATTCTTAAAAGTAAGTGTTGCATAAGACGCTCAAAATATGTAACATTTGATACACACACCCAAACAAAGCAGGACTTAATCCAGATGGGGCCATTTGAGAAAGTTAGTAATCAATATTAATCCTAATGTTATAGTATCAGTTGTGAGAATTTGAAGAATGATCAAAATCAAATTATTCTTGTCATTTGGGATTATAATTGTTCTTTTTGTTTATTGGGCCAATAAAAACTTCACAAGACGGTAAATAAAACACATTGGAGCAATGCAATTTTCATGGAACTCATTTTTCCTTAACCTTAAAAATCTTACAACCTTGTAGGCACTGGCATTTATATTGCTCTCTCGCCGTTACCTCTGCTCCCCTTGTTATTTCATAATCCACAAACTTATAACTGGAAGTACATATTTACTTCTTCATCTTTTCATTATTATTATTACTTCAAGTTAAGACTTGCTAATTCCTCCTCCAACATGCAGGTACCGAGACAATCGTCATGTTAGCATGGGAGCCGAGAAATGGTTGGATATTGAACTTTGGGACTCCACCCAAGAGTGCTTCAAAGTTTTAAAATCACGTGGCTATCGCATTACCACAACACATGTGGGAATGGATGCGGTATTGATAAACTTTCTCCCCTTCTGTTGCTGATATTTACTAACTTTTATGTGGCATTTAGAATAGTTTGCTTTGTGTCGTTGTATGTTCACTGTGACAATGAAAAAGTCCTCTAATTTCAATATATGCATGACTGACTCTGGTGCTTTGCCCAGGTTTCCATTTATGACATGGATTGGTCATGTCCAACTGCAATAGTTGTTGGAAATGAAAGTAGGTAATTATTTTTTCTCCGGCATACTAGTCTGTTCATGATTATTATTATTTTTTAAATCAAGTTCAGAGTACTCAATAGTTTTCTTCCTATGTTTCTGACAAAATTGTGAATTTGTGATCAATATTACTATATGGAGTTCTCCTTTTTACTTCTGCCTTTGCAGACACGGGAAATTTAAAGTGTTCAAAGAATAAATAATATAATTAAGGGCTGTTTCAGTATACGATTTCTTAGGTCCAAGTTCTAAAGAGCCCTCGTTTATATGCCATTATTGGGAGGCTTGTGATACAAACTGGAATATTGCTCATTCTTATGGGATGTCACAAGATTTACCAATGCGTTTTTCATGCTTGCCATAGTATGTTTCCTAAAAGACTGGTGAGATTTACAATATCAATGGGTTAGTCTGCTTGACCTCAGTACACCTAGAATACCACACATTCATAATGAGTGCATGTTCAGTCAAGTATCAAGGCTTTTGTTAAGAGCTGTAGAGAGATTGTCGTTTCCTCTGTCTTCGCTTAATCTTCGTTCAATTCATTTAATTTAGAAGGTGTTAATAAAGGAAAATTCTGAATTGTTCAGTCAAAAGGCTTATAGTAACCTTCTAGCATGGGCATAGACTAGTGACCACCCTAAATTCTCTTAGTCTGCCGGTCATTTTTCATTTTCGCTTAAACTGGGAAACATTTATTCAAGAATCTAAACCTATCTTGTTCCTTGTTCATTCTGACCAATGCATCTCATAACCGCTCATTTCAAGCTTCTAAATCTGAACAACGGCTACTTGTATTTGTGTTTATGCTTTTTTTTTTTTACTGGCTTATCACACTCTCCTGCATACACCTTGCTTAAAATACCAATAATAGTTGACTGCATTAGACTCAGCTGTTCTGCTGGTAGAACACTTCATGGTTGATGAGCTGATTAAAACCTCCTGGTAGTATTGCTCAGAAATGTGAACATAGCATTATTCAAAATATAGTTAACATGCATTAAAGTTATAATTTTATGTTGGTAAATTTGAGATTGCAGGGGAATAAGCGACGAGGCCCTGGAGTTGTCAGATTTGCATTGCAGCATTCCGATGAAAGGCATGGTGGATTCCTTCAATGTATCAGTAGCTGCTGGGATTCTCATGCACCATGCTGTTTGTGATAGAACTTCCCGTTTGGTAGTAACTATGTTGCACTACATAGCATAGCACATGAGGGAAAACAAATAAATAAATAAATAAATATATATATATATATATATATACATACATACATACATACACACACATACTGATAAAAAAATAATAATATATTTATATATATTGAGAAACAACTCATGAATTGACCATTTCTGTGAAAGTTCTTGTTTTATCTTTGTATCATATTTACAAACAGACACTTTGCTTGACATGTTTAAACAAACGTAAAGTTTGATGCTTTAGTCTTCAGTCTTTTTATAATCTTCTATACTTTTGTTTTTTGAGTCTGGTTAAAGGTTCTAGTATAATGGTTGCTGTAAGAGAAGCCAAATTATCACACACACACACACACACTATATATATATATATATATATATTTTATGGGGGTGGGTGGACCTATCAGAAAGGAAAACAAAATTATCGGGATAGGTTGGTTGGGGGTGTTTCTTGTTAAAATTGCATGAGCCTTATTGCTAACTTGTGTATTTTATACTTGGAGATGTTGAATGTCGCATCTGTCAGACCTATTCATCACCACCCACAAATTCTGTATTGAGTCTTCATCAGTTTATGTTCTTTTTAATGGAATATTGTTGTTATGATGAAACTAAAGCTTGGAAAATCATTATGTGAATAGGTTCATATCAGAAATGGAAAAATTTATGCATGTTTGGTTTGATAATGTGGATAGTAGACATATCACACTCCTAATGATATCCATCTTAGAAATCAGTTACAATTAATTTGCAAATGCAATTTCATTCCATTTTCATCGATTGATAGATGTACCTTATTATATACAGGGTTTTCATGGTGATCTAACATTGGAAGAGAGTCAAATCCTACTTGCAGAATTCTCTCTGCGTCACAGCAAGAGTGCAATTAGCATCGCCCATGAGTATGCCAAGCGGAAGGCAGCCGAACCCAAATCAAAGCTTTGATAGAGATATCAGTCTTTCAATATTTGGATTTCCTGTTATATTGACAAACTGTGAATTCAGAAACTGCTACAGGTTTTATTTTTGTGTAATCAGTTTATTTACCCATTTATAAATGTTTTTGTATCCGGCATAATGTTTTAGATGCAAGCCAATTAGATGAATGAATTATATATGTAGGTCAATGATCTGGCTAACTTTGTCTGTAAAACTTAATGTTGAGAAAACAGTAAAAAAAAAATTTATATTATTTCTAGCTTGCTCGTTCTGATACCATTGTCACTGAGTATAAATATGAATGCTTTTAGTTATTCACACCAGTAGGAACATTATGATATCATATTTCTCTGTCTAAGAAGAAACCTTGTGGGGGCTTTAATCACCCCCTCGTTCACCTTGGGAAACCCAAGAGGCACCATGTTGGTCAGGGACTGGTTTTTGTTAGAATAAGTTGATAATTATATGGCGTTACATAGGCCCAGGACACGTACCAGGGTCTTTAATTATGTCTGTGCATGTATGTATTGTATATATAGTATCATCGTCGGGCTTAACAACTTTTTAATGCAATCGGCCTTGCCTAGATGTGGTTTGTAATGTTGTTTATTGTGTCAACCTGATGCAGCATGATTAAGAAAATTCCTTTCCAGTACTGGGCTATGTAAAATCTAATCATACTGGAAGAAGTATATACTTTTATGTGAGAGATAGATTCTATTTCTCAAATTTTTATTTCAGAAGTTTTATGGCAAAGACACAGGTTATTATTGGCTTCCATTTTTTTGTTTTTAATGGGAAAAGTTTGGACTTGACAAATTAAAAGTAGTTTATCACATGACGTGATAGAGTTCTTATACATCTGGGAGGAGTCTATCATATTCACTTACCATCTATTGGCACATCCCATATGAGAGGGTGGGCATTAAAACTTTATTGAATATTTTTAACCTGTTTGATGATGTGGCAGTGTTATGTTGTGTGCGAAGACAGATGAAATGGAGATGTGAGATGTCTAACATTATTGTTATTGATTTTGATTACCGTAATGAATATGTTTGTTTTGAGAAGTTATCATCACTCTATATCATTTGCCATATAGAGTGATGGTCTTTTACAAACTTTAACACTTTTTGAATTATAAAAAAAAAAAAAAATTATTAAAAATTTAAGATAAAAATAAAAGTTACCATCACTTTGATAAAAATAAAATTTGTAACAGAGCGTCACTTCACAATTTCTGTTTGGGAAGGTTCCAAAAGTAAGCTAAAACCTCTTCATTTATTAGCAGATAAAGGAATTAAAACACATGTATCGGAATATATATATATATATATATATAGATGAGATATTGTTCATACAATTGATGCATGTGCATGTTTGTTTGATCAATCCAAATACTTCTCCCTCCAATCTATTTTATTGAAAAAAATTAAAACTCATCAGCTAGCATCATTGCACATTTGGGTTCCATTTGTGATGGGGCCAAATGACAAAATTAAGAAGTGTAAACACTTGAAAGCTTTTTATTCAAGGTGATCATGCGGCCTGAGGGACATGAACAAGGCAGCATACTGCCGGAGCCGCCGCTCATTACCTCCATTTTCCATCACATGATTCACCGGACCTCTAGTCTTCGTCATGTAACGCCGCCAAGCCAAGCTGTATATTCACTGCTGCCCAAGTTCTCCAAGTAGATGAGTAATATCTTGCTGTTCGCTTAAGCCGCTCATTAGCAAATTTGTAGCGGAAGTGATCGGTGATATATCGAAGATGGTTTGCTTCGAGGCCAAATGCTTCTGTTGACTCAATACAAGTAAATGTTGCCGATGAGGCTGGGAGTCTGTCCACAAATGGGCGGCGAAGGCACCATGAGAGGAGCTCATCACCCAAGAAGCCTCCGGGTTCTAATATGCTTGTGGCTACCATGCCTTTGCTTAGGTTTTGGCTACTCTTTACGCGTCCACGAACAATGAACACAGTCCTCTGCACTGGATCTCCTTCTCTAATAATCTATTCCACAGAACCATATATGCATGAAAATTATAAAAAGAAAGTTACAATTGTTCTCAATTGAAAATGATGTAGAATAAGTGGGCATCTTTGATGGTCCAAAACGACCTGAAGTGATCCGGAAAATGGGCAATGTAATTTTCTTATTTTGTCCCGACTTTTTGACCTGTTTTGAGATATTTTGGTTTCTTAATTTCATTCGGATTAGTGGATTAGTAATAGTAATTTATTATTCTACAAGTAAAAAGAATTAATAGGTTCTTCATCGGATTAGTTTAGTAGTTTATTATTTGGATTAGTATTCTATAATCTTATAAATATGATATATTGAACTCTTATTATTTAAATTATTATCAATAAAATACAATTTCAAGTTTAGAGAAAAATTTTTTTTTTGTTTAGATGAGTAATTCCCGTTAACTTGGTTTTCAAGAAAACTCGATGCGTTCGATTCCATTAACGTTTTGATGGTGTGTTAGAAAATCAAACCCACATACCTTTTCATCTTTGGAGAATACAAGGGGCTTAACACGATCACAGATGTTGTCAAGGATAAGATCATCCAAACTGTGGAAAAGAGGTACCTAAAGAAGAGATATTATCAGACAACTCTCAAATAAAAAGAGACTTCAAGTGATCACTAAGATTAGTTTTCATGACCCATTTTTATGTTTTCTTCTTATTAAAGAAAACAGAAAGAGAAGTGAAACAATACATTAAGATGAATAACTAGACAAAGTCTTTTTTGAACATTGACACAATCCTTTCAAGTCAATTCAATACCAGCTAAATATCCAAAACCTACCACATAAGAAGTGATTAATTCTCTTCTCCAGAGACACCTAATGCATAGCTTATAGCATATATACATAAGTTTGGTCTATTGCATTTAGTCTCAAACATATCAGAAGACTGGCAATCTTGATTACCTTTTTTATGAGATCTAAGCAAAGATGGCGCTTAACGTCCCGTCGAAGCCCTTCAGGCAAGTCTTTAATCATTTCCAACTCATCTTCTCCTCCCATGGCTGCCCATCTTTGGTGCTCAAAATGGCGAACTCTTTGTCTGAGTTGAGATGGTAGCTGTCTCCGTCTCATCCACCATTCCATGTCACGACATCTCAACTGCATTTTCCTCTTCTTTGCCATGACCGCATGCAAGAATACCTTAACAACAACATTTAATTTAGTCCACCTTCTTAGACTATGTTTATATACCCAAACTGGCAAATTTAAAAATTCAAAAACTTGGAATAAAATAAATAACAGTCTGGAATTTGAGTTACCTGAATATTCCCAATCAATAGAGTGAAAAGCATTAAGCCACTGAGCACAATAACTATACTGAACATCACTTCCAGCCAGTGACTTGTTGGTTCAAGATCATTGCCAAAAGTGCTGTAACCCAAGACCAAAAAAGTATAATTATGGTGTCTGAACTAGAGTTTTTAGGCACGACAATATAGATTACAGAGAATTCAAAGAACAATTATTGTTAAAACTCGATCATGATTTTTTATTTTTTGGTTATTCTAGTAATTTACCTGAGTGTCATTAATCCCCAAAATATGGGATAAAGAATCTTAACAGTAATAGAGTTGCTAGAAATGACAGGAAGAGCCCACTTGTATATCCCATAAGGGAAGGGTCCATTGATATCCAGGCACAATGGCTTTCTCACTGTTGTTGTTGAGTTACCACCACATGGATTTCCAACAGTATCAGCCGGTAACAGAAATTGGTAACAGACCTCCTCCGAGCAAGACAAGGAGAGACTACATTTGTTTTTTCTGTCACACTGCTGTCGGAGGCATGATGCTACCCGTTGTATTGCAAGGACATACCAACATCCTCCAGCAACCTGCATATTGGATCAATAATAAAATTGCCATGAAAAGTTGTTGTAAGTCATGATCCTTGATAAAAAAACTACAGGTAGACTTACGTGGGAGGCAATGAAGTAGGCAATGAGATTAAGGCCAAAACCCCACCAAATGGTCCCAAATATATAGCCTGTGACCTTTTTCATTCTTCTCATTAAGTATATGCTGTGGTAGACCTTAGGGAGGAACTGGAACAAGAAGATCAGTAGAAGGATTGTCATTATTAGCTTTATCTGCTCTTCCCTGATCAATCTCGGCACAACCAACCAAAATACAGCCTGCGAAAATCCGGGGAAGAAGGAAAGAATGTGAATATGACATTGAAATAATATAAAACCGAGGAAAGAGCTAAAAGCCAGAATCATAACAATGTATAAGAGTTTTTGCATTTAAATTGTGGTAGACAATCACAACTGATGGTATCTTAGAACCATAATGCTAAAGAATTGTTTCTGTTGTGTGGTTGAGCAAAGGTTGTTTATCTGAGCTTGTGAAGCTGCTCCATGTAGCAATGGCGTTTGGGACGGGATGACTCTTTTCCAATCCAACTTCGTTTATATTTTTCGTCCATGACCCCGCCCCACCCTGCCCTATTTAGAGGAGCACCCCGATCCCAATCCCGACCTCGACTCCGTTTATATTTTTCGACTTTAATCCTACCCCACCCCAAACCTTGATATAAATATTTTTTAAGTAAGTTAAAACTTTTCTTTTAATAAATAAATTATTTTTTTTTACCAAAATAACTAATATAAGAAAAAAATATATAAGTGTGATATGAAAAATTTTAAAATTAATTTTATATAGTGTTGTTTATTAATAAATATAGTGTATATAAAAATAAATAAAAAAATTAATATATAATTAAGACAGAACAAGACGGGCAGGATCAGGTTAGGTGACCACCTCTGAACCCGTTTTGAATTTGAAAAAATTTTAAAAGTCATACCCTAATCTCTTTTCGATTCCGCTCATGAACATTTCATATTCAATTTATTAGAAACGAAATATGATGCGTCTCTAAAGAAAACGAAAAATTATCATCGCTAGTTCTACCAGTAGAAAGAAAAGAGAAAAAGAGAAGAGTTCCAAGCAACCACCCTTTTCTTCCTGTGTTTCTTTCAATTAACTTTTTTCCTTGTACAACCAAAACTAGTAATGAATACTACTGCTAAAAATAGTTCTGAATGATGAGTGCAGCCGCCAAATGATGCCTTTCTACTTCACCGTACTTGGAAATAATCTATTTTAATTTCTCTTATAGAAAAAGTTAATTTGGTGTCCTTCACTCTATTTTCATGGCCACCCAATCCTAAATTGTACGACAATCATAGAAAGTGATTTCTCTTTTATTCGGGTCTTGATTTCTTGTTGGTCTTCCTATTTCCCAGAGAAAAGAAAAAAGAAACAATTTGTCTAAAAGCTTCCTATAATTTAGTTTTTTAGATGACCACGAAAACAGAGTGAATGACCCCAAATTAACTTTTTGACCAAACCCACAAAAAGGTAACAGGCTAATTACATCTCACCTTCCTCTAATTGTAAGATCACTATCAAACACACAAAATGACACAACCATATGATGTTAATTGATGCTGGAGTTGATTTCACTGCCATTCAATGCCACCCTATTTATGGCTACGAATGGCGACCGATGGGACATCACTTTTCCAATCTCGCCTTATAAAAAAAAAAAAATTCATCCCAAATTTATTTAAAATTTTTGATAGGCTGGGTTGAATTTTTATCGGGATCTCTATTTATTTTTAAATTTATATTTATTTTATGAAATTAATTATAATTAATATATTTCAAATAAAATAATACATGTGTTGAAAGAAAAAAATATATATGTTAATAGATAATTAAAATAATATTATTTTTTTTCAAATATATAACTCTATTAAATTTGTGTACGTTTTTAATAATTGACTAAAAAAATATTATTATAAACATTAATTATATATTATAAAAATTTATTATTATTTTATTTTATTTATTTTATATGGGACAGGAACGTAATGCTTTATTCTTTAAACCTTAACAAAATGAAAATATCTTCTCTTAAATTCGTTTTATTAAAGATGGGATTGACTGTTCTTAATAGAATAGATTAAATTGTCATCTCTATTTATAAGTGTATGTGTGATTTAATTATTACATTTTTTAAAAAAAAATCTAATCAATTATTAAGATCTATTAATCTGAGAGTTTAAACCTACTCACTTTTTTTAAAAAAATAAATATTATTAGAATTAACCCAATTTAATTCGATAAAATTTAATTCTAATTATTTGAAAAATAAACATTAAAAAACTGTCAATGGGAGCATACTCAATGCCACCGCCACGTAACATCAACAAAATGCAACATAAGAATTGCAACGTTGAGATGAATTATCACGAATTTAACATATTTTTTTGGTAGTGTATAACTCACCACTATGCGGCGCCGTATGGAGTTTAAAAAAAGTAGAAAGATTTGAGGCCATGACACAGTGATGAGTAAAGATATTAATTTTTAACACGACTTGAATATGACACGAAATTAATAGGTTTGAATTTAATATAAATGAGTTTGGATCATAAACGGGTTGACACGTATAATACGATTAATAAACAGATCGTGTTTGAGTTTTACTAGTGTTAATCCCGTTTTACACGACTTAACACTGTTAATTATAAAATATATTATTAGTTAAAGTAATTCGTCTCACATCAAATATTTATCAAGATTTTGAAATTTTTTTATTTATAAAAGAAGTTTCTCTTTTGATTTGGCTCATATCCAAAGTTACTAAACTTGAAAATTATCTATACATATTAAAAGATAGATAAATTTTTTTATTTAAAAAATAAAAAAATTAAAATAAACGAGGTTAAGTATGTCAACACTGTGTAATCTGTTTAATAAATGAGTTGGGTTTAGGTTTTCAAAACTTGACACGATTAGTTAATAGTGTCAGTGTTAGAGTTTACACATATTTTCAAATATGTATGTCTTGACAGGACTCGAACATGACGTAATAACACGAATTGACACCCCTAATAATGAGCATTGATACATTTGGACAGCTGTCCATCTAATAAAAGTAGTACCTCCCCATTACGTGAGGCAGCCGGCGACTCTATCAAACCCTTCAGCATGACATAACATATAATACATACAAAGACAGTTAGTTATACCATAACCTCATCGATTCGTTAAAAGTTTTTTGAAATGGAGACAACATATTTTTCGAAAACTAGTTCTCATAACAAATGTTTTCATAGTAAAAGACAAAAAACAAGTTAACGAGACTCATACATATTTATTTTAATTTAATTTGATAACCTGATTTCTAAAAATAAAAAAAATAAATGAAAAAATCTGTTTTATGAAACAAAATTCTTTTCTTTTTTAGGATTGTCTTTGTGCAGAAGCTTAAAACTAGCTTAACAAATGATGGATAATTATATGATTCAATTGATCATCATGATTTTTCCATTAAAAAAAAATTCGTGACTTTAAATCTAACTCATTTTATTAAAAACTTATATATATTATTTTTATTCAATTATAAAATACTGATTTATTGATTCAGAATTCATATTTGAGAAGTTATTGAATTTATAATTTATTAATTTAAAATTTATATTTGAGAAATTAGTTTGTTGATTAAGGATTCATATTTGAGAAAACTACTAAAATTAAAAATTTACCTTGGTTGATAATTTATAATTACGTAATATTGTTATTGTAATATATATATATATATATATATATAAAATAATAATAATAAGGGATAGTTTTGACTTTTCGGGATGAGAAAAAGTAAATGACAAAGCTACCCTCATAGCTTGACATGGCAATCAATTATTGGAGTTGTGGTAATGCTAACCTGAGGAACGGGGAGTATGACAAAGGCGTCGAACCAGAAGCCCTTAAGAGAGCGGACGTAATGGGAAGCAATCGCACGTGCGTCCCACACGAGTTTCCCACAACCAACCACCAATGATTCCCGGGACACGTACGCCAAGCGAAACTGAAGCCACACGTGGCACAGATGAACGGCGTCCACACACGTGCGTAGAACAGTTACAATTGCCGCCAACCCACCGTCCATGTACAGGCACGGCGTGCCACCGCGACCGATAGATAACGCATAGAAGAACAGAGGATCAATGGCCAGTGCCATGCCACGTGCCAGCAGGAACGCCCTGTTCCATCTCTGCACGCGCTTGCTACGCGGGTCCAACACACGACCGAACGGTCCCGACGACTGCCTGCTGCTCCCAGCAGGCCGGCTCTTCCCGGTTTTCTGGCCCGGCAGGTTCTGAATCGGGATTAGCGACGAACCCGCAGAAGCCTCCCACTCGGGTTGGTGGGACCGGTCGCAGCTCGTTGAGTGGAAAACCGGGAGGCCGACCTGCGTACAAGCATAGCATTCGACTGAATTTGAGGTTGGGTTGTCATCGTCGATGTCGTCATTGCTGTCGGAGCTCGTAGTCCGTCGCCGGAATATTCCAAACCACCTGAGAGTTGAGACCACAACACATACAATAAGTTAAAATATATAGTGGGACTGATTTACAAAATATGGGTAAAGAATTCATAAATTTAAAAGATATATATATATGTGTGTGTGTGTGATATGGAATACTCAAAAGGACCTTGAGAGGGAGAAATGGGAGTCTGGACTGAAGGGCATGTTTGGAAGAGAGGAACCATGGGATAGAAGCAGAGCAGAGCAGAAAAGAACAGAACAGAGAAGCAAAGAAAGATCAAGAACTTAGAAGGAGAAAGAAATGGAGTGAGAAACAAATATAGTCAGTGATGATGGTGATAAGTGAATTAGAGGGAAGTGAAGGTTGTGAGAGGAGAGAGAGAGAGGTGTTTTGTTTTTCTGGTCTGATGATTATTAAGAGTCTGTCATTTGGCACATGAAGGGAATGAACAACTTCTACGGGAACGTCGCGGTTGTGGGGCAAAGGCCAAGTGGGTTCGGGCTCCACACACTGTCATAGGACCACTGTCAACTTTTCAACCCATCCTAATGTCTTCTTGGGAGGAGTTATTCATATTCTCCCACTCTAAAATAACTGTTCATAATTGAGCAATTTTTTATCTTTTCCAGTGTAAGAGTTTAAAGACAAAAAACTTTATAATTATAAAAAATATATATATAAAAGTCATTATAAATTACCAAATATTTATTAATATTGAAATTCATTAGCATGTGTATAAAAGGTAAAACAATATTGTGAGAAAATTAAATTAAATATCATTACCCAAAATAAAACATGTGCTTATTGGTGACGCACATAGAAAGTCACACTTACGTAGTGTTGACTTCTCATTCTTTGTTTCTTAAAGCTCATGATGGAGGTTATCAAACTACCAGTCACTTCTTGTATCGTTTCACAACTTCATGTAATTATCAATTATAATGAATTAAGTACGTTCCCAAGCTTCAAATTTATACCTCTCCTCCTTGAGTTTTTCAAATAATTATACTAAATTTTTGAAATTTTTAAAATTATATTAAATTTTTTATAAGTTATCTTATAATATATAGATATTTTTTTAATTATTTTTTTTAAAATAACAAAATTATCATTTTTATATATTTATATTTGTTAAATTGTGATCATTTTCTTTTATTTTACAAGTAAATATTGATAAAAATTTTAATTTAGTTTTTGTATAAAATCAAAATAAATTATTTACCTTAAATTTATTTTTAAATAAAATAATAATAAAATTTTAAAAAAAGTTAGAAAAATAATCACAATTAAAGAAATGTAAAAATAAATAAATAAAAGAGATAATTTTATTATTTTGAAAAGAAAATAATTGTCTCAAGGAAGATAACTTCAGAAGAGATCAATGTAATTCTCAAAAACCTTATAAGAGATTAGTATATTTTATCCTTTTACTTTAAAGCATGCATCAAATTGTTCTTAAATTCAAATAAAAAAATCTCAGACTACTAAAATATACTCCCTCTGTCCCAAAATAAAAGATTCATTTGGAGAATTCTAACTTTTTAAGAAGTATTATTTTATTATTTTGAAACTATTTAAATTTTTCATATTGTTCTCATTTAATTATAAATCATGTTCATAGTAAGTGTAATAAAGGGTAATTTTGAAAATTCATAAGTTAAAAGTACGTTAACTCTTCAAATGAGACTCTTAAAATAGGATAAGTCAAAATGGAATAAAGGACTCTTAAAATGAGACGGAGGGAGTAACTAATTCTCTATAAATGGTCAAATTGCATGTGTATAGTTAATGCATACTTGTAAGATGGAGTTTAAATTAAAATACATCTTACGGAAGAAGTACTTAATCTGATGAGTGTAAGTTGACTCAGAATAATCCTGACAGATAAAAAAAAAAGACATGTCTTACCATAACCCAATTTGAGAAAAATTAAGAAAAAAAAAACTCTCCTAATTTTTTTTTAACAATTTGAGTAAAAAAAATTCCTCCAAAGTATTTTCCAAGAAAGTTCTATCCCTACAAAAAAAAACTTTTCCTAGATCAGCCCTTGAATACATAATGAATAGATATAGAAAATGTTTTTTTTTTTTTTATACCCAACGTACAGTACCAATTAATTAGTGACAACTCGTCATAATGCAAAGGAAACCCTAAGATCTGATGTGATTTTATCTTTTCTTTTTCTTAACTATTTTTTGAGAAATTTTGAGTCATGAAAGAAAACATTTTTTCTTTCTTTCTTCCTTTCATTTTATTTTCTTTTTCCTTTCTCTCTCTCTAAAACTATAAACCAAACAGAACAAGCTAGAACAATTGGTTGAACTTGGCTTATTTAGGGTGGCCAAAAAAAGAAAAGAATGAGGTTACTAAAAACCAAAAAGTTGCACAGAAGCTAGCTAGCCACGTGCATGCCAGGCCAACAATAATAGGAGACACGTATTGGGTGGGGATTCTTGTTGAATATCCATCAGGACCCAAACTTAAAACGATATAAGATTTGGTAAATCTTTTTATTTGTTTTCTTTTACAAGAGAAATCATAAAGCAAATCCTATTTCTCTTATCTTTTCCCTCTTTTCTCTTTTCATTTTTAAAATTAATGAGAATAAAAACTAAAAAGGGCTTTTAAACCCTTCACTTTGTCCTGTCTTTCACTTACTTTCTTAGTTTCAAACTAAATATAATATAATGTCATTTCCATCACCTTTTTTTTTCCTTCCCAACTTCTAATTCCTTCAACATGAAGCAAAATACGTTGAATACAATGATTATTGACTCGAGCTTGTCTAAGCTCAACGTTTCAGTTACGTAACTCTCTCTCTCTCTCTCTCTCTCTCTCTCTCTCTCATACAATGTTTATTTCATGCCCTAAAATTATTCTATATATATATATATATATTTCATGATACGGCCATATATATATGTACATCATCTTAAAGCCATTCATCACGTTTCATCCTCTAAGACAAGGAAAAACCTTTGGCACTTTCACAAGCAGTTTTTTTTTACAGCAATTTTGAAGTCTGCACTCGATGATATATAAACTGCATGTGTAGTGCAACTGGCTTCAAAATAAATGTCTCTCACACACACTGAGACACAGTGAGAGGGTGTGTGTGTGTCTCACGAAAACTCAAGAGGGCGCATAGACAGGACATGCCTTTGAACATTATTTCTCAGACAACGTTTTCATGGTGCTTAGTGAGTGAGTGAAGGGTGTGGAAGCTTCCTAAGTCATGACGGACAATTTATGGCCGTCCTCAACACCCTCATTATAATTCAGAAGAGCCGTACTCCATTGAAAAAGATATAAAAAACTCATTGGGTCCGCCAATATATATATATATATAGCTTAGGACTCAGGAATAAATTGAATAATCACGAACAATCATGAGACTGGAGGCTTACAAGCCTTGTAACAACCATGAACAAAACATTATCTTTTCTCGCTATAGTGCCTCGGTTAGGAGGCTCAGGTCAAGAAAGAGAGCTAGCTTTGAGGTGGCCACGCAGGGTACAACTTTATTACAAGGTTCGTAAAGCCTTCGGTTTGGTCTCAGTGTCCGCAGCTTCCTGCCATGGTACTAACCAAATTACTTTAGTCACATCCCAAATCATAAAAATAAATAAATAAATTTTTTTAATTTTTTAAATTATACCGTCCTTTTTTATTTTTACAAAATAATAAAAATAATATACAGATATCATCGTCTATTTTTTTTTTCAATTTTTTAAGTCTTGACCAATTTTTTTTTTCATTTTTTGAATGAATATTGATAAAAATTTTAAATTTATTTTTATATAAAATAAAAATAAATTATTTACCTTAAATTTGTTTTAAATTAAAAAATTTAAAAAGTATGAAAAAAATTAGAATAAATTGCTCAAAATTAGAAAATTGTAAAAATAAATAAATAAAATAGACAGTTTCGTCATTTTGAAAAAAAAAATTAACAGAAAGAAAATATCTGTATATTATTTTGTAAAGTATGAAAAATTAATGTAATTTCAAAAATCTCAAGAGTAGGACAGTGTAATTTATCCAAAAAAATTATCTCAAACACTCTAATCTTGTCCATGAAAGCTGCAAAGAAAATACAGCCCATTGAGATTTAATATGAATGAAAAGTTTTTTTTATTTTTAACCCCAATCCACTCACGTAACCATTGGTCGCGTGACTAATACGTAAATCTGAAGGGCTGCAAATACCCCACTCCACAGTAATTCCAAATCGGTGTCTTTGCGATAGTGGCAACCTCGACGATTATCTCATAAGTCTTACCAACTCTGCTACAATGGGTAGAGTTGTATGAATGATAAAAGACAAATTACACTTACCTCGTATAAGATTTTTTATAATTATAAGGATTTACTTGAAGTTTTTGAAATAATACTAACATTTCTTATTTTTATTGACAAATATACATAACATTTCTCTAACTTTAATTTTTTTTTTCAAAATAACAAAAATATCATTTTCATTTATTTCTTTTGAATTTTTTAAATTTTGATCTTTTTCTAACTTTTTTTTAATTTCTTTTTCATTTTATATAAAATTAAATAAAATTAAGATAAATAATTTATATTTTTTAGTCAAAGAATATTTTAATTAATATTTATTTAAACATGAAAAAAAGTTAGAAAAAATTAATCAAAATTTAAAAAATGTAAAAAATAAATAAATAAAAGATGTATTTTTGTAATTTTGAAATAAGAAAAAACTGGATGAAAGATCAGTGTTATTTCAGAAATCTCGAAAGAGATTTCTGTAATTATCAAAAATTTAGAAAAAATCAGTATAATTTATTTAATAATAAATTAATAAAAATTACAGTCACTCAATAATATTATTTGATTGAGTAAGATTCTCTCACAAATATTATTACTATTTTGATTTCATAAAAAAAAATATTTATAACAAATTAAAAAAATAAAAAGTTTGACAAAAAATAATAAATTAAAATCAAATTATAACATGAACTCACCGTCGCAACGAATAATTTTTCAATGTGGTTGTTTGAGTTTATAATTTTGAAGATGTAGAAAATTAAAGACGCCAGTTTTGGGATGATGTTGACAAAAGCAATATCATGGTGGCTTAAATTAAAAGAAATTTAAAGTAGTAAAGGAATATTCTCAGTTAACTGCTGTGAAAGAGATAGAAAATTGAAAAACAGTAATATTATTTTTACCTTAATATTTTATTAAAAAAATTTACTTACTGGTATAGTTGTTCTTGATATTAGTGAATTCAGCCTCTTGGTACTAGTCATGTCAGATGAGTTAATTGATTAGTACTAAAACACTTAATTAATTAGCACCCGTATATACTAAAAACTTTAATTAACTAGCACCCAAATAGCTACGTTAACAGATAAGAAAATTTGATAAAATTTTATAATAAGAATAATATTACTTACTAAAAAATGGAAAAAGGCATTGATGATTAATATGATCGTTTACGGAGATTCAAAAAATCAATGGCGTATACTCATCCTATCAATCAATTATCATATCATAATACCATATCCGTCGATACATAACACCGTCAACTTATATTTGTAAATATTTTTAATAAAATATGAATATAAGATCACGGACGCTGCTAGCTTGGGAATCCTCAATTTCTTTTATTATAAATTTTTCATACTTTTCAATTTTTTTTTAATTACATATACTTTAATTTATATTTTTGCTTCCCTAAGTTTAAGTTTTTTTCATATTTTATCCTTAATAAAAATTTTATTAACTTTTTGAATATTTTTTGTCTAGTCTAAAATTTTTTATGGTCTATTTTTTAATTAGAATTCTTGTTTAATTTATAATTTTTTTATATTAATAAATCTACTTATCTATCAAAAATATTATCAATTATTGTATTTTTATATATTTTATTAATTTTTAAATTTATAATCAAATATTTAGTCCAACTAAAATCCTAACCTTGTCTGTGTGTAAGACTAACATTATTCATGAATTTTATATTACGTGTTAATGAATCTTTTTAATATATACTGATATAAATAATGAAATAATAGAAAAAAAAAATAAGATTACTAATTTTATCATTATTAGTGAAAGAGATAATTAATCTATCTTTCACATTACTCAAACTGAATCATAAACATAGCCATAAACATCTGTGTTTGGTTTGATTATAAGGGTTAAAATTGGGAATTTGTGTTTGGTTTGATTATGTGGGTTAAAATTGGGAATTTGTGTTTGGTTTGATTATGTTGGTTTATGATAGATTGTACCGTGTTCTTGATTAATTCATATATTATAATATATTATTTAAAAAATAAAATAAAATAAAATAGTAAATTGAATTGTCTAATCTTAAAGTTTTTAAAATTATACTGAACTCTCTTACTTTATTTGAAAAATTATAAATATCTTTCTCTCGAGTAGGGGTGTCAATTCATATTATCGTGTCGTGTTCGGGTCGTGTTAAGGCATACAAATTCAAAAATGTGTATGAACTCTAATCCGACATTATTAACTAATCGTGTCAAGTTTCAAAACCCAAACCCAACCCATTTATTAAACAAGTTACACATGTCGACACACTTAACCCGTTTATTTTAATTTTTTTATTTTTTAAATAAAAAAATTACCTATCTTTTAATATGTATAGATAATTTTCAAGTTTAGTAACTTTGGATATGAGTCAAATCAAAGTAGACACCTTTTTTATAAAAAAAAATCTCAAAACCTTAATAAATATTTGATGTGAGACGAATTACCTTAACTCATAATATATTTTAGAGGTAAATTACACTTACCTCCCTTGAGGTTTAGTAATATTACACATGGTACCTTTATAGTTTAAAAAATTACACTAACCTCCCTTGAAGGTTTATTATCAGTAACAGAAGTATCGCTTTCGTCAGTCAACGTTAATTGACTGACGATTTTAGATGATGTCATCTTAAATACTTTTTAAAATACCATTTTTACCCTATATCAACACCAACTTCATTCTCTAGCATCTCTCTCTTTCTCTATCTACTCTACCAGTCATCACTTCTCCCAAACCACTGCATCTTCCTCCAAAGCATCGCAGAGCCCAATCGAAATAAAAAAAAGAAAAATTTCAAATCACAAAAAAGAATCACAAAAAACACAAGAAAATCTAAAGATATCAACCAAAAATTGACAGAAACACGCCCGAATACCCAAATTTTCTCCAAACC
This sequence comes from Nyssa sinensis, assembly GCA_008638375.1. Lineage (NCBI taxonomy): Eukaryota > Viridiplantae > Streptophyta > Magnoliopsida > Cornales > Nyssaceae > Nyssa > Nyssa sinensis. The sequence goes on from CM018043.1 coordinate 4,151,005, forward strand.
CGGCAAAAATTTCTTACTCCAAATACACTTTGCTCCCGAATTTCACTAGAATCTTAAAACATAATCTCACTCATTAGACTTAAAAAGGGGCAGCTTCTAGAGAAAATCTTGAAGCTTCTGAATTATGGAAGAAGCTATATATATATATGTGTGTATATCTGCATATGGACAACAGTAGGAATATTCTGGTGGAATAGGGAATTTTCCAGTAGCAATCGGCATATTCCAGTTGTAGCTGACATAGGAAGAATTCTCCAGCCTTCTAGGCAATTCTACGCCCACAAATATATATATATATATATATATGTGTGTGAAGATACAACCGGCTGGTCATAACCATAACTTCCACAAAACAAACAGTGTGAAGGTTGTGTGGAACTGAAACAGGGAGAGAAGCAGCGGTGCAGCAGGTAGATGTATACTCATGTACCGGCCGGTGCTTCCGCGGGCAGAACCCGATCTGCTGCTGCCTGGTGGTGAATGTGGGCGGGGACTTAGGGTTGGAGCTCGTGGACCTGGCCGCGAGGGACCTGTTGAGGTTCGCAATTGCAGTCTTCTTCGGCAGAGCCGAAACAGGGGGAACGATTGGCGGTGGAGATCGGCCAAGGGTTCTTACGGGTTAAGCCAAGGGTACATCGCGGTGGTGGTTACGGTGGTGATGGTGGTGGATACGGTGGCGGCGGCGGCTGTGGCGGTGGACGTGACCGTGGGTATGAAGGTGGTTTGGGTAAAGGATTTGGTTACATTTGTTTTCAAAGAAATGGAGAGAGAGATGAGAAGAGGAAGAGGTTAGGATTAAGAAATTTTGCTGAGGGTAATTTTGTCATTTAATCATAATTTGTAAGGATAATTTGGTAAATAGATCAAATCCGTTAACGGCGTTTGGAGACAAATTCTGACAGGGGGGTCAGTGTTATTTTTGAAACTATAAGGGAAGTTTTTGTAATTGTCAAAAACCTCAAGGGAGGTAAGTGTAATTATCTCTATATTTTATAGTAAAATTCAAACACAATCTGTTTATTAATCGTGTTATACGTGTTAACCCATTTATAACCCAAACCCATTTATGTTAAACCTAAACTCGTTAATTTCGTGTCGTGTTGTCGTATCTTGTTAAAAATTGACACCCCTACTCTCAAGTCATTTTTTTTAAATGACAAAATTATCATTTTATTTTATATTTTTTACATTTTTTCAATTTTGAAAAAAAAACACTTTTTATTTTTAAATAAATATGGATTAAAATATTAAATTTATTTTTATATAAAATAAAATAAAGTTATTTACCTTAAATTTATCCTTATATAAAATAAAAAAATTTTAAAAAAAATATTAATTAAAAAAATATTTATTATTTATCAGTAATAAAAAAAATTAATATAATTTCAAAATTTTCATAAATATCAATATAATAAAAAAAAAGAAAAAGAAAACACACAGGAGTGCGGTCATTTTCAAATTCCGTACGCATAATGTAATGCTCGTACAAATTTTTTTCGAAAGAGTGAAAATAAAGCAACAGACAGGTCCCCCACAGCTTTCATGAAGAAAAAGACATCCACGTCACGACTATATTGTCCATATTATCACCTGCTTCAATAATCACTAATCAATATTTTCTTTATTTTGTGTTTTTTTTTTTTTGGGACAGAATTATTCTTGTGTTTTTGTCTTTATCTTCATGTGTGTGTGTGTGTGTGTGTGAGAGAGAGAGTAATGAAATTTGTTCTTGTAGAAATTAGTGTAATGAAATTTTATTAAAAGTTAATAAAATTAAAGATAGTGATTTGTGCAGCTCAATTAATTTTTTTTTTTTTAATTTTTTTTTGAATTATGCTACATATTTTAAAATTATATATTAAATTTTTATCATAAATAATATTACATTAACGTGAGTTTGAATTATTAATTATATTTTAAATTATATAATTAATATAATTCTATCATATTAGTAGAACATAATTTGATTTAAAAATTTAGAATCCGAATTTGGGAAACATAAACATTTACTTATTTTTTTTCTCCTCTCTTTCACATCACTCAAACTGAGTCACAAATGAAGACAAAAAAGAAAAGAAAGAATATTAACTATTCAATTATGTGATTACTTGTGGATAACTATATATGGGGTCTCATTGCAAGGTAATCTCCTCTAACCACCACTACAAATACAATCATATAAAACAAATATATACATATACATATATATACATATATATATGAGAGAGAGAGAGCTACTTACATATACAGTGAATTTTTTATAATTAATAATTAATAAATTTTTAAGAAACCGACTTAATTTTATGATGAATAATTAAAAATTTTATTATCAAATAATTTATATTTTTAAAAAATATATTTGTAAAATTAATTATAAGAGAGATAATTAAAAATAGTTATATATACTTATATATCTCATTTTTGACAAGTTTTGATAATTATATTTATTAATATCATATATAATTGGAGTAAAAATATTTGAAGTGAAAAAAATCATGACATAGCAAATTTTTTTGTACCAAAAATCAATTACATGTGGAGGATACTTTCGATTTATGAAAGCATAACAAAACTTAATAATTAATAAGTTTAATAAATTATTAAAATTTTCTATCTCTTATTTTTATTAATTATAAGAGGTTGATTTTACACGGGGAGCTATTTATATATAGGAAGGAGAAATTCTTGTGTAAACTTAGTATATAAACCAGGTTAATCATATTCAATCATGTCCGTGTGAATGAGTTGGCTAACACTCGAGAAAGGTAAAAAAATAATTTTTGCCTACTTGACAACCCGTGATTGATTTAGTTTATAAACTTAAACTTATTCTAACAAAGGGAAAGAAGCTAAAAAGGGATGGAAACAAGTGTATAACCCTAGCTAGCCATTTTCATTCACGTGGAGAGATTCATGCTCATTCAATTATGGTAAAGAGTTGAACAAACAGCTCTTTCCCACTGCTGTCTGCAGGCTTAAAACAAATACTCCCATGTCATGGTTCTTGTAGAATATTCCATTGAATCCTCCACCATAGCTTTAGCCTGACTTTGTTTGCCACATATGTTGCTATTGGACTGAGTTCAATAGTTAACTTAGAGGGTGCTTGGAAATTTTTGAAATTTTATTAGGTTAGCACTAATTTAATTAAGTTATTTAGTCTTTAAAATAATTAACTTTTATTTGGTATGCTTTTATTGTGATTTTAAGTATTTTTTAGAATAAATGTGAATCACTGTATTAGTAAAAATAACTTCAATAAAAAGAGTCATTTGGGTAAGTAAAATACTCATTTGCCTCTTTCAAAATGAGTTTATATTTTATATTTTAATATATTTAAAATTTAAAAAATATTAAACAATTTGAATCAGTCGACTAAGAAAGAGATTGTGGTCGTTATCCTTCTTACTAAAATTTGCTTCCTCTATCTCTTTATTTCTTTCTTTCTTTCTAAGTAAACATATATATGCCTCCCATTATCTGCTATAAACATTTTGTTTCCTATGAAGCCTCTTCTATTGAAGTGAAAAGTTCAAGTGATAAGAAGACAAAATAACAGTTAGGCCATTTATTTCCTGTGATATCTCTCCTCTTAGAGATGTTCTAACAAATATTTACCGAACAATAAAAAATTTAAAATCAATTTATTTGTACTCTACACGGATTGTCCCAAGCCGACACTAAAAATACTCGGTTTAACCACAAAAGATAGTATACATTGTTCCAAGTTTGACGATAAAAGATTCTTTTATAATTTAAATTGCTATAACACAATCCTTTAACTTGAAAAAATTTGGAGTATATAAGTTTGTACATTAGGTTCCTTTTCCACTGGCTTGAGTTAAGAGTATCTCTAGGAGTGAATGTAAGAGAGGAGTTATTCATCTAAGTACCAGTTTGGCTTTCAATGAAGTTCTATTTGCCCTCCAACAAAATAGCCATTGTCGGACTCAAAATGGATTCAACTCATGAACAATAACCAAATAGATGTAAATATGAATTCTACGGGAAGAGAGAGAGAAGGGATCCAAAAGTTGGTAGAAAGAGAGAAAAAATAAATGAAAATATCAAATAAATACTCTTTTGAAGCACTACACTTGGCTATACACCTAGCTAAACAAACTGAACCCTCCCTCCCTCCCTCGTATATACGGTTATATACATATATATATATATATATATAGAGAGAGAGAGAGAGAGAGACTTATGTAGACACATACACACACAGAGATCTATAAATATTGTAAGATAAATTATACGTGTGCTTCATGGGAACACTTGTTCATTAAAAAAAGAGGATTTGTGCAATTTGTCCACCTTACCCTTTTATCACACCTATTTTGAAGTTTGAACTAAAAAAAAATGATTTTATTATTTTTGTATTTTTATTCATATATTTTTATTTATGTAATATGTTATTGAATAAAAAAAAAAAAAGAGATAGAGGAAAAAGAAGAGATCAGAGAGATTTCTTCATTTAATCAGACATAACATGAATAAAGATGAATAAATTATAAATATAAATAAAGATTCGTAAGTGATGATAAATGTTGAATAAAAATGAATAAATTATAAATATAAATAAAGATAACATAAATAATGATAAATGTAAAATAAATCATTACTCTTTTTGAACTAAACATCAAGTAATGAGGACTAATGAAATTTAGATATTGCACACACCAATTCAATTATTGCATCAAGAAAATAATGACAGAAAACATACTATCACAAAACTAAAAAGCTGCAAAACGGGTGTACTACCTCGTTATCTTTACGTTCGAAATGATGATCTTCACGTTTTGGTGAAATATAGCTGATATAATGATGAACTAAACCTAGAATGGCAAATTACTATACTTTTCATTGAATCTTATGATGACTAGCCTTTCTTTCTTCTGATTTTCATTTCAGTGGCTCTTCATAAATCATAATCATGAGATGAGTTGTGATGTCAAAAGGATAATACACAATTGTGTCTCCGGATGGTCACGATTTCAATTAATTGAGGTTCCAGTATTTCAAATGAGATATATAATAGTTTGTTGACTGAATTTGGCTTTCTCAAAATTTATATTTATCAACTTCTCTTTGTAAATATTATTTGTAAGTATTTTTAAAAAAGGAGGTGATGAATTTGAATTTGAGTAGTGATGAATTCAAAGATTATAGTTAGTAAAAGTCAAAATATAAATTTCAAAACTTAAAGAGATTTTTATGTATAAATAAAAAGTTTGGGAACGTCAAGTCATAATTCTTTTTGAAAATTTATTAAAATAAGGGGAAAAAAAATATAATTTCCAAACTTTGAGGGGAAGGGGGGGGAGATGATCCCCTTTATCTTACTTTCTTCCGTCTTTAAATGTGAGCATTATTTTCACTTAATTATAGACTAAATTAAATTAATTTTTAAGATTCATATTTGAAAGACTCTTAATTTAAATTTATGGATTGATTATATTAGTTGATTCTAATACGTTAAGAATGTTCGATTGATTGGTATAAGAGTAAGGTTCAATTTTCATCACTATGAATCAAATAAATAAATGGATGATCATAAGATTAGAATTGGATGATAGCTAATTTAACTGCTATAAACATTTTGTCTCCTATGAAGCCTCTTCTATTGAAGTGCAAAGTTTGAGTGTTGAGAAGACAAAATAACAGTTAGGCCATTTATCTCGTGTGATACCTCTCCTTTTAGAGATGTTCTACCAAATATTTACCGAACACTAAAAATTTTAAAATCAATTTATTTGTACTCTACACAGATTGTTCCAAGCCGACACTAAAAATTCTCGATTTAACCACAAATGATAGTACACATTGTCCAAGTTCGATGATAAGGAGTTCTTTTGTAATTTAAATTGCTATAACTCTATCCTGTAACTTGAAAAATTTTGGAGTATATAAGTTTGCACATTAAGTCCCTTTTCCATCGGCTTGAGCTAAGAGTATCTCTAAAAGTGAATGTAAGAAAGGAGTTATTCATTTAAATACCACTTTGACTTTCAATGAAGCACTACTTGCCCTCCAACAAAAGAGCCATCACCGGATCCAAAAAAAATTCAATTCATGAACATTAAGCAAGTAGATGTAAATATGAATTCTACGAGAAGAGAGAGAGAGAGAGAAGTGATCCAAAAATTGGTGGGAAGAGAGAAAAAATATATAAAAATATCAAATGAATACTCCTTTTAAACATTATTGTTTGAGTGATGTATAATATTAAATGTCATTGATATATATATATATATATATATATATATATATAACCACCTTAACAATGTCCAAATAATTTTTTTGATGGATTGACTCCTATTCTGGAGTTCCTCTAACAGGACAATGATATTGGGAGCTATACACCTAGCTAAACAAACTGAACCCCCCCTCCCTCGTATATACGGTTTTTTTTTTTTTTATATATATATATAGACTTGTATAGATATACACACAAATTTATAATCATTGTAAGGTAAATTATATGTCCGCTTCATGGGGACACTTGTTCATTTAGAAAAGAGGATTTGTGCAATTTATCCACCTTATCCTTTTATCATGGGTATTTTGAAGTTTGAACTAAGAGGAATGATTTATAATTCTTGTATTTTTACTCATATTTTTTTTTTTATGTGATGTGTAAGGAGATCAGAGAGATTTTTCACTTAATGATACATTACATTAATAAAGATATATAAATATATGAATAAAAATGAATAAACTATAAATATAAATAAGATAGATAAATGATGATAAATGTAAAATAAATCATTACTCTTTGAAATAAACATCAAGTAATGAAATGATGGGCACCATGGTGAACCGAGTCTTAAATATCCTTTATAAGTTTCAAATGGGCCAATCACAAGGTCGAGAGCTAAGAAGATCAAGGAAGCAATAGAAAAATTGGTGCAATCTACTTGGGTCGAGTTATCGAGTAAGACCCCAACATTCACGATGAGCCCTAGAGTTTTAAAAGGACTTGTAACCATAATTTAGAGGCTAGAAGGTAAATGAAGCTTTTTGCAAAAAGAATATTTAAGTTTTCTTTTTTTTATTTTTAAGTGAATTAAAACTTATCAAAGACATACATTTTCTGCCGTTCTTATCAAATCTAAGTTTTTAAAACAAATTTTGAACGAATTTAGATCATCTTAAATTTTTTTTAGATAAGTTTCAATTTGATCGTGGTTAAAAAAAAAAAAACAAAAATTTCAACATTATAGCACACGTTACGAAGACAAATGAAATTTAGATACAGAGTTGGGCAAACCAATTCAATTATTGCCTTATGACAGAAAACACGTATCACAAAACTCTGCAAAACAGGTGGACCACCTCGTTATGTAAGACATACCTTTTTGCTCAGTGCAACGTTGGAAATTGCATAAAGTCGGCTCAAACTGCAAAATTGTCTAGCAAGCTTACACTGGCTTTTATTAAGAACACGACACTTTGTCTTGCTTCACTTAGAGCAATGACAAATTGCATACAACCAATGCTCTCAGTACTCGAATAAAAAAAAAATATTCGAATTATTGGTTACTAATTCAATCATCGAATTAATCGAAATTAAATTATGATATCATAATTATATAATTAATAAATTTAATAATACATATTATTAATATTTTAAATTTAAAAAATTATACAAAAATTACTAAAAATTATATAAAAATTTTTTACAAAATATGTATTTTTTCTTAATATATAAAACTTCAAAAAAAAATGAAAAAAGTATAATAGACATATTTTATTGCAATATTGAAAGTTAAAACTTCATTATTATTCTTCCATAATGGTAAGAACCATAACAAAAATCAATTTAATATCCAATCCAAGTATAATCTAATAATTTAGTATTCAACTACATGAAAAAAAAAAAAATATATATATATATATATATATAAACACTAATAATCATGCATAAAATAAAATAAAATACCACATGATACAAATATATAATACTGGAGTTTCAAACTTCAAGGGTTTAAAATTTTAAATACAATCTAAAATAAATTCAGCCAAATACCAATTCAACTTAGCCAAAATGTAGCTAAAGAATTGCATGAAATTTGAGATTTTGAATATACAAAAAAAAAAAAAAAATGCAGCCATGAACCGGTTGAACCGTCCGGTTTTACCGGTTTTTTGTTTTTAGAACGATTTCGAACTTAAAGCGGGTTTATGGGTTAAACCGGACCGTTTTGTGGACCGGTCAACGGTTCAACTAGTTGAACCGGCCGATCCGGTCCGGTTTTTAAAACATTGCATACAACATATCAGTTTGCACTAAAGATAGTGATTTGTGCAGTTCAATTACAGTGGTTTTTTTTTTATAATAATGTTATATTTTTTAAAATTATATATTAATTTTGGTAATAAATAATGTAGCATTAACGTAACTTTGAATTAGTTATATGGGGTCTCATTGCACGGTAATCTCATCTAACCACCACTACAAATATAATCATCTAAAACACACACACACACACACACTATATATATATCTATATATATATATATATGAGAGAGAGGTACTTACATATACAGTGAATTTTTTATAATTAATAATTAATAAGTTTTCAAAATATCGACTTGATTTTTTGATGAAAAATTAATAATTTTATTATCAAATAATTTATACTTTTAAAAAATATATTTGTAAAATTAATTATAAGAGAGATAATTAAAATAGTTATATATACTTATATATCTCATTTTGACAAGTCTTAATAATTATATTTATTAATATCATATATAATTGGAGTAAAAATATTTGAAGTGAAAAAAATCATGACATAGCAAATATAAGAAACATAAACTCTTAGTTAATGGTTATTAAAAATTATTTTTATAAGTTAAATAATATACGTATTTTTAATAAAAGATCAAAATATTATTAAAAAGTTTCATATAAGATTTTTTTTTTTGTACCAAAAATCAATTACATGTGGAGGATACTTCGATTTATGAAAGCATAACAAAACTTAATAATTAATAAGTTAATAAGTTATTAAAATTTTCTATCTCTTATTTTTATTCATTATAAGAGGTTGATTTTACACGGGGAGCTATTTATATATTGGGAGTAGAAATTATTGTGTAAACTTAGTATATAAACCAGGTTAATCATATTCAATCATGTCCGTGTAAATGAGTTGGCTAACACTCGAGAAGGGTAAAAAAATAATTTTAGCCTACTTGACAATCCGTGATTGATTTAGTTTATAAACTTAAACTTATTCTAACAAAGAGAAAGAAGCTAAAAAGGGATGGAAACAAGTGTATAACCCTAGCCATTTTCATTCACGTGAAGAGATTCATGCTCATTCAATTATGGTAAAGAGTTGAACAAACAGCTCTTTCCCACTGCTGTCTGCAAGCTTAAAACAAATACTCCCATGTCATGGTTCTTGTAGAATATTCCATTGAATACTCCACCATAGTTTTAGCCTAACTTTGTTTGCCACATACGTTGCTATTGGACTGAGTTCAATAGTTAACTTAGAGGGTGCTTGGAAATTTTTGAAATTTTATTAGGTTAGCACTAATTTAATTAAGTTATTTAGTCTTTAAAATAATTAACTTTTAGTTGGTATGCTTTTATTGTGATTTTAAGTATTTTTTAGAATAAATGTGAATCACTGTATTAGTAAAAATAACTTCAATAAAAAGAGTCATTTGGGTAAGTAAAATACTCATTTGCCTCTTTCAAAATGTGTTTATATTTTATATTTTAATATATTTAAAATTTAAAAAATATTAAACAATTTGAATCAGTCGACTAAGAAAGAGATTGTGGTGGTTATCCTTCTTACTAAAATTTGCTTCCTCTATCTCTTTATTTCTTTCTTTCTTTCTAAGTAAACATATATATGCCTCCCATTATCTGCTATAAACATTTTGTCTTTTATGAAACCTCTTCTTTTGAAGTGAAAAGTTTGAGTGATGAGAAGACAAAATAACAGTTAGGTCATTTATCTCTTGTGATACCTCTCCTCTTAGAGACGTTCTAACAAATATTACCGAACACTAAAAAATTTAAAATCAATTTATTTGTACTTTACATATATTGTTCCAAGCCGACACTAAAAATTCTCGGTTTAACCACAAAAGATAGTATACATTGTTCCAAGTTCGACGATAAGGGATTCTTTTGTAATTTAAATTGCTATAACACGATCCTCTAACTTGAAAAAAATTGGAGTATATAAGTTTGCACATTAGGTTCCTTTTCCACCGGCTTGAGCTAAGAGTATATCTAAAAATGAATGTAAGAAAGGAGTTATTCATCGAAGTACCACTTTAGCTCTGAATGAAGCACTATTTGTCCTCCAACAAAAGAGCCATTGTCGGACCTAAAATGGATTCAACTCATGAACAATAACGAAGTAGATGTACATATGAGTTCTACGGGAAGAGAGAGAGAGAAGGGATCCAAAAGTTGGTGGGAAGAGAAAAAAAATATATGAAAATATCAAATGCATACTCTTTTGAAGCATTAAACCTAGCTAAACAAACTGAACCCTCCCTCCTTCCCTCCCTCCCTCCCTTCCTTGTATATACAAAAGTTGGTGTGAGGGCCCTTTTACAAGGACAAAGCCGTAAGCCTATGAGCAAAGCGGACAATACCTCACACGGGAGCTTACGATGTGTGAACGAAATGTGCAGAATCATTATGTAATGTGTTATTAGATAAATAAATAAATAAAAAAAGAGATATGAGGAAAAAGAGGAAATCAGAGAGATTTCTTCACCTAATCATATATTACATGAATAAATGTGAACAAATTATAAATATAAATAAGAGTAAATTACACTTACCTCCCCTGAAGTTTATCGATATTACAGATTCATCCCTTGTGGTTTGAAAAATTACACTGACCTCCCTTCTACTTTAATATCAGTATCAAAGACCTCCCCTCCATTAGTTGACCGTTAGTTGACTAAACAAAAAATGCTGACATCATCTTAATTTTTTTCAAATACCAAATTTAATCCTTTTGTGAGTTAACTCATTTTAACAAAAATCTTTTTTTTTTTCCTATCTTCTCTCTCTCTGCAATCTTTCCTATCTTCTCTCTCTACAAAAGAGGGTTTTGAAGATGACCAATACCAGCCTATCTTCTCTCTCTCACTTCTCTCTTTCTATCGTCTCTGTCTCTAACTTTCTATTAAATTGCAATCAGCAAACGACTCTGAATGCTGTAGTTACCCAAAGGAATTTACATATTTATTCTAGATGATGTATAGCTTTTCGTAACAAAATTATTGAATGGGAGAGAAGAAAAATATTAAGATAAACTCCAGTAGCTAAACTACAATTTCAGAAGTGCTTGAATTTCGGAAGAACAAAATTTTAGAAGTGCTTGAATTTCTAGTAGCTAAACTCCAATTAGTTGGGTCCTACGACAAATTTCTCATTTCAGTTGCAGGAATAAACATGGGATGCTCCGCATTGCTTCTCTGGGTGCTTCTGATGTTTGTGTCATCTCGTGGTGGAGCACCTCTCTCTCTGGAAAGAATAAAAGGACTTGATGAATTGCCACCTCTTGAATTTAAAGATCCAATCCAAGGGAAAGGAAGCATATTCTCTAACAAACCCTGATTCAATATGTTTTCTATCATAAAAATGTTGATGCTGGAAATCAAGAGATTGGGATTGCTATTGAATTAGGTTGTTCTTGTAAGGGTGATTTAGGGGCCGCTAGAATCAAATGATTCCGCAAGAAGATGGACCAAATTTTCTTTCAGCGACTGTCATAACCCACCTCATTCAGATCATCCCCTTCTAACAGCTTATAAGCTAAGCTCATAGTAAAATCTTCCTGTTTCCCCTCCTCTCTCACTCCAAACTTCCTCTCTCATCTCTCTTTCCATATATATATATATATATGGGTTTAGATCCAAAGCGAATCGCTTATGAATCTGCTATGAATCTTCTATTCAAATTGAGACAATGAAACAAGCTGCAGCAGAGTCGACCAACGGGTGTGTATGTATGTGAATCTCATCTCCATTTCAACGGGTGGTGTATTGAAAAACAAAAAATCAAAAAGACCAGAGTTAAATTAGCCTGAGTCTCCATCAAGATTGATGATGAAGACATAATGCAAATGCTCACATCCCCACTGCAATGTCAGTCTCGCAAACCAGAACACAGTCATTCCAAACAAAAGATTTTCCAATCAATTTTGTGGCAGAGGCAGAGGGAGATCTAGCTTCAGAGGGGACAGATTAAATAAGTCAGGTAGACACTTCAACAATCAACATGCAGAAAACTATGGCAGAGCAAGAGATTTCAACAATTAGTACTTTCAACAGCAAATCCAACCTTTGGGACAGGACCTGATCAAAAGCTGCCGCACCGCTACATCACTTGGAAGCTCTGCTGAATCGCAAGATCATGTCAATCGGTGGTGTTGTAAATGGTGGTAGTGACGACGGTGGAGGTGGTGGGTGGAAGGAAGGGAAGGGTTATAGGTTTCTGTGATGAGGGTTATGAGAAAGAGAGGAGATGGAAGGATAAAATTTGTCTGAGGGTAATTTTGTCATTTAATCATGATTTGGAAGGATAATTTGGTAAATGGGCCAAATCCGTTAACGCGGTTGGGAGACAAATTCTGACAAGGGGGACAGTGTTATTTTTGAAACTATAGGGGAGGTTTCTGTAATTGTCAGAAACCTCAGGGAAGGTAAGTGTAATTATCTCTATAAATAAAGATATATAAATGATGATAAATGTTGAATAAAAATAAATAAATTATAAATATAAATAAAGATACATAATGACGATTAATGAAGTTTTGATATTGGACACACCAATTCAATTATTGCATCAAGAGAATATGACAGAAAACATGTTATCAGCATCATTATGTAATGTGTTATTAGATAAATAAAAAAAAAAAAGAGATGTGAGGAAAAAGAGGAAATCGGAGAGATTTCTTCACCTAATCATATATTACATGAATAAAGATGAACAAATTACTTATACTTTTCATTGAATCTAATGATGTCTGGTCTTTTTTTCTTTTGATTTTCATTTTAGTGGCTCTTCATAAATAATAATCATGAGATGAGATGAGATGTCAAAAGGATAATAGACAATTGTGTCTCCGGATGATCACTATTTCAATTAATCGAGGTTCCAGTATTTTAAATGAGATATATAATAGTTTGTTCACTGAATTTGGCTTTCTCAAAATTTATATTCATCAACTTCTTTTGTAAGTATTCTCAAAAATGAGGTCACGAGTTCGAGTCTGAGCAGTGATGAATTCAAATATTACAGTTAAGAAGGATCAAAATATAAATTTTAAAATTTAAAGAGACGTGTATAAATAAAAAAATTTAGAGAGGCCAAGTCATAATTTTTTAAAAAAATTTATCAAAATAAGGGAGAAAAAAAATACAATTTCCAAACTTTGATGGAGGGAGATGATCCCCTTTATCTTCCTTCCCTCCGTCTTTAAATGTGAGCATTATTTTCACTCAATCATAAGCTAAATTAAATTGATTTTTACGATCCATATTTGAAAGGCTCCTAATTAGATTTGTGGATTAATTATGTTAGTTGATTTTAATACATTAAGAATGTTCGATTGATTGGTATAAGAGTAAGGTTCGGTTTTCATCACTATGAATCAAATAAATAAATAAATGGATGATCATAAGATTAGAATTGGATGATAGCTAATTTAAGTGCTATAAACATTTTGTCTCCTATGAAGCCTCTTCTATTGAAGTGCAAAGTTTGAGTGTTGAGAAGACAAAATAACAGTTGGGTCATTTATCTCTTGTGATACCTTTCCTCTTAGAGATATTCTACCAAATATTTATCGAACACTAAAAAATTTTAAATCAATTTATTTGTACTCTACACGGATTGCCCCAAGTCGGCACTAAAAATTCTCGATTTAACCACAAAAGGTAGTGCACATTGTCCAAGTTCGATGATAAGGGGTTCTTTTGTAATTTAAATTGCTATAACAAAATCCTCTAACTTGAAAAATTTTGAAGTATACAAGTTTGCACATTAGGTCCCTTTTCCACTGGCTTGAGCTAAGAGTATCTCTAAAAGTGAATGTAAGAGAGGAGTTATTCATTTAAATACCACTTTGATTTTCAATGAAGCACTATTTGCCCTCCAACAAAAGAGCCATCGCCGGATCCAAAATAAATTTAATTCATAAACATTAACCAAGTAGATGTAAATATGAATTCTACGAGAAGAGAGAGAAAGGATCAAAAAATTGGTGGGAAGAGAGAAAAAATATATGAAAATATCAAATGAATACTCCTTTTAAACATTACTGTTTGACTGATGTATAATATTAAATGTCATTGGTATATATATATAACCACCGTAACAATGTCCAAATAATTTTTTTGATGGATTGACTCCTATTCTTGGAGTTCCTCTAACAGGACAATGATATTGAGAGCTATACACCTAGCTAAACAAACTGATCCCTCCCTCCCTCGTATATACGGTTATATATATATATATATATATATAGACTTGAATAGATATATACACACACAGATTTATAATTATTGTAAGGTAAATTATACGTCCGCTTCATAGGAATACTTGTTCATTAAGAAAGAGGATTTGTACAATTTATCCACCTTATCCGTTTATCATACGTATTTTGAAGTTTAAACTAAGAAAAATGATATATTATTTTTGTATTTTTACTCATATATTTTTATTTATGTGCTGTGTTATTGAATTAAAAAACAAAAGAAAGAAAAAAAAAAAAACAGCGGAGATCAAAGAGATTTCTTCACTCGATGATACATTACATTAATAAAAATACGTGAATAAAAATGAATCAACTATAAATATAAATAAAGATGCATAAATGATGATAAATGTAAAATAAATCATCACTCTTTGAAATAAACATCAAGTAATGAAGACTAAAGAAGTTTAGATACAGAGTTGGGCAAACCAATTCAATTATTGCATCAAGAGAACATGGCAGAAAACATGTTATCACAAAACTAAAAAGCTGCAAACAGGTGCACCACCTCGCTATCTAAGACCTACCTTTTTGTTTGGTGTAACGTTGGAAATTGCATAAAGTCGACTCCAACTGCAAAATTGTCTAGCAAGCTTACACTGGCTTTTATTAAGTACACGACGATTGTCTTGCTTCACTTAGGGTTTGAAATGATGATCTTTACGTTTTGGTGAAATATAGCTGATATAATGATGAACTAAACCTAGAATGGCAAATTACTATACTTTTCATTGAATCTGATGATGACTAGCCTTTCTTTCTTCTGATTTTCATTTCAGTGGCTCTTCATAAATCATAATCATGAGATGAGATGCGATGTCAAAAGGATAATACACAATTGTGTCTCCGGATGGTCACGATTTCAATTAATTGAGGTTCCAGTATTTCAAATGAGATATATAATAGTTTGTTGACTGAGTTTGGCTTTCTTAAAATTTATATTTATCTACTTCTTTTTGTAAGTATTCTCAAAATGAAAAGTCATGAGTTTGAGTTTGAATAGTGGACAGATTCAAAGGTTATAGTTAAAAAGGATTAAAATATAAATTTTAAAATTTAAAGAGACTTTTATGTATAAATAAAAAAAATTAGAGAGGCCAAGTCGTAATTTTTTAAAAAGATTTATCAAAATAAGGGGAAAGAATATAATTTCCAAACTTTGAGGGCGGGGGAGATGATCTCCTTTATCTTCCTTTCCTCCACCTTTCAATGTGAGCATTATTTTCACTCAATCATAAGTTAAATTAAATTGAAATTTTAATATTTATATTTGAAAGACTCTTAATTTGAATTTGTGGATTGATAATGTTAGTTGATTCTAATACGTTACGAATGTTCGATTGATTGGTATAAGAGTAAGGTTTGATTTTCATCACTATGAATTAGGGATGGCAATTTGTCCCACCCTGCTCTTAATGAAGAGGGTATGGGGTACTTATAAACGGGATTGGGGTGAGGTTGAGGTATGGCTTTTAAAACTCCGTCAAGTTTGAGAGATGATCACGCCGCCCTGTTTATATATTAAGTTTTTTATTTTATTTTTATATATACTATATTTATCAATAAACAACACTATATAAAATTAGTTTTAAGGTTACACTCCTATATTTGTTTCTTATATTAGTTATTTTGATAAAAAAAGAAAATTAATTTACTTATCAAAATAAAAGTTTTAACTTACTTAAAAACTATATAATCGGGGTGCGAAGTGAAGTCGGAGAATATAAACAGGGTTAGTGGTCGGAATAAATCTCTAAACGAAACGGGATAGGATTGGGAACAAAAAATATAAATAGGATTGAGGTTGAGGAAGGGCCACCCCACCCTAAACCTGTCCTGTTGCCATGAATCAAATAAATGGATGATCTAAGATTAGAATTGGATGATAGCTAATTTAACTGATTGCATAGTTACAATTGTTCAATGGAAAATTTTAAGTTCTTATGGGGAATTAAATTATGCAATTTCACAATAGTATATTGTTAAAAATATTAAGAAAAAAGAAGACAAATATGGAAGATTTTTTAACCCAATGGATTAAAACTGTTCAATCATGGTGATCAATGGAGCATTAACAATATTTTTTGACAACTCACTGTTTGGACCTGAGGCCCATAAAAAGGTTTGGAGCTACTAGTACAGTTTTGCTGATTAGCTAGGCCTGCCGGAGTAATTGGAGTTCTACATTGTCTAAATGGGTAGCCACCCAACCTCATTGTTTGGACCTGGGGCCCATACAAAGGTATGGAGATACTAGTACAGTTTTACTGATGGGCTAGGCCTGCCGGAGTAATTGGAGTTCTACATTGAATAAATGGGCCGGAGAACATGTATCTTTCCCGTATTCCACTTTGAATATTTTTCATAAGACTTGTAACAGTTATATTAAATAATTTTTTTTTCATCTCTCGTACTTATAGACAACATTATTTTTTTTTCTCTCTCAAGCTTACGGACAACATCATTAAAATCGTTGGCCAAAATCTAATGAATGTAAAAAGGATTTATGATTTAAAAAAATTTAAATTTATATATATATATATATATATATATATAAAACGATTACAATGAGAGAAAAAAAAGAAAAAAAATATCAAACTTATGTAAGAAGAAATATATATATATATATATATAAAACGATTACAATGAGAGAAAAAAAAAATCAAACCTATGTAAGAAGAAACATTCATATCACTCGACTTCAATAATAAAGGAATTTTAAATTAATTGCAACGATGTGTTTTGGAATTACCATTAAAGCAAGAAGAGTTGGTGGGAATTTGAACATTTTATTATTGTTGCAAGAAACCAAGAAGGAAAAGAATCTAAATTAAATTAATTGCGACGACGTCGTTTATGTATTCCCGAACTCATCGGGACTGCCGCGTGTATTAATTAATTGTTTGATTTGTTTATTTTTCTATGAGAAACCAAATCACGCCACTTGGTAACCAACAACGGCTCGAAGGGTTCTTCTCTTCTGCGACGTTCGATCTATTAGAAATCAAAACAAATCAAGCAATTGACACTTTGCTAGTTCTTAGCTGGGAGTTCAGAGACGCCAGAGTAGAGAGCGAAGAGAGAGAAAACGGAAACAGAAAGAAAAGACACAGAGAGAAATACAGGGTTCTGTATTTCTTTTCATATCCTCTCTCATCCAATTCCTCTGAAACCGCCATAAAAGTGGGTAAAGATCTTCTCTGAATTCTCTTAAATCTGTTTTTTCATCTACATATCTGCTCTTAATGATCCGATTGTATGTGTTAGTTATGGCCAACTATACTCAGATCAACTGTTACTTCCATCCGATGCTTGATCATACCCCAGAATTGAGTTCTAATGTTTAGTTAGAACCACGTGTCTCCATGGGGTTTTATCTCTGAAGGTATTATTATGGCCCCATTTTATGATAAATTAATGCGGATCTTGATTTTTGGTTTCGTTTTGAATATTATGGGTTTTTGTTGTTGAAGACGGCTATCTTGTTGCTTGAGGAGTTTACTGATTTATGTATGTACTTTTTTTGGTTGAATTATGTGGAAGAATACTGAATACGATTATGTGAGATTACAAAATTATAAAAGGAAAAAAACAATTATAAAAGAGAGACCCCCTTATAAATTGTGTTTAGTAATGACTATGGGCCTTTTTCTTTTAAATGAACCCAAAAGTGTTTTTTTTTTTTATGTGTTTGTGATAGATAAACGTTTTGGGTGTAGGATTTGGTGCTACGGCCTACAAGTTTGATCCCAAATGCTTGAAATTAGGCTGAGCTAAGTGTGCCTTTTGCGTCATTCAGATCAGTTGGGCATTTGCTTATTATTTTTATGGGATGGGATATGGCATACTTTGTGGAAAAGTAGGACACTTTGTTCAAAGCCTATTTGGTTTCTTTGTAGGTTGGCTGGAAAGACTCTGCTAATCTCGTGTGTGTGTGTGTGTTGCTGAATTGTAAGATTACTTGCAGAGTGCTCAAGCTTGGCTATTTTTAATTGATTTTGCTCTAAATCACTCACTAGGAGACACTGAGCTTGGGCATCCTCAGCTTGCTTTCAAAACGAGTTGAGCTTAATAAGCATTGTATTAAAAATTCACTCAATGATGGTAGGCTTGTATGCCGTGAAGATAGTTCGAGCAGTTTGGTAATTTTAAATATTGCAGTTGGCTTTATTGGACATATGAGTCATTGATTTACTGTTCATTCGTTGTATTTAAAAATATGCTTATATGCCGTGATGATATCAATTTTTCACTGGTACCATTCCATGCACCTCTAGGAAGTTTTAGGCTCTCTGTTAGTTTTATACATCATTTACTACAAGTCCATTTGCTTAATGAGAAATCATTTGAACATTCTAAGAAAAAATCAATTAAATTGAACACAAACTCATTCAATCAACTTGGTTTTTGGTACACTTAATATACTAAATGGGCCCATTATAAGATTTGTTCTATTTCTTTTTTGACGGGGATGTATACATACACATATACTCAACTCAACTTAACAAAGTTTTAGCCCAATGATTTAGGAATGGCTACATGAATCTTATCTCGTCAATTTACATATATCCAATTGTTAGTTCTTATAGATACACACACACATATGTACATACATACATATTTAAGACACACACACGCAGGCGGATATAGAAGGGGGGGGGGGGGGAAGGGTGGCCATGGCCCCCAAACTTTTAGAAAGTTAATATTTGCCCCTATTTTCTATAGTTTTTTTTTTTTAAATTGGAATTACCCCCCCCCCCCCCCCCCAAAAAAAAAAAAATCAATTTTTATAAGTAATTTGTTGAAATTTCATTTTTAATTTTTTTGCCCCCCTTTGTTAATGGTTTGGATCCGCCACTGCATAAACACCCCCTATTTTTTACCCATTTCGGACTCGAATCCCTCAATCTCTATTTTGGAGGTGGAAGAGATACCAATCATTATCAAGCTAATGCTTAGTTTTTTTTATGCTGATGTGGCATTAAGTAAGTGGGACTTATTAGATTGTATGTTATAATATTTTTTTGCTTTTGAATTAGCAAGGCTAACGTCAGGTAGCAAGTTTTCTTCTCAACATATAACAGGCTTCCTTATCTTAATATATGGATATGTGTTTTGTTAGACATTTGGAATTCATGCATATACACAAAAGCCAGCTCATGCTTGAAATTTAGGCAAGGTTGCCAGATTACATTTTTGTTGGGTGGCACATTGCATATATACATGAGCTGCTTTTATTCAAAAGGCCCAAATCAATCTCATATACCTTTTCCCATGCCAAAATCAGTGTACAACAGTGACTACTTTTAATTCTCAAATTGAGCTGAATTCTTGCCTGGGAACCATCAAAATGATGAGGTGGCATGGTAACTTATTTTGATGGTTTCACATTGAAAATTCTGTAGTCACATGTTTCATAACTGCATTTGGACATAACAGTTGTCACACTGGTTTCTTCTCTGCTTATTGCTTAGGATCCTTTTCTGTTTGCTTTGAAGACTATTACTCTAGACACCATAAAATTTGTGAATGCATTGGGAAAGCAAGGATTTTGAGGACACAACTGGTACAAAAATAACACCCAAACATTCTCCAGGATAGGTGTTAATGTCATTATGAGTTAAGCAGCACAATAGCTAGTCCATTAAAATCCTACGACTCCTGAGCTTTATTGTAACTGAATATGACGTGTTAGTATATTGTTCCCCTACCTGTTTTTCTCTAGAGATTACAAACAATGTTGTGATTTCGTTCCGTTGTGTTAGAACTCATCACTTTGAAGAAAACCAGAATAAAAAAAAATGTTCTCATTTTGTCTAGTTGAAATTTTGGCTATGCTGTTCAGATTTAGACCATTTCAGTCCAGTTTGGCTGCTCCAGCATACCTGAATTTACCATCCATTTTTCTACCTCTTTTGAGATTCACACTTAATTTTGAGACAGATGTTCAGCTGCTATTTTAATTTTGATAATAGAAATATTTTATATTTCAAATGTTGACGACTATTTTCTCTCTCACACACTTCATATTGATTAATCAATTTAGTATTGTAATGTTCTATTTTTATTGAAAAACAAACTATCTTGCTTCAAAATTGAAAATGTTGATTTTGAGCACTTAGATTTCTTTTTTTTTTTAAAAAAAAAAAATAATTTTTAACTTCCCTTACTGGTTTGACTTTACAGTAGGAGTGTACGCTGTGTTGTGGCAATCAGATTGGGAAGAAGCTTGGGTTAATGGTTAATTGTACTGAGCTACCCATTGAGTGGTTCGATTTATTCAACTGTAGCAAGTGATGTTCTTTCTGTAATCATTCACCCTATATAATGTGGAACTTTGCATCCAATTCCATAGCTGGAAATATTGGACTTAAGAATAATTTTGCAAAGCCAACTGGAGCTGCTTCAGAATGCTCAGACGATGAAGTTTCTTCGACCACCAGCAGAGAGGAAGGATTGGAGTGCCCAATATGCTGGGAATCTTTCAACATGGTTGAAAATGTGCCCTATGTTTTATGGTGTGGCCATACCCTTTGTAAAAATTGCATCCTAGGGCTGCAGTGGGCCGTTGTTAAATTTCCCACTCTACCAATGCAGCTTCCGCCTTTTATCTCCTGCCCATGGTGCAATCTCTTATCCCTTCGTGTGTTTTACAGGGGGAACCTCAAGTTCCCTCGCAAGAACTTCTTCCTGCTCTGGATGGTTGAGAGCATGACTGGTGATAGAATGAAGTCTCCTGCCTTCTGTGAGGATCATCAATCATCCTGGCCATCAAACAGTAAGTTAACACAGGCAAGTCAATTAAGCAACCCTACCCTCAGAAGGAGCCAACGTATTCACCATTCAGAACCATCTGGATCGAACCATGATCATAACCGTGTCAATGATTACCTCACCGTGGAGAGACTACATTCTTCCCTAAGAAAGTCTCTTGTTTTCTTTGTCCATTTGACATCAAAGTTCCCTCTGGTCCTCATTTTTCTTCTGATCGTTGTGTATGCAATACCGGCCAGTGCAGCCATCTTAGCCTTGTACATTCTCATCACGGTTGTGTTTGCTCTCCCGTCATTTTTTATTCTGTACTTCGCATATCCTAGTTTAGATTGGCTGGTGAGGGAAATCATCACTTGAGATGCCATATGTAAGTCCTGTAAATAGTTTGCACTTGCAAAAAGGTACTTCTGTTTGAATCCCGGTCACTGATGTAGTTCAATGACTACTATTTATACTGTTGTATGCCATTCCACTTGGGACTGTTAATCACTTCAATCTTCCTACATTGATAGTCATTTTGGCTTTGGTAGGGTATGACTGAGGTGCAACCATGGCCGATCAAGCAAATACTTTGATTTGCAGAGAAACAGTTGCTTTGTGTAAAGGTGCAGTTGGAAAAGTGAATGTAGAAGTGGTTCATTCCTGAGAAACGTGTTCTTGTTTGTATGAAAACTGATTTTTATAAATTTTCATTACGCACGTGTTGCTGTTATGGGATTATGATGAGTTGATGCCATTGTCTCTTGGTGAGAGTGAACTCTTGAGGAATTGAAATCTGATCTCTATTTGAACAGCTTAGGTCCCTTGTGGAAGTGGCAAATGTGTTGATGAATTTTGGATTTGGAAAAATAATGTCAATAAATAAAAAAATGTGGTATCCAAATTCATGGAAAAATTGTATTGTCGATGAATGATGGGAAATGAGGGTGCTACTAGGTGAAATTTTGCATGCCTGTAATTATTCTTATAGTAAACTAAGCTATTATTCATTGAATCGGGATTATTAAATTTTAGATAATAAAAATTTCTCACATGTATTTTTAGTATTTGACTTTTTTATACACGACAGTTCTTTATTGAAAAGAAACTAATTCCTAACTTAATTAAGAAGTAGATTTTTATTTAAAAATATTTTTATTAAGATAATATTATTGTAAGTTTTATTACATATTAAATATAATATTTTAACTGTTAAATGATTTCAGAATTAAATTTATATTTATTTTAATTATTTTCTTTCTAATTTTAAAATTATTCAGAGAGTTAAAACACACCAAGTAACATTAGTCCTTTATAATAAAAATGTCTCTTAGCACTATCTTGAAACTTCTCTCTCTTTTTTATTTTTATTTTGAGCGCACGAAGGATTTTTGTCGTATCGCGAGATTTTCATGATTTTTTGGGCATCCACAATAAATCCTCAAAATCCGAGTATGACAATCCAACATGGACCTCCTCCAGCTCCATGTGTCACAAACTGAGCCTGAAAAATTAGAGAACTTTTGTCTTCTCCATAAAGAATTTGTAAAATATTTATACCTCTTCTAGTTGGTTGGGTCACGATGAAGGAATTATTGAATCGAAAATGGTGGCAGCTATTGCTGTGCCTTCACCAAAATCCACTTCTCGGCAGAACCCTATTTCTATCAGAGAACCGAACTCTACTTTTCTTGGTGGGTCTCCTTTGAAGGGTCTCTGTTTACAGTTGAAACCTAGAAACAACAAGATCAGTTTGGTGGTTGCTTCTGCAAACACCACCACGACCAGTACCACCAGTGGCGGTGCTGGTGGAAGGTTCTATCTCAACTTCACCGGGTTCCCTTTTCCTCTTGGTCCTTTTCTCAATAGACGCACTATCAGGACTGAGGTTAGCTTCCTCGTCTTTATCTTATCTTTACATGCGTATATGTCTGCATATTGATTTTAATGAGCTTGGCCTATTGATCATTTTTTAGAATTATGTGCCTCAAGTTTTTGTGGGTTATTACATGTGAAGCAAAATATCCCCTGCCCATATCAAAATCTGTTTCTAGAAATCCTCTGGTTTAAATTCCTTTTCTATATATTCTCTGTTCTGTTAAACAATTCAGTGACTCTTTGACTTTTCAGAATTGCTCCTGTAGATTTTGTTACTCAAAAATCAGCTTTTACAAGATTAGATGCTCATATGGGACATCGGTGACTAATTTTAACTACTCAGCCAAGCTTCTTAATTATGGATAAAATTGTATGTCATTGAAGATTCAAATATCTTATCGAGTAAGGTGGGCTTATAACAATTGATTACTACTCTTTTTCCCCTATGATTCAACTTGTCCTTTATATGAGTCAATTTTTCTTGCTTCTCAAGAATTTTGAGGTCAATTGTCCTTTGATGCTGAGCAACTCTTTAAAGCAGTCATCCCCCCCACCCCCTCCACTTTTTATTGTGGGAATGTGGATTTGAATACAAGGATTGGCACTTTGTGCAAATAATGCAGAGGTTGGGCCTGAACCCTATCTGCCCCTCCTACCACCTCTCGCATTGGTGTTGTTGGAGGGCAGGTTGGAATTTGAGGATTGGCACTTTGTCCAAATAATGCAATAATTGGTGTTGCCTGAATGTAGGTTGGATTTAAGGGCAGGCACTTTATGCAAATAAAATGAAGGTTAGACTTGAACCCATTTTATCCCTCCCAGTGTGCCACAGTGTTGTGAAAATATGGGTTGGAGCTTGAGGCCAAGAACTTTGTGCAAATAATGTGAAGTCTAGCACTGAATGCAATCTACCCCTCCCAACCACCTATATTGGTGTTGTAGGGACGTGGGTCGAGTTTCAGGGCAGGCACATTGTGCAAATAATGCAAAGGTTAGGCTTGAACCTGGTGTGCCCCTTTCAGGAACCCTGCATTGGTGGGAGCATCAAGGGCCATGACTAATGGCTTTCTTTTTCTCTCTTTTTCTTCTTCTTTTTTTTTTTTTATTTTATTTTTTGCCCCTTCCAGCACCCCTCATTGCTGGAAGCAGCACCGGGCCAGGACTAATGGCTTTTCTTTCTTTTTGTTTTTTTTTTCCGATAGGTAAATCACACACACACACACACACTTTGCCCCCTAAGGGGACAAAAACCCTCAACGTCTCATATGGGGAGGAGATACCAACCAAGTTAGACCTTGTTGGTTTTTTTTCTTTTTTTGTAGAAAATAGCTTAAAAATAGTCTCCTTAGGTTTCTATTCTCCACAACAAGATCATATCAAAGGAAAAGAGAAATTTGCTAAACTCAATTCAAAAGTATTGTAGCACTAACTTCATTGTTCGCTTACCCAAAAAAAAAAACCCATTGTTCGCATTATATAATTAAATACAAAAATACCACATGAACGCAATTCTAAAGCCAAACTTCTTAATAACCTCTTTCTTTAGAATTTCCCTCATAAATTAGACGCATGCCCCATTGTCCAACTCTCATGACATTACTCATTGTAGTAATCTATTCCCTTTGCAATTGTCTTTTAAAATCAAATATGAATTTCTTGCATATACCATCGATACTCGCTGCTTTTTGCTACATTCTTCAAGGAAAAGTGAACTTACGTGGAAGAAAGAACAGATGTGTCCCTGTTTGGATAGCAAAGCACTTTTGGAGTATCATTTTCTCTTAAACTTGGGTCAATGTGCTTAGGTGTACCATTAGAGAAGAAATGGATATGTTGATAAAATCTGCTGTCCAATTCAGGTCTGAGCATGTTCCTCAAGTGAAAAATTTACTGGGCGTCAGAAATGGAAAAGATTCTTATCTTAGATGCAGAAAAAATCTCATTTTTAAGGGAAAAAAATAAATTAATGTCAACAAGTTGTAACTAGAACCTCTGTTTGTACACCAACTGTTGCTCTTTCTTAAATCTCAGGCTGTGAAAGACTGCATATGGCTATTCGAACAAGAGCAAGCTTTAGGCTTCAGCAGTGTCTCAACAAACATTCGAATGACAATCATCAAGCTCAAAAGTGGAGGATTATGGGTCCATGCGCCCATTGCTCCCACCAAAGAGTGCATTCAGGTTCTATTTTGTTCTTTTGTTTTATACATGTGTTAAGAAAATAATTTAAGGCACCTTCAGAGAAGTGAAGTTGAAATAACTTCTGTGGTTTTTTATTTTTATATTTTACAGCATTTAAATGAGCCAGTTTTGTCGAATACCATTATAATAGATTTGTTTGTTTATATTCGCACATGTTTATATATATATATATATATATATATATAATGGTATTCGACAAAAAATAGGTGATATCAAAATAAATAATAAAAAAAAGATAATGAGGGGGGAAAAGAAAAAGGAAAAAGAAGGTGAGACACTAGTTAGGAACTTAGGATATACCAACTTGTCGATTTAGCCCAAAAAGAAGAAGAAGAAAGGAGGAAGAGGAGTTGCAACTGATTTAGGGGAAGTTAACCATCTTTATGTACAGATTTTGTCACAAAAAACCTATATCATTTGGTTTCGCTTAACATTCTTGTAAATTCTGCATAACTGCAATCTGATCAACTCACAGAACCTTATGTTCACTACTGATATCTTTTGCCTATTGCCAGCTTGTGAAGGAGTTAGGAGCTCCAGTAGAATACATTGTCTTGCCTACATTTGCTTATGAGCATAAAATATTTGTTGGCCCATTTTCTAGAAAGTTCCCTCGTGCTCAGATATGGGTGGCACCAAGGCAATGGAGTTGGCCTTTGAATTTGCCGCTAGAGTTTTTTGGGATTTTTCGTGCCAAAACATTGAAAGATGAAGATTTATCGAACCCATGGGCTGATGAGATTGAACAAAAAGTTCTAAGCTCACCAGAAGTTGGTAATATGAACTAACTAGCTGGACTTCAAACTTCACTGTGATGAATTCTTAGTTTGAACTGATTTATTTATAAACAGGAATTGGGCCTTATGTGGAGGTGGCATTCTATCATAAGCGGTCAAGAACACTGCTAGTGACAGATGCTGTAATCTTTGTCCCAAGGCAGCCGCCTGAGTGTATTAGTAAGGATTCCTTGTTAGCATCTGCAAAGAATGGTTTGGCTGTAAAACTTCTTAGTAAAGGCAAGGAAGTCCTTGAGGAACCAGTCGTCGACAACAAGATGAACCGGCAAAAAGGTTAGTCCTCTGTTATTATTCGAGCAGCTTATTATATGCTGGATAGAATGCATTTAAGAAAGAAGCTGATGTGACCTGAGGGACAGAATGTGCTGGAACACTTGCGAATTGAACCAGACTAGATGTTTGATGCAGGATGGGAGAGAATGGTCCTCCAAATATTGTTTCTCGGACCGTCAAATCTTTTGGAACCCAATGCTAGCTTTGCTCAAATGTCACAGAAGCTGATTGTTTCACCAATTGTGAAGACATTGGTCTTCAGCAAAGTTCCTGAAAAGGTAATCAAACCAATCTAATGCAAATTGTTCCTCGTTGGGTCAATTTAATCTATGTTCAGGTTTCATATCTATAATCCACCTACCACCCTGGCATGCACATTAGTTTTGTTATCAATCGTTGTAGGCCACATCCTGGACCAGAGAATGGTTACACTGTCTGATCTTAAGCACAAAACAGATTACTATTAAATATATCATTGCTTTTTTAAAAATAAAATTGCCAATCCCTGCTTTGTGCTTTGATGTCGCATTCTCTCAACAATAGCCAAATAAGAAGCATGTAAGGAAGACTAAATCCTGTTTGGTTTTTATTCCTTGAATAGACACCAAATGGTTTGGAGTCATGACTTTCGGAGTTGTTTCAAATTTTGACCCTTTTGCGTGCATCTTCAAATTTTAACCCTTTTGCGCGCTTCTTCAAATTTTCAGGTCAGGGATTGGATTGATAGCATTGTAAGTGACTGGAGGTTCAAGAGAATCATCCCTGCTCATTTTGCTGCCCCAATTAATTCAAGCAGGTCTGATTTCTTAGCAGCATTTGCTTTTCTTGATGACCTCTTGGGTGAACGTTATGTTACTCGGCCTTCACTCTCTCTTCTCTTCACATCAATTATGGGAAAGGCTGCCAGTTACTTCCCTCCAGATGACATGAAGACCTTATCGTCCCTTGACCAGTTTTTAGTCTCAGTTGGGGCAGTGAAGAAGACTGTCTCAGGTCGAAGGCGATGATAAAACATGGACTATGAATTCTCTGTAAGATTTTTACCTGTTAAATTTCAAAACACATGTACTATTGTACTTAGTGTTATAACAGATGCTAATCTACAGTTGTGTTTTTTCACCTTGAGAAAGAAATGCACAAGTATAGCTCTTACACTGCTACTTATCCGAAAAAAATAGTTGATATACCACTGTTACAAGTGTGTTGGAATTGAAAAATCTGTAAATTTAACCTTTGTCTTGCATCTATTACTAATGTCTTGGAATTGAAAAATCTGTAAAGTTAACCTTTGTCTTGCATCTATTACTTTTGCCTTGACTTAACCTTTGTCTTGCATCTATTACTTTTGCCTTGACTTGGGCCTTGTTGGCCAAGCGGATTAATCCTGGGTCTGCTGCCTTTCCTTACCAACCAAGCAAACAAATTAGGAGAGAGAGAGAGAGAGCGAGAGGGAGAGAGAGAGGTATTCTTTATGGTAAAGGGCCCTCGGCTTTATTTATTATTTTAACTATACCTTTTAAAAGTTAGTAAAATGAATTAAATAGTTGCTTAGACAGGAAGATCTGTGAAATTCTCTGGAGTTTTATGCTTCAGGCCCTTTGTTGAACCATGAGAAGTAGTCTCCATTGAAGAGTTTAAAGTATCTATATGGACCTTTAAACTGTGATCATGGATCATGATGTGCTTGGTCAAGTGCTCAAGCTCTAGGCTTGATATCAATAGCCTTTAAATAATTTTCAGAACAATTTACTTTCATTTTTTAAATTGCAAACTTGTAGATGTAATCATCATCACTTGAGTGGCATTGCTTCTTGCAATGTTGAATCCATGCTCTTGAGTTCTTTGGCATGGTAATTGATCTGTTACCTCTGTCTGGGCTACAATAATCTTTTGGCCCATTTTGTTTAAAGTCTTGAAACAAGCCCTGCCTCTCCAAGTATTTAATAACTTGGGTGAAAGTTAGATTAGGCTAGAGGACTAAAGATATGTTTTCTGTGGGGTCCAAATTGGGGGAAAATGTGATGGGTTTATCCCAAAAAGAAAGCTGGTCATCATTCTATGCTTTCCCAATAAAGGAAGTTCTGTGTTAATCAAGCAAGACTTCTCTTAGGGTTAGGGATGATTTTATGCTCACTAAACCTTCTAGAAAAGAGGAAACCAATTGCAGAAGGGATGATGTCTGTGGGTAATAAACTTAATATTTGGTTGGGGGGTCACACTCCTTAACCAATCGCTACCTACAAAGAGTCAATTGAGAGAGAGAGAGAGGTATTATGTCCTTGTGGCTCAGCACTTTAGAGATAAATGCCTTTTTTGATTTTGTTATTATGATACATTAAAGAACACACTAGATCTGAAGCATGGAGGGTG
Source organism: Nyssa sinensis (assembly GCA_008638375.1). NCBI lineage: Eukaryota > Viridiplantae > Streptophyta > Magnoliopsida > Cornales > Nyssaceae > Nyssa > Nyssa sinensis. The sequence continues at coordinate 4,179,812 of CM018043.1, forward strand.
AGTTTGGGTGGAGAGACAGAGAGAGAGAGAGAGAGAGAGAGACAGAATCCAAGGTGTGTTTTTTCTTTTTTGGTACTCAATTTTCATCTTTTTTGTTTTTCTCTGATCTCAATTCATAGTGGTGGTGTCAGAAATTGCTTGATGATGTGTTTCCACATAGTGATGTCTCTATCTTTATATGCCACCATGGCTCCATCTAATTGAAAAGTTAATTGACCATCCTCCCCCAATCTCTGACATGATAAACACACAGAAAAAATTGTAAAGTTTTTTTTTTCTTTTTTTTTTTTTTGGAAAGTGTGAAGTTTTATGTTGCTTTAGGCTAATACTTGAACTTTGTAAACTCTCATTACATAGGAAAAATAACATCAAAGAAAGAAAATGTCTTGATGTTAGATGTTGATGCTGCTTATGCTTATGGTGAATTCATAAGATCCCTAAGCTATATTAATGAATGCATTTACATATCTTAAACATATGACTTACAAATGTTAAAATGACAACGGCAATTGCATTAGGGTGATAGTACATAAATTGATCTTACTTTCTTCAATATTAACTCCATAACCTCGATTTATTTATTAGAAAACTTATTACAATAAAAACAAATCATATTGAATTCTAATTTAACAATTTCAGATAAACAAAACTCAGCATACGTTCTCGTTAGAGTGAATAGTTTGAGAGAATACATTTGTACATCATGTAGTCGTGTTTTGTCATGTAAATTGAAAAAGATGGGTTGTAATCAATTTATTATAAAATATGAGTTATAACACAGATAATATAATATTATTAAGACAGAATACCAATTTAGTAATTTACCAATTTTATTAATAAAAAAGGAAAATTCATTAAACAAAGTTAAAAGATAAAATTAACAAGATGACAACATTTATGATCTCAAGACTTTGACATAATTAGTTCATTATGGTTAGACTTAGAACTCTCACTACTAAAATATTTGATATTTCAAGCCAACTATTAGTTTATATTATGTCGGCCTTTTCCGATATAGCCCACTGTCCCCCACGCCCTTTTCAAGTGGCGTGGCGTGGCGTTAGAGTATAAAATTGACTTTTGCACACCACCCAATACCCATCATCCAACTCAACAACTCAAATTATCGCGACATTTTCACGATATTTTGAAGAACCCAAACTTATATTTGTATATTGAAAGAGATGAAAGAGTGACCACCGCAGCACTTTAAGTTTTTTCTTTTCCCATTTTATTTAATATTGGAGTCTCTGCACTTTATTTTCAGTATAGACCAATTCTTAATACATAACATAAAATATGTTATAATATTAATTCGCAAAATTCACTAAAATTTCATAAATATAACAAATTTTTGAGGGAAAAATAAAATATAAGTATGTAATTTATTTGAAAATATTTGGTATAAATTATATTACGAAAACCCATTTTTTCAAAGTAATATTAATATATTAAAAAAGATGAGTTGTTAACAGGTCACATAAATAAATGACTTGAAATTGATATTTTACCAGTTATATAATGAATTGGATAACAAACAGTTTTTTTTTTTTTCCAAACAAAATAATGCCTTAAATGCAAAAACATTAAGTTGCTTTGTACTTTTCAAAGTAATTCAAGTTTCTTTACTTTCTAAAATTGTTTTGATAATTTGAGTAGTTCTCATTTGATTGTCAGAAAATCCTTCCATAACTCAATTAAAATATCTAAATTTGTGAGTTTTGCAAACTAGTGTTTTTTTGGAGTCTCTAATTAATGTTTCTATATAGTTGATCATTTTATAATTAATATTTAATAAATTAATTATTTTTAATAATTAAATTAATAAATTTCTTAGAAACTAACTTGGAGGAATTGAATTTATGACCTCTTATAAGAAGAGGTAAAAAATAACACTCCTATCATTAAAAATTTTTAATAATATATGTAGTTTTAATAAAAATCAAATATGTATACACCGACAAAAGAGTGTTTAATGAAGTATCGTTTACAATCATAATATAAAGAAGTGGAGCACTATTTTAATATTACCTTTTTTAGTAATGTCAGTATTGTATTATTTTTAATTACTTACACGATTAAAATAACCTATAATGAAAGGGTTAAGTTCGGTGTCACACTTATTTAGTAGGGGTGTCAATGTTTAACACAACACGACAACACGACTCAAACACGACACGAAATTAATGGGTTTGGGTTTAGCATAAATGGATTTGGGTCATAAACGAGTTGACACGTATAACACGATTAATAAACATGTTGTGTTTGAGTTTTACTAGTGTTAACACGATTAATTATAAAATATATTATGAGTTAAGATAATTCGTCTCACATCAAATATTTATTAAAGTTTTGAAATTTTTTTTATTTTAAAAGAGGTTTCTACTTTGATTTGGCTCATATCCAAAGTTACTAAACTTGAAAATTATCTATACATATTAAAAGATAGGTAAATTTTTTTATTTAAAAAATAAAATAAGCACGTTAAATGTGTCGACACGTGTAACCTATTTAATAAATGGGTTGAGTTTGAGTTTTGAAACTTGACACGATTAATTAATAGTGTCGGGTTAGAGTTCACGCATATTTTCGAATATGTACGCATTGACACGACCCTAAACATAACACGATAATACGAATTGATACCCCTATTATTTAGTGCCATCTACCATGAAATGTGATTTTGGTCCCTAAAACGTAATTTTGTTTATATTTTGGGTGTTTGATTGCAAAAATTAAAACATTATTTTCATGTAAAGAACAAAAACTTTTTAATTTTTTTTTTTATTTGTCATTAGTTTTAATTTTAGACCCACTATTTGTACATTGGCTAATAAAATAAAATATTAATTAAATAAAAAATTAATGAAAAATTTTATGGTATAAAATTATTTTAACATATTTTTTTATTAAATATCTAAATAACAAAGATTATGTCAAAAATAATTTTTTAATTTATCAAAATTAGGAGTGCCCAAATCAAACTCGTTGTGAAAAATTCAAGTTATTGTCACACGATAAATTAACGAATAATTGACATTTTGAATTCGTATTCATTCATTCACTTCTTTCCCCCTTCCCGACTTCCTCTAATCTTTCTCGCCAAGAACTCTCTTAACAAAGATTCTCTGTAACGCGCAATCTCATACGAAAAGCCAAACGACAATAAACTGGAGAGAAATTAAACGTTGCTTGCACGATCTCTGAAGCACAAAAAACAGAAAAGTGAGGTTCATCCTCGAGCAGGCCTCATTCGTATTCTGTGAGCCTTTTTCTTCGCTTTTTGGTTAAGCAGAGAGAGGAAAAAAATACAAGGTACGTTTTCTTTCAGTTTCTTTCTTCTCGATTAAATACGCCACTGTTGGATCAGTTTTGGTTCAAAATAACAACATGGGTTCTTCTCTTTTCTATGCTTCGACAATGGGTTTGGTGAAAATTTGGATATTCATGTTTAGTTTAGGTCTCACGAACAGCTTTGTATTGTCATTGCCTTCTATCTCTAAATTCTCTCTCTGTGTTGGGTTTTTGATCGATTTACATATTGAAGGATTGTTTTGATTTTTATTTGAAAGGATAGGTTGTTCATCACTCCCTGGTTATTCGGATTTCAAGGAAAGGAATCAACAAGAAAAAAAAGGGTATGATTTTGATATGGGTTTTTGCGAGGTTTTGATTTAGTCTTTTGGTTCATTGAAGTAATATATAAATGAATTCAATTTGGGTCTGACTGATTATGGTATGGGGCTTTAGTATGGTTTGATTTGATGGTTGCTTATAAATTTACAAGATTGACAAACTTTGATCAGAGACTATGGAGCTTCTGTTGTATGGTTCGAAACTTCTGGATTACACTCATATGGTGCCACTCTATGACTGCTCTCTGAGACGTTCTTTTTTTCTCTGTATATACTTGTGAATCTCCTTAAAAAAATTCATTATAATTCATGACAGGAAAATCTTCTTTTTCAGTTTTTGTTTTTTAATCTAATATAAATGGTGATTTTCTTTTTCTTTACAATTCATTTCATTCAGATTGATTCTATACTCTGTTATATAAATGAAGTTGTTGAACTACGACTGTTTCTGCAGGGAAACTTAGAAAGGAACAATTGTGAGAATTCGCCAATTTTTTATTAATATTTTTGGTATTATAGTATTGAGATGATAATACTAATTTATGCTCAAATGGTTCTATTTTCACTTGTTTTTAACTGTTTAGTCATTGATCTCCTTTTGCTCATTGAGGTCAACAATAATATTTTCATGTTTGATTTGTTTTACAATAACAAATGATGCTTTAAAAGAATGGAGGAGAGGAAGAAGTTTTTGGTGATATGAAAAGATGGATTGGATTAAAAGAATCTAATATTATCTGCATCATTTTATGTACGTTCAGCTTTTGCCCCCTTTTGGTGCTACATTACTGCAATTGTTGGAATTATTTAGTTTTTTTTACCTCTCCTTCCTTCTACAAAAGATGATTGCATGATATACAAATTTGACCTTGCACAAAAGTAAAGGGGTGAAGAAGTTGTTATCATTATTGAAGTTCTGAAAATCTTTGCCAGTAAAAGCAAATAAGTTGTGAAAGCTTATGAACTACTCTATCTCCCTTGTTCATAAATGTATCACTATTTTGTTTTGGTTTCTAGTCTCCGTCAAATTGTGATTCTCTTTTTTATCATTATTATGTTTCTATAATTTCAACCATGGTAGATTGATCAGTTTGTTTTGATCTCACGAAGTAATTTAATCTTTAGTTTGGTATTAATGTTGAATATCTTGTGATTTTTTTTTTGTTGGAATTGCTTTATCACTGTAATAACCGATTTAAGTCTTTGTGTTTCTTCCTTCATCTGCCACTAGAGTATCACCTCTTGTTAATGCATATATTGTTCTTCATTTAATCAAGTCAGTCATCCTTTTCCTCTTTTCATTGTTATATATTTGGTTGAATTTTCAGGGTTTTGGATTTTCAGTTTGTGTTGCATTTTCCTTGTTCCTGTTTAATGGCTGGAGAGAGTGTCAATTTATTGTTGACCCTGGAAAAAACTGAGCCAGATAGAGATAAGGCAAGAAGAAACTCTACAGGCAAACCAAGTTCTCAAAACAGTTATCGCAGAGCTTCTATTGGTTCTTACCATGATGGAGGTAATTTGAGAAGAAACTCTATAGGGAAGCCAATTTCTCCAAACAGCGGACAAAATATTCTCCCTCATTATCTCAGAGCTTCTACTGGTTCCTGCCATGACTTCTGCAAATATGGCAGAGAACATGCATTTGAAGTGAAGGCAAGGCATCCTATACCTAAGAGAGTATCAACACCTCCATCTGGCAGGCAAAATCCCATAGAGACTGTGGTTCCAGCAGAGAAGAAGAAGACGATGGTGAGCAAGCTCAAGCCTTCCACTTTTTCCAAAACTCCTGAATCCCCTGAAGCTATCAAACGGGAAGTTTCATCACCATCCAAAAGAGTGGAAGTTTTTCCAGAACATGCTTCATCAAATGATGAGAAAATAACACACAATGAGAAGAAAATAGATTTGTCTGCAAAGCGTTCTCATGCACCTTCTGTGAAACCAAAACCAGTGACAGTGAAGCCATCATCTTTCTCTGAAATTTCAGATGATTTAAATGGTAGAAGAAACAGTGACATCAAGAATCGCAGAAAGGCAGGGACCTCCAAAGCAACTGTAAAGAAAGTACTGGCACCGTCAACGGCTTCATTGTCCCCCAAACCTTCTGTCAATAGAGTTGCAATCTTAAATGCAAGAAAATACAGAAGCCTGAAACTCGTGTCTCCTCTGAAGGATCAGAACAGGATAACAAAAGCTGAACCCAAGCAACCTGATAATGACAAGGTTCAGGAAAAGACCCTCCATGTTGTCAAGACACAAACTGAGAACAAAATTTTGGAATCTGCTCAAAATGGTAATACCAATCAGTCGTCTCCACCTCCATCGATGTTATCGCCTAAGTCTTCATCCCGACCAAACTCTCAAGAAAAGACCCTGCATGTTGTCAAGACAGAAACTGAGAACAAAATTTTGGAATCTGCTCAAAATGGTAATACCAATCAGTCATCTCCACCTCCATCGTTGTTATCGCCTGTGTCTTCATCCCGACCAAACTCTCAGGAAAAAACCCTGCACGTTGTCAAGACAGAAACTGAGAACAAAATTTTGGAATCTCCTCAAAATGGTAGTACCAATCAGCCATTTCCATCTCCATCATTGTTATCACCCAAGTCTTCATCCCAACCAAACTCTCCAGCTTTGTCATTTCATCAAGAAGAAGACCTAGAAGAGTTAGAATACACTGATAGTGAAGCAGATTACTCCTCGGAAAATGATGAAATTGTAAACATGAATGATGTAGAATCTTCAGAACAGAATCACAACAGGGTGCAGAGAAAGGCTGGGGTGGAAAATAAAGATTGTGCAGCTGTTAAGTTAAAGTTCAGAAGGGGAAAGGTGGTTGACCATCAGTCTGAGGATAAAGGCCCTAGGAAGCTCAGATTTAGGCGGGGAAGAGTGCTGGGGGAAAAACAAGATAGCAAGAGGGATGCTCAAAGGAGAAACTTTAAGAAGAAAGAAGTTGATGATGACACAAATGGTTCAAACCCTGGTTCCGAAAAAGTTGTTTTGAGGCATCAAGATGTGCAGGGGAAAAAAGATGCCCAGGGTTTGTTTAATAATGTAATTGAAGAAACAGCAAGTAAGCTGGTTGAAAGCAGGAAGAGTAAGGTTAAGGCATTGGTGGGTGCTTTTGAAACTGTGATCTCCCTCCAAGATGGCAAACCTTCTACTCAAAATGTCACTTTGAGTGGTGAACAAAGTTTTCTTCCTTGAATACTTTGGTTTTGTAAAGAAATAGTAGGAAATGACCCAAGTTTGTAAGAAGAGTGAAATTTACAAGCTTTTGAAATTGCAGGTTGATTCTTCGGCTATGGTTAGAGAGCTGCGTTGACTGAGTTGAATGGGGACTCATGAACTGATGCTGACATGCTTCATATCCATTCCTTCAAGGATATGCTGCTTCTTTGCTTTCTTTTTGATTGTATTGTGAATGAAGCTGTTATAATCTTGACTTCTTCTACTTAAAGTAGGGAAAGAACAGCTACACAACTTCAATGGTTTGAGTTGTATCGGTCTTCTTTTAATGGTGCAAGAATTGACTATTTGTGGATTGCTAGATATTTGTTCTTTTCCCATTCACTCTATGATTGGTTGTAGCTGGTTTGGTTCTTCTGAATATATATATATATATATATATATATATATATATATCAAAATATGTTCACAGAACCAATAACTAATGCTCAAAACTTATGATGGGTTGTATGAAATGAACAGTATACCATTGCCATTCGCCATTGTGTGCCCATTTGTCTACACATTATAGACCGGTCTTGGAGGATTTGAAATCCTTTAAGGGAAGTAATTATAAGGTTAACCTTGATTTTCCCTTCCCTCTTTTTCAGTAAAATAACATCCCATACCTCACAATTTCCCAATTAAATCTTGCTATATTACCTTTGATAAATGGAGTTTACATAGTCCAATTCCTCCAATTTTCAAAGAATAAGTTGCCCAAATAACTCCCCGGAAACAGGCAATGCAGGATATACTGTATGATCTGAAAGTAGTAGATTTCATGTCTTTTTCATTGAAAGAAAAAAAAAAAAAGAACAAAGAAAATTGACCATCCTTCCAAAAATAAGTAGATTTTGAGCGGGTTAAAGAGTCATAATTTTTGCAATCATACCGGAGGGAAATAACTATTTTAAGTTTATGGAAAAGGAAATAATATTTGCAGTCATATTTAGATTTTAATATTAAATGAAATTAAATAAACACACCCTTAAAGAGTAAAAAGACCCGAACTTCTGTTTGAATGCATATATAAGTGCTAATATCATTTTCCTATTAAATTATGCTACTGATAATGTTTTTTCCCAATTTGTGAAATGGTTGAAGAGGCAGAAATTTACAGTTGTGATTTGCTTCAATCTTTTGCTTTGGCATCAAGAGGCTTTGCTCCTGCTTGTTTTTATATTTTCCTATTGTTGTTCATTGCAAGGTATTGCTGATCATTAATGCATTATGGTTATGGTTATGGTATCTTAAAAGAGTTATTCATAGGTTCAGGTTGTCCCCTCGAGAACAAACATAAAGTCGCTGTCAGTTAGCTGAGAGGAGTTCAGAGGAAAGAAAAGAAATCTCAATGAATTAGTTCATGCTACTTTGTGAACAAAAATTGTCCCACAACCACCAAAGATGCATGTTCTTCACAATTGGGGGATTTCAGTATGCACTCTTCCGGGCTAAGATTTATTGAAATTTCCTGATCAATCATCCTATATATCATGCAATATGATTCATAATAAAGGGGGCGGGGCATTTAAACCACTAATAACATAATAACGAGTAATTCTCAACGTAAATAAAGAAGAAATAATAAGACTAATGCCAAACGTTTATCAAGTAGGCTTCCTATCATCTGTTGCCATCATATGAAGGAAATGATCAAAACACTGAAGGATCACCAACCAACAGTTAATGCAGTCTAAAGCAAATCCTCTCCCTTTCTACGCCTTTACCACATCAACTGGAAACCGTCGACGGTATTGTAGAGCTCACAGCTCATACTCCTAATCAATGGTACAATTAGAGCTCACAGCTCCTCATAAAAAGTGTACATGTCAATAAAATAATTAATAAAATGTCGTGTGCCCTGGAGTCTAGTGCATGTGCTATTCAATTTTTTGGTCTACAACAAAGTAATATATTTTACAGAAACTTTTATTGAACCAGGAGTTACCGTCATATTAATTCATAAGATCCTATAACAGGAGCATTGAAATGTGAACATAAATTTAACACTCTTGACAGCTTGCCAAGCATTCCGCTCTAATTCTTGCCTTTTCTACCCATGACCCACCCAAACAATTCAAAAAGGATTGATAAATCGAACCTAATTCTTAAAAAAAAAAAAAAAAAGTAAAGACAGTTAACAAGTTTTCTCACCAACAAGATCCAACGTCTATATTTCTCCCAAGGAGCAATCTTTTGGCCTTCCACTAGCTATATCAACTGCTAATGTTTCTTAAGTGCATTCATTTTATCCCTGAGATAGTAAAGCTTGGCCCTCCTCACTTTCTTCTTGTCCAGCACCTTCATCTCCTTTATGTTAGGTGAGTACCTGCCATCACCCAATCATTTAACCAAAAATATTGAGCACTATCCAATTTGAAACAAATAAAGAGAACATGTGATAACCACAACAATAGACAAACCAGATAGATCAGAATAAAACACAAATATATTCATCTCAAATACCAGTTTAGGCACTTTAAACTTGAGGGATGTTAGCAGTCGAGGCAAGGCAATTTCAAAAGCATGCTCAAATTGCACAGAGAAATCAAGGATCAAATTTAAGTTATAACCATGTCCAAGGAAAAAGTGGCCATCTGCAGTACAGTGTTGGTACCACCTACACATGGTGCTGGTGTTGGGAGGGATGGAATCGACACAAACCTAAACTTTAGCACTAATTTGCACAAAGTGGCTACTCCCAAAAAGGGGCTCAACCCATGGGTTTTACAGACATAATCAAAAACCAAATGTATTTTGTAACCAAGTCCAAGGAAAAAGTGACCATCTATATTACAGTATCGGTAGTCGGTACTGCCTACAGATGGTGCTGGTGTTGGGAGTAACGGATTGGGCACAAACCTAACCTTAGGCACTAATTGGTACGAAGTGGCTACTCTCAAAAGGGGGCACAACAAGCCATGTCTTTTTTAAGTAAACATATTTCATTAAAGTGCCCAAGGGGGGCAACCTGCATACAAATGAGACTCACTAAAACTAGTCTCATGTTTTCCAAAAAAATTACAAAATTATATACATACGAGGGTATGCCTCCAATGTCCAAAAGTATAAACTTGTGCAATCAGGCCTTGTTTGGACAATCGGATAACAAGACGGGATAGGATAGGATATAATTGGATCGCATAGGATATAAAATTTTTTGAGATTTTGAATATTCTAATCCAGTGTTTGGAATTGACCTGGATAAAAGGCATAAATATGTTGTTATATCACATTTCTTTGTTTAGGTGTCTACCAGATATACAAGTTCAGTCTTTAAAAATTATTTTTATGAAAGTTATTTTTTTTTCAAATATATGCATACGTCATATCTAAAATTAAAATTTTATTCACAAATCAATTGCAATAATAACCATAATTATAATATTTTAGAATGTGATTGTGCAAACATCATTCAAAATATAATAGTTTCTCACTTTCGAGGTGACTCAAAAATCAATCATAGTTCGGATTGCTAAAAATCATCTAAATCAATGATTACACGCATGCATATATATAATAGTCCATTTATTGATATGAAAAATACTTTAAAAATTCTAGAACATATAAAAAATTTTGAACAATGAAAAAAAGAAAAATCTGATTTTTTAAATTCACTCTTCAACGTCTTCGTCTCTCTATATTGCAACATTGTAATTTTTTTTTATGACGTGGCATTGTGTTTTTATTTCAGTGGGATGGGATAACTCTAATACCACCACCCCCTTAGGATAAGTTATATCCCACCTGGTTCATGAAATATAAATATCCAATCCAATGAAAGACAGCAAACATGCGATAAATAATATTTATCCTATCCAACCCTTTTATCCTGCCGTCCAAACATAGTCTCAAAGAATAACTGGCAAGAGCCTCCTGGATTAGGAAAGAGTTGAGACAATAACCTACAATCTTATACACAAGGAGCAAAGCAAGACCCAAATATCACTTTTTCGAATTTCATGCCTAAAAACTCATACAGATGCAGCAAAGTAGGACCCAAGTATCACCTTTAGAATACCCACATCTGCACATACTCAATTGCATACCCACATATATAGGAAAAAGGGGTTGTCTTAAAAACTGAACAAGAAACTAGCACTTTCAAAATGTGAACTGAAATGCTTCTTCCATTGGGTCATGTAGATAAACAATAGAACATTTTCTTAATATCAGACATTCAAGATTTACACCAAATCTCCACTTCAAACATTATCTAGACAGTACTGGGCATTAACACATCCATAATTTTCTAAATAATGTGCTAGTAACAAATACGTGATTTAGTCATATATATATGGACTTCAGGATTATTGGGTTTAGAATTTGCCAGCCTGGTATACCTTACCTCTGTGCCAACCACCAAAAAAGATAAAAGAGTTGTTCTCTTAATGTCTTGTTGATAACTCCATTCTAACGATTATTGAGGGGCTGAACTTTAGAGCAAATTAAAAACATCTCAAAGTGTACTTACAAATGGAAGAGAGATTCAACCCCAACTCCTGCCACCAGCCTTCTCAATCTAAATGTAGTGTGTATCCCAGCATTTCGCCTGGCTATAACTATGCCTTTTACTATTGAAACGCGCCTTTTATTCTCAGGTACTTCCTGCTCATAAAACAGAACAAAGTAATAAATGTTCCTTATCAGAGCTCCTGTTTCTGAAAAACAAACAAACGACAAAATTTTCCACTCAACAAGAATTTCCATACCACTTTGAGCTGTATGATGTAACCAGGCTTTATATCAGGTATTTCTTTCTGTTTTCTCACTTCCTCCACCGCTTCCTTATTAAGAATCTGCAATGTATAATCAATAAGAATATCATATAATGTGTGCCATCTAATTCAGAAAGAGAAACATAAAGATGCATGCCTGCATTATGTGTCCAGCTGTTTTATCAAGCCTCTTAAATTTGATGCGTGGAGCAACATCAGAGACAGAAGCAGAAGCATCTTGTGCAACGGATTTGATTGGATCACTTATTGTTGTGATGCACCTACTGGGTAAAGTTGTCACTGCTGAAGACCGGTGAAAAAGGCGTGGAGTAGAACCCCTGTATAACAGTGCTACCGATGATACACCACCATAATTAGACAATTTCAACAAGTCTGCTTGGGTGCCGGATTTAGTCAGCTGGAATTAGTTAACAAGCATCTTATGTAAGGATAAATTCCTTATAAACAATTCAAACTCAATATAAAGGAAATACATACTTCTAAAATGAAAACAGCAAAAATATTATGTACCTGAGAAACACTGATAATAAATAAACATGTAATCCTCACTGGTGTGAAAACTCAAAGTTCTATCACTTCTCTCTCACCAAATAATGCATTAATAAAAAAGAAAGCAGTGCCGCTAAACACCTTGCTATGAATTGAAAAGTTTAGCTAAATCAATAATTTTTTTCCCCAATTTGCATATGCATTCAATTAGATCAATGTAAAACTGAAACAATTTTAAAAAAAGGAAAGTAGGTTTTTTGTTGTTGCATATCAACTAAGAGGATAAGCCAAATTGATGAGCATACATCTTTTCTACATGCACATATGCATAAATTAAATCTCATACTATTGCAAATTTGCAATAATAAAAGGCTACAATCAAGACAGATTTTAAACATATGTTATATCATCATAATTATTTGAAATCAAGCACCTATCAAAAAAGAAATTAGCACCAGAAAGATCTACTGCAGAGCATGTCAATTAACAACTACAAAATAAAAATAAAGGCGAGCTTTTTTTAGCCTGGAGCTTGCTAAAAGGTGTGTTCCTGAGGGCTTTATCTGCGCTTTTCTAAAGGGGTCTCACCTATTTTAGGTTGAAGTGCATTGGTTGAGCCTTGACAAGCCCAGGGCTTATTTGGGGCCTGAGCATGCCTTTAACAACCATGGGTCCTATATTATTTTTTCCTCCACTTTCTAGCATTTTATTTATTTACAGATCTACTATACAAATAGTAACTAGATTGCACTCCCATCACCAACACTTCCAATCCGTTATGGGAATAACATCAAGTTATAAAGCCTTCCCCATTATTATCATGTTTCCCTAAAGTTCCTCTTTTAATCATTCATGTTTTCTACCGATAAAATAATAATAATAATAATAATTCACGTTTTCTAAAGTTTCTTTAATTCACTAATCAAAGAACTAAGTTTCTTTAAGTTCAGATGCTCATAATTTGTCTAAATATCTGTAGTTCTGCACTTTCAAGACTCAACAAGTTTAGTAATTTTCTCCAACTTAAGTCAGCTATGCGGATTTCATTAGATTACTTGCAAGAAAAAAACTCTTCCACACTCTTTTAATCTCATCCTCTTCCACTGAAACTCTTCAGTTTTGAGCTTCAATGAACTTGAGACATGATCCAACTCTGTACTATTCTTTTCCCTATCCTGAAAATTTTGAGTTCTTGTGTTCACCCTTCTCTTCATTTTTTGTACTACCTCCTTACAATATAAACTATAACACATCATAGATTAAGCCTCCCTTATGGCATTCTTGGCTTCAATTTCAGCCTTAACCCTTCAAAAACTGTTTCCATTCCTACAAATGTGGCAATCTTTGTAACATGAACTATTTGTTATAATTATAAGTTGATCTTCCTCACTAGTCACTCCACTACAATTTTTTTTTTTTTTTCAGGGTGATGGCCCATTCCTTGTAGATTCATCAAGGTCCTATGGTGGCTTCAATGCACTTAACACACGATCCAACTCTGCACTATCCTTTTCCCTATCCTGACAAATTTGTGTTCTTGTGTTCTTCCTTCTCTTCATTTTTTGTACTATCTACTTACAAGTTACAACATAAACTATAATACATCACAGATTAAGCCTCCCTTATGGCTTTCTTGATTTCAATTTCACCTTAATTTAACCCTTCAAAATATTTTCCCATTCCTATAAATGTGGCAATCTGTGTAACACTGTAACATGAACTATTTGTTATAATTAGTAATTTGATCTTCCTCACTCCACTACAATTTTTTTTTCTTCTGATGATGGCCCATTCCTTGTAGATTCATCAAGGTCCTATGCAGCTACTTTTTCAGTACATCCTGTCATCCTGCTCCATATCTATCTATTTTCCTTTATCCTAGCAAGCATGCATACATTCCCACATATTACATAATTTCTATACGTTGAAAATCAAAATACAGAATCCAAAACTCGAAAAACCATACCGATGCCAAAGGGGAGTGAGAAGTGAACTTAGGTAGCAATTGGAGTGAGTAATCCTTGGAATAGTCGATTGAAGTACGACTCAACTTGACAGCACAGACCCCATTTGAAACCGGCGTATTAGGTTCGAAAGAACCCAGTCCGGAACCACTAGTTAATGGAAAAGCATTCGTTGATCTAAAATCGAAAATCTTTGAGCTGTTAATGGTTTGCCTTCTGAGCAATCGAAGGCTCCCGCAAAATGATTGCATTTCTCCAAACTCAATCCTGCATTTTAGAAAAATTAAGAATCTATGTAATATCAACAATCGAACAAAATGAAACCGCAAAAGTAAGATTAACTCGATCTATATATGTATAATATGTTACTACATATAAGTATATATACACACAAAGCACGCATATAAAGTCGCCATTTGTTTTGCTTACAGTGAGAGGATTCAATACGAGTGATAGTGGTCACCGGAGGCGACAATCACCTTCTGTTATGGTGGGACTCTCAGCAACTCGGGTAGTCGAATGACAGACCAAAAGCCCTAGTATGTAGTTCAGTCGGAGCGGAGGTTTAAGATCAAGAATACATTTAGGCGTGCCAACATGGGTGGATTGTTAACGGGTTGGGTCAAAACGAATTAAACTCAAATTTAGTGAGTCCAATATGGATCCCGTGAACGCAGATTTTACCGACTCTTTAAACCATAGTTATGGCATCACCTCAGTGAAGTTACCGGATTGATCGATTACTACTTCAATCGCGGGATCAATTCGTTCAACTGAAATAATAAAAAAATATTATTTAAAATTAAATAATTATGTCACATAAGATTTTTTTTTTTAAAAAAAAATATGTTACATTAATGTCATTATTATTAATATAAAATAGAAATATCATTTAATATATATTAAATATTAATATACCATAAAAGAACAGGCCAATCAACACTTGACACGTATAACCACAGTCCGACCTATGTCCAGCCAACATGATTCTCATTCAGCCAATAATGAAAAACTCAAGCATCCAGATCATCATATAAGGTCGGAAGTGGCCGAACATATATATATATATATATATATCCAGAACAAGATCACAGGGTCCAGACCAACACTCCAGAACTTGTCACCGCCTTAACAGATGCCAAGCAGAGAATAAGGAAGCGGTCCTCAACAAGGAAGCAGTCTTCAACAAGGAAACTACCATCTATGGTTATCTCTATGCAAGGTAGCTGCAATCTCCGGTGATCAAATCCTTATATTCATGGCTTCGAATCCTAATCAACTTAGGAAAGCCACGACTTATAAATTAAACCCTAAAGGTACGCCTTATTTTCTATGCTCATTCTTTGGCTTTCAATACAATCTTTTCAATTCTTTTACTTACTTAAGCATCGGAGCGGCTACCGCCGGAGTCAACCCGGTGGTCCTCTGATCATCTTTCTGAG
Source organism: Nyssa sinensis (assembly GCA_008638375.1). Taxonomy (NCBI): domain Eukaryota; kingdom Viridiplantae; phylum Streptophyta; class Magnoliopsida; order Cornales; family Nyssaceae; genus Nyssa; species Nyssa sinensis. Next base: position 4,195,321 of record CM018043.1, read on the forward strand.
TGTTCTACAGGTCACGGAGTCTATACTTATTGCGAGCCGAAAAGTGCAGCATCAGTTTGGCGCCGTCTGTGGGAAACGACTAATCTCCAAAGTGCTCTACTCATAAAACTCGTCTCTTTCCCCACCGGAAAACCATGGCACCAAATCTCCGACCACGACAGAATACTCAGAATTCGCAAAACGCTCAACGTCAGCCGCCTGCTCCCCGCACAAGGGGGCCAGCGGCCAATCCTATGCGACAAGAGATCGAAACAATAAAACGACACAATGAACTGGTGCAGGAACAGTTGCTTACCATCACTAGAACACTGGCGACACTTACGCAGAACCAAGCAACGGGTTCTCCTAGCCCGCCGGTCAACTTCGTTGCAGGAACGCAACCTCCTGTTGCTATAGAAAACGCAGAACTTCATGCGCAGGCTCCAACTAACCAGCCTGGGCACCCCTCAGGCGTTCCTCGCGCTGGCCAAGATCCCCAGCCATCAACAGTCCCTGGCTGGGGAACATCCACCTTCATCCCCGACATCCATTACCGGAGCACTACTCGAGCCCCAACTCCAAGGGCCTCGGGAGCACACCCGGCACCGCAGGAGCCTCCTCGTGCAGCACCAAACCCTCCGGTTTGGAATCCTCCTCCGTCCGAAGGGCGTAATCAACCCTACTACCCTGAAGCCGAGGCTGTCAGGCAGGGTTCACAAGATGTCAGAGTCAAAGACCCGCGGAGGGTAGAGGAAATTGCCGAGTCAATAGACCGGACAATCACCTTGAGAGGACCTCAGAACCCTCCAGAACAAGACGAACTGGCCAGGCTGCTCGGAAGGCTAGCCACCCCATTCACTCACACCATCATGTCAGAAGAGAGGCCCAGAAAATTCATGGTGCCCAAATTCACCTTGTACGATGGATCTGGAGATCCAGGAGATCACCTCTCTCATTACCAGCATACGATGGCCCTTCACGGAGCCTCTGATGCTTTCATGTGCCGAACGTTCATCACCAGCCTGAAGGGAAATGCTCTGAAGTGGTTCCACAACCTCCCACCGAACTCTGTTAACAGCTTCTACGAGCTCGGTAGACAGTTCTTGGACAAGTTTATGACCAGCAGAAGGCTCAAAAGGGGGCCAGAATTCCTGCTAAACGTCAAACAGACCAGGGAGGAATCCCTCAGAGCCTGCATTGTGCGCTTCAACACCGAGCTCACGGAGATCACTGATTGCAGCCCGAAATTCCTTGTAGCAGCCCTGACTGCCGGGCTCGCCCAAGGTGGGTTCAGAGATTCCTTGACGAAAAGCCCTCCTGCCGATATGGCGACATTAATGGATCGGGCCAGAAAATACATCAACCTGGAAGAAGCCAACCGCATGTCCCAGAAGGGCAGAGATCAGACCCAGAGGGACAATCCAAAGCGGGAGGACCACAAGAAGGAGGATCACAGAAGAGACTCCAACAAAAAGAGGGCCAGGAGCCCAGAGAAGAGAATAGCACCCAGAGTTGTGTACAACTCCGGACCGAGGGAGTTCACCAATTTCACTCCTCTGAATACCACACCGAACCAGGTACTCCGACAGATCCGAGATCGGGAGAACCTGAGGTGGCCGGAACCAATCAAGGGAGATCCCAGCCTGCGGGACCAAAGTAAGTATTGTAATTTCCATAAAGATCATGGACATACAACTAACACTTGCAGGACCCTCCGATATGAGATAGAGCAGCTCATAAAGAAGGGGCGTCTTCGGGAGTTCGTCAAGTAGGACGGAAGGCAAAACCCCCAAGAAGACAAGCCTCAGCAGCGGCCCGACCAGAGGCCCGAACAGAGGCAGGAGCAGAGGGAGGGACGTAACGAGCCCCAGAGGCAGAACAATCACGTCATCTACGTCCTCCATGCTGACTCCCCTGTCACAGGAATGTCCAACAGGGCAAGAAAGAGATACGCTCGGGAGGCCAGAGCCGCCCCAAACGTACTACAGATCTCCACTGTTGAAAAGAGGCTCAAGCCAGCACCGGGGATCCAATTCACCGAGCAAGATCTAGCAGGGGTACACTGCCCTCACAGTGATGCCCTTGTTATCACCCTCAGAATCGCCAACTTCGAGACCAGAAGAGTCCTGGTTGATACTGGAAGCTCCGTCAACATACTGTTTTATGAACCGCTTAAGTAGATGGGGATAGACCAGGACAACGTCAAGCCCACCGCTGCCGTAATGGCAGCTTTTGATGGCAACCTCAGCATCCCTTTGGGGAGGGTCGACCTTCCTACCACTGTAGGAGAAGGTGAAGGACAGAAGACCACCATCTCAGAGTATATGGTGTTGAATATGAAGTCTCCCTACAACGTCATAATCGGGAGACCCTGGTTACATCAGGTAGGGGCAGTCACTTCGACCCTCCATCAGTGTCTGAAGTACGTCCACAACCAGAGCGTGCACTCTGTCAGAGGATGCCAGCCAACCTCCCGGGAGTGCCACGCTATTGCCCTTAAAGAGAAGGCTCCCAAATAGCAATTACAGCACACTCGGGACTGTGCAGATCTGGTACTTACTCACTCTCTCGAGGTGGAGGATTGCCCACCCGGCATTGAAGAACCCCTAAGCCCAAGGGGACGCGACAGCATAGCCAAACCTGTTGGTGAGCCCATTAAAGTACTGGTCAGTTCAGAAGCAGAGGGGCGTTATCTGTACATCGGCCCAGACCTTACACACACCGAGCAGGAAAAGATAGTCAGGTTTCTGAAAAACAACCTCTCTATCTTTGCTTGGGAGACCAGGGACATGGAGGGAATAGATCCTAATCTAATAACTCACAAACTGATGGTAGATCCGGATCACCCGCCAGTCAGACAGAAGAGAAGGCCGATTGCTCCTGAACGGCATCGGATTATAAACGAAGAAGTCCAGAGGCTGCTGGACGCCAGTATGATACGGGAAGTTTTCTATCCCGAGTGGCTAGCCAACACCGTGCTTGTGAAAAAGAAGAACGGCAAATGGAGAGTCTGTGTTGACTATACAGACCTCAACAAAGCGTGTCCCAAGGACAGCTTTCCACTGCCAAGAATAGATCAATTGGTTGATGCCACTGCAGGGCACGAGCTTATGAGTTTCATGGACGCCTACTCTGGATACAACCAAATCCAGATGTACCCTCTAGATCAAGAGAAGACAACCTTCATAACCGAAAGAGGACTCTACTGCTACAGAGTGATGCCTTTCGGTTTGAAGAATGCTGGAGCCACTTATCAGCGGTTGGTGAACAAGATGTTCAGCCCACTGCTCGGAAGCACCATGGAGGTATACATCGACGACATGCTGGTAAAGAGCCTTCAGAAAGGCAGCCACCTCCAGCACTTGGACCAGACCTTCGATATTCTCAGACAACACAGGATGAAGCTCAACCCCTCGAAATGTACCTTCGGAGTTACGAAGGGAAAATTCTTGGGATACATCGTCTCTCAAAGAGGCATCGAAGCCGACCCCACTCAGATCCAAGCCTTGATTGGACTGAAGTCACCAAAGACCAGAAAGGAGATTCAGGCACTGAACGGCAGAATTGCCGCACTGAGTAGGTGTATATCCAAATCCACCGATCGCTGCCTACCTTTCTTCAAAGCTCTGAAGGGCAGCAAGACTTTGCAGTGGACAGAAGAATGCGAGCAGTCCTTTCAAGAACTAAAGGAGTATCTAGCCTCTCCAGAGCTCCTGTCAAAACCTGTACAAGGAGAAAAGTTACTCCTGTACCTTGCAGTCTCCGAAAACGCGGTCAGTTCCGCACTGATCAGACAGGACAGAGGAGTACAGAGGCCTATATTCTACGTCAGTAGAGCACTACTCGACACGGAGAAAATATACCCAGAGGTAGAGAAACTGGCCTATGCCTTGGTCATATCAGCTCGAAAGCTTCGACCTTATTTCCAGGCCCATCCAATCGAGATCCCAACTGCCTATCCCCTGAAGTCAATACTGAGGAAACCTGAAGTATCAGGAAGATTGGTAAAGTGGTCTGTGGAGCTAGGGGAGTTCGACATAGCATATGTACCCCGAAACTCCATCAAAGGGCAGGCCTTAGCTGACTTCGTAGCCGAGTTCACCCCGGCACTTCAGAACAAAGCACAAGTCACCGAGACTTCGGGAACCTGGCTGCTGTACATTGACGGATCGTCAACCGATCAAGGATCAGGGGTAGGCCTGGTACTACAGTCCCCTGACGGGCTCACGTTAGAAAAAACAGTCAGTCTGGGGTTCAAAGCTTCTAATAATGAAGCCGAATATGAAGCCCTAATCTTGGGCATGAAGCTCGCCTTGGAATGTGAGGCTCAGAACCTCGATGTCTTCTCTGACTCCCAACTGGTAGTAAGCCAAGTCTTGGGAGAATTCGCCATTAAAGATGATAGGATGCTCCGATACTCCGAACTGGTAAACCACTTAAAGCACTCCTTCCAGACATTTACTATCCAGAAAATTGAGAGAAACCAGAATTGCAGAGCAGATGCTCTGGCTAACATGGCCTCCCGCCTCAAGACTGAAGCAGACTCACAATTAAAATCTCATTTCAGCCAGGATCCAGCATTGAGGAAGCACGAATTGCTCCAATTGATGAACAGCCCCAGAACTAGATGACCCCAATCCTCCAGTATCTAAGATCCGGGCTCCTCCCAGAGGACAAAAACAAAGCCAGGAGAATCTGAATCAGAGCGACTCGGTACCTGATCCTGAACAACAAGCTTTACAGAAGGTCGTATTCTCAACCTCTGTTAAAATGCTTAGCTCCAGACGATTCACAATATGTCTTGGCTGAAATACATGAGGGAATTTGCGGGAACCATAATGGGGGCAGAACTATAGCCCACCGAGCTCTATCGCAGGGCTACTACTGGCCCTCATGCTGAAACAGGCTAAGGAATATGTTCGGAAGTGCGACAAATGCCAAAGATTTGCCCCGTACCAACATCAGCCTCAGCACGAGCTTATCCCGATTCCTAGTCCTTGGCCCTTTGCTCAATGGGGAATGGACATTGTGGGCCCATTACCACGGGCACCTCCAAACAGGAAGTATCTCTTGGTGGCAATCGACTATTTCTCTAAATGGGCCAAAGCCGAGCCCTTAACACATATCACAGAAAAGGAAGTCGAAAGCTTCACCTGGAAGAACATTGTGTGCAGGTTTGGCATACCACGTGTAATTATCTCGGACAATGGGACTCAATTCACTGGTAAAGGCTTCAAGGCATTTTGTGAAAATCTCAACATCAGGCAGCACTTTGCCTCTCTAGGCCATCCGCAAGCAAATGGGCAAGCAGAGGTCACCAACCGAACGATCCTTGATGGGTTAAAGAAAAGGTTGGAACAGGCCAAAGGGAAGTGGGCAGAAGAACTCCTTGGAGTCCTTTGGGCCTACAGAACAACCAGGAGAACTCCCACCTCTGAAACTCCCTTCTCACTGGCCTATGGAACAGAAGCAGTAATTCCGGTTGAGATCGGTATGCCAACTCTGAGGACTGAGGCCTTTGAGCAGGAATCCAATGATCAGCAGCTGATGGAAAACTTGGATTTACTCGAAGAGAAAAGGGATCAGGCCAGCATCAAGATGGAAGCTTATCAACAAAGAATGGTCAACAAATCCAAGGTAGGACTCAAGACAGTCAACTTTCAAGTTGGAGACTTCGTCTTAAGAAGGGTCTTTCAAAACACCAAGGATCCCACCATAGGAAAGTTGTCACCAAACTGGGAGGGACCCTACAAAGTAACAAAGGTCGTTCGGCCTACCACCTACTGGCTTGAAGACATGACTGGGAAACTCGTTCCTAGGCCATGGAACGTAGAACACTTACGGAAGTATTATCAGTAGAGTTATTTCTTTTACTTCCATAGAGTGTTCATCTATTAATGCACAGGCCTCCAGAGCCTGATCCATCTATTAATGCACAAGTCTTAGGACTTGGTCCATCTATTAATGCACAGGCCTCCAGAGCCTGGTCCATAATGTACGAGCTTATACTCGGTCCATCTATTAATGCACAGGCCTCCAGAGCCTGGTCCATAATGTACGAGCTTATACTCGGTCCATCTATTAATGCACAGGCCTCCAGAGCCTGGTCCATAATGTACGAGCTTATACTCGGTCCATCTATTAATGCACAGGCCTCCAGAGCCTGGTCCATAATGTACGAGCTTTTACTCGGTCCATCTATTAATGCACAGGCCTCCAGAGCCTGGTCCATAATGTACGAGCTTATACTCGGTCCATCTATTAACGCACAGACCTCCAGAGCCTGGTCTATAAATGTACAAGTTTCAACACTTGGTCCATCTGCAATGCACAGGCCTTCAGAGCCTGGTCCATAGTATACAGGTCTTAAATACTTAGTCTATTTCTCGAATATACAGGCCTCCAGAGCTTGGACCACTCTAATGCACAGGCCTTCCGAGCCTGGGCCGTCTTCGATTGGCAAACTCTATGATCCAGTCCATCCAAAAACAGAAGTTCCGAACATCTACAAGCTAAAGTTTCTTAGATCGGGACATAACAGATCTGATATTTATGTTATTTGGCTCATCTGTCAAACAAGCAGCAAGTACTATGGTACCGATCCGGAGAAAAGTACTTTGATTCAAGCACTTTTCTAAGTTCCTTTATTCTCAAGAACATCCAGGAATGTACAAGGAAGTGTTTTAACTACAGAAAAGCACATTTGAATACGGAAGACATCAGATCTGAGAAAAAGAAACTCAATTTTATTTACAGAATCTATTACAGAAGCCATTACAGAATCTATTACAAGAAGATGCAATTCTCTATATAGGGGCTTCTCTTCACGGGATGATAGAAGGGCACAGGAACCACAACTTCCATTGTCGCCGCCACCGGCTCCATTTGAAAGGAAGGGGCCCTGAACCCCAGTTTGCATCAAGAAACGCCCAGGCCATTTCATCATCACTATCACTGGTCTCACGACCAACGGAGGATGAGGGCTCTGGGTTTCAAGGGACCTTCAATCTTCTTCTTCACACCGTCTGTTTCACCCCAGCCAAATTGAGACAAGGCACGAAGAAGAGGAGGCACCCCACTTGCGTCTACATCACCGACGCTCCAGGCCTCGGTTGAATCAAGGAAGGGCCACCACCAATCGGAGGAATCTCGACCGGATGCCAAACGAGACAAGAAGACTTGTACTTCCTTCAATCCTTCCTTGGAGACTGAAAAAAGTGGAAGGTTAACTCTCGGCCACAATTTAATCGCTCCTAACTCAGGCAAGGAGTCACCCATCATCTCCGGGCAAGTGGCAAAACTCCGGCAGCATATGAAGCCTTTCTCAGAAGGGGACAATTTGAAATCAAAAAGATGAACGCAACCGTATGCCCTCATTTCCATTTATATAGACCCTTGAAGTCCAAAAGACGCCCAACTGAACCGTCACAACGGTGAAAAAGAGAGTGGCCTCGAAATCCTAAACGACGGTCGAATAAATAAATGGCGCATTAAATGTGCCTCTTCGATATACCAAGAGACAAGGTACGGAACCCTCTAAACAGAGACTGCAGTCCGGCACTGAAGCGCCCGAATTGGCAGAAAGGAGAGCAAAGTCTAATTATACAGACCCCCTATTCAAAATTCAGATCTTCCAATCTTGACTATTTTTATGACAAGCCAAGTCATATCACAAAGCCCAAACAGCTCGGATATATCCCGATCTTGAGTACTCAGCATACCGAGCATCATAACGACAAGCACAAAGCTGCCTAGTTGTCTTCACAAGTTCTTGATTCAGAGCAGTCTACCCTAAGAGATCTACAGGAGTTTACTCCCACTCTATCAGGCTCTATCTATCTGATTATATTTACTTTCTTGTCTTATTATAATGAGGCAGTTGAAATTAATCTACATCCCTCATTCAGTAACCAGTATCGAAGCTTGCAAAAGCGACTATTGACTACTGAACGGTTGATCTAGCATGCAAAAGACCCAGAGCAGCCACACTTACACAGAAGGGAAGAACACAAGAAGAATTTGAAGGAAAAATAATTTTACTGATCGGAAGTATACGCCCATTACATCAAATAGCAAAAACAAAAAGGGAATAAAAACCCATAGAAGCCTCAAGACTTCCCAGAAGGGCCTGTGTCCTCTTTCAAGTTAAGGGCACGGGCCCCAGCCGTCTTATCCGGATTAGGACGAGATGAGGCAGGTTCAGGGGGAACAATTGATGAAACGTCAAAGCCCGGGAACTGAATCTGGAATCTAGTTCGGAAGCTTTCAAAACCAAACAGGATCAGCTCATCACCCATCTGGTCAACTTCATCTTTTAATATCATCTCAGTCTCAGCCCGGGCATGATCAGTCGCCTCCTAAACCTTCTGATCGAAGGAACTCCGGAGATTAACCAACTCCGCCTCAAGCCCCTCAACCTTCCGAGCATTTATGTCCCTCTCAGACTCTGCCACGGTAAGGTTGGTGGTAGCTTCCTTCAGATCCTCCTCAATGCTCTGAATTTTGGATCGGGCTGTCCCAAGCTCCACCCTCATCTGTTCCACTTCAGCCAGCAGCTTCTCGGCCTCCTCAAGGCCCATGGGGGTCACCATCAGAGCAGCCAAGCTATGCATACTCTGCGTAAAGCAAGACAGACGGGTTAGATTGAACGAACAGACAAACAGAAAAGTCAAGAAAAAGCTTCAGAAGCTACCTTCATCTGGAGATTCATCATCTCAGTCATCAGGTTGGAGGGGTCATCCCCTCTGTATCGGTGCGGGCCATGAGCCCATATTTGATCAAACGCCCTCTTGGCGATCTGATAGTCCGGCTCATTAAACGGCTCGGACGATGCAGCAGGTGCCTTCCCCTTCCTAGCCCTCCTGCTCGGACCAGAAGAGACAGGAGGAGCAGCCAAAACAGGGACGGTAGGTTCAACCTCCTTCTCAGCCTCGGCAGGAGCCGGCTCAAGAGAGCCAGAAATCAGCCTCCTCCTCTTTACTTCAAGGGGGGCATCAGGCTCAGCTCGGGAGGAAGACTCCCCCGCCACTAGGGCATCCGGCACAGCCCATCTCGACGTCAACCTCTTCTTAAGCTCTGCATTATGGGCAGCCATCAAGTTTGCTGGAGTAATAATGACAGAATGAGCCCGGTCAGGAGTCGAAAGCAGTGCTCGGTACTGATCCCGCAGTGCTTCAGTAAAGTCGGGCCTCTTCCAAACACTCTTATCTGCACACAAGTAAGGAAAGACATATCAGCTTATTAGTTCGGAAGGCATAACAAGGCTAAAAGAAAGTCTAAAAGAATAAGCCTCACCCCTATGACCCGTAACATGAGGGAACGACGAGGCCTCTCCTTCCTGAAAGCCTTCATGCTCCCATCCTCCTCCGACGAAGAAGTACCACTTCTTCCACGTCTTGTTGGAAGTAGGAACAGAGGTCAGGGGTTGGAACCCCTTCTCAAAAGACATATAGAAAAGGCCCTCTACCTGCTTGAACTTCAGATCCATATTGCTACGGATCAAGTCCAGAGACACATCCACCTTGTTCAGGTGTCTCAACACCACAAACCCTAGAAGCTGCCGCCAGCTATTGAGATTCAGGTCGGCAGGACAGAGCTTGAACCAACAAAAGAACTGCCTGACTAAATCCGATAATGGGAGTCTTAAGCCCATTTCAAACCAGGCAAGGTAAACACAAATCTCCCCGGCTTCAACATTATGGGGACGATCCATGGGGCCTGGCGCTCTGCAGGTCACATTCGTGGGAAATTTAAATTTCACCCTCCATTCATCCAGAAGGCTCTGAGTGACAGCACTCTCACCCTCTTCTCTACGGGAAGACCTACCAGAGGTCTCCCCAGCCCTGTCTCGGGGCTCCTCAAAAGCATCAACTATCCTAACTCCAGGACTAGAGGGAGGATCAACAGGCATCTCCCCAATAACTTCGGGAGCAGGATTACCCACATCTTCCACAGAAGACGGTACAGCCATCTCAGGAGGATTTCCCACTCCCTCATTTACAATTGGGGATTCAGGAAGAGCAGACATTATTCCCGGACTTAAGAAGAATGAAGCAAGAGAAGAGGAAAAATCAGTCGAACCTGTTCTAATTCAGGGAACCAGTATTCTTCAAGGTCACACGAACCAACAATGGCGAATGAAATCTCCTAGCACAGTGAAAATGACGGGGGAAAGGTCATTCCAAAATCTCATCCCGTATTTATAAGCACAATATCAGAAGGGACCCACCAATCCCAAACGACATGACGGTTCGGAACAATGATGATTTCGAGAAACCCGACTATCAGCCCAGTACAATGATGACCTTGAAAAGACCTAATCTCCGGCTGCGCAATAAAAGCCTTGGAAGGCGAACGGACAAGACACATGACTCTCCGAAAAAGGCTTATCCCTAGTTGCTTGCTAGCATCAAACTAGGACTTGGGGGGGGGAGTAACTGATATACCATAAAAGAACAGGCCAATCAACACTTGACACGTGTAACCACAGTCCGACCTATGCTCAGCCAACATGATTCTCATTCAGCCAATAATGAAAAACTCAAGCATCCAGATCATCATATAAGGTCGGAAGTGGCCGAACATATATATATATATATATATATATATATCCAGAACAAGATCACAGGGTCCAGACCAACACTCCAGAACTCGTCACCGCCTTAGCAGATGCCGAGCAGGGAATAAGGAAGCGGTCCTCAACAAGGAAGCAGTCTTCAACAAGGAAACTACCATCTATGGTTATCTCTATGCAAGGTAGCTGCAATCTCCGGTGATCAAATCCCTATATTCATGGCTTCGAATCCTAATCAATTTAGGAAAGCCACGGCTTATAAATTAAACCCTAAAGGTACGCCTTATTTTCTATGCTCATTCTTTGGCTTTCAATACGGTCTTTTCAATTCTTTTACTTACTTAAGCATCGGAGCGGCTACCTCTAGAGCCAACCCGGTGGTCCTCTGATCATCTTTCTGAGTGTTCTACAGGTCACGGAGTCCATACTTATTGCGAGCCGAAAAGTGCAGCATCAAATATGTAAATTATTTAACAAGGAAACATGTGATTTTGTGATTATAAGTGCTTATTTATTATTAATTTATTATTTTGAATTCGACTCTCGATAATTACAAAGTTACATTTATACATGATAAATAATGATGGTTGAACCCGTCCAACCAGCCGGATCATCTGGTCCAAACTTGCTCTCTTCATTGTTTAGTCAAAATAATAACTTAGCTAGATTTAGACCCTAATTCAACTGATCTGGCCGACTAAGCTAGGTTTAATAACTATGTCCTAAACACTGTTTTGTCAAATCAGTTTCAGACATGTGGTATAAATGATATTATAATAATGTTTTAATTTAAAATATATGATACATGTCATAATTTGATTTGAATGATTATAAAATTTTTCTATGCTATCTTCTTATTTAACATTTTTTAAGTACGAGAGGGAGACTGACGAAGCATATGGAACAATAGGTTTCTTTCATCTTACAAGATGATTACTTCTTTATAATCCCTTTATGTATATTAAACTCATTTTCAACCCGTTATTTATCATATTTATTTAATACGACTTCAATTTAACTCATATTTTTAAGTAAATATTTAGGTAGAGATTAAAGATAAGTTTAGTTGTCACAAGAAAAAAAAAAATTTAGTATGATGCTCGTAACTTAAACCAGAATATCCATAACTCATCAATAAAAAAAATGAATAATTATAAGTTATAACTCCTTATTTGTGAGAGGGTTCTGGTTTGGATTTGGTTTTGTCATCCCTAATAACGATAAATAGAGAAAATTGGCCCCATATTTTTCATACATCCATCAATTTATTTAATTGTTGAATTTAACCGGAAAATCAAAAAAGTTGCCAAATAATAAGCACACAAAAGTAGGGTTGCACCATGTGATTTTCCCTTTTTTGTTGTTGCTTTGTTTGCCTTTTGTATTACAATGTGATTCAAAAGCATACATTTTCCATTTTCTCTCAATATAATTGGAATACACCTTTGATATATTCTATTTTATTGGTTAATTTATGGGAATGAGTATTAATCAATTTATTGATTTTTATATTTATTTGGAATATATATAACACTTGATTTAATTATTTTGTTAGATATTTTCGTACATATAACTTTCTGAAAGAAAAAAAATACATATAACACATAATTCTTTAATCTAAAAAAAAAATATCCCAGAAAATCTTTGCCATCTGAATACAATCATCTTCCAATTATTTTTTGCCATCTGAATTTGGTAACTTATATTTGTATTCATTATGTTTAGTTTCTTAGGAAATAGGAACTGAATTTCAACTTACCAGTCTTACAATTTGAAGATAAATCCAAGAAAATCTTTACCAGAAAACTCTCAAAACTATAAATTTAATGGTATAACCTGGATTCCTCAGAGATTGGCGCTGCTGCCAATGCCGTGGTTTCTTAATTGAAAGCAGCCCAACCACTCGGTTTGGAGGAATAGCAAATGATCATTTGTGATCAGGTGCCCATAATTTGTTGCAGAATCGTAGTTTTTTTAAAAAAAATTCTATGCTAAAACTTTAGACTGCTATAAGAAATATGTTTTATACAGGATTTTTATATCCACCATCAAAATCAGGTTTCTTAGCTCAAACTTTAGGTCTCTTATAATACAAGTCATTCAGAGAGTCTGAGAAAGAGCTTCCCGATTTTCTGCAGCAGGACTATCAGAATCAGGTTCCAATCTCCTGAAGACTAGCTTTTGCTGGGGAAGCTGGCCATTGTTGAATGCCGTGACTTCTGTGTCTATTAAGATATTGTCCTCGTCCTTAAATTCTCCTCTCAAGATGCCCTTGGCAAGTTCATTTTCAACATTCTGCTGGATCACACGCTTCACTGGTCTAGCACCATAGTTGGGGTCATACCCTAGACTTCCTAGGAGTTGAACCGCTGCTTCAGTCACTTGGATTTTTATCTTTCGATCTGCTGTCCTCATTTGCACGCGTTCCAACTGGAATACACAAACAAACACAAACATTTGTTAAATTCTGAAGGATAACACAACCATTGGGCCACAAATTCTCCTCAAAAAAATACAGGAGGCAAGACTGGGTGGAAGGCTTCAGAACCAATTGTTCTAAGAGCACTTCAGAGACAAACAAGATCTGTGTCAGGTGGGTAATCCCAAGAGGTTGTTAAAGGTCCAATGTAACTTGATATGTAAATATATGTACATATAATATACGTGTGTTATTAGTGGGTCAGCATACTGGAAGTTTTATGCTAAACAATACTACAATTATTTGCTGTTCATTTGCCGAGAAACATCAGCAAACAAATATACCAAAGAGCCAATGGTTGGGTTCAGACAGCAGTACGCCTCAAATATGACTTCAATGGGCTAGAAATGAAACAACGTGATGTTTCCATATCTCCGTCAAAGTGCAAGATATACTTCCAAAAATTAGTCTGGCTAACAAATTATTTATGAGCAATACCTGTAACCTGACAATGCTGTTTATCTGATCGCGTTCCAGAGGCTGGAAAACAATGTATTCATCAACCCGGTTCATGAACTCGGGACGGAAAACTGATCTTGCAGCATCCATTACCCTATGCTTGATAGTTTCATAGGCTGTCTCCTTTGGTAAGGTGTCATCTGTATTAATTATGTATTCCGAACCCACATTTGAAGTCATAATGATAACAGTGTTGGTGAAACTGACAGTTCGACCCTGTGAGTCAGTTACTCTCCCGTCATCCAGAATTTGAAGGAACACATTGAACACATCGGAATGAGCCTTTTCAATTTCATCAAACAATATAACTGCATATGGCCTCCTGCGAACTGTCTCTGTCAACTGTCCTCCTTCCTCATACCCTACATAACCAGGTGGGGCACCTATCAATCTTGAAACAGCATGCTTTTCCATGTACTCGCTCATATCAATTCGTACAAGGGCTTCCTCAGTGTTGAACAAGTAGGAAGCAAGTGCCTTGGCTAGCTCTGTTTTCCCAACACCTGTAGGTCCCATGAACATGAAACTAGCAATAGGACGGTGAGGATCAGAAAGGCCTGCCCGAGATCGCTGGATGGCCTCAGCTACCGATCTCACTGCTGGATCTTGACCCACTACACGTTTATGCAGTTCTTCCTCCAAATGCAATAGTTTCTCCCTCTCTGATTGTTGCAGCTTGGAAACTGGAATGCCAGTCCATTTACTGACAATTTCAGCAATATCATTCCCAGTAACTTCTTCTTTGAACATGGACTTCCCAGACCTCACATACTCATCCAATTCTTTTTCTGCATTTTCAAGTTGACGCTGCAAAGAGTTCAAACTCCCATACTTCAGTTCAGCGGCACGATTAAGATCATACTCCCGCTCGGCTTGCTGGATCTCAAGATTTACCCTGTCAATCTGCACTAACAGACAAAGTCAATAGGTTTCTGGACAACACTCTCTAGTCCCTAGACACTTTTTTCCACTTTTACTTCTATTAATGTTTTTGCTGATTCCCATCAGTCCGATCATGTCCACTTGATTTAACCAGAAATCAGCATATTTATCTCTAGTAGATTACAGTTTCTAAATCTTGTAGACACCTACCAATAGACCTCATATTCACGGAACCCAAAATAAATACTGAAGAAATTCTTTAATTAAAGTAACAAGAAATGGAACTGCATACCTCTTCTTTGATTGACTGTATGCGTGTCATGACAGTTTTTTCATGCTCCCACTGCTCATTCAGCTCTGCTTGTTTCTTCTTTAAGAGAGAGAGTTCTGCCTCCAGGCGATTCAACCTATCCTTTGAAGCTTTGTCTGTATCATTTGTAAGAGAGAGCCTCTCCATCTCCAGCTTCAAAACTGAGCGGTTGATCTCATCAAGGGCAGTGGGTTTTGACGTGATTTCCATTTTCAGTTTAGCAGCTGCTTCATCAACTAGGTCAATAGCTGCAGTTGAAATGAGCATATTAGTGATACCTTCCAAATGCTAATACATACATTCAGCATAAGTAGCATGTGTCAAAAATTAACACTAATACGCTTATTAAATAAAAGAAAGATCCCTCGGACATGTTAGCACTCAGCATGTTAGGCCCCTCTGGATTGTAGGAATGAAAGACCAGGAAAGAAATCTCATTACTGGGAAATAGGATACTCAGTAATGAAAATAGTTCCTGCCGATATGTTTGGAGTGACAACGAATCTTGTCCTAGAAAAAAATATACATTCCCAATTCAAGGTTTGGTTTAAGCTGTTTAGATACAAGAATTAAATCAAATTTTGAGCAATTTTACAAAACTACCTTTTTAACAAGGATATCATTATTGTACAAATACCGTTTTTAACATGGATAACATTTTTTAATGTTTTCTTCTGATTTTTTTTTTTTAAAAAGTAATTATGTATAAATAATTTATTTATGTATGTTTTGTGTATACGCACTATTTGGTTCACAATCATTCATAAATAAGCAAAGTTCAAATGCTGACTGTATTGCAAATCGGTCTAAGGTGAACGTCACCTGCTGTGACTGTATTTTGAGACTCCAACATACCAAAAATATCCCTTGCTTTGGGCTATTTTTGTTTGAAGAGAGATGATTTCTTGTTTGCGCACACACGTATATTTATATATACATAAGTAGAGAGATTGGTGTCAGGAAGGGAGAAAAGTTGAGTAGCAATATTGAATGGGGTGGGGTCTCATAGTTTCCCAAACTCAAGCGGAATGACAATACCAGGAAGACCCCGGGAATGAAATAGCTGCATTCACGGGGATTATGAACCACCCAGAATGATTTGACCAGGAATGATTCCAGATTAACATGCGCAACAAACGAGAGAATAAATTAGAGTGGGAATCCAATTCCCATTCCAACCACAGATTCCTGCTATTCAAAGATAGCCTTATTGTACTAAATGCAATACCTTTGTCAGGTAAAAAGCGCCCGCTGATGTAACGATCTGAGAGAATTGCAGCTTCAACAAGTGCACTGTCAGAAATACGGACCCCATGATGAAGCTCATATCTTTCACGCAATCCACGAAGAATAGAGATTGTATCTTCCACTGTAGGCTGATCAACATAAACTTGCTGGAAACGACGCTCCAAGGCTGGATCTTTCTCAATATATTTACGATATTCATCCAATGTTGTTGCACCGATACATCGCAACTCTCCACGACCGAGCATAGGTTTCAAGAGATTGCCAGCATCCATTGCACCATTGGTGGCACCTGAAAAATAAGTGCAGGTTATTTGTATTCATCTAATGAATCATAACATAAATCTAGTCTCAAAAAATATTGTAGGGGACCACCCATTACCTGGAATAATATCTACACAACTTCAAAAAAAAATAGCAAGCTATGGAATTGGACCAGGCTATGAAGCAAGGACACTATTTTGGTTAACGTGTCCATGACACGCGTCCGGGACACGTGTCCGGACACTTGAATCATAGATTTTCACGATTAAATGAAGAAGTTTATTAATTTTTATATAATGTTTTTTGTTATTTTAATATCTTACTAATATTTTTAAAATTTGTATATTTTTATGTCAATTTTAATTGAAATAACATCATATTTTTATTATATGTTCATATAAAAAATATAAAAATTTATATATATTCAATGCGTCCCTAACGTGTCTATGTCCTACTTTTTTGAAAAATAACGTATATGCCTATCCGTATCTGTGCTTCTTAGGGACCAGGTAGGTCGGAGTTGTTTTCTAGAAATTGTAGGAACTCAACCACACACAGCGGGCAGAGTGATGGGGAACGCAAAGGCATTGGATGACTAATTTGGGATTTGAAAATTAGACTTTAGGATTCGATTTAGTTATTATGTATTTTCTTAATTTTGGGATTATTTTTACTAATCTTAATAGTTGTTATTTTGGTATTTTTAGAATGAATGAAGGAGACTTGAATGAATTGAATATTGAAATAATTGAATCTTTCCTCTCCTCTCTCTTCCCTTTCTCTCTTCTGGTTCTGCATCAGAGAGAGGGAGAATTTTCCCATAGAGAAGAAACACTGATCATAAATGCCCTTCCAACCTTCAAGGAATAGTAAACTAGATGTCTGCAAGAATAGTTATCTGAACAAGTACCTGCCCCAACAACTGTGTGGATCTCATCAATGAAAAGGATAATCTGCCCATCTGATTCCGTTACTTCTTTAAGCACAGCCTTTAGTCTATCTTCAAATTCTCCGCGGTATTTTGCTCCAGCAATAAGTGCACCCATGTCAAGGGATATCAGCTGGAAACAGAAAGTGTATTAGTTCAATATTCAGATTTCGGTACTGATTGTGACACTCCTGACCCTAACCCCCAGACAGACCCCAAAATGAGAGGGGAAAGAAACACACCCTTCGGTTCATTAAAGCTTGAGGCACATCTCCTTGCACAATTCTCTGAGCAAGCCTGTCAAAAAGGAATGGGCAAGGAAAGTGTAAAGTTAGAGAAAGAAAACATCAATAAGGGTCCCAGATCCAGCACAGCAAGCAGTAAGTGTAAGCCACCCCCCCTCCCCTGGCGCCCAAAAAAAAGAGAGAGAAAGAAGGACCATCACTGCATGCTAACTACACAGGCCTATGCAGGGAATTCCAGGTGTTCAGTTTTCGATCATATTCAAAAAAAAATCTCTCATTATTCTTTATCCCAAAAAACATGTATTACCTATACATCATAATGCCTAATATTGTGGCTTTGTGAAGTTGAAGGTTTGAGTTTAGACTAGCTAGAAAACACTGTTGGGTATGCACAAAGCAAAGCAAGCATATGCTTACAAAAATGTCAGATAAACTAAGCCAGGAGCTGGCAAATGAAGCTATCAACAAAGAAGAACACCCAAAGACTTGGTTCATTTACACCATTTTTTCAGGTTTCTTGCTAGGGGTACAAGAAAAGACCTAGGAGCTTACCCTTCAGAAATTGCGGTTTTCCCCACCCCTGGTTCACCAATCAACACGGGATTGTTCTTTGTTCTTCTGGAGAGAATCTGGATGCATCTGCGTATTTCGTCATCTCTTCCTATAACAGGGTCGAGCTTTCCTTCTTTTGCCATGGCAGTCAAATCCTTGCCATATTTCTCTAACGATTCATACTTCCCTTCGGGATCTGTACCAGACTTGCAATGTGAGAATTGTTTAATACACCTTACAACACATTGAGTTACCAAGAGAATGTCCTAGTAATTTCATCAATAACATCAAGTAATTAGACACAATGTGAAAACATAACTTGTGAAGTTGCCCAAAAAAAGTCGTCGTAATTTCATAAAAAAACACGTGAACTAACAGCGCCAAAGCATAAACAAGAAGAGGAACATGCAGGAATCAAACGTAGTAAAAGATCCTTGCCGACCACTGAATTGCTAAAAATGCATGAAGGCCAAAAATTCAAATGCAAAGGTTCATTCCTTTAAGACCAAAGCATGTCGCATAGGGACCTAGACCAGAGGACTGGGACAAGGGACAAAAATGTCCTTCGACCATAAAAAATAAGACAAAATATCCATGAAAGGGAAAAGAATATGCACATGCGGCCACAGAGACCCTTCCAGTGAAGGAACAAACTGCACCATAATTCTGCCTTAGCATAAAATTACAAAGATAGTCCTTGAAAGGGAAAGAAAATACCAATGATACCAGCAAAAGGTCTTCAACATGCACTTATTCCTATTCCTCTTTATATAGGTTATCAAATAAATTTGTACCAACTTTAGTGATAAAAACTAAAGAAAGGAAATTGTTATCACCTTGATCGATAACTGTTTGGCGTCCCCTTATGGCCTGTATGGCATTTGTTAAGGTTTTCAGTGAAATTTGAAAATCCTTAAACAATTGCTTCCCAAAACGGTTATCTTGTGTAAAAGCAAGCACCAAATGTTCAACAGACACAAATGAATCACCATACTCTTTCATGTACTCCCTGGCTCGCTGTATCAGGGCTTCCAAATCCCGTCCTAACATTGACCCAGCTGACTCACCAAGAACCTGTAGTGATTAGACAGAGAGCCCAAAATAAGAGGGGGATTAGCATAGGAGGGCTGATCAGAAGGCTATATTGGCTAATGAATTAAATATTAAGTACAATTATTCAACCTAATAGAGGGTGCAATATCTCCCAGATAACTGTAACAATGGATACTAGCTTTATAATGTGTACATGTTAGTCCTGCTTAGATATCGATAAGGTTTTCATTATTGAAGCTTAATCATGTGTCCTCGTCTACATGACAGCTCCACATTTAATAATTAACATTTAAAAGCAATTTCAGATAGTCCAAACAATGAGTGAGTTTGCATCTACAGCATCCCGAGCTATCAGAGGAATTTCAGCATTTATGACATTCAATATATTATTGTGAAAGAATATAGAATATCTTTGTATTCTATATTTATTATATATATTTTAGAAATAGATTTTAAGGTTTTTCTATATATACACATATGTATTGGTACGATTTTTTCAATGAAAATATACCCAACTTTCATGGTATCAGAGCTTCTCCCTCCTTGGTCTGATTCTTCTCTGGTTTAATTTACCCTTGTTGGTTCTGGCTCAAACGGTTTACAGCTTCCTTCTCTCTGAATTTTCTTCTGCTTTCTCTGCTTCCTGCCGCAGCAGTCTGTTCCCCTGCTTTTTCTCTTTCTGCCTGCGCCACTTCCTGGTTCTTTTCTTATCTTTTCCCTCTGCAGCCTTCTGCCCAGCCGCAGCTTTTTTCTTCCTTTCTTTTTTTTTTCTCCAGCCACAAAGCCAAGTCCAGCGCCGCTGTGCCTTTTTTCTTCTTTCCCTGCTGCGCCGCACGTTCCTTTTTATTTTCCTGCTGCTTCCGTTCTCTTCTGCTTCGGGAGCTCTTTCTTTCTTCTTTTTTCTTTTCTTTTCTTCAGCCGCCTCCTTTCTTCTTTGCGCCGCACGGTCTTTTCTTTCTTTTTGATTCTTTTTTTTTATTCTGCTTGTGCCACTAGCTTCTTTTGCTTTTCTTTTTCTTTTCTCTTTATTACAGTTTGTTCCTAGAATTTTCAGTTAATTTAGAATATCCCAATTGTTATTAAACCTACATTACAATGACGGAGGATAAAATTCATGTTATTAGTTGCAAACTCAATAGTGCCAATTACACCTATTAGGCTAGTGTTATGAAAAATTTTCTACTTGGCCACAAAAAATGGGGTTATGTATCTGGTTCCATCCTTCGTCCATCAGATCCTAAGAAAGAAGGGTATGAGGCTGCATGTGAAACTTGGGATTGTGACAATGCTCAGATTCTGACTTGGTTCCACAATTTTGTGGATGACCGGATTAGAATGATGTTTTCTAAGTACTCCACGGCAAAGGAGGTGTGAACGTACTTACTTGGTGTTTATCAGCAGTCCAACTTTGCTAAACGGTATGAGTTGGAGACAGCTATTCAGGGTGCCCGTCGAGGAGACAAGTCTATTCAAGATTTCTATATTGAGATGACTGGTTTCTGGGATCAGCTTGCTATGATAGATACCTCTAGCATAAGCGTACTTGATGATTATCTAAAGTTTCGGGAGGATGGCCGTTTAGTACAATTCTTAACTGCCCTCTCTCCTCAATTTGAGGCGATTCGTGGTGGCATTCTTCACCGGTCTCCTCTTCCCTCTATGGATGTTATTGTTCGTAAACTTCTTTATGAGGAAACTCGACTAAAGGCAGGTGGTCAGTCTTTATCTCCTTCTGTTTTTTTAGCTCCTGTACAGCCAGCTTTACTGCCCACTCCTCCTGCTAATCCGCTTCAGTCCACTGGAAGGCCTAAGAGGGTCTCACTACCCTCAGATGAGTGTGCTTTTTGTCATCAGAAGGGCCATTGGAAGTATAATTGTCCCAAGAAGGGACGTCCGCCCACTTCCTCTCAACAGTCCTCCACCCAGTTCCGAGCCCCTGCTCTGCATACTTCTCGGTCTCTAGCAGCCTACACAGCATCTTCTTCAGCTAGTGATTCTAATATTGCTTCCTTAAGTGCTCAAATTGCTCAGCTCCAGCACCTTGTATGTTTTGCCACCCAGTCCTCTGCTTTTGCTTCTGCCCTATCTCTTCATTCAGGTTTGCTTGGTTCTTCCTCAGGTATCTCTCCCCTAATCTGGATTTTTGATTCTGGTGCTTCCCATCATATGACTCCTTATCTTTCTTTATTACACAACTGTATCCCACCTCCCTCTCCCATTACAGTTAGTGCTTCCAATGGATCTCGCATGCCTGTCTTATCCATTGGTTCCGTCTTAGCCTCAGACAAATCTGCAGTGACAATTCCTTTTGTTCTTTATGTTTCGAATTTATCTGTTAGTCTCCTTTCCGTTAGTCAACTTGATGCCTCTGGTTTTGATGTCATTTTTTCTTCTTTTGTTTGTACTGTGCAGGATCGGTTGTCCAAGAAGCAGATTGGGATCGGGCGTAGAGTTGGGGATCTGTATGTGGTGGAAAGTTTACATCTTCCTTCCACTGTTTCTTCATTTGCTCTTTCTTCTTTTCAGTTAGACTCTCAGTCTAGTCAATTTTACTTATGGCATTCGCGGTTAGGTCATTGGTCTGTTAATCGTTTACAATCTTTAGTTCAGTCTGGTCTTTTGGGTAAAGTTTCACTTAGTGAACTTACCGAGTGTCACGGTTGTAAACTTGCTAAAATGACAGCTTTACCGTTTAATAAAAGTACTTCAATTTCTAATACACCTTTCTCTTTAGTTCACTCTGATGTCTAGGGACCTTCTCCTGTTTCTACCAAAAGGTGGTTCTGCTTATTATGTTTCCTTTGTTGATAACTGTACCCGTTATACTTCGACTTTCCTTATGAAACATAAGTCTGATTTCTACCAAATTTACCGTGATTTTCAGTCTATGATTTCCACTCAGTTTGAGTGTGTTATCAAAGTATTCCGGTCTAACTTGGGTAGGGAGTACTTTAAAACAGAATTCTGTGAATACATGGCTTCATTAGGTACTGTTCATCAATCTTCTTGTGCCGACACTCCTACACAAAATGGTAGGGCTAAGCGCAAACACCGTCATCTACTTGACACTGCACGATCTCTTCTTCTTTCTGCTTCTGTTCCAGAACCTTTTTAGGGTGAAGCTGTTCTTACTGCTACCTTTCTTCTAAACCGAATGCCTACTCCTATTATTTCTAGTCGTTCCCCTTATGAAGCTCTATATTCTAAAGTACCTAATTACTCTCTTCTTCGTGTTTTTGAGTGTGCTTGCTTTATTCTACTCCCTCAGAAAGATAGAACCAAATTGAGTGCCAGGTCTATTCTCTGTGTCTTCTTAGGATACAGTTCAACCCAGAAAGGTTATCGTTGCTATGATCCTACTTCTCGTCGTCTTTATATCTCTCGCCATCTGGCTTTTCTTGAACGATTGGCTTACTTTCAGCTACCTATTACCACTGCTACTGTCCCTAAAGAGGATTTGATTCACATTGATCCTTTTCTTTCTGATGTGCCTTCCGACGAGTATATCTCTACTGTCACTACTAAGTCCCTTCCTGAACCTACTGGTTCTATAGTCCCCCTTGACGCCACTAGACCTACAGTCACTACTGCATCCACTAGTCCCCCACCAGATATCTCTCTCCCTGTTCCTTCCATTTCTAAAGACACTGATCCTGCTTCCCACCGATATCCTCTTCATCATCGCCAGTCACCGGTAAAATTGCTTAGTTTTTCTAACACTTGTTTCTCTCTTTCCTACTGTACTTTCTTGTCTGTTATTCACTCTTTTTCAGAACCACAATCTTATAAGGAAGCTTGTCAGAATCCTCATTGGGTTCAGGCTATGGCTGAAGAGTTGGATGCCTTACAAAAGACCTCTACTTGGGAGTTAGTGTCTTTGCCGGCTGGTAAAAATCTGATTGGCTGTAAATGAGTCTTTAAAGTCAAGACACACTCTGATGGCTCTCTTGAGCGTTACAAAGCTCGACTTATTGCTAAGAGATTCTCTCAAGAATATGGTCTTGACTATGAGGAGACATTTGCCCCTGTTGCCAAAATGACCACTGTCCGTACATTGATATCAGTTGCTGCCACTCACTCCTGGCCCCTCTATCAAATGGATGTTAAGAATGCCTTTCTTAACAGCCATCTTACAGAGGAAGTCTATATGCGTCCTCCACCAGGACTGCCTCATTCTTCCGGTCAGGTGTGTCGTCTTCATCATGCCCTTTATGGTTTGAAACAGTCTCCACGCACCTGGTATGACCGCTTTCAAACAGCTGTTACTCAGCTTGGTTTTCTTTCCAGTGCTTATGACTCTGCCTTGTTTCTTCTTCACACCTCCTCTGGCTTTGTTGCTTTATTATTGTATGTGGATGATATGATCATCATTGGCTCTGATTCTTCTGCCATCACCCTCGTCAAGCAGCATTTGTTTCGCACCTTTGAAATAAAGGACTTGGGTCCTTTGCGATATTTTCTTGGTATTGAAGTGGCCTACTCTCCCAAGGGCTATTTTCTTTCACAAGCTAAGTATGCTAATGAAGTTATTCATCGGTCTGGCTTGCCCGATTCTAAGGTTTCTGACACTCCAATTGAGCTGAATGTGAAACTGAATTCTACTGATGATGTCCCTCTGGATGATCCCACTTTGTATAAGGAACGTGTTGACTGCTTGGTCTACCTCACTCTCACTCGTCCTGATCTTGCTTATGCTGTCCATATCATCAGTCAGTTTATCTCTGCTCCTCGTTCCCCTCACTGGGCTACCTTGATTCGAATTCTGCATTATCTTCGTGGTACTATCTATCAGGGTTTGCTGTTATCTTCTACTTCCTCTTTGAAACTCGTTGCTTATGCTGATTCTAATTGGGCTGGTGATGTCACTGATCGCAAGTCCACTTCTGGTCTATGCTTTTTTCTTAGTAATTCTCTTATTTCTTGGAAAAACAAGAAGCAAAGTGTTGTTTTCCGTTCTACCGCTGAGGCCGAGTACCGTGCTATGGCACATGCTACAGCTGAAATTGTTTGGCTTCGTGGTATTTTGTCTGATTTGGGCATTTGTCAATCTTCTCTAACTCCTCTCTATTGTGACAACAAAAGTGCTATTCAAATTGCCCACAATACAGTGTTTCATAAACGCACTAAGCATATTGAGATTGATTGTCATTTTATTTGTCACCATTTGCCGTCTGGCTCTATCTCCCTTCCATTTGTTTCCACTGTGCTCCAACTTGCTGATTTCTTCACAAAGATTCACACTGTTACGCGCTTTCGGTTCCTTCTTGACAAACTCTCGGTGTTTTCATCCAAAACCCCTTGAGTTTGAGGGAGGGTGTGAAAGAATATAGAATATCTTTATATTCTATATTTATTATATATATTTTAGGAATAGATTTTCAGGGTTTTTCTATATATATACATGTATTGGTACGATTTTTTTAATGAAAATATACCCAACATTCAATTATTTTCAACAAAACATTGGTTTCCAGGTGAATGACTCTTTTCCGAGCAAGCAACAGGTAGTAAAGTGCCACACAGACAGAAAAGCATATCTTATAAACATTCCAGGAATTCAGATGTTACCTTTGGTTGACGTTGGATGAACTTATCAGTAGCATCTAGAAGACGGGTATTATCAACCCCAGCCTTGGAGAAGATACGGCGTGCAAGCCCATTTTTCTGCTCCAGCAAGGACTTCATCAGATGCTCTGTCTCCACTATCTGATGCTTGTTCTCTTTTGCCACTTCTGGGGAAGAAACAATTCCTTGCCAAGCCATCTCTGTGAATTCTTGTTGAGTTATCTGCCATCACATCACAAACCCAATTCAGAACACAATATCTCAGTCAAACTACAAATTATGCAGACGACCTTGTTCTGTTTATATCAAAAAATAAATGAAATAATGGTGACTTGTTTTGAATTAAATATATCTTGTCAATTTAGGTGAAACTTTACACAGGTAAATTTTTTTTTTATTATTATTATATTTATTTTGACAAGTAGGCCATACACACCAACTTTGTTCCATTGGGACTTGAACCCTCATCCTCCTCTTTGGCGCTACTCAAGCTAACTGCTTGATTGTTAAATTTGGTTTAAATTCACCCAGATTACTTCCAAAAAAAATTCTGAAAATTCGTATTGTTGAAATCCAAAAAAAACTATTCAGAAAATAATTTGACCATTACTTTGTAGAAATAGAAAGTATGTCCATGATAGAGAACAAAAAGATTAAACTTAGTTAGAACTACTTAATTGAATCCGACATAGATTGGCTTGCTGGGTGTATGTATTGCGGTGGGGGTGTATGGTGCAGTTGATAAATGCAAATCAGTCTAGACAAACCATTTTTCTAGTAGATGATACAAATGTAAAAGCCATGCCAAATTAGCAAGTCTCACAACTTCTTACTCAAAAACTCACTATCATATCATCTAATTCATCTAAAGAGACAAAATCAACAAAGTTAACCAAATTACTATTCTATGTACATTAACTGTTGTAATAAGAACTACTAAAACATAAAACAACACATACATGCATGCATACATACGTGTTTTAAATACACATACATAAATTACGATTTACCCTTTCATTTGAAGCTGCGCATCGAACGACAAATGACCTCGAACTCTTTCCGAACCTCTCGACTCTTCTCGTGATAAAAACATTGCTCTTCTTCAATTTTAACGAATTTAGGGTTTTGAGAGCTCTCGGTCTCGCAGCGAAGCTCAAAGAGTGTGGCGGCTGAGAAAACAAAGCAGCTCTGTTACCAGAGTTCGATGGCGGAACACGAAGGCGGACGCCCGATAACGCTGACGCTGTGGACATTGGCGCAGTCTGCGGAATAAACTAGTTCAATTTCCCGGCGATACTTAAAAGGTCTCTTTAGAGAATTCCCGGCGAGTTGGGGAGTTACTGAGCAATGAGAAAAGAAGAAGATAGCTTTTGTGCGGGAAGGTTGTGGAATTTGTGAGAATTTGAGAGTGTTCTGGTAGGTTCGTCTTTCAAGGACGGTGGGGTCCGTCATCCGTGACTCGGTGCCAGTGGGGACTGAATATGACATCAACCAGTTCTAGAGCGTTCAAGAATGAGTGAGAGAAAGCGCGAGGTTGTTAGCAAGCAATGCGTTTATACACGTGGGTCGCACGAATATATGAGGGGGGAAACAATGACATTAAAAAAAAAATTAAGAGGAAATTAGAGTGAATTTTCTGATTTTTTTTTATAATTATAATAATTTTTCATGAATTTTATAAAATTATACTAATTTTTTTTTATCTGATAATATATAAAATATTTTTTAAAATGATAAAATTGTATTTTTATTTTTTTATTTTTACACTTTTTCAATTTTGATCAAATTTTTAAAAATATTTTATTTTATTTTTAAAATAAATTTAAGATAAATAACTTATTTTTATTTTATATTTAAACAAATTTAAGATTTTTTATTAATATTTATTTAGAAAATGAAAAAATTGTTTAAAATTAAAAAAAAATCATAAAATTACTAGTTTTGTTATTTTGAATAAAAAATTTGACTAAAGAAAGACATTTGTATATTGTCAAGTAAAGTATAAAAAGTCAATACAATTTTAAAAATCTCAAAAAAAATAAGTATAATTGTAAAAAACTTCAAGAAAAATAAATGTAATTGTCAAAAATTTCAGAAAATGTCAATGTAATTAACTCTTTTTTTAATAAAGAACTTGGGCAGAGAACGATGCTAATTGTATAAAAATAGACACTCGCATTATTTGGATAATTACATAAAAGTAAACACTTACATTATTTGATTGGAATATCAGTCTTCATAAATAACATTAATATTATCCTTATTTTCAAATTTTATCAAAAGTTATTTACGCGTCAACTTAACATTGTTCTATTAACTCAATATCACATCATTTATGATATTAATTTACGTAGTGACTTAACAATAATCTATTAATTCAATATCAAATCATGATGTAATATTGAATCAATATAACACTGATAAGTTAGTCAATATCAAATAATAAGCATAACATTACTTGGGAAAGAATGAAACAATGATATGTGTGGCCACATGAAATTTTGACATCCGCTACATCAACCAATCTTGTCATCTAAATTACTAAATAGGATTTTTTATGTTTTCCCAAAATCAAATATCATATTTAGATGGCATATAATATTATAAACAAGATACATAATTTGGTTCATACGAAAAAAACTTCTAATAGATCATGTAACAAAGGAAAATTTATTTGTGCACGAGAGGGGAAAACAAAGCTGAAAAGGGTGGAAAAAATAGTTGGGTGAGATGTAATTTTTATTACAAATTTTAATTTTTTTAAGATATTTAATAAATATTTTTTTATGAAATTCGACAGTTTTTAAAACTTGTCGCAGAAAGTGCTTGTCTCAATGAATAGTAACTCACTAAAGATAATCTTGAGCGATGTGGCCGCATAAAATATAGTACTTGAAATATAAGAAAAAAAATAACAGAGATGGAATAGTTTTGCCCCCCAAAGCAATCCTTTGAAAGAAAACAACAATGTTATGCATTTCAAATGACGTGGTACAGTCATATTGGCACGTAATTAGTGTATTATAATAAGATTTTATTATGTAATTGTCACATCATTTAAAATAGATTTTTGAAATGTGTAACACTACTCGAGAGAAAATAAGGGACAACAAGTGCAAGAAAAAAATAATTATATTGGAAAATAGTACTGCAAATTAGAGTGCATATGAGATATGATATTTTAATCCGAAATGATTTTGAAACTTGAAATAAAATGATTGAGATGAATAAAAATTAAATTTCAAAATCATCCAGTTAAAATACATTGTTTGATATACACCTTATAGTAGCATCTCTTCTAAATAATTAAGAATCGGGTGCCTATTTTGATAGAACAACCTTACTTGAGGCAGTCCAGGAAAAGAAAATTAAAGAAAAAAGAAAAGCAGGCATAAATCAGTCCGTGGTGTGTGTTTGACAAATGTGGCAATCTGATTCAGAAGCATGTGAGTGCTTGATTCATTGTACACAACACAAAGGGGAAGGGGGCTAGCATTCACATGTCTGGAATGACCTTCTCAGGTAGCCTAATCCGCAGCCCGAAGGACTGAAAAACTAAATTGATAAGACTGACTCCTCTCGATGAGAAATTATTCAGCAATGTGACAGTATCTCATTAAATTATTATTTTCTTTTAAAAAATTAATGATATATAATTTTGATCTCACTAAATAATTACTAATGTAAAGAGGTTATTTCATGAAATTTTTATATATGTGTGAAGAATTTTATAACTTTAGTAATACAATTTGTCCCAACAATCTTTATAAAATAATGAAATCATAAATATCGTGACAGATTTATAAAATAATTTTTTCTATTCAGACTCTTTTATCAAGGGAACTCTCTGAATTAAATAAAAATCCTAAAAAATTCACTTAATAAATAGCACAAAATGTGTCTCATTATCTCATATTTGAAAATTCCTTTTTGCCTATTTACGGGGAAATAAAAAAAACAAAAACTTTGGTATGACTGTAACAATTGTGAATAAGGAGTTTTGGTTTTTTCTCTTCTTTTTTTTTTTTCCCTAGCTCATGAGACTACGGTGATCCCAAAAGTTACTAGCGAGAGAAATTGAACTAAAAGGCTTGGAGTGATAAGTTCTTAAACTAACAGTCCAACGTCATTTAAACTAATTCAATGGGATTTGCTATCACATGATACAACGGCCACACTTCTATTTTTCTTTCATTGATATCAATGAAATTTCGAAATAAAAATCCTCTCCATTATACTTTTTTTCTCTAATTTTTCTCGATGTAATCCTAAATAAATGACACATCATATATTTACTATTATATAATTAAATAATAGATGATGTGTCCTACGTCCAAGTTACCTTTAGTAAAATTGAGGGAAGAAGAAATGAAGAGGGGCCTTATTCAAAATTCCGAACATGATTCCATATTAGATCGCCTCTCCGGTGCATTGAACGTCCCATTCATTTCTTTTAACTCTTACATTAAATATTAGAGTTTATTCGCCTCAAGTTCCTGAATAAAATATTTAATTATTTTAAATTCCATGCTTTTCTCAATTGTAGTGTAAAGGACACAATCGTCTTTAAATTTTAACTCAAGTCTATCTCAATAACTTAATACTTTTTTCTAAAAATGTCAATCATACCTTAATACAGTTTTCACAACCCTCTGTTACGACCCTCTCGATCTCCCCCGTAAAACCAGAGCATCATGTGCTTCCCAATCGCTACTGCTGTGTGCCACCACAATAAACTAGCGCAACATCAGCAGATCACAGATCCTCCACCGTCGTCACACCAAATTGATCTCAACCAACATTATCATCGTTGGTTCATCGGCTCAATCATAGATGAAGGGTTGAGGAAAGAATCAAAACTACATTATTGAGAGAATTCAATGACTTTCAGTGATTTGTTTCTCTCTCTCTCTCTCTTCTTCGTCTTTAACTCCAACGGTCAACGGCATCATATCTTTAAGCTAAGGCTTGTTTATGTTCTAGTTGGATCTGGATGGCTGACGCGATGGAGGTTGGTGTTGATATTATTGTTGGGTGATTGATTTCGACAAAGAGGCAATGGATTTGTGATGGAGGCTGATCATGTTGGTGAGACACAATGGAAGTTTGATGACTATCGGTGTTGATGAACAATAGACTTCACACTTGATGAGAAGATAGACGGAGAGAAGAAATTGACGGGATGTATTTTGTGTTTGTACTTGATGCAGGGCAACATTACAAAAATCATAATAATCCACCCACAATCAGGTCTGTGGTGTGTAAAGGTTATGGAAAGTTTGAGGGTTTGTAGAGATATAAGTATTGATTAACGGCCTTGT
This sequence comes from Nyssa sinensis, assembly GCA_008638375.1. Classification (NCBI taxonomy): domain Eukaryota; kingdom Viridiplantae; phylum Streptophyta; class Magnoliopsida; order Cornales; family Nyssaceae; genus Nyssa; species Nyssa sinensis. Next base: position 4,225,176 of record CM018043.1, read on the forward strand.
GGAATGAAAGGGGACGCGCATGTGTTATATTAGTTGTTATCTTGATGGGATGCTTTGTGGATTTGGGATGTTTAAGAATGGACTTCACTGATTCCAGAATACATTGCATGACTTTACAACATGAGTGAGTATGGTTTAATCATCATCCACATAAGGATAATAGCAGTAGGCATCACAATTGCTAGTGTGTGGAATTCATTTGGATGGTTGGATATATTCAAGTTATTGCAACTAAATTACAGAAGGTAAAGTTAAATGTGTCAAATTTTACACTTTTATGACTAGTATATTTTTAATTATTCGTACTTGAAATATTATTATTATTCTTTTTACAAATTTTTACACATTTTAAAAGTTACTTTTGAGCATCTAATATGTGACAAAGGTTGAGTAAAACTAAATACAATTCAGAGATACTTTTAGAAATTTGTAAATTTTACACTCGTTAGGAAAGTTTTTATAAGAAACATGTGAAATTTTATACTTTTACTACGACAAAATTTTACAATTTTAGATCGATTTTTTATACAAAAATTTTATATTCAATATAGATCTTGTTTAATAAATCTCATTTTTTAAAGTCCAAATATATAAATTTTATTAAAAACTAAGTATATAATTTATAAGTTATTGAATTTCAAATCTTGAAATACTTTTTAAAAAAGTGTGTTATTCACGCACTTGTCATTTTGAAATTTTTCAAGTGATTAGGAATGTAAAAATATTTTAGTCATTAAGTAGTTTGAAGGACTTAATGGATTACTAGGTTTAAGAAACACGATGATAATTTTTGTTCTTTTATGTATTTGTAACTAAACAACCCTAAATATTACAATCATTGAATGTCACCAACCATATTCCTTTTTGCCAACATGGAGTGATATGCAAATAACACATTTCAGCACCTTAATTCATTCATTTCAGCACATATAATTTTTAGGAGGGAGAAAAAATTGCAGAAAAAAGAAATCACAAAATGATAGTGTACTAGATAAAATTGGGTCACTTTCACTTGGGTGGCAGGGCGGGGGGAAGGGATATGAGGGCCACCCCTGCAATTTTTGAACAGAGGTATGAGAAGTGGGTGTGGGGAGCAAACCCGCGGCTTCCATCCACGATTTTGGGCTCCCAGACGTGCTGCCAAACACCCCCTTAGTGTAAGAACACAATCATGGAAAGACCAGACTACTATTGAAAATCAAATTAGCTCATAGTGCTTCAAAATAGCATATACTATACAAGTTTGTCCTTTATAATGGACATATCTGTCTTAAACAACAAACTCTATACACAGATAAGGCCACTCTTTGAGATCCAATAGTTCCTTTACTTAAAACTTTAAACAAGTGCAATGCGGTAAACTCATCTCAAATAGAAGGACAAATCCAGTTTCGTTCAGGCGAAATTCATTGTCCGCTAATATATTCCTCCCATAAAAATATTAATCAGAAATTATTATAATAGCCTTGGCAAAAATGTGAATTGTACTGGCAAGATTGTGCAACTATAAAAGATATTATTTAAAATGTCACAAATTTTCAGCTGAAGAATCTCACGTTTGACTGCAGAAATCAAAATGTGTAATTAACTTAAGAATAAACAAAATATGCCACATAGATGCAAAGGCAACAGCTATATGGGCTCATTGATCTGCAACAAAACCTGATTCACTGTAAATGTGCATCTCATCAACTGCTCCTCGTTGGTCAGCAGTTTGACAACTTCAATATTTAAACAAACTCCAGCATTCTTAATCTGCAGTTGTATAGAGAACAATGAGCTTAATTTTTGTCAAAACTGGTAATGATAGTGATTAAAGTAATAGTCAGGTACCTACCAACCTGCAAATGATGCTCTCCCAGCCCTTGGACCGACAATTTATAATATAACACAAACACACTTGTTCTGCTTTGATTCATTCGACACTTTCTTTTCTGCTCCATAAGAAAAATAAAAATGCACTATTAACAAGAAACATAGAGATTGAATGTAAAAGGAAAAAAAATGAAATGATGCATTCATTAAAATAGCAAAATGATTTCGTTTCAGGAGAGCATAACACAGCAAGTAGATATGTTTTACATGCTAAGCAACAACATGCTAGGCTCACTTCAGATGGTACAAATAATTTATCTGAATAACTTCATTCGGTACAACCCAAGGGACAAATGAATATGACGTGTTTTATACACCGAGTTGTCCAGACTGGTTCTGAGAATATCGCAGGGAATACCCATACCTTTTTCCAAAGGTGGTGGTTGAACAATGACGTGCATGGTTGTAACTCCCCCAGGAATATCACATAATGGGCTCCTGCATTCTCCCACTGTTCTGTTGTTATCCAGTATTTTTCCTGCACTAATTAACTTGACATCTTTCACCGTCCTTGGACCATTCTCCTTCTCTGATGAAAAAAAGTTAATATGTTTAGATGTGTACCAATAAATCTTGAGAACTTACAAGCACAGATAGGAACACATGAAGTGAATTATATATCATTCACAAGGGAGAAGTGCAATGCATAATGAATAAAGTCACATGACAATGAGGATAGCATGCCAAACTAAAGTGACCCGAATCTGGTCGAAAACTCGTCTTAACTAACATTTCTGCATCACTTTTGATTAATCTAATCAATCTGAGTTTTCTTCAATTTGAGCCAATTCCCCGAGTCTCTCTAATTTTGCCACTCAACTCTAGTTCGTCTTAACAAGCAAAACATTATCATTCGTGATGCTTCATGACTATCTCAACCTCTGTGTTCTCAAGCCCAGCCTAGTCACCTAAATGTAAAGAAGCCAGTTCACGGGTCTTAACGATTTAACAGCCTGTACCTCACACACACAGAGGAGCAACTCGAATCAAAACTAGAAAAATTTTAAATCTTTAATAGTGTTCTATTGTATTGTAATTGAGTGAATAAATGCTCTTAAGAAAGTATATTTCATTCAAAAATTAAAAATTGGTAACAATTCACATGCATACTGGACAGGTCCAAAGAGCAGAAACAATATCAGCCGAGTACAGCAGCTTGACATTCTAATCTGGTCCATGTGGAAAAGACTCTTCATCTCCTGAATGACCTTTTCCATTAGAAATGATTTATTCCATTGTAGTTATTGATTTCTATCCCTGTTTAAATTTCCAATGCAAGGCCCCTCCATTATAACAAGATGGATGCAAGTATGCTCATTGTTGTTAAACTCCCAATTCCAATTGTAGAATCTACTATGATTCATCCCTTTAGCATGCATTTCAATCTAGCACCAATTCACAACTCATTGTTAGGATAGACAGAAAGTTGACAACAACTACTTATCACGCAATTCTACAGTTCTTCAAAAATTTAATTTATACCTGAATGCATTTTCAAATGATTTTTTGAGTTTCAGTAATCATTTTTAATTTATTAAAATATGACTTTCAATTTTGTGTGCTTCTTTAAACTGAGTCAATTTTTAACTGTTATTTATTTTCTTACTATTCTTCTTCAGTTTTTTTTTTTTGGGGTAATTTATCCTTCTTCAGGTTTTTAGGCATTCTTTATTTTAATTCCTATTAAAATTATCAAATTTTCACAAATTATAACCCTAATAAGATTTCATAATACTTTTAACATAAAATATTGTTTTTGTCTTCTTTTATATATATTTATAGGACTTAAAATGCTTGATTTTATCCTATGATTAATCCTGAAGAATCCCCCACTAATCCTGTCAAGGATCCATGTTCTGACAACCTTGAACTTCTTCAACCAACATACAACATACTCCATGTAAAAATAGTTAAATGTGACTGCATCTTTTGGAATTGAAATCCATCATGTTATGCCAGTTTGTTCTTGATAGAATCAGACTGGGTCACGTGATTTTTCAATGATCAGTGATGTGCTCCTTCTCAAAGATTTGTGCCTTCAACTGCAAGTAGAACATAATGGAAAAGTGTTTGAAAGATGATATACATCACTATATCCAATCTTTTATGACATGGCTCTTCATTGTTGTCTTTCATCTCAAAAAGGCATGTCCATCATTATCAAAATTTTCACTGCCATCTCATTCAATATGCAAATTCCAGCCGGCACCTTCGTGAAGAATAGTGTTTATGATACAAACTTCAACTTCAAAGGTAGTCTTAAGTCCATTTGAGTAATTAATATCATACACAACTCTTGCATAATCTCATGACTAACAATTATAAAAAATAAAAGCAAGCATGCACTTGGCTTCCAAAATAGTTATCATATACAGAGCAAATTTAATTAAATTAAAACACAAAACTAACCTTTAGGCCATTGAGCTAGGATGCTTTCCTTCAAAGTTGCAACACTTGTAGCAGCAGGGAAGCTTTTGGGGCCGATGTCTGATCCATCATTCAACCTGAACTTGATTTCTAGGCTGATCTTGAACTCCAGACATCTTCCAATTTCTCTGAGACTCAATTCCAAAAACCTAGGATATTCACTTGGGTCCTCTCCAAAACAATCAATCCCCAATTATACCTCAATTAGGGCTGCTTGTGAGATATAAAAAACCCACTGAATCACAAGAATCGAGTCTTCTCTGTGATCTAGAATTCATTCAAATTCCCTTTGTGCGTTCTGAAAAAATTAATTTAGCAAATGAAAAAACGTATTGAGTTGAGATTCGTAGTAAAACATGAAAAACAAATAAACATTACTGTAAATTTGCAAGGCTTGATTAAAGAGAAAACACCATCATCAAAACATAAATATTTGAACTCTGATTTCTGATTTGTAGCAAGGAAATTACTAATAATAATCCCAACTTGGGTCGATCCAAAAGTAGAATAGAACCCACTTCAATAATCTGTTACAAAATTGGAGGCAACACAGAGAGGAGGGGGAGAGCGTAGAAACTCTGACAGCTATTTAAACAAACATAACACCACCGAATCCTCAAATGGGTATTCTGAAAATCAGAAAATCCACACAAGTCTTTAACTGGGTCACCACCAAATCAATCAATCAAAAAAAAGAAAAGAAAAGTCAAACACGCACTCAAAAGCGTGCTAATATCTACTCAAATCTTTAACTGGGTGGAGACCAAATCAATCAAAAATCAAAAGTTCCACTTACAGATGTGCAAAAACCTTCGAGGGTAGTCTGGCTCGGCTCAGAAACTGATCTGGGTCGTTCTCTTTTTTTCTTTCACAGTTGTTTTTGTTTCAAAACCAAAGCTGAATAAGAATAATAACAAAAAGCCAATGCGTATATTGAGTTAATTATTAGTAATTAATTAAAATATAATAAAGTCAGATGATGATGAAGAAGAGGAAGAGATGGAATAAATCCAAGGATGAGGCTGTTTCGGAGTTTTCAAAGTCTTCTAAAACTATGGTCAATGAATTCATCCTTCTGGACCCATCGCCTTCTCCTCCTCCTCCCAACCCTCCTATCTCTGTGGAAAAATAGCCATATCTGTATTTTTTTTTCACCCCTCTTTTAACGAGTCCCACTTTGCTACCTTCCAAATTTCAATGCACTACTATAATACATTAATTCCAACCTCGTTATTGTTATTACAACAAACATTAATCACACAAAGTTGTCATCTCTCTCACTGCCTGTTGGATTTGCAAATGTGATTGATTTCCTTCGAAGCTGTACATTTTCACTTAATTTTAATTATTCTAATGGGTAATAATTTGATTTGGTAGATTTTTGTGAGCTTGTTTGATTTTTTGAACACTAAGTTTGATTTAGAATGAACTTAGGGTTACGAAGATTAAGACGAATATTCAGATTCTTAGGCGAAACTTTGTTTGAAAGTGATTTAAGACATGTATAATTGTTGATCAATAAATAGGGTGTTCAATTATTATTAGGTAATTTCGAGGAAAATTTAATTTCTAAACAAATTAATGAATAAATATCATGTAAATTCAAGTTTCTTTGTAACTAATTGGGTCTAATCTGATTAATAATAAGAAGTTATAGATTCGACTCTTACTCTTTTTATTAAAAAAGAATGTGTAATTTATTTATTTTTTTCAGTTTTAGATTAAGCTTATTTTCGTTGTTACTGAGTTTGACTTGTTGAATTTTTTAGAGTTAAGAATTAAGAGGTTTATTAGATTTTATAATGTAATAAGATTGATTAATTTTAATAAATAAATAAATAAAACTCAAATTTCTTTGTAATGGTGCCCTTATATTTATTCAGTTCAGAAAAAGTAGTTCATTTTTAATTCATGCTAATAGTTATAGTAACATTAGACTTGAGTTAGAAGAACTGATTTTTTTTGCTTATCATTCAAATAATAAAATTAAAAAATGGAAAGTAGATTCAAATTGGAACACATCCGTAAACTATTCTTAAAGGCTAGAAAGTGACTACGGTGGCTGCTTTCACTTAATCAATGCGGTTATATGCATTGGCCCCGCCTCCTCGAGTTCGTGCAGCGTGACCATCGTGTATGCACCAAACCCACAGGTCACTAGTTGACGCGCGTGTGTAATTTTTTGAGTTCACGTGCAGCATGATTGAAGGTGGTACAATACAATGTATTATTTTTTGATATATCGATATATAAAAAAAAAGAATTTAATTACTATTTGGGTATAAAAGTGTACAAAATATTCAAGAATTAAATGCTTAATCCGACTCGATTTTAATAAATTTGGATTGAGAATGATTACGGACCGGACATTTTTTGAAACTAAATATTATGAGTTGAGTCGAATTTAGTAAGTTTGCAGTTCTAATTCTAATTTTCTTTTAATCTTTCATAACCATTTGAGATAACTTAATAAATTTGAATTCGTTTTGAGTTAAGAACCATTATGGGTGAGACAGCTTTTGAAACTAAATATTATGGATTGAGTTAGATTTAACAAATTAATGATTTCATGATTTTTATGATTTCGATTCTATCATAACTCGATCTAACTTAATTCATGAGCATTTTTATTTGTATGTGGTGAAAAATTAAACCCACCACGACTGAAGAAAGAATGAACTCCTACCACTCAAATAAAATTTCAGTTCTTACAAAATGGCCTACTTTGAATAATCAAACACAAGTTATGACCCACCAATCTTGGTAAAAGTCTTGATCGGACGGCTCAAATTAGTTGACATCACCGCGTGGAGTTAGGAACGTCGCGATCTACTGTAATTGAGGTCTATCATCTATGATCTCACGGAGGCTACTATTCTAACATGTGTCTGTTTGTAGTACTTTTGATTGGTAGGTTAGTTGAAATGTCGGAGAACCTTTTAGATTCTTCCATGTAGGGTTTCGAAGAACCAACCAAAGAGAATTAAGAGCTTATTAAATGCAACTGATTAAGACTTAATCAAATGCTAATCATTCAATTAAATTATTGATGGTACAAAGCATAATGCCAAAAGGTCTTCCATCAAGATGAGTAATTGGGAATCTCTCTTAAAAGCACAAGAAACGGCCACCTAAAAATATCAGAATAACAAAAATCCTTTGTTCGGATTCTACCACTATTCTAAATGGGTTTCTTGTCATCATCAACTTAGTAAATTCCATAAAAATGAATCATCAAATTGTTTAATCAACAAACTCCCCTTAACTGAAATCTGTTTGAATTAGGAAAAATATTGATTGAAATATATCAAAACCCATGTTTGGAAGATAGGGAAGAAAAAGAGACCATGGTTGCAGCTTACAAATCATCCAACAGGAAATTGAGAAAGAAGTGAGACGAGAGACCCTGGAAAAAAAAAAAGGAAAAAAAGATGGTGATAACAGAGTGGTTCTCCATAAGAAATTTAAAATGGAAACGAAAAATGTTAGACAGATGATTGACAAAAAATGGCAAAAAGAATTTTCGGCACATTTTAATGTATCTCATGAATCGTACATAACAAATACAGACATATAACCTAAGAATAGTTCCTCAACTCAATGGAACCTGTAACAGAGCAATCTCCATAACCTACCACCTAGAAATTCACCATACTATATGTGAAATCAAAAAAGAGGTAAAGGAGGAGAGGAAAAAATAGGAGGTAGTAACAACTGAAATGAAAATGAATTGAAGACAAAATGGGAAAAAATTCAAAAAAAAAAAATATTTCTAAGGGTAATGGGGTTGATGTTGTAGCCTTACAGAGGACCTGTGTCCTAGCTTCCTAGCTTCTCGCTCGCTTCCCTGCATTGATTTTGTAGAACTGATGGCATTGACAAAGGCATCTTTTATCATGAGTGTATTCTCCGTTATTTCGATCTAAAGCACTAAGAAAATAGACAGGACCCTCCCCCTTTCAGGATGACCAAACAGACATGTCCTTTCCAGCCCAAAAAATAGAGACAGATTGCTACGTTACACTGAAAGAATGAATCTCGTGCCTATGATAGTGATTCACCTCCTCTTCTTCAAAGTTGGGGGGGACAGCAGGGACTGTGGACCTTGAATATATAGCCTTTGTGGCTAATATGTTTGTTTCACTTATCAAATGGATATCGACAAAATTTTCTAGCTGCAAAAGAAACTTGTGCAAACCCCATATCGCTTTGGTCTTGTGTCCCATCTTTCTTCCTTAAGCTGCTCCTTCAGCGGATGAATAAACTACTACTCCAAGATGTGGCAGTTTCTAATAAAATCATTGGAGTAATTAACATACTTGGTCCAAAACGGCCGGAGATGCTCAAAGCCTATCTGCAGCCACGGTTTTGACTGGCCATTATAGTGGATAACAGCAGCCTTTTTCACACTCTCAATGTCGGTTTTATTCTGGTATCCCAATCCGAGCATGTGCCAAGATGGGTTGATTGGGTGAACATGACCTTTAAACGCAATTAAAGCTGGTGGTAGAGTACCAAGCTTCCACATTGTCAAATTTGACTTCAGATTCTGCAAGATCCCAGAGCATTTGGTAAGAAATGGTAAATATAAACATGTTACTAGCCAAAATTTCAATGTAAATTTTGAAAAGATAAAAAGATGATAACACAGTCATTATCAGTATTGGCAACAATTTAGCTCCCGATTGAAATTGTGAAATTTCAGTGATCATGTAAAACAAGAAAAATAGATAGGAAGGAGGCAAAATCATCAAAAATTCAGAGTCTAAACAACTATGAACAACTTGAAAGTGGAATATATTCTCATTTCAATTTTATATATATATAGAATGTGTTCAATTGTAGGAGGATGAGAAGCACATGCACCGCATATATAACCAAGTTCAGAGAATTGAATATGATATTTACTGCCAATTGTCAAATATATAACTCGATGCCCCTAAAAGAGTACATCTAAATATTTGGGACTAAAGCACCAAACAAATTGCACTAACACATTTATATATAGGAATGACAATAATGAGATTCAGATTCTGACAAACGGAACCAGTGAAAAAAAAAACTCCTGCAGATCAAAAAGATAATCTTTTCACTTATTTATCAACTCGCATTATAACTTGAAGCCACAAAAGGGAAAGAGAAGGCAAAAGTATTTTAAAAAGTGTCACAGATAAATAAGTACTTGGAATTTACCTCCTTCAGCCAGGCATGATACGTGTCTCTTATATTTGTCTTTCTCCATGCATGTAAATCAAAGATGTTCATCCCATAAGCCCATGCACATTCATCAGGGTTCAAATTCTTTGCTACGAGGGGATGTGAAAAATTGAAGTAGTTCCAGAATCGCTTAGACATTACCCACTCATCTTCACCTTTGCAGGTTTCTACTGCTCCATTAACCTTTCCCGCGAGGTCAATTTCCCATAGTGGGGACAGATCTCGTTGTATTACAACATCATCATCTAAGAAAACCACCTTGTCAAGGTGTGAGAAGAGCTGTGCAAAGCAAAAATACAACACCGTCAGAAAGAGAGGGGTGGGGGGGGGGGGTGCTCTTCACAAACAACATGACAATAACATTTATCCATCTCAGATGGATCTTAATAATGCACAATTAATTTAGGGCAAGAACTAATAATTCAAAGTTTACGCCTACATAAACCATAAGAATAAGTCTCAAATCAATGTAATTGATGGTGCTAGCAAAGTATATTATTGCATTATTGCAACTAACAATAATGCAACAATATACAAATAAACAATTGAGTACAGTTCAAGATATTATTCTCCTAGCAATCCCAAAATGCTAGGATAAATTACATGATCAAAACATTCTGGGTCAGTTTGGCCAGCAGGAAACAGGTGTGCCAGCCATATACTGGTTTTCCACATCCTAGATGTGTCAATGACTGAAAAACTTGACCTAGACTAATGAAATGCATGCATCGTAAACAGTGTGGGTTAAAGCCTGCAACTTTTCATTCATGTCAAGCTTTTATTTGGTTTGTTGCGGGGCCGAGATATATGATGTGGTTAAACCATAGAGAAAGAGTTCCTTTGGCTTGCAATATTACCCCTGCTGCAGTTGAACAACCCTTCAGACACATGCATTCTTAGTACAAAGCACCATAGGGTTCTTTTTCTTACATCTTTAAAATCAAAACATTAGTGTTTAGATGTCCTTCAGTAGTAAGTAAAGGGAAACATATCATATCACATCTGATTACCTCTGGTAAATAAATGCGAAGATGGTTGAGTATTGAAATGTACTTTGGGCTTCTAGCCTGCAATTTTGAAGCAAAAGTCCGCGGAGTAGTCTCACTGAGATTGGCTCCTGCAATATGATTTCCATGGTAGTAGGCCCTGATCCCAATATGGTTTTCTACGGCTTCAAGCACGGGAACATTCTCTCTTGTTAACCAGTCAAACTGATGAACACCTTTTACCTCAACAATAGCAGGGGAAACAGGATTCAGAGCAAACCATGAGTGCATGCCCGCGTAAGTTTTCTTGTCAGTGATGACATGGAAGACTATCTTTTCAGGCCTAAGAGATGACTGGACAGTAGAAGAGACCACAACTGAAGCAGCCAAAATGTTATCAGTTGACAAGACAAAGTGATGATAAGAGTTGTTGGAAAGCAAGGGGAGTAATTCTGGTGAAGGTAACTGTTTGCGAGCATGAGCATTAGAAGAGTACTCATCAGTAAGACGCAGAGAGAGACAATGGATGCCTTTTGGAATGGCACTTGCTGCAAAGTGTTTGTTCATTAGTTCTGCAAATTTTGATTCCCTAATCTCCCTATCAGATCTCTCCATCTGCACAAAAGCAAATCCTTTAGCTGAAAAAAGAGGTGCTCAATACTTAAAAGGCACATAAAAGAAAAAAGATTTGAACACTACTTATTTTTCCTGTGCAAGATTAATAGAATATACATTGTTCTAACATTTTTTCCTTCTCATGTGTGTGCAAGCAAAAGAAGGGACATGGTAGCAGGTTTTTAAGTGCACAAATTCAAACATAAGATTCAGATCTGACAGTACAAAATCAACAAACCAAAACACCCTCATCGATGAAACAATTTGATATCTACAAAATAAACTTACTTCCTATAGGGTGTTTTTCGTGTTGAGGCTTTTCTTTCTTTCTTCTTTTTGTTTTTTTCGTTCTTGTGTGTGTGTGTGTGTTGAGTTCTGTGCTATCCTGTTCAGAGACTATGTTTATTCTGCCCTTAGGATGTTGTTTTTTAGTGTTTGTCTGGGTTTCTGCCCTCCCCCATCCCACAAAAAATGGAGGGTCCTGATACACAGTGACCCAATGAGCACAATTATCAGCCGATCTGTGAGCATGGACAGGCTTGAATGCCAATTCCTTCCAATCAAGTTTTCACAAGCTTCCACAAGATTCCTCTTGAGTTTGGTACTCCAACTCCTTACTGTTGATGATGATGAGACTAAGGATCGCATTAGCATCAGTTTCAACAATCACCTTCCTGTAATCCCTTTGCCAAGCTATTCTCAAACCCCAGAGAATGGCACATATCTCAGCAACCACTTAAGTGGCACTTCCTATATTCACAGGATTCATCTCTTTGAAGACCTCAAGCCTCAGCCCAGGGTTCACTTCAGAGAACCTATCAGTACTGACTTTAACCCACTGGACCAGAGGTTGAGCTCATTAAACAGAGATTGTAAAACTCTAGTTGGGCTGTGTTCAACCACAGAGGCGGAGGGAGGGGGGAAAGGGGGCCATGCCCCCCCTCCCCCCCAAAAAAAAAGTTTGGAAATTGTATTTTTCCCCCCTTATTTTGGTAGAATTTTTTTAAAATTACAATTTGGCCCCCCAATTTTTTTTATATTTACATAAAAGTCCCTCTAAATTTTGAAATATACATTCCCCCCTACCCCTCTTTCTAACTGTAATCTCTGGATCCGCCACTGTTCAACCACACTGCACTCTTCAAATTTGCTGACATGAGCCCAAATGGCTCAAACCACTAGGTCAGTTTTCACAAATAATTTTTTATCAGTAAAAGTAATCAATTATAAATATAAAGGCCTGAGAAGGCCACCCAACTTTACAAAAAAGAGGGGCCGGCTACAAAAATTAAAGCATAAGATTCCCAACAAAAATCCATAAGCCTATTTAAATACAATGGATATTCATCCCTAATCCAAGAATAAAGAGTTTTCAAAGTGACTCCACACTATCAAAAAGTATTCTATTCCTCTCCCTCTAAAGGCACCACACAAAGCAAATAGGTGTCATTCTCCATGCAACTCTCAACTCTTTTCTAAGCCTTTTACAATTCCACCCCAACAAAATTTTTTGACTTTGGCCAGCATAACCCACCAACAACCAAGGTTGTTAAAATCGGGGATCCTACATTGGATCATTTTGGTGGTTCATAGGATTAGATCGTAAGATCCTACAAAATTCTTTAAAAAAAGGCCAAGTATATACGTAAAAGTAAATAGCTGATAAAAATCAATAGTAAATATGCCTGAAATAAAAAAAATAATGTAAAATATTGTGACATCATATGGAAGTGAATGTATTTATAATTTTTTATTTGTATTTGTTTATAGAATGTAAGTTTCATAATTCCAAAATAACACAAATTAAAATTTTAAAGAGAGAAACTAAAAGAAATCTCTAAATAACTAGTTAAATATAGCAATACTTGTCAAAATTTAGTGTTGAATCATTGAATAACCAGATAGTTTGGATGATTTTTTTGTTCAGTAAGTGAAACGATCCTACTATGATCCTATTACTTGTACGGTTTTTATACGATCCGGATTGTAAGATTGTACAATCCTACGATCCGGATCACACTTTTGATAACTATGCCTACAACCAAAAAGCACAAATAGAAAGTTCCACACATCCCAAGCAAACTTGCAATATAAAAGGAGATGATCTAATATCTCTTCCTCTTCTTCGGATGTGGGACAACGACTCGGAAGATTATAACCCCTCTGTTTTGGGTTCTCCATGATAAGAATTGCTCCCCACGCTGCTTTCCAATCAAAAAAGGTGGCCTTTGTTGGCACTCTAGATCTCCAAATAAGCCGCCATGGAAAGGAAACCACTTTCCCACCCTCCAAAATTTTATAAAAAAGAGTGCACCAAAAAAATTCTATCTCCGCTCCCTTCCACTTCATCCCATCCACCCTCCCTCCACCAACTCCACTTTACACAAGGAAGTCATCAACTCCTCAACCCCCCTTAACTCCCAATCATAGAAATTTCTTCTATATTTTGAACTCCAAACCCTTCTCCCTTCCACCACCTCAATGCAATCTGCAACCAAAGCAATATTGAAAAGGTTAGGAAACCTTCCCTTTAAGACACCCTCCTCATGCCGGGGATCCCCCAAAAATCGACCCTCCTTCCAACCCCAATATCAAACTTGTACAAGAGGCAAAGTCCTTTCTCCCTATTCTTATAACCTTCCAAACCCCACACCTATACAGCTCAACAGCATCCCAAGAGAACCAGCCCCCCTATCTCACACCCATATTTAGTAAATATGACACCCCTAAACATAGCATGGTCCTCTATAGCAAACCTCCGACTCCATTTTCCCAACAATGCTTGGTTGAAGAGCTTCAAATCTTTTATTCCCAACCCCTCCACCCCCCTTTCACGATTGGAGCTTTCACCTTATCCCATCCAATAAGGTGAATTTTCTTCCCCTCCTCTGTGCTCCCCCAAAAAAAGTCTCGCTGAATTTTCTCAAGTTTCTTCCTAACCAACGTTGGCATAAAAAAGAGAGACATATAATAAGTAGAGAGATTCTCCAAAGTACTTCTGATGAGACTTATACTCCCCCCTGTAGATAAGGAGTAAGTACAGAGTCTTCCATCTAGCAAATCTCCTCTGGAATCTCTTAACGACCGCATCCAAAACTCATGCCGATCTCGAGGACACACCCGAAAGAAGCCCAAGATACATCGAGAGGAATTTTCCTGTCTCACATTCCATGCACCATGCCATTTCCTCCACATCCACTAGCTCACCTACTGGAATAATTTTTGTCTTCTTAAGATTTACTTGAAGACTAGAAACTGCCTCAAAACACAACAAAATACACCGCAAATATCTTAACAGAACCTCCTCTGCATCACAAAGACAATGGTGTCATCTGCGAATAAAAGATGTAATACTTCCACCTTCCAACCATCCCCTCCTTCAATCACAAAGCCCCTCAACGTGCCCCCATTCCTGGCTCGCTCTATCATTCTACTCAACGCCTCTATGACAATGACGAACAAAAAAGAAGATAGAGGTTCCCCTTCCCTCAAACCCCTAGAGGACCGGAAAAAGTCTACTAGAAATCCATTCACCAAAATAGAATAAGAAATAGAAGAAATGCAAGCACATATCTATTTTAGCCATCTTTCTCCAAACCCCTTTTACCCAACAAGCCGAGAAGGAAATTTCAATTTAGGTGGTCATAGGCTTTCTTGCCATACAACTTGCAAACCAACCCTTTCTCTCTTTGTTTTCTCCTTGCATCAACACACACATTGGCAACTAGGGTCGCGTCAAGAATTTGACAACCCCACAAAAGCGTTTCGAGAGGACCTCCCTCTACCCTTATGACATCCCAGCTATCGTCATCCTCCCAATATGATTCCCCGACCACTGTCCCAGATTCCATACTATCCTCCACTTCTTCCGAGCCAGTCGAACTGCCTTCACCAGCCCATGTTGACCCCTGTTTCCATAATTCCACCTGATCCATCTTCAATGTCTCACCCCCAGGACTTCTACACACTTTCTATGCACATGTGACATCCTCCCTGAAAGGACCTCCCTCCATCATCGCCAAGCCGATTACCATCAACACTTGGGCTAGCAGCCCCTCCACTTTTTCTCCTTGTATTATTTTTTCACAAATATAATTAACATGCATCTATACTAATATAAATTACTATATAGAGTAAAGCAACACGGATAGTATGAAGTTTCTTGCATTTCCAAAAGAGGCCCGAATTCCCACTTCTTGAAGTCCTTAGACTATAGAGAAAGCTAGTAGATAAAAGCAAATTGGATAGGCAAGGAGAAAGTGGATACACACTAATATAGAGGACTAACTACAAATCTTTGTAGAGACAAGTTAGTTTCTTAGGTTTGTATTTTTGGTAACTTGTACTAAATTTGGTTTATACTATTGGATTTTTTTCGTTGCAGCGGTGGGTTTTGTTCCCCGAGAAGGTTTCTCACTTAAATCTTGTGTCTTGCTCTTTATGTGCTTGATTTATTATTATTGCATAATTATTAGCACATGACCATTTAATTGATAACCGGATCGACCTAAAATTTAGATCTATTTGGCTTGCCCATTTAAGATCAGCGATTCCCTTTTAGTTATTTAGATAAATTAACTAAATAACTATTTTGGGGAATAGTGTGCACTCTAGGATAGATAACAAATTCTATCAAGTTTTCTGCCTCATAGTTGGACAAGATTTTTATCTTCATATTTTGTTGCATTTAGGTCAATCAAAAAAAAAAAAAAGTCTTTTGTTGCACTTAGTAGGAAGACCATTAACAAGTCTTTTTTTCTTCCAATTACTAGGTTACCAAAGGAATTCCTACATATACACATTTATAACACACTTGAAGTCTTCACACTTAAGAGAAATAATATACATAATAATTTTAATCTTTCTAATGGCCCAAAGAGATTTTTTTTAAAAAAAAAAATTTAAGCTGAAAATGAATTGAGAAATTCATATGCAGGGAATTATAATGAGGTCCCAAAGGACACGTAAGGAATGCGAATGGAAAGATTATAAATCACATATTCTAAAATGTGATATGGTAAGGATTGGCTTATATAAATTCACTGTTGCCTAGTTAGTTGTGGAAACTAACTGAGCTTTTGATGTAAGATGGCCTTTAAAACTCTAGATTCTATAAGCATAGCATTTTCTAGTAACTCTATTTCCTACCATTTTTATAATAAACCATTAGAAAATATATATATTACAAGAAAAAAGAAAGGTAGAAACAAAGAAGGATGAGGATTCCTATTACGCCTTCAAAAAAGAGAACAAACCAGAAAATTCATAAATTATTAACAAAATCAAATTGCATTTCTGTTATTTACTACACCCTATCAAAACCACATATCATAATTTTGGGCACAAAATGAAGAAAGCTGATAAAAAAAATATAAATTAAGGTGGTCTTCTTGGGGTTATAAAAAACAAAGAATTGCCATTATTGATATATAGAACACTAAAATACATGTGTAGTCCTTCTTTCTTATAGATGAAATGTCTAAACCGAAACTCATAGTTAAGTTGAGCCAACCAAAACTCATAGTGAAGTTAAGCCATGAAGAGCTTCTTGATCTTTTCATCCCTTTTTCTTCTTCCTAATCTTATTTGCATTTAAAAGAGAAGTATACAAAGTAATCAAAAATAAAAATACCCAAGTATTTTTTTTCTTTTCTGACAAGTATAAATACCTCAGCGTGATAGTTGTTAAAAATTAAAAAGTGGAATCCTCAAATCTTAACCGCCAAGTTATACACTCTTCCTATCCAACCCATACAACAAATAAAATTAACGATTAAACAAATTGCAACTGCTAAATCTTAGGTGATTTGGAAGGAGCTAATGTTGGAACTTACAGAGACACACACACCCACACCCACACAAAAAAAAGAGGGTAAAAACACACTACAATATGGCATTAATTTTCAACAAATGATACCTAAAATACATATCTTTTTGATATGTAGAATGGAAATAGGTTACACTGAGTAACTTTAAATCATGGTAAAATTGGAGTACCCTTATATGGATAACACAATTGGAATGTGTTGAGGTATTTCTAAATGTGATTTTCTGTAAGCAAGTGATAATTCACAATGTATATCAGTAAAACCCACAAGGTTTCTACTTATTTCTGGGAATTTGTTATACAAAATTTATTATGCAAGAACATTAAATCAAGCGTATCCTACATAAGATATTGATGTAGCATGGTCCAGCCCTTAAATCTTAGCCTAAAAAATGTCAATCTAATTATATTTCAATTCATTTTTTTTCTTAAGTCTATTCTAATAAAAAAGAGGAACCGACAAAAGAAAAGGAAACTATTTTACAAAATCGCTGCATTAGCATTTAGGAACAAAAACGTACTGTGTTTTGAAAATATGTTCTAAAAATATTATCACTAGAATATTAACATTTACTAGTGACTCATATTTCAACTAATCACAGAAAGTGAAAAAGAGAAGGAAAAAAATATTGAAATATGCTACATACCATTCCCTTTAAGATCAAAGCAAAGTCCTTTGCTGTATACTTGTTGTTTTTCATTTCAGAAACAAGTTGAGCAAATGACTCTGGCAGCTTCAAGCCATTTGGGATTTCTGCAGCGTTAACTTGATTGAGGATTTTGTAAAAATCTCTAACCAGCCTCTGCTGCAATGCCACCAAGACAATTATTCAGATCAAATAAATCTTAACATAATCAGTTTGTCAGCAAATAAAAAAATAAGGGGGAAAAAACCTATATCACCTGGGTATTGTGTGATCTGAAAATAGAAAGGTAAAGTGTGAATAACAAACTATCACTTACCCCTGAATCGTCACCCCTACCAAGAAGCTTTGGTCCCAACCGCCTGCCTAAACAATCTGCAGCAAAGAATAAGAGAAAGAATGAATCCTTGGGTTCCCCTTTAATAGTTTAATAACATCAATAAATTAAACAAAAATGACAATCTTGTCTAAACGTCATATAGATGCAAAAACCAGGGTACAACAGGTATAAAACCAAAGCAATCATGGAAATAGTAACTCCACCACTAATGTGCAAACAATCAAAGAGCCTTAAAAAAAATAATGGGTTCTGTCTAAAATAGACAGAGAGGAAGAACTAGGCTACAAAGCTAGCAAATGAATTCTGTATAAAAATTTAAAATCTGACACACCAAATGCTATATAATACCAGAAAGCTAGTCATGGCCATATATAATGGTACCAGAAAATAGCAATGGTCATATAATACAATATCAATATATAAAATCAGCAGTGACAATCACTATCATAGAAGTAAGACCATTCAACAAGCAAAAACAGCTAACAGAAAAACTATAAGGCTAGAACGAAATAGAATCAGAGATATGGAATAACCATAACAACAACCACCCAAATTGAAAAAGATGAATTGCATTCGTAATATTGACCTAACAGATGACAAGGGTAAAAAAAAGTTTTGAGAGAGCTATATGCATTGAAAAGATGCAAAGCCAAGCCCAAATTACAGCATTCACCATAGAAATGCTGGTTTGGTCAACTTCATTTGAATCAACTCTTTCACTTTTTAGCTTTGGCAAACAACAAGTGAAACTTAGTGTTTATCCAAGCAATGATTCGGCACCAGATAACAGGAAAGAAAATAAAATGGTCTACCAAAAAACGCCAATCAGATTCTAATCTTCATAAAAATATTTTGAGAATTGCTAAAGAAGACAATTTCAATCAACATAATGAGACATTCAAATAGTAGCCCTTTTTCTTTCCATCAGCATAACCCGCATTCAAATGATACCCCTTTCTCTGTTCAAAATACAAACCCTATTCACAAAGTGGTTTCATGTAAAAAAATCAATTGTGATATAAAAATATAAACTCAAAACAAAGAATACCATGACGATGATTATCAAATACTTCAAGCATTGGAGTTTTAGAACACTAACATAAATTGGTTTTCAAATATTTGCATTACAATCTACTATTGCCCATACCATACCCAAAGAAATAAAATAAAATAAAAAAATCCAGATTCATATTGAAATTCAGTCAAATTAAGAAAATTCAGATCTCTAACAATGAATACAACACCCCTAACCAAAAAAAAAAATTAAAAAAAAAATATATTGAAAAAGAATTGCACTAATGAAGACAACATCTATTACCTGTTTTATTAAAAAAAACCATACACACCCAGAATTTCACATCATTTTTTATTCATTTTTAATCAAACCAAACAAACAATTAGAGAGAAAAAATGGTTTCGATCTCTTCCCACAACCACATCTAATGATAAATCAATGTATTTATCATGTAATTAACGCAAATATACTTATCGTTTATTTGCCTATTAAAAAGATTACAATATCATAAATATCATGTAACTAACAATGCAAAGAAACAAAATCGAGATCTATGCAATACAATCACAAACAAATCTAAAATATCTTGATACTTGATAGATAAACATACATAGATAAAAAAAAAATGTAAATATAAAACAAAATTAATATATCAGGAAATCGAGATTGCAACAAGAAAGATAAAAGATTATTGTACCGAATGAGGAGCACTTGTTGACACCTTCAAGGGTAACAACAGCAGTGAGAATGAATACAAAGGGCAACAAGAAAGCGAGGATGAGGATCGTGTGGAAGAGTGTGCGGTAAGAGATGTGGCGAGCTGCGACCTTGATCTTCATCAAGTCAATAAATCCATTTCTGCTCGATATCGTTATACTTCTCATGCTAGGTGAGAAGTGAAGCTGCATCGTCGCCTCTGCAGCCCCTCCTCAAAACCCTAGAACCACCGCGACTGCCCCAATCCTCTTCCGAAGCCGCCCCCAAAATTCTCACCATCAGATGCACCACCGCAATCAAACCAAATCGACAACTCAGCTTCAATTGAATTGGTTGTTTGGGGCCTTCTCGGAGACCAATGCATTGGAAAGATTTACAAAATTAGGGTTTTATATATACATATATATCTATGTATATATGAATTCAATTGCAAATACAAATCAATATTCAGATTGTGTGTTCTTGGATTGTAATTACTTCTCTCTTCAAAGATCCGAATAGTGACTAAGAGAGAGAGAGTGAAAGACGACCGGTATTTGCTTATTTTTGTGAATTAGTTTTCCTTCATTGTTTTGCCAAAGAAGTTTGATGGGTTGAACGGTCCGATCTAATTTCAAATTCTTTTAAAAATTAAAAATTCAAAAAAATAATGATTTTTTCCGAGTCAAAACCGTGTTGTGCTAGAGAGAGAAATAGCCAGTTAGTGGAATTGGCTGACAGAGAGAGAGAGAGAGAGAGAGAGAGAGAGTGAAAATGAGTTAGAAAGAGAATTAGAGACAAATGTGGTGGTATGACCTTGAGAGTTGAGATGAGCGTGGGGGGGGACAAGGGAGGGACGGAGGGAATTTTGAGCTAAATTTAGATGTTCCCTATGTTGATGGGGAAGCATTTGGTTGACAGAGAATGAGATATTCGATTATCTATAATTAGGTTTTTTAAAGCATTTATTAATTGAGATTAAGATAATACTGCTGGGTTACAGAGGAAGATCGAATTAGTAGTATAGGACATGGGATAACTGTCGTCACTCCAATATGTAAAATACTGATTTTACTACTTTTGGAAAAAAAAATATCAGATCAAATATAGAAACAACTGTATAGCACTTTAGCACTATAAGTCCAAACTAAACGAAAGGAAAATATTTATGGTAATAAATTTTTGGAGAACATTTAACATGTTATCGTTAAAATTTAAATAAAATCATCAAATTTTTTTTATCAAAATATACAAAAATTATCATAATTCGAATCATTCCACAACAAATTATGCGTATTTTTATATCCTACATTTTGGAAAGGAGATTAAGTTATTTTGGTTTTTCTTTTAATGGCATCATGAATTTTATTTTATTTTTAACGACAATAAAAATAAATATTCACTTTTATATCGCAGAAGAATTATGTACACACGGACCTAACACAAGGAGATTAAGTGTAATTTTTTTAAAAATGTTTTTATCTCTAAATCAATTGTTATAATTAATGGTATTAATATTCCTATTAACCAGTATGGACTTGGGGATGGCTAAGGGCCACCACCACTTCAAAGATTTGAATATAGATATATATATATATATAATTCTAAAGCTGCTCTTCCTTCTGCCGGTAATAAATTTAACCAGTTGGTTGTGTTGGCATCGAAACCAGGTATATACATTCGGGTCCATTGTAGATCTGTGAGGGAGGGGCAGGGCATTCAGCCTTCTTAACTGTACCTTGCACAGCATTATGACAGCTGATTCTATTGCCAAACACAAATTAAATGCATAGAATCATGTGAAGGAAATCATAAAATGCAATGAAAGCCAAATATTTCATTACCACTCATAAACATGTTCATTGATTAGATACTTTAATATTGGCAAAAATATGATTAGGTTGCAATGGCAGTGATTATTGTTTGAACAACATTTTCTTTGAAATGGGAAGTTTTGCTAGTCACGAGGGATAATTTTAACCTGCATTCCAGACCCAATGGTCATTGAAACTCTCCCTTTCTTTCATACACATATAGCACTATGTGGGTCCCATCCAAATGCATATCCTAAATTGAAAAACAAAGCAATAGCACATGGCTTGTCTTGTATCAGTATATTGGAGAGAATTGTTTCAAAGTACAGTTGATCAATGGATTCCCTTATTTTAAAGGTAAAGGGTCATATAACTATCAGTACAGCAATAATAATTCATTTCTGTCCTAATCTACTTGTTCTTGTTTCAAAATTTCTATTCTCTAGTCTGTACCAGGTCTGCAAAGAGCATGCTGCATAGGTTTGATCCCCAATAGAGTTAAATAGACAAGGGAAGCCTAGGAAAATGGTATTGCAGGTGAGACAATCAAACCTGTAAAGCGAATCTGTAGAAGGATTCACAACCAAGAAAGAGATTAGAAAGAACTACGTCCTTAAAACTGAACAAAAGTACTAGCATTAAGAAATTAAGTACTCTTTGAACGACGAAAATATCGTAGTCTAGTCACATCTATAACTCTCAAGGACCACTACTTAAAATGACCAAGTACGAGAAAATCCTAAGAGTAATGCGATCATGACTTACTCCTTAGAAATAAATATAATAGCTAAATGTGATGCTTAATGGAATACGGGTAGAGTGAAACAGTCAAAACCGTAAGAAATGATTCAGAATAAATCGCGAAAGCATAATGAACTCATAACTACAAATTCCAAGGCTAGTAGAAAGAACACTAGAATACTAATATGGAAAATGTAATTACATTTCTTACACTACAATTAAGTTCAAGTCAAATTCTTTGAAGAGGTATGTTTAAACCACTGATCAAGGGAGTGCCTAAAGATAAGTGATCCCCCTCCCCCCCACACACACACATTGTCATAAGCTATAACACAAGTTGCTTGTTCAAATGCTAACCTTGTAGGTCATCTGAATATGGTTACAATACCTGAATGCCACTGTAGCTGTACTACACTCCAAGGTGTACCAATAATTAAGGTTTTCAGATAATGATTCATCTTTTCCAAGTGAATTGCTGTACGTCCCCAGTAAAGAAAGATAGGATGTGTAGAATGAGGAATTTCCATGAACGAAGTTGCACAAATCCTGGTCTAACCCCGAGTCTCTTTCTATTGGCGGTGTTTTACACAAACATATGCAATGCAAATAGATGTTGATAACATTCCACCATTGATTTAATCTTCATTCATTGGATTCATAATTGGAAACCCATATATGTCCTTCCCTGCTCAGATTGAATTTTTGCAATTAGGAAATTCCCTGATAGGACATGACTTTTTCTCCATCAAATCCAGTCTTTCATAAAGGGTATCTGTACTTAAT
This sequence comes from Nyssa sinensis, assembly GCA_008638375.1. Classification (NCBI taxonomy): domain Eukaryota; kingdom Viridiplantae; phylum Streptophyta; class Magnoliopsida; order Cornales; family Nyssaceae; genus Nyssa; species Nyssa sinensis. Next base: position 4,248,156 of record CM018043.1, read on the forward strand.
ATGATTAAAATACTCTTCTACTTGTGATGGATGTTAGCTTCAGATAGGGCTTCCAGCCTTTTAGGGATACTCTTTTCTTGCTAAGCATATTTTAGGGATACTCTTGTTGAACCTGAGGCTTTCATCTGTTAGATGCATAGAGACTACTCTGGTTTCACGTATTTCTGACTTCAACTAAACTGTGAGCCGGTGCTTTTCTTAATCCAATTTCATTCATCATATGTCTTACATTCTCTGCATCTTTCCACCTTCCCACAGCAGCATAAATTTTAGCCATTAATACATAATTTCCAGTATTCTCTGGCTCTAGTTCAAAAAGCCACTTTGCAGCCACCTCACCTAGTTCAACATTCTCATGTATCACACAAGCACCAAGCAATGCACCCCAAACAGCATGATTAGGTTTGTATGACATTGTATTAATTAACTCATAAGCTTCCTTCAACCGACCTGCGCGCCCAAGAAGATCAACAATACAAGTGTAGTGATCAGCATGAGGGCTCATTTGGTGAACATCAAGCATGAATTTGAACAAGCTCATACCCTCATCCACCAAACCAGCATGGCTGCAAGCATGCAGAACAGAAGTAAAGGTAACTACATTTGGTTCCACCCCAGATTGAACCATCTGATTGAAAAGCGAAACAGCAGCCTCACCATGCCCATGCATTCCATAACCAGCTATTATTGCACTCCACAAAATAATGTCCTTATCCTTCACAGAAATGCCATTAAAGATCTTGTGAGCAGACTCTAAACTTCCACACTTTGAGTATATATCAATCAAACTGGTGGCAACTTCAACTTTTGGAAGAAACCCTGAACATATTATGTAACAATGTATATTCATTGCTTGCCGCAAATCTGCTAGAATGGCATAAGCAGGAAGTAGGCTGTTTAAGGTTGCACCATTGGGTTCTACTGCTTCGGATAGCATTTGTTTAAAAAGTTCAACTGCTATTCTGGTGAGCCCATTATGAATGCACCCAGAGAGGATTGCATTCCACGGTACTGTTATCTTCCTCGAAGTTTTTGTGAACACATGGAAACTGAGTTGAACACGGTTGCATTTTGCATACATATCAATCAATGCAGTTTCTACAATAACATCAGATTCGAGTTTTTGTCTTATTGCCCAGCCATGCAAGCACCGACCGTGCTTTAGATAGTACAAACTGGCGCATGCTGAAAGAAGAGAAGCCACAGTTACTGAGTTTGGCCTTGCGCCTTCTAATTGCATCATTGGACAAAACACTAATGCACTTCTCACATCACCATTCAAAATGTACCCATTAATCATGGTTGTCCATGTCACCACATCCCTCTCATCCATCTTATCGAAAACCAACCGTGCTTCATCCATACTACCACACTTTGCATACATATCCACCAATGCGTTCCTCACAGATATTTTGCTTCCCAAACCCTTCTGTTCCACCAAGTCATGAACCTCTCTTCCGCATTTCAAGTCCTTCAAATACCCACAAGCGGGCAACACAGAAACAATGGTGACACAGTCTGGCTCCACCCCTTCATTCATCATTTTATTGAAAATCAGTAAAGCTTCCTTGGCACACCCATTTTGAAAATACGCACTTATCATAGTATTCCAAGACACCACACTCCGCTCCCGCATTGTATTAAAAACCCGTCTAGCCCCCTCATTCTCACCGCAACTCATGTACATTGCCAACAAAGAATTCCCCAAAAATGTGTCTGAATGAACCCCGCTCTTAATCGTCAAACCGTGAACTGAAACACCCAAATGGAGCAATGATAAATCACCACATGCCTTAATAACAAATGGGTATGTGTACTTATCAGGCTGGGGATGACCCGAAGCCAGCATTTCAACAAAGAGTTGTAGAGAATTGTATGACAACCCATTTTGGGTGTACATTCTTATCATGATGTTATACAAAAATAAGGTCCGTTGGGGCAATTCGTCGAACAGTTTTCGTGCATATGCAAGATGCCCACACAGAGCATATGTAGTTGCGACTAGAGATGGGTGTCTGGAGTGGAGGGAGGACAAGCGGCCGGAGGTGATAGTGTGTGCATGAAGTAGCTTGGTGTTCGAGAGGGATTTGGTGGTGCCATAATGGTGCAAGAGTGACTCGCATTGGGCGGTGGTGGCGCTGATGAGGTTCTTGGCTCTGCATACTACCTGTGGCGGACCATTCATGAATATGGAACGTTAGAAATTACACTCGGCTAACGTTCTTTCTGATGGGACATGGTTTGTACTTTTATGAACCATTGACCAATAAAATATCCCACATCTGCGTACGGTGGCCAAGTGTTATGGGCTCTCCACCATTGACAAACTAAATAAATTCCGGATGAAAGTGTCTTTTAGGCTTACCCAAAAAGGATAGGCGGCAATTTATGCATTTTCTTTCCCAGTCAGTATAAAAAAACAAAAATGGAGAGACTAGCTTCATTGCTTGACTACATATGGTGGATTTGTGTTCTTTTACCGAGAGAGTTCATTTCTCTCCGAGTGTGGGCCTCATAAGAAGTGTGTAATTAGCTGCCTCGTCATTGAATTTAATTTTTCATTGATCCACAAAAATCTTTATAAATCGATAAAAAATAAAAAGTTAGGCTGCGCTTAGATAGTGATTCAAATATAATTTTTTGAAAAATATTTCTAAAAATTTTATAAGTAATTTTTTAAAAATTGTGAAAATGCATTTGAATATGATAATTTAAATTTTAAAAAATTAAAAAAATTAAAATGAATAACTTATCAGTGTATCTCGCATTTTAAAATTAAAATTCTATTCTTGAAAACGTAAACAAACGAACCCTTAGTCTCTTGAGAAGTGGGTCCCACAAGTGATAGACTCGAGAAGTGGGTTCCTCAAATAATAGACTCTACCTATGAGAGAAATAAAGAAATTCTATTTTTGAATAATTTTTATTTGATTTATTTTTTTAAATAATACATGTTTTTGGAATATCATGGTTGCTAAGAAAGGTAATTTGTTTATCTAATTTCAAGGACTCTCAAATTAATATTCTTTTCTTTTTTCAAAATTATAATTAAAAAAAATCATTTATGTTACGTAATTAAGAGAATGTAAAGGATTCTCAAATTAATGCTTATTTTCCTTCAAAATTTATGCACATACGAGATCCATTCAAGTTAATAATTAAGAAATTTACATTACTTCCTCTATGATGTTTCCAATAGTTCATGTTGCTTCCACACCTCTCTCAAACCCATGAACACACTTCTCCTTGTGCGGTTTTTCTTTTTATTTTTTCATATCATTACCTTCTTATTTTATTAATGGCTTTACCCGTTAATGTGACTGTTCACTCATCGAAGTTACTTCAATCTACTTAAATTCAAATGATATTGAATATTAGACAATTAAACACCAAATTGTTAATCAAGTTCAACAATCAATTGTTAGTTAGTTTTTGTACCAAATTACTAATAAGTTCTACACAATAATTTGAAATAAATTTGGCTGGGTTTCATATGAATTGGGCTTAGGTGAATCCACATCAGCAGATAAAAACCTTTTGATAAAATAAAAAAGTAGGGATAACATTACTCTTACAAACATGCACCTTTCTTCCTTGAGGATAAAACACTTTTCTTTCTTACGGATAATAATATGTACAAGTGTAAAAGAGTGAAAATATAAAAGGGTAAACTCAACAAACCACTTCAAAAGGGTTTAACTTTTGAGAGAGAATGGATCCTTAAATACTACTCGTAATTCTAGAAAAGGGACCGATATGGGATGACTTGTTTTATTCTTAAAAATAGAACACACACAAGGAAAAGAGAGTGAGAGTGCATAAGGATAAACCCACCAAATCGTCTCAAAATGACCTAATATGTAACATCCTAAATTTCAAGTAAACAATTATAAAAATAATAATAATAACCCTTGTGACATTTTATCGGTTCTAAATAGATTTCAGGCTATCCAAGATAGAGTAATTGGCCCACCCTTATGAACAAATAAATAAAATAAATTTAAAGATGATATTGTGAATAAATAAGAAGGGTAAATTGTACAAGTCTCACATTGTAAAAAGGGTGATTAAAATAATATAATAAAAGAATTTAACAAATATGTAGATAACTATTCAGCATATAAATATATTTATGGGTACGAGAGAATAAGAAAAATAATTAACACGAAAGAGAATAGAAGAGAGAAGCTGAATTGGAAAAATTCTCATTTTCTCCAATCGTGATTTACAAGCTATATAGCAATATAACAGAAGTTAGTTACAATAATACAGCTGGATAAAGCCACCTAAGCTACAGCTGTCAAAAATATATTTACAACTATTTACACCTAAAACTCCCCCTTAAGATGGACTGTAAAGATCATTTACAGACATCTTGGAAAGAAGTGGAAATAACAAAGAAGAAGGCAAAGGCTTAGTAAAGACATCAGCCAATTGATGTTGAGAACGAATGGGCATGAGCTGGATAGATCCATCAGCAACCTTGTCCCGGACAAAATGGCAATCAACTTCTATGTGTTTAGTCCTTTTATGAAAGGTTGGATAAGAGGCTATATGAACTGCAGCTTGATTATCACAAAAGAGAAGAGCAGGAGATGAAACATCAACTTGAAAATCCTTCAACAATTGACGTATCCAAACAAACTTGCTTGCAGTAGCAGCCAAGGCTTTATATTCAGCTTCAGTAGAGAACCTGGAGACTGTAGATTGTTTCTTTGATTTCCATGAAACCAAAGAGTCACCAATGAAAATGCAAAAGCCTGTAACTGACTTCCGAGAATCCAAGCAAGAGGCCCAATCCGAATCAGAAAAAGATTTCAAATTGAGAGAAAAATGAGCAGCATCAGAAAAGGCACGAATTTGGAAGGATGAAGAAGAAGGGAAAAATAACCCCTGTCCAGGATGAGACTTGAGATAACGAAGAAGATGATGAGCTGCCTTGAGATGAGGCATGCGAGGCTTGGCCAAAAATTGGCTCAATTTGTGGACAGCAAATGTAATATCAGGTCTGGACAAAGTCAAGTAGAGAAGACGACCAATGAGACGCCTGTACTGAGATATGTCAGTCAACAAATCACCATTATCAGCACTCAAAGAAACTTTAGGATCCATTGGTAAATTGGCAGGTTTACAGGCAAGATAACCTGTGTCTTCTAGCAATTGAAGAGTGTAATGACGCTGAGAAAGAACAACTCCTTTACTAGACTTGGCAATTTCAAGACCAAGGAAGTATTTTCAAAGACCCCAAATCCTTAAGTTTAAACTGAGCATTAAGAAAGCCTTTCAAGGAATCAATGACCTGAGTATTCGGTCTAGTGATGATAATATCATCAACATAGACCAGTAAGGCAACAAAAGAAGAACCTGTACCTTTTGTAAACAAAGAATAATCAGATTTGGTGACTTGATTCACAGCAGCTTGGTTGGTAGAATATGAATTATGAGATGGATGATTGGACACTTGATTCACAGCTGCTTGATTGTTAGAATAAGAGTGATTATCCCTTTTTCGTGGTTGAAAACTTGGTGGATAACCATGGATCTTATAACACTTCTCAACAATGTGACCATGGTATTGATAATGTGTGCAAAAAGGTCTCTCTTTCTTCTGTCCTTTGTAAGTTCTTGAATTACGAGGATTAGAATTGTAATTTCCTTTATCACCAGATCTTTTAGAATCGTTACTCTTAACAGCAAAGGCCATAGTATTGGTGGAATCAGAAGAAGAACTGAGGTTTGTGCTAACTTTCCTTTGATGCTCTTCTTGAGAAATAAGAGCAAACACTTTGTTTATGAGAGGTAAAGGGTCCATAAGGAGAAGCTAACTTCGGATTTGAAAAAAAGAGTCATGTAATCCCATGAGAAATGACATAATGTACTCCATTTGATAATGAGAATTCAACTTTTTAATACCTCCACAAGTGCATTTACCACAGGTACAGCTAGGCCTGTAATTGCTCAATTTTTCCCATATGGATTTAAGCTTGGTAAAGTAAACACTAACATAGTTTTGATTTTGAACATGATTTATCAATTCTCTACGTAATTGGAAAATTCTAGGACCATTGCTTTACTGAAATCGATCCTTAAGATCAAGCCATATTTCATAAGCAGAATCGGAAAAGATTATGCTAGCAGATATCTCCTTAGAAACAGAATTCAGAATCCATGAAATCACAATATTATTGTTTCTAATCCAAGAACTAAGAAGATTTGGATCAGTACCTTCTGGTTTAGGAATCGAACCATCTATGAATCCAAGTTTGTTCTTGACTGAGAGAGCGATCAACATTGCCCGACTCCAAGAGGCATAGTTGTCTCCGATCAATGGTTGAGAAACAAGAACAAGACCTTGGACTATCTGAATGATGAAGAAAATAAGGATTTGAAGGATTATCAATGGCGGAATTACCACTGGACTGTCTTCGAGGTTTTCTGATCCCAGAAGTCTCCATGGAAATCGAGAGAGGAAATGAGGAAGAACTTTTGGAAGAGATCGAGGAAGAACTTCTAGGAGATCGAGAAAGAACTTCTGGAGAATGGAGAAAGAACTTTTGGAGAATTAGAGAATGATCCAGAAACCTCGAGAAACAGAGTAGAGGAAGTTCTGCTCTGATACCATAACATGAAAGAGAATAGAAGAGAGAAGCTGAACTGGAAAAATTCTCATTTTCTCCAATCATGATTTACAAGCTATATATATAGCAATATAACAAAAGTTAGTTACAATAATAGCTTTGGATAAGGCCACCTAAGCTACAGCTTGTCAAAAATCTATTTACAACTATTTACACCTAAAAATTATGCACTTGGGGTGGCTCGGAAGATGATCCCTGCTCACATTATCCTAATAGGAAAGGTCACATCTGACATCAACAAAAAGGCCAATACCAGACGAGGGAAAAAGGTATTTCACACGAGTGATTGGCGTATTCAACACCCCACCTCAAATTTTCACATACTTTGTGTGCACACACATAGGGACCCGTTTGATCAAGCAAAAAGTCAAGTGATCGATTAATGAACAACTTAAATTTACTGTCCAAAACAATCGATCTAATTGAAAATTAAGTCGATCAATTCTAAGAATTAATCGATTGATTGTTCTTGAACACATGAATTTTAAATTTTTTGGACAAATCAATTAAATTGATCAGTCAACTGGATCTTGATTCAATAAATTGATTGGTAAATTCAATCGACTAATTTTGTTAATCTAACAATCAAAATTTCAAATTTAGAATAGATAAAAAATAAGAGAACGACTCTATTTTAAAATTTAACAATTATATTTACTTGAGAGTTATAAATATAGATTATTTAAAGTATTTATTGTTATCTCTTTGTGAGTTTACACTTCTATGTATTTATTATTGACTTTAGTTATGACAATTGAAAACTTAGATCTAAAAGTTATCATATTAAATATAACGAACTTACACTTAATCAATTTATAAGAGATGAGCATTTTTTATACCAATCTACTCTTAAAGAGAGTACTTGTTAGTAAACAAACTTTGTATTTTTTACTGTGGTGAAATTTACTGGTAGATGTTACATTTGTGAGGTAAAATATGTTATTTTGCTAGAAAAAGAGTGAGTAACTTATATTGTAAATGTTTGACATCCACTTGTAAGAAGATCAAGATAGTAAAAAAAATCAAGTGAAAATACTTGAGTCGAGAACGTAAAAGATTTTCCAAACCTCGCAAAAATTGCTGTGTTTACTCCCTCTTTCTTTCTCTACTCTTTTACTTAATTTGTGTATTTTTAGCATATAATTTTAAAATTCGTAAAAATTATCAATATTTATAAAATACCCTATTCATTCTCTTCTAAAATAAATATACGGACAACAATGATATTTATATTCAATATTTTTACAATCAACATACTTTCAACTCGATCTTTTTATATTATTTTATATAACTGCTTTTTTCAAACTCAACATATTTTCAACTTGTTTTCCAAAAGAATGTTGCAGCAATTGTGCCTCTCATGAAGAGGCATCTATTGTATTTTTTTCTTTCTCCCTTTTTTGACAACAAATAAAACAAATATTAAAAGATATCCTTTTAAAAAGGGCTTTTCACACCTCAAGTACAAATCTTGTTTGAGATTAGGAGTCTTATTTAAAGGAGTCATATACCTTGTGGAGATTTGTCTTTTTAAATTACACAAAGTGGTCTCTTTCAAGAATTTTTTTTTGGGTTAAATTTGAGACCTAAATGATAAGGCAAATAAGTAAAAATAAATAGAATAAATTATAAAGATTTTTTTTTGGGGGGTTTCTGATAATTTGTTATTATAATTTCCTTGTTTTTTAAAATTACACTATACTGATCATAATTTTCGTGACAACACTATTAATAAAAAATATAAAAGTATAAAATTAGCTTACATTTCTTTTCTTTTTTTTTTATCAAAAATTCAATATTCTAAAGGCAAATTTGAAATTTGAAATTTTTTTTTTTTATAATATCATAAAAAATTATCATTTTCATTAACGATTCGTAACAAAAGAAAAAAATGTTACCAACTTGAAACTAAAAGAAATGCGGTATAATTTCAAGAACAAGAAATATATTATTTGCAAGTGTTAAAAAAAAAAACTTCATTATAATTTATACAAATGGTAGATCAATAATTGTTAAAAAAAATTCAGCATTGACAATAATCTTACATGAGCAACAACCTGAAATTTTTTATTTCAAATAAAATGAAAAGAGTTTATTTATAAGAGAGTGTTGAATCCACATGAAATGTAATGAGATGCACACCATCACATATAAACTCTTCCATTTTATGAGGTGTATTTTAATTACTAATAATATTTCAATCTTCATGATGTAATTATAACTTATTACAAAAAAAGCACATAAATTACAGGTAATTCTGAAAATACCATGAATCTTTGCAATATAATTAATTTGCAGGTTCACATAATATATATGCAGTAATCGCGTTGCGAATACGTGACTAACTGACGGCAGCGGTAGCCATCTCTCATTATGGCACGGGATTAAGCACCATGATGATATCTCGGTCGTCAAATGCCATACTTACAAGTGGGCGGTGCAAGGGATTTGAATTGTTACTTACCCAATTATATTTATGGGTACGAGAGAATAAGAAAAATTATGCACATTTGGGGTGGCCCATTAATGATCCCTGCACACATTCTCCTAATAGTAAAGGTCACCTTTGACATCAACAAAAGGCCAATACGAGACGAGGGAAAAAGGTCTTTCACACGAGTGAATGGTGTATTCAACACCCCCACCTCAATTTTTCACATTCTTATGTGCACACACATAGGGACCCGTTTGATCAAGCAAAAAGTCAAGTGATCAATTAATGAACAACTTAAATTTACTGTCCAAAACAATTCATCTAATCGAAAATTAAGTCGATCGATTCTAAGAATTAATCGATTGATTATTCTTGAACACATAAATTTTAATTTTTTTGGGCAAATCAATTAAATTGATCAGTCAACTGAATTTGGATTCAATAAATTGATTGGTAAATTCAATCGACTAATTTTGTTAATCTAACAATCAAAATTTCAAATTTAGAATAGATAAAAAATAAAAGAACGACTCAATTTTAAAATTTAACAATCATATTCATTTGAGGGTATAAATATAGATTATCTAAAGTATTTATTGTTATTTTTTTTGTAAGTTTACACTTCTATGTATTTATTATTGACTTTAGTTATGACAATTGAAAACTTAGATATAAAAGTTATCATCTTAAATATTCTGAACTTACACTTAAATAATTTATAGAGAGTGATCATTTTTTACACTTATCTATTCTTGAAGGGAGTGCTTATTAGTAAACAAACTTTGTATTTTTTCGCTGTAGGTGAAATTTGCGGGTAGAATGTTAAATTTGTGAGGTAAAATATGATATTTTGCTAGAAAAAGAGTGAGTAGCTTGTATTATAGAGATAGAGATTTGACATCCACTTGTAAGGAAATCAAGATAGTAAAAAAATTCAAGTGAGAATACTTGAGTCGAGAACGTAAAAGATTTTCCGAACCTTGTAAAAATTACTGTGTACTCTCTCTTCTCTTTACTCTTTTACATATTTGTGTATTTCTAACATACAATTTTAAAATTCATAAAAATTATCAATATTTATAAAATATCCTATTCATTCTCTTCTAAAATAAATATATGGACAACAGTGATATTTATATTCAATATTTTTACAATCAATTTTAAACTCTGATCTCATGAGTAAACCAATAATCTAAAATGGCGATAGTATGCACTCGATCTTTTTATACTCCCTTCCGTCCCAAAATGATAGTTCCTTTTGGGAATTCTAACTTTTTTGGAAAGTATTGTTTTATTATTTTGAAACTATTTAAATTTTTCATATTACCCTCATTTAATTGTAAATCATAGTTCACATTAGGTGTAATAAAGGGTAGTTTTAAAAATTTATAACTTAAAAGTACGTTAACTTTTCAAATAAAATTATTAAAATGAATAATGATAAAAGACTCTTAAAATGAGATAGAGAAAATAATATTTTATATAACTGCTTTTTTCAAACTCAACATACTTTCAACTTGTTTTCCAAAAGAACGTTGCAGCAATTGTGCCTCTCATGAAGAGGCATCTATTGTCTTTTTTCTTTTTTCCTTTTTTGACAACATATAAAACAGATATTAAAAGATATCCTTTTAAAAAGGGCTTTTCACACATCAAATACAATTCTTGTTTGCAAGTGTTAAAAAAAAAATGAAACGTGTTTATTTATAAGAGAGTGTTGAATCCACATAAAATGTAATGAGATGGACACCATCACATATAAACTCTTCCATTTTATGAGGTGTATTTTAATTACTAATAATATTTCAATCTTCATGATGTAATTATAACTTATTACAAAAAAAGCACATAAATTACAGGTAATTCTGAAAATATTTGCAATATAATTAATTTGCAGGTTCACATAATATAAATGCAGTAATCACGTTGCGAATACCGTGACTAACTGTCGGTAGCGGTAGCCATCTCTCATTTTGGCACGGGATTCAGCACCATGATGATATCACCGTCGTCAAATGCCATACTTACAAGTGGGCGGTGCAAGAGATTTGAATTGTTACTTTACCCAATTATTCAATATAATCTTCATGTCACAGTGTCCGTTAACTTCAAATATCCATTCATATGGTACTTTGTCGTCTACGATCACATTTCTTGAAGGCATACAATCCTCGTCAATGAAAAACTGCCAACGCAACTGTATGAGAAAATGTCCGAGTAAGTCTGTAAAATCGGAGGCATTAAACGCACATTAGCTTGCCCTTAACCTCACGTGGCAATGTTACCGACGTCCACTTGTCCGATTGCAGCAACTCATTGAATTTTTTTGATTGCAGGGGGCTTAAATCCTTGGCATTATAATTACGTTTTTTATGCGTGAATAATGGCACGCAGAGAGGTCTCGTGATTTGATCATTTTGAAGAAGACGATTTCAGAAGAAGACAGAGAGCCCATCTTTCAATGTCTCAGATTGCTTCTCCACACGTGGAGTGCGGATTCTAGAGATTTATAGACAGAGAGACTCAGGGAGTGATCAGAGCAATGGCGACATCACCATTCTCTGCAACTTCAACTTGGCCACGGCCAGTTACCTTCTCGCATTGTTGTTCAATTTCAAGATTCATTGACTTCAGCTCTAGAAACAGAAGCTCCAATCTGTTTTTGATCAGAACCTCGAACTTCGGGAGGGTTAAACGGTCCTTTTCGGTGAAGAACGTCTCAAGCGAGCCAGAACAAAAATTGAAGGATCCGATCACCGAAGAAGGTCTCGTATTCTCTATACTCCAATGCCGAGTGCGCTCATCTTATAATTCATTTGTTATTCACGCGGAGTTTGAGTTTGTGTTTTTGTTGTTTAATCGATAGATTTCAGATTATGCTTCGATACGAACGCTAATTTGGTGAAATTCACGACTTTTTCTGATTTTGAGGTTAATTTGTGCTGCGGAGTATGAATAAGAATTAATTTAACCTACCTTGTATACAAATATTCCCATTAGTTTCTGTTGGAAAAATGGGTTTGAGCATATTAAATTAGCTATCTTTTGGCTAAAATTAAAGTGGGTCACACAAATTAATTTTGGTGGGTCCACATGGGAATTTGTTTTCCTCTACGAGGAGATGAAGATTATATATTGGGTTGCTCAAAACCATTAAGGAGTAAATGAGAAATTGCCTCCAAACATCACCACTTGAAAATGGTAACTAAAGCTTGTGCAAAAGCTTGTGTCCCACATAGGATGGGAACAAGACTTTTAAAGAGTATATATACACCTACCTTGGAGTGGGGTTTGGACCCCAAGGGGCACCCCAGTTTTGTGGAAGGGGGAGGACTTAGCACATGCTTGGTTCACCACACACGCCCGCGTGCCGCCGCCGCACCGAACCGGGCCGGGCTCGGGTTCGGGTCTTGGGCTTGCTGTGTATATATCTTTTTAGAGAAAATTTATTTAAATTTTCCAAACCTGAAACGCTGTCGGTTTGCGACGTGCGTATAGTTACCGTTGGGAGTCCAAAACAGTGTCGTTTTTGAAACATCGTTTGATTGAAAGGGCGTCTTCTCTACGGTCGCAACTGTGTCTGTTCGCCATGAACAGACACGACCCAAGCTTCATGCCTGTACCAAACAGTCATGAGCGAGTCTATAAATAGGACACGATCACAAGCATTCTGCATTCGATTCATTCATTCATTTTCTGCATATCGTCTTCATTTGGAGAGAGAGTTCTGCACAAGTTCTGGTTCGACAGACAACCATTGGTAGTGCTTGCCTTTGTGTTGGGAGATCATTTTATCCTGGGAGACAAGTTGCCAAGAACTCTTTAGCATCACTGAGAGGGCAATAAATTGTCTTAAGGAAATTGTGTCCAACACAAGACTTGATCAGTTTTTGTATTCGGCAAATTTCCATTTCTACGATTTCGTCTTCTGCAAACAGGTTCTAATTTTTATTGTGTTTCAGTTTCTGTTCTTCATTTCAATTCAGTTCTAACAGTGATACTGATATATATATTTACTAACAGTTTCATCTCTTCATGTCGCATGAGCATGCAGAAAGGAACTGGGCTCATCATCTATGAGTCGATTTAGTGGATCCAAGTGTACAAAAAATTAACTCAATTAGTTCTACTTGTTTGACCACTGCTAAAATTCATCGGATATAGCCGAAGTGTAATACTTTTGTATACTAAATGGACTCGTTATATGATGGTTTCCAAGTCGATTGTCTTCATTTTAAAGTGGCGTGAAAACATAATGAACTGTACATAGGGAACAGTATGTTTTGGCGGAACAGAGATATACTTTTTTTCTTCTTGTTATTGTTAGAGTCATTAGTAGCATTCTTCCTCTTTTTGTTATTTTTTCCATGTTAAGCACTTTGATGGGGGCTGTTTCTGCTCTTTCTTCTCCTCCACCACATGGACCTTAGAAGCATTTTTATCTTCCTTCTTATTACCATCTCCAACTCTAGACTTTTCCTCTATTTTGAGGTGATTCTCCCATTCTTTGAGTGATAGATCTTCCTTTTTATGTTTAAGACTTTTCTTACAGTCTTTCCATGGAGGAGGTAATTTTTCAATTGTTGCAGAAACAGTATAACATAATGAACTGTACATTGGGAACTGCATGTAAGTTTTATTTAAATGAAGGCATTAGGATATAGGATTTCTCTCTCTTTGGTGAGCTTCTAACCACTCTCATCTCATATATTTGTATCAAGAAAGAATTGAAACTTGACATCGGATGGAATACGAGGTCGAATGTATGAAAAGCCATTGTAGTAAATGATTTTGATCATTTAATTTCAATTGACATCATTGGACATTGTATCATCCTTTGGGGATGATGAAGGAAAGGAGTTCGATAGTGAATGGGCTAAATATCATCTAATTAAAGCGTGGTTTCTTTTTATACATTTGTTCCATACTCCTTTTTATGTTGACAAGACGTTGTCTGACTGTTTGCAGCAACATGTATACTTAATCTGTCATTGACACTGGTGATTAAGATTTCTTCTGATTCTTTGTGATTAAGAAAGAACTGGAATTGAACTATCCAAAAGTGCTGTATGAGCAAATCCACTGGGCATGTAAGATGTGTGCTGTACACTTTTTTCAGCTCCCCAAGGAAAAATGATGAACAAATTAGTGAACTTGAAAGGCCTAAAATCCTCCGAAACTAAAGCACACAAGAATAAATTCTTCAAAGAAATCTCTTTTAGCTGACAGTCCATTTGGTCAGAGGGAAGAGTGGGAGGAGGAGGAGGGGGAGGGATGAAGGATATATTTCCCATTGTTTGGTAGAAGAGAATGGAAAAGGAAATGGAAGAAAGGAGGGGGCCCTTCCCTCTGGTCCTACTAAATTATTTTCTCCAACAAGAAAGGAGGAAAAAGTCTAACCCTCCTTTTTTACATTTTTTACCTTCCAAAAAGAAAAAAAAACTCCTTTAATATGTAAGGGCATTCCTATAAAACTGCACAATGCCCCTTCCCGTCATCCTTTCCTTTCTACTGACCAAACAAACAGAGGGAAATGCCTTTTCCTTTCCCCAGGGATACTTCTTCCATTCTCTACCTTTGCTTTCAAATTTCCATTGCTCATGCCAAACAAAGTATAAGTAGAATTTTTATGTTTTCCCCTTCCAAATGTACCATATTACATGAAGAGAAGCCACTTTCCCCTTTAGGAATCTTTTATCTACAAGCCCAAACACAATTGATGTTTAGTTTTGAGAAATTTTGTACTCCGTGTAGCAAATCTAATATGATTTTAAGTTAGGTGTTGGGAGTCAGTACTTAATGATGCATTTGTTGGTTGTCAAGCTGAGGGCATGATGTGCTTAAGGGTATATTGTTCTTTTATTAGATAGAAGTTGTTAAGCAACCAATTGCTCTAAAAGTTTAAGTTATTATAGAATGAATCAACAATGCATATCAAGCTCGTACACTCCACCCTCACATGGAGAGGCAAATAAATCAGAAACAAAAGTAAAATAGAATAAAGTGCGACTTTGCACGAACAAACCAAATGTTGAACTCAAGACCTCTTAAACCCAAAGTTCTGTTACCAGTTGTTTCAAAGATTAAGCTATTAGAAAATGGTCCAATATGTATATCAAGTTCTCACAGACGCAATTCTTTTTCTTTATTATAATTTGGGAGGCAGGGTGAAGTATTGTAATTCGGAGAGCGAAGTGGGTGGGGATTTGGAGTGAATGTGCTCATGGCCTAAATAAAGGGAAGGTGTGGTGGGTTCATGTATGAAATCACTGCTTTCGCGAGGATGTTCTCACTGCAAGGTGTGGAGCTCTCTAATTTGTTGTTCACAATAAAATGGTGGACATAAGGTTCTAAATATTGGGATTGCAGATGTGGCTGAATATTCCATGGCAACCTAAGAGTCATGAATTTTGTAAAAGAGTGCATCTGTGCCTAGGATACAATCGATGGACCAATGTGAAATTGACACATTTGACAATCAAAAGGATGAAAATGGGAATTGATAGTTCATTTTTGGTGAGTCTGATCCATGTCAAATGATTGTATTCCACATGAATGTTAAAAAAGCTTGTGTGCTTTTATATCACTTTGATGCACCTCATGCTTGAGGTATTGTCTATCTGACTGTAACAATGCAAATCTATTGGAAGATTTCAACTGAAGATTGGATTAATTGTTAAAAGATATATGTATCAGAGATTCTCTGTAGATATCATATTATACATTATTTCGAATATGATATAATGCATTTAATTGTTTAGTCCTTGCATGATGTGTTAGGAACTCCAACCGATCTGAGTTCTTTCACTCCCGACGCTGCATCCATTGCCTCAAGTATCAAATACCATGCGGAGTTTACGCCATTGTTTTCTCCAGAGCGGTTTGAGCTCCCCAAGGCGTTCTTTGCCACTGCACAAAGTGTTCGTGATGCACTCATCATTAATTGGAATGCAACATATGATTACTATGAAAAGATGAATGTAAAGCAGGCATACTATCTATCAATGGAATTTCTACAGGTTTGCCACAAGTTCCCCTCATTGCTTGCTGCAAATGATACTTGTGCAATTCATTGTTGTTGCATTATGATCTACTTTTGCAACCAATTACTGTTGCAATTTAATTGTTGTTTATTTTTTTTATTTTTAAAAATATATGTCTTCTGCAATTCAATACTTATTGCATTATGATCTATTTTGTAGGGTAGAGCATTGTTAAATGCCATTGGTAATTTAGAACTAAGCGGAGCTTATGGAGAGGCTTTGAGCAAGCTTGGACACGATCTGGAAAACAGTAGCTTGTCAGGTCAGATTGTCTTGAGAAATTTTCATTTTGTCGGAATTACTTCTTTGATAGATCATTTATCTGGGTTTTAAAAATTCTCATGTCATTTATGAAGTAATATGCTCAACTGCTATTGTTCTGACCATTACATAATCAATCAGGTCGGGGGTGTTTTTAATAGATGTCTTTGCCAAAAACTAGAGTTGGTGTCCTTTCTTTCCCACTAAGCCAAAGTAATTTAAAACAACGAGAAGTGGAAAATGGGACAATGGCGTTCTTTACCTCTGTGATTCCAACGAGTTGTAGTTTGGTTGTGTGCCTAATAGAAGTTTCAAGTTTTTCTTGAATGAGGTCTTCTGCGGATAAGCATTGGCTGGAGTGTGTATGGTAATGTTGTCATCCATTAGAGCTCATAAATTAAGAACTTCTTCGCGAGGAGACTCTGGGCAGAGGTATACAGAAAAACTGAGACTGATTCACAATAAAATAAATCATTTAATTAAAATATATAACTTTATTTTAGACTAAAGAATTTATTTTGGATTTCTTCAGTTTTAGTACACTGAATAAATTGAAGATTTGGATGGAGGAACCTTTTACACAGTTAGAGTGTGTACTTGTAGTCTTTTAGTCATGGATGGCTGAGACGTAATACTGCTTGTTACTGTGCATGTTTTTTTATTTTCTTTCTTGTGGAACCTTTTTCATTGTCCATTTTGCAACCCCAATGGTATGAAAAAGCTATTTCATCAAGACCTTTTCATCTATGCACTTAAAATAAAATATTATATTCCCCCTTTCACAGTTGTAGTGCTAAACTCTTTGGTTGACCAATAACAGGAGCCAGATGCTGCACTTGGAAATGGGGGTCTTGGGCGTCTTGCTTCCTGTTTTTTGGACTCTTTGGCAACATTAAATTATCCAGCATGGGGATATGGACTTAGATACAAGCATGGCTTATTTAAACAGCACATTACAAAGGATGGTCAGGAGGAAGTTGCCGAAAATTGGCTCGAAGTATGCTTTGTGTGTGTTCATTATTTTCACTACATTGTATAATGTTAGGATGCATCCTTTATTCAACTTCATTGAAATTTTAGTGATGCTGTCTCTCTTTTTTTATATCTTCTTTCCTGTTCAGATCTTAATTATTTTGAGTTCAAAATGTAAAGCTTCTTCATCTTCTGGTTAACTTCAGTTTGTCTTTGTAGATGGGTAATCCCTGGGAAATCGTAAGAAATGATGTCTCATATCCTGTGAAGTTTTACGGCCAGGTTGTTACGGGGTCAGGTGGAAAAGGGCACTGGATTGGTGGAGAAGATATAAAGGCTGTAGCCTATGATGTACCAATACCAGGATATAAAACTAAAACCACAATTAACCTTCGATTGTGGTCCACTAAAGTTCCATCTGAATTTCTTGATTTATATGCTTTCAATGCTGGAGAGCACACCAAAGCATGTGAAGCCCAAGCAAATGCTGAAAAGGTTGGATGCATTCATTATTATGTATACTTTGCTCATCAGAATCTTGAATAGTCATTCTGGAAACTCTGTAAAATTTAATTGGTAGGATGATTTGGCCCTATATGTGCAAAATACTGAAAACATAGATTTAGGTGTAGGCCTTTGGAAAGTCTAAACAAACAACATAGTTCTTTTTCTTATTTCCCTTGCTTCCCTGTGGGTAATAATCTGGTTGGTTGGTCAAGCTGCATACTTGGGAATATTAACATAAACAGAAGACTGATGATGGTTGTTATGTAAAAGCTGTAAAGGAAGCCTAATATTTGTCTGTTTGTCCAGAGTATGGTAATTCTCAACCATGCTTCACTCGTGTTTCCAAATGGTCTTTTTTCGGTTTTGTTAATATGTTAATAACAATGTTCAGCGAGACCAAGAAGAATGGTTCCATATAATGCTTTATTCTGACATCAGATTTGCTATATACTGTACCCTGGGGATGAATCAGTGGAGGGAAAGATCCTTCGTTTGAAGCAACAATATACCTTATGCTCGGCTTCTCTCCAAGATATCATTGCACGTTTTGAGAGGAGATCTGGAGGGCATGCGAAATGGAAAGAATTTCCTGAAAAGGTTGCAGTGCAGATGAATGATACTCACCCAACACTCTGCATACCAGAGCTGATGAGAATATTGATAGATTTGAAGGGCATGAACTGGAGTGAAGCTTGGGATATTACCCAGAGGTACTTGCCTCACCTAGTTTTATCTGCATGCGTTGATGTTATTTATTATGTTTTTTATGCTATCACCGGAATAATTTAAACCTGCTAGGCAAGCAGTTGGACTGTGAGGAAGAGACCAAAAGATTGCAAGCGGATCCATAAAATTATTGGGCTTGGTCAATGTTTTGAGTTACATATATCAGATTGTATTGGATGGATTCAGTGTGTTTTCAACTACGTCCCTATTGTTTCTTGAATTATATCTTATTCTAATCTTCATTGAATTTATTTGGAACTTGGTGTTCTAGTATTCTACTGTTTTGGCTTCATTTGGCAATGCTTCATTTGTTGCTCAATATGTACTTCTATCATCTGGAATTTTGTCTGTATATAATCTAGTTGGTTTGCCTAACCCGTGCTGTCTATATCAAAGCATCAAAATCAGAACACCGTACAAATACGATAAGATTTGAAAAAGTGATCTTAGTACTATACATAACAGAGCTTGTTATTTTCAAGTTGCGATAACTTTATCCAAATAGGAACAAGAAATAGAGCAGGTTTTTGAACTAAGGATGGGTAATAAACTTCCAGCAGAGCCATTTAAAAGCTTATAAAATTAAAATAATGGAACAAAGGTGATGTCTCATCCTTAGATCTAAGGAAGTACCTGATGTTTTTGATGCTTCCAGATCAGTACCATTAGAAAAATAGTGGCGAATTTCTGGCTTCTCCAGCAAAATGCAGCAATAGTGCAACTGAAAGTTCTGTGATTTGATTCCTCAAACCCAAAGGTTCCAATGCTTCAAAGCTCGGTCCGTGGTGGAGCTACAGCTGAAATTTGAAAATTCTTCTAAAATCTCCTCTTATGACAGCCTTGCATCCCCCTTTTAAAATCTGCAAATGCTTCTTGGAGAAGTCAATGCAAAATTTTGCACATGAACTCCCCAAAAGACAAATGATATCCTGTCACTCCAAGAAGATAAATTTTGACACAAGAGACCCAAAATCACACGAAGACCTACTAGATCAAATTAGGGTCCCAAATCCAAAATGACAAAAATGCCCCTGAACCAAAAGATCAATGGAAACCCGTAACAAAAATATATTTATTATTATACATTCTTATATGATTATGATATTTATAAATAGTTTTCTTTCGTCATAAATTAAATGCCTTACCTGCTGATACGTCTGCCAGAACCGTTGCATACACAAATCATACAGTTTTACCTGAGGCATTGGAGAAATGGAGTTTAGAACTTATGCAGAAATTGCTTCCTCGACATGTTGAGATTATACAGATGATCGATGAGGAGGTAATGCAAAGTAGATATATGATTCAAAACCTTTTTACCACTGTAAGCCCCTCATTTCCTTACTGATTTCCACTATTTGCTGTTTTTCAGCTGATTCATAACATAATATCAGAGTATGGTACATCAGATACTGAGTTGCTAGAGAAAAAATTAAATTCAATGAGAATTTTAGAAAATTTTGATCTGCCTGCTTCTATCGCCGATATATTTATTAAACCAAAAGAAAGCCCTACTGTTGATCTTAGTGAAGAACTTGAAGTTTCTGATGAAGAAGTTGCACCTTCAAAGGAAGAAGAAGTTGCACCTTCAAAGGAAGAAGAAGTTGCACCTTCAAATGAAGAAGAAGTTGCACCTTCAAATGAAGAAGAAGTTGCACCTTCAAATGAAGAAGGAGAACCCAAGGAAAAAGTCATGCAGAAGAAGGAAAAGGTGGACACTGAACCAGTTATTAAACCACCAAAGATGGTTCGCATGGCTAATCTCTGTGTCGTGGGTGGTCATGCAGTAAATGGAGTTGCTGAAATTCATAGTGAAATTGTGAAGAATGAAGTTTTTAATGAATTTTACACGGTACAGTTGGAGTAGGCTTATATAACTTTTTTTTTACATATCCTATAATATATTGCATTTTATGATTTTGGTGGAATTGACGCAAAATGGATTTTCTCATTTTAGTGAGTAGTGCTCATATTGTTAAGTTTCTACACTATAATTTTGGCAGCTGTGGCCTGAGAAATTTCAAAATAAAACAAATGGGGTGACACCTAGAAGATGGATCCGGTTTTGCAATTCATGATCTAAGTAAGATCATAACTAAGTGGACTGGTGCAGATGATTGGGTTCTGAACACTGGAAAATTGGCAGAACTGCGGAAGGTAATAGAAGGTGTCCATTGTGTCCAAAATTTCTTTTTCTATCATTCTTGGCATTTGTGGATCATGCTTTTTCATTATTGATATGGATTATATATATATATATATATATCTTCCTTTTGTCAACTGAATCTCCACCACATTTTTTTTAGTTTGTGTGTTGGGGGGGGGGGGGGGGGGTTGTGCCATTAATATGGGCACACACTTCAGCTGCTGTCATCTGCTAGTATGGGATAATGGACACCCTAACGCTATGCTTGGCTTGGCATGGTCAAAGAAAAGAGACAACTAGGAATGGGGCGAGCTGAATATCCCGGTGCTGATGAGTTTAGGTTGAAACGTTAGCGCTTGTTAAAATGTGACAGTCAATCATCCTAGAAGAAGTGGATAAACTGATTTTAGCTGGAGGGCTTTCCTGAACTTGCTAATGTTTGCATTTGGATGGCTAGTTTGTGTATCCATCAGGGGACATGAGACTTTCTGTCTGGTACACTTGTACACTTTCAATTTGATGGCAGGAAGTGGAAATTTCAATTTTTGCACCAAATAGCATGTCTTATCTGCTTATTGATTAAGGTCATATATTTCTGTTGCAGCACTGAATCTTTACAAATTTATTGAGGTCAACTTGTCACTAACTTTTTGATTTATTATAGTAGATATATCTAGTGATCATTGAGGGGAAAAGATTGGTGAAATTGTGGGTCATTCTTTCATTGCTATTTTTGGATCCAGCCAATGACTTTGTCAATTATGTTGACAGATGGGCATGTTAACAGTTAAATGATCATATATTTCTTTTCTGCAATTAATATGTTTTCAACTTTTGATTGACATTGGGTGAAACTTCCTCCTGTCTAAATCCAGGCTTGATCCTGTGGACTGTTTATATTCTTTGGCATTGAGTTTCTTGTTCCCAATACTTATAATTATGGAAAAATCTACATAATTAGATGAATTTGATTCATGCAACAATAGCAAGTAAAATTGACTGGTTAAGCTATCTGGTATATATCTATATAAATTGCCATAATAATAGGCAAGCATTTTCCTGTCCCGCAATAAGTGCTAATGCACAAGGCACCTCCCTTGCTTTCCCTTTGTCTCTTGTATTTAGAAATTGCAAAGCTCAAGAAAGATTTATAATCAGTTGGGTAAGAATATAAAGCCCAAACAGAAGGTTCAAGAACCAATTAGGAATCCATTTATCTTATGTTGTTGGGCCATAGTATATCAGGAAAATCCTACTCCAGCAGAACTTGATATCTTACCACAAGTAACTGCTTAATACCACATGCCAAAAAAAGCGAGGCTCAATAGAAGTGTTAATGAATCTCTTTGTTACTAGGTTAAATTATCAGATCATTGGGGAAAATCTTTATAAGATCAGCATAGATTAACTTTATTTTTTTCAACTCATGAATTCTGAAGCGTACTTCTAACAATCATTTTATTCAAAGGCTGGCTTTAATGCATTGTCAGTGGGATTTGAATGATGTTTTCTTCATTCTAAATCTGTGGCAGCTGAGTAGATTTTATGGCATGAAAGGAGATTATCCTTGCACGTTGGTCTTCTCTTTGTTATAGATTTAAAATAGATGTTTGTTTTAGAATTATCTGGGTTATGCAACAAAGTACAATACATCGTAACCATGGTAGTGAAAATCATCCATAGTTTGCGGATAATGAGGATCTTCAAATTGAGTGGAGGGCGGCAAAAGAGAAACAACAAGATGAAGGCTGTGTCTTTCCTCAAAGAAAAAACTGGGTATTCCATCAGCCCTGATGCCATGTTCGATGTCCAGGTTATTACCTTGCCTTTAAAACTCCTCTCTCTTATCACAGTTCACTGTGCATTTTGGCTATTAAAAATCTCTAACAATTTAGATCTCTCTCTCTCTCTCTCTCTCTCTCACACACACACACACACAAAATCACTGGGCCTTTTACTGAAAATGTTGTGTAATATGTATCCAGAAGTGCATTCTGGCATTCTATAATATCTCTGCACATACAATTTCCTTACTTTCTTTTTTCATGCACCATAAAGCATGGTACAATATAGACTAAGCTGGATTATTTTCAGGTGAAGCGTATCCATGAATACAAGCGACAACTGTTAAATATCTTGGGAGTTGTTTACCGCTACAAAAAGATGAAAGAAATGAGTGCAGTAGAGAGGAAACAAAAGTTTGTTCCACGAGTTTGTATGTTTGGGGGAAAAGCATTTTCTACATATGTGCAAGCCAAGAGGATTGTGAAATTTATCACTGATGTCGGGGCTACAATAAATCATGATTCTGAAATTGGTGATTTATTGAAGGTATGGTTTTGGTGCCAAAATATTATAAATCAATCTTGCTAAGTCCTTGCATTTTTTACTTTCCTTAGCTGTCGACTTTATGTCTATAGTATTAGGGCATTAGCAATGAAACACTGCATGTATGTAAAAGAAATAGGCCTGAGCTTGAGCCTGAACCGGCCTTTGAGAAACTCTACATCAGAGATCATAGACTAGAATTCTAATGAGGCCTTCTGGGAATGTATCGCTCTAATTCCTTTCTGATTGCAACAAGTGGTCCAAATTAGCTAGAGAATGATAGCTTGATTACTTCTCAATAGATATTTTTTGACTCTCTATTATTACTCATGTCCCATCCACTTTGTTCAACTTATGATTTTTGCCTTTGTCATCCCTAGTAATGAATCCATAGGCACTGTTAACATTGTGTCCCGTCCACTTTGGTCAACATATGGTATTTTCACTTTGTCATCCCAGTAATGCCCCACTGGCACTGTTCTATGATTCTTAACTGATTATTCAAAAGTAAGCATCTTTCATGACTGTGGATGGATTCCATCTAAGTTTTTTTTTATGGATTCAGACAAGGTGTCTTACTGAATTTAATGTTTCTCCTTGAAGAGGCTTAAGACATTGCAGTAGCTCTTTTAAGGATTCCAATTGGAGTGTTGAGATGGTCCCAAAAGTCCTTTCCTTTGTTTTCGCTTAATAAAATTGGTGGAGTGTCTTTAATTTGTTAGGCATATAGATTTCCTCTAAGATTGTACTATCCCAAATCCACTTGTGAAGTGTTAAGATTTTCCCAAAAATCTTTTCCTTTTGACCCCACTTAATAAAATTGGTTCGGAGTGTCTATAATTTGTTAGGCAAATAGATTCCTTCTAATAGTGCACTTCCAATAACCAGTATAACTGTACCAATTTATCCCAATTTCTGCAACAATTAGTAATGCAACTGAGATAAGTTGTGGGATGAAGGTAAGGAAATAGTTAGAAAGAGGACATGATGATGGCAAGTTCACATAAAATGAAACTCAATATTGTCTCTATACCCCATTGTCCTGGTGAAAATGTCTTTGATCCAACATGTAAGGATTATAGTTTCAACTCAATGACTGCTGCCACTTCATGCAAATACCAGTGGAGGTTAGGTTTGTACCCAATCCACCTTTTTAGGGAATCTGCATTGTCGGAATCAACATTGGGTAACAAACTTGTAAAATTTAGGACTCGTTGCTGTTGATAATTTTGGCACGTATCATTAATCTAAACAAACTAGAAAACTGGCATGGTGAAAATGCAATCTCATTTAAATCATGGAGATGCCCCTAAAGGAACAGATATTTTGATGTGAAAATGTCTTTGATCTAACACATAAGGGTTATAGTTTTAACTTTTAACTCTGACTACAGCCACTTCATGTAAATACCAGTGGAGGTTAGGTCTGTACCCAACCACTTTGTCTTGGGAACCTCTGCATTGGTGGGATCACCATTAGATAATAATTTTGGCACATATGAGTAATCTAAACAAAACTACATAACTGGCATGATAGAAAATTCGATTTCATTTAAATCATGGAGATAGCCCAAAAGGAACCGATATTTTAACAAGACAGCAAGGCTGTACTTCCGTCTAAGTTGACGTGAATCTCCAGCCTTTCTCTAGCATGTAAAATGTTGCAGTGAACTAGTTTCATTGATGCAAGTTGTTCTTCATCCTATGCTAGAGAATATTTGAGATTGAGCCAATCAGGTGTTGCTAGCAATTATCAACTATTTCTTTAGAAGCTATAACTGGAAGTGCTATTCACATATCTTTTGATTCTGGGCTGACAACTCTCACGTTAGTTTACTTGTGAAGTTGGAAAAAGTTTTGGTGGATCATTTCTCAGAATGGCCATTGAGTCACAATTCATTCTGGCTATAAAATTTGCTGACAAAACATTGACTATCAGTTGCTTGCTGCAGATTCATATATATTGCTGATCTATGAGATTTTTTTGTCCTTTAATTTTGGTTTTAGGTTGTATTTGTTCCTGACTACAACGTCAGTGTTGCTGAATTGCTAATTCCTGCAAGTGAGCTTTCACAGCATATCAGGTAACTCAAAAAATAGTAATCTCCCGTGCCGCAGCATAAATTTTTAAATATTCTTCTGAAATTGGTAAAAACTGGATCAGGAAATTGTTCTAAAGTTCTTCCATAAGTCATGTTTAGATCTGAAGACTGTTGATTCTTGTAGGGCTGTTTCGCCTGAATTTGGTATATTTGGCCTTGATTTTGAGTAGTCATGCTTTAATAAGACTTGATGGAAGCTGTGTTTGAGCTTGAGTTTAACCTAAATTTTTAAAGCATGGCCAGCTTGAAGTGCATTAAGACCTATCTATATTTTAATTTAATATTACAGATCCTAAATTACACTTTAAAAGTACATGCTTAGTGTATTAGATGGTCAGAGGCTGATGGTTATCAACGCTGTGGTCTTGGGTTTCCATTTGCCTGTTCTGGCTAGCTATACATTTACATGCTGTTTAAACTCAAACCTGTTGGTACTTAGTTCTAAGTTCATCCTAGATTGCTTACTGGATCTGGATGCCAGCTGAGATCAGGTTGGGAAGAGCTTGGGGCAGAGTCGGCAGACCTTCAACCAGCTTGACTTGCACCCCGAAATGTATTGTTAGTTTTGGAGGACTCTAATTTCTGACTATTGACTGAATCATAATAGGCACAAGCTGTGTTGAATGGTTTAAATGCCATCCTAATCGGACAGCCAGTAAAAATGGGAAACAATTAGTTGTTAGACTACCAATTAGATTAATCTAATTACCGCTAAAATGAAATTAGAGAAAAAAAAAATTCGAATGATGTTTACATACAATTACAATCATAACTTTTATTCAACCCCAGGCTGCTTCCAAAAATTGGTGTATTTTTTTTTTTTTTGAAGGGGTGGGGGGGTGGGGGGGCTATTCAGAGTGTTTGATGGTTCTAGTGATGCAATATCCTGGTTCATTTTAGTTATTGCAATACTGATCTGGACTTTGGGCAGAGTATTTTACTCTTCAAAGGCCATAATAAGCATTGCTTAAATAATAACGGCAAAGAAAATTGTAGAGATGTAACATTCATCTGAACTGTTTCCTGGTTCTACTTTCTTTGGGGTGCCGGATATACGCATAGTTTTCCAGCAACAAAACAAAAGAATATAGCACAGTAGAAATGAAAAAGAGATGAGGATGAGGATTATAAATATGGTTGAAATATTTCTTACTTTGAGTGCTAGGCTGCTAGCTGGGGAAGAGGCTTTTTTTTCTTCTTTTAAATATAAATCGTTATCTAAGAAATAACCAAAAAATGGAATGGTTGTTAATTTGTAGTCCTCTGATTGCACAATCCAGGAAGAAGTTGCATTAGTGAACACACAGGGTACATGTATCATTTTTGCAGACTGAGAGCTTTATAGTTATTTTCTGATATTGGGAATTGATATTGATTGACTGTGTAAGAATCCAGAGCTATAAGGATATTGATTCTCTCTCTACAGTACTGCTGGGATGGAGGCCAGTGGAACCAGCAACATGAAGTTTGCAATGAATGGTTGCATCTTGATTGGGACCTTGGATGGGGCCAATGTTGAAATAAGGGAAGAGGTTGGAGAAGACAACTTTTTCCTCTTTGGTGCTCAAGCTCATGAAATTGCAGGGCTTAGGAAAGAAAGAGCTGAGGGCAAGGTATTCCTAGTTGACCTAATTTTCTCTTTTCCTTTTGCATTCTGGAGTTGAATCCATAGCTTCACTTGGAATGTCAACCTAAGCTGGGAAGGGCTTGCCATCATTTTTATTTTATTTTTTAAAATTTTGGAAGAAAGTGACCAAAATAGGAGAAAGTATTCTCCTTTATCTGATTCTAGTTTTCGGTCCAATCAATGCATTTGATCTCTGTTACATATGTGTAGTTTGTGCCCGGACCCACGTTTTGAAGAAGTCAAGAAATTTGTCCGAAGTGGTGTTTTTGGGCCTTATAACTATGATGAACTAATGGGATCCTTGGAAGGAAATGAAGGTTTTGGCTGTGCAGACTATTTCCTTGTGGGCAAGGACTTTCCAAGCTATATTCAATGCCAAGAGAAGGTTGACAAGGCATATCGAGACCAAAGGGTAAGTGATTTTAGTATTCATGTGCATGCCGGCTTATGTTGCTAGACTGGGTCTGGACAATTTTTTATTTGTAAATAACGTTTTAAAATGTCAGGACTCTTTCAGATCACAATATTCTTCTAGCTTTTCTTTTAGCTTGACATCATATGTGTCTATGCGGTAATTTACCCGTTTATTGCATATGATGAAGTTCTCGTGGAACATTCTCTATAATTAAGTTTTGTGCAAAATGCTGGAGAATTTTTGGGTGGGGGAAGAAATAATCCCTAGTATGTCTGGAATATATCAGAATGATAAAATTAGATCCCCCCAATACGCTGTTTACTAGCGTTGAACTGGAAATTGACCTGGTTGCAATACTTGACATTTTTGTGCATTTGATACATTATGCACGAATAACCAGCTAGTCAAGAACTCATGCTTTTGCATATACAAAAACTCGTTAATTGGGTGCATTTGAACATAATTATGCTTTACCATCCAGTACATCTATCAGTTGTTTTCTAACACATGCATCCATCAATATGTCAAACCTTAATTTCTGCCTTGTTTATTTTTGGCTGACACATGCATTTGATGTTGGGGCAGAAATGGACGAGGATGTCAATCTTGAATACAGCCGGCTCATCCAAGTTCAGCAGTGACAGAACAATTCATGAATACGCCAAAGACATATGGAATATTGAAGCTGTTGAATTGCCTTAGGATATGATAAATATACCGGTGGATACTAGTTTTGCCCAGGGAGCCTGAAAAGCCCTTAATCTTGCCTGTATAAGTTGATTTGTTTTCTCAATGTGTGGAGGAACTCACTTGGAATGACTACATAAATTGCCGGTGGATAATGTTATTATGTAATAAAATCCGGGGATTGCTCTGATACTATTGTGCATCAACCCAGAGCTTGTTCACCCCTAAATAATGCCATAGTAAATGAATCGCGGCAATTGAGCAGCCAGTGTTTTGGCTAGCTAGTAGTTTTACAACTGAACTATTACACTTTCATGGTAACATAAATTCAATCCCATCTCTGGTTATTATGTAATAAATTTATGGGATTGCTTTGATACTATATGCATCAAACCAGAGCTAGAGCTTGTTCACCTCTAAATTATGCCATAGTCAATGAATCGCGGCAATTTAGCAGCCAGTGTTTTGGCTAGTGAGTAGTTTTGCAACTGAACTATTACACTTCGATGGTAGCATAAATTCAATCCCATCTCTTGTTATTATGTAATAAAATCATGGGATTGTTTTGATACTATTGTGCATCAACACAGAGCCTGTTCACCTCTAAATTATGCCATCGTTAATGAATCGTGGCAATTGAGCAGCCAGCGTATTGGCTAGTGAGTAGTTTTACAACTGAACTATAACACTGATGGTAACATGGATTCAGTCCCATCTCTTGACCAATTAAAACTAGAAAAATTAATCCAGCCTTGATGGAAGTAGTTGGAAGATCCTATCGTCTACAGAATGATCTAAGATTTAGAAAATTAGAACTTGGCACAAAAGGTCCTTCCAACCTCAGTGGTAGTTGTAATTTTCAACTGCTCATACTTTCGCACATAGTAATTCTTACTGCTCGATAATTGCACATCTCCTTCCTAAAGATCTATCTCTGAAACATTCGCATGACTTCCTCTAAAGTTCAGTGGAAAGCAAGTACATGTAAGACTGTTTGGAAGGCACATACCATGCCGTCAATCTGTAACCCATTTCACCCATGCAAAGACGAGATATGTCAGAAGAAACCATAATAATTGCATCTTCATCTAAACACTTGTCCAGCAGGGAATAGATAATGAATTAGCAGATTGGGAGATGGGGAAACAAACGAATCCTGCCACGAAATGCATTCAAATTTCTAAGTTGAAACTACACACAAAAACATAATAAAAGTCATGCCTGATGGATCGGGCAGGCTCTATTATTAGGTTGACACAGTTTTTCTAAAATTTCTCAGAAGCTTCTTTTTTCAATTTCTGTTTACGGAAGTGCTTCTCTGAAAAAAATTCGGAACCAGACTGGTTACATTATCTTCCACCAAAGGATGCATGAATACTGTTAACAATTAAGTGAAAAACTTTTAGTCTTACTCTCAAATTTTCTTTACTAATGACTCCATTCCCATCCCAGGAGCATGTTTCTCCATCACGGCACCATGCTTTTGCCCTGCAAGATGATATTTGAAAACAGTTTGCAATACTCCATCATGGCACCATGCTTTTGCCCTGCAAGATGATATTTGAAAACAGTTTCGCTATTGCAAACCACATTACATATTGCACATGTCCTGACAGCATCCGCTGCTGCTCCACCTTCCAAAACCTTCCTTATCTTTGTCTCCAAATCCTCAACAGGTTCGGAAGCCTTCTTTGTTTTTTGCCAACTGACAGATTTCCCCTTATCAGGGTTTTCTTGCGGCCCAGATGCTGGATTATATGACTCTGCCAAAGCACAAGGGAAAGGTGCAATTGCTTCTTTTAGTTTCTCCAGGTTGTTCTTGTGCTTCTTTCCCAATTTATGCTTGTCAAGAACATCCTTGCTGTTACAGTAAATCTTGCAAACCTCACACCATGCAGATTGTCCAATCATTGTTTTCGTTGGGCCCCTCTTCCAAGTGCCGTCTCTGTGACGGCTGAACTATTGCATTTGTCCACAATGTGGGGTTTGGAAGTGTAGGCACCAATTGGTCTGTCCTATTTGGAGTTATTGTTACACCCTGCAAAGGAAGTCAGAGATGGGATCATGAATGAAATACAAATACAAATACAAAGATGGGATCTTGTCAATTCGTATTTTATGTTAATTTTTGTAAAGATTGAAGAAAATGGAAAAATATTTTTCAGCTTGCTAAATTTAGAGTTCGTGGAACAAAAGTGTACCATGTTTTGGAACATGTGTCCAAAACAAGGATCATTAGGATAGTTAACATTTTCTAGTAACCCTAGAATTTTACAGTTAGATGTCTAGGGCTAAGATCCTATACATTGTACAATGTAAGCTAAGTGTAAAACTAACATATTATATTGTCAAAAAATTTGTAAAATAACATAGTAAAGAGAGGACAACAGAGGTTCTACAAGACTCCATATGTTACAGCCTTGTAGGCAAGATTTTAAATAACGGTTGCGATGACGTGGACGTAGACGAGAATGCAGGGTGTAACGGGTGTAACATGACGGATGCAGGTTACCAAGAGCATGAATTTTTTTTCCATCTCACAACCACCTAAAATTGTATCGATACACATGTTTTAACTACAAAATTTCATACACTTGACTATTTGGTGTTTTTTTTATGAATTTATGAAATTTATAAAGATGATTTTACATTAATAAATTTTATATTGAATTTTAAGTGGCTGACAACAAGAATAGTGTAGTAGTTATTATCATCAGTTTCTTGACTAAACAAATATTATGACCCTCTAGAAGGCCATGTGGCAATCAATTTTTTTTAGTATTATTTATTTATTTATTTAGTAGTATTATTTTTACAAAAAAGTGCCAATTAAAAAGCATGAAAAAAAATGCTGCATGTAATACAATAGACCATTTCTTGTCAAATAGGAAGAAAAAAAAACTGTATGTGAGGCCAAGTGGCCATAACTTAATAATCAGAAGGGGCAAAAAAAGAAGAAAAGAAAACAAGAGGACCAACTAAAGTTCCATGGCTGTTAACCAGAATATAAAAAGGGCAACCCATGTAGCTAGGTCTGTCACGTGTTAAACATAAAATAAAAGAAAAAGAAAAAAGAGCAACTAATAAAGATGCCGATTGTGAATAGAACTCTCTAGAAGAGTCCAGTCTGCCCAAGAGGAGTTAGATGGACTAATTGAAAGAAAAAAGCAACAAAGGGAAGAGATGATTCGGAAGAAAAGACGAAGGCAGCAAACAGAAGAGACTGAAAGAATGGGAAGAATTCCATAGATCTGATTGGTCAAAGAAAGAAGGATGAGCAAAAGAGGACGTACCTGTACCATGGTACCACAATTTGCTCCTCCCCTAGTGAATTACGAATTATGAATTGCGAATTGAGATCGCAAGATCCAAAATATGGATCATTAGCGCTTTGGAACACAAGATTTAGTGTTCCAATCTAAAATATCAAAAGTCCCGAAAAAATCATACAAAATATACACACATCATTGGAATTTTATTTATAATGGCTTAGATTTGTTGAAATATTTTCGGTGTCTATATATACATACCAATATTATTACAAATAAAATACAAAAACATCTCACGTTCCAAATATACGTATTTCGTTCTAACAAAACGATCTAAAAAAGTCTACCCCTAACGTACCATGTTTTATAACAAGTGACGATCTACATTCCCGTTCCCCATACCGTAACGATCCACGTTCCAGGTAACATTGACCTGTACAAATCTATCTAAGTATCTGTTCGGCTTCTCCGCTATTTTTCTTCAATTTTTATGGAAAAAAAAATTGATTGATTGATGATATTTTCTCCTCTAAATAAAGTTTCCTTCGTTTTCTTCGAAGATCTGAGAAAGCAAACAATTTTTTTGCAAGAAATCAGATGTCGTGGCCATTATGGTACCGTAATGGCAGCCGTTACCGTACCGTAATGGCCACGACGGTGTGAAATCCATTCTCCCTGATATAACAGGGTGTAACGGGTTCGGCATTCGGCGATACCGTTACGTAACGCCTGTTATGTTATGTAATGGCCGCTATTTCAAACCCTGCTTGTAGGTGTCCAAAAGCTGGCTATCACTGTACTTCAATGGGAATCACTGATGTATAAAAATTGATAAAATCCTAAATTATGTGATACTTCTAGAAGCATTAAAGGGATGTTTTGCAAAGAATGCCACTTCAAAAAATGGGGTTTCGCTACGATACAGGTTATCCTCCCCTGGACCACACATGCTACAGGTTTCCTATTAACTTAACCATGTGCTTAGCACACACAAACACATCTACAGAAATTTAATGGATTAACTTATGTGGAACTTATTATACATGCCAAGGATCAATAAAGTGTAAGATACTAGGAAAATATCATAAAATAAACGGAATTGCTTAAAAGTGTGATGGCTCATGAACACTGCTACGTCTTTCTACCTTCCTTTCTATCATTGGACAAAGATTAAGTATTCTAGAGTATACTTTGCTTAGAGAGTCTGTTCATTTTGATGATACATTACAAAAAAATTGGCTGGTACACAAACATACATATTGCTTACAGGAAGGGCAAGATAAAAATGCAAAGAAACCCAAATGTAAATCATCATATAACAAATACTATGATACACACTTGGGCAAAAAATCAAAACTTTCTAAATTCAGAAATTGCTACCTAGTAAATTGGCTTGGCTTGAGGGGAAAGGAAAAAGAAAAATTAAGAGCGAAAAGGATTTAAAAAACTATAATAAAATTTGATACGTTGTTTTTACTAAGCAACTGTTTTGCCCTGCATTTGGAACCCCAATATCACTTTTAAGGCCCAAATGCAGTAACAAATCAAATAAATTTCCAACCCTTTGATCATCACAAACAAACAGTTTGACAAATATGGGAAACAATACAGCCCTATTACTGCATTGAAACAATGCAACAGCACAGAATATATAACAAATAATAACAAAAATTCCACTGAAAGAATGCAACATTAGATCGCAAACCATCAATCTATAATACAAAAGCCAAAAAAATTCAGACACAGTAACACTTGTGAATTTAACATAATATTAGTAGTAGTGTAGGACATTAGTAAAAATATCATTCAAATCAATTATCAAGTACTTATCAAAATTCCTTGTAAGTTATAAAACAATGACCAGCCTGTCGAGTCAAAACAGTGACCTTGTAAAGTAATTCCTACTTACCAGCATCTAATGGAAATTTTTTTAGTTCTTTAACAGACTTAATAATAAAACAATTTAAACAGGTCATAATAAAAGTAAAAATTGGGCTTTTCTTGATTGATTTTTTTTTTCTTGAATTTAGAACAGACTGCTCTAGTTTTCCAAAGAGAGTCATTTTAAGGATATACTTTGAAGTTTGAACTCCTTTCAAACAATTTAGTTCGTATTATTAGAGTCATAATTGATACCCACGCCCACGCACATAAAATCAAAAGAATTTAGAACATCCTGTGACAGCAAGCAAAACAAACTTCGACCCTTCTTCAATCTACTCATTTTTCCATTGTGTTTCTACTTTATACCTACACTAATTTGCGTAAAATCAAAACAGCATAATATGCAAGTCTTGCAAACAAGTACAGCACTTACTGATGCAAACGTGTTTGCCTTATATTGCCGAGCCACCTCCTTCACCGCCCAATTCAGGGCAGCTGCAATGGCACTTGAGTCCTGATAACAGGCAGATGGCACTACCACCGCGCGTGCATCGACTGTCTGATGACTTAGCATAGGACACGCCGGGTTGGGCTTCGTAGCCACCACCGTCGCTATGTAGGAACGAGCTTACGGAGGAGTATGGATCAATCCTAGGTGGCCTGAGGCCTGTGTCGAGCCCAATGCCATAATGGGGTTTGTAAGGGTCAATTGCTAGGTGATGGTTAGATTTAGGTTTAGGGTTAGGGTTAGGATTAGGGTTTTGGATATGTTGGTGAGAGTAGTAGGACGGGTAAACAGTGGGGCAGAGACGACGAGCATATGGATCTGTGAATATTCGTTTAGGGTTTTGTGGTGGATTGTGTTGCATTTCAGTCCACCTGGTGTAGTCCATGGAAATGAGTTACATTCAGGTTTTTAGAGAGAGAATATGGATCTGTGAATGTTCGTTTAGGGTTTTGTGGTGGATTGTGTTGCATTGCAGTCTACCTGGTTTAGTCCATGGAAATGAGTCACATTCAGGTTTTTAGAGAGAGAGAGAGAGAGAGATTCTCTCTCTAAAATCTATTGTGACATTCAGGCTGAGAGAGATACAGAGAGAGAGGGGCAGGGGGGAGAAAGCCTATAGTTACTCGAACCAGAAGAAATGCTTTCAGAGATGACCACAGAGAAACAAGCAAACTGAATTTTGGTAGTCCATCTAAGATGGGCCAAGCGG
Source organism: Nyssa sinensis (assembly GCA_008638375.1). Classification (NCBI taxonomy): domain Eukaryota; kingdom Viridiplantae; phylum Streptophyta; class Magnoliopsida; order Cornales; family Nyssaceae; genus Nyssa; species Nyssa sinensis. The sequence continues at coordinate 4,282,411 of CM018043.1, forward strand.
TCCAAACCCAAAATGTCTGAGGCCCACAGACCATTCAAAATGGGTCCACTGGTATTGTTCTATAGGCCCAGTGAGAAGAATTAAATAATTGTGACCATCAGATCAGATCTGTGGACTTCCTCTCTAGAAATTATTAATTGTGGTAAACGATAATGTATATTTATGGTATAAAGGTCAATGGTTGAGATTATCATTATCTTACCCCACTTACCAAATCCCTCTTTCATTCTAATTTTTTTTTCAAATATAATGAAAGTTTTACATTGTGTTTTCAATTTTGTTATATTTTTCTTAGTCTTTTTAATTTTCTTATATTTCTCACTTATCCACTTAGGGTTTTTTTTTTTTTTTTTTTTTTAACATATTATATTAACAAGTAACTGATTTATATTCATGTTTTTGTGCCCATGCATTCACATAAGGTGGGACTTATCATCATAGGTCTCTCTGTTAATGAGTCTCACCCTAATGCTCCATGTGAGTCATGAGTATTTGATGAGCACAATGACGAGAATTCAAATATTACTTTATATTAACCTTTCTAATTATAATATTTTCCAAGTTAATCCAAGTCTATTATTTTGGACTAACTTTTTAACCTTCACTGGTCGAAAATAAAGCGATAGGGCACTTGAGCATCAATGCGACACCTTTTATCCATTTTGTGAAACATTCGAAAATTGATGTAATGCATCCAGTTAAGAGAAATTCTAACATCTACTCGAATAGTCTTACAATTCACAACAAAGTTTTACTATGAAACGGAACGTTGACCGGCCGACAAAACACCAAACCCCATGTATAAACACTAGTTGAGTTCGAGTTTATTCAGATTAGGCTGGTTTATTAAACAAGCTCAACACAATAAATAAAAAAATCTAACGCAATTTGTTATTTTTCACCAACAGCTTGATCCGTTTGTAGCCCTTGATGAGCTATTCTTTGGTTCTATACTCGTGGCATCAAGTATCTATTTTTTTTTTTTGATTGAAGGCAAAGGTACTATAAAATAAAAAATAGATCTCCCAACACTGTAATTATGTCCATTTGCTTAGTTGCTGCTGGCATAGGAAGATCATGTTTTAGAAGAAAAGAGGTAAAAGATAAAAATATTTTTATAGACTACCCAACTAAAAGGAAAAGACATGGAAATGAGATGGCTGCAATTTTATATGGGAGGTGACTAAACAACCACCTTTAGCTCAGATGCCATCTATTGTGCAATTTTATATTGCTTTGAGGGACATCAAACTTGTTTCCTTCCTACTTAACAGATTAATCACTTTCAACCAATTTTCTACACACCAAACCATTCAGATAACTCACTTCTCTCTCAAATCTTCAAAAATCCTCATAGCAACAACATGCTCTCTACTGTTTCTTGAGGTTTAGAATGATAATTTGAGAAGCTCAATGCTAAAATTCAATTTGAAATCAGCCAACAGTTTCTTACTCATCCATTACTAAAAGACTTGGTACAATGAAAGATTCAGAGAGTCTCAATTACAATTTTGAAGTTCCAAATGAAGCTGGATTAATCAGCTCTAATTTTGCTACACTTAAGACTTCTCCAGACCCCAAAAAGAAACGAAAAGAAAGAACAGACTAAAAAAATGGAAGAGAAACTAGCTGGAATTAGAGTATCTTTTATTTAAAAGGTATAAGCAGAAAGGGAAATTTTACCTCTCTATGGTTATCCTAAAAACTGTAGTAAACTCCACCAAATTGTCTTTACACACTTGAAACTTCAAAGCAACCTACGGATGGAATCAGTTTCTTCAATTAGAGATGACTAGCGGCTCACGCTCGTGATCACTTCCAACCCACCATAGCTTGAACCCAGCATCATCATTGACCTCTTTTTCAAGAGTAACTGGAAGATTAAGATCAAAAATATTTTGAATATCAGGAAACTCTTGCTCTATTAACATGGTCTCTTTAGTTCTGCTTTCAGATAATCCAACGTAATGAGCCCTCTTGTGACCACCCAAAGCTTGGCCTGATGCAAAAACCTTGAAGCAGATGGGGCACTCACGGTCCTTGCTCTTTTTTAACTCATTACTTGTCATGGCCACTCCGTTGGCATCCTGCCCGAGTGAATTCTCCTTGCATTCAGTCTGGGAATTAGCTTCAACATCAGATAAAAGGTTTGTCAGGATGCTCTTTTTGCAGCTCAAACTACCAGTGACCGACTTGTGGCTACTCCGGTGGCCTCCAAGTGCTCGGTGAGATGTGGAAGATCTTTTTGCAGGTCCTGCACTTGTACTCGCTTTTCTTCGAAACAGAAATGTTACAGTTTGTTCTGTCAAAAGAATTTCCCCTCAATTCCGAATCATGAACATCAAATCTGGCTTTCTTGCTTGAAGTAGACTTCAGGAATTTGGATTCGGCTTGATCCAACACAACTTCTTTTGTCAAATCCTTCTCCAATTCTACTTCAATAGATTCACTTCTCTTCTCTATTTCAGTATCAAGCAACTCAATTCCAGATTCATCATCCAGTTTAGGCTTCTTGAACTCATCACTCCCGAGAATTTCATCAACAGAAACTTCCAATTCAACCTTCTTCTCATCATTGCTTGCAAACCCGGAATCAAACTCACAAGAACCTAACAAAACATTCCCAGAACCCGAAACACAAGAATCTAACTTTGCCCCTGGATTCATCATCTTCCCAGCCTCATCACCAAGACATACTAATTTTCCACCATCACTTTTAGCAATTTCCTTACTTGGATTCGATAATTGAGCTTCAAAAATAACAGAATTATTATCCGAAGACTCTGTAACAGAAATAAACCCATCCCAATTCTTCACACCCCTAGACAGCATCATCAAACACATAGGCTACATCTTCTACTTCCTCAATCTCAGAAACAGATGAAAATGCATTCAAATTAGATGAAGAAGAATTAGCAGTAATCTTGTACCTTGTCCTTGATCGCTTTTTCCGGATTGGACACGCAGCCTCGTAGTCAGATTGGCTCTCTACGGATTCATTGGAGACCCTAGATCTTTTAGAGTGACTTCTCATGTGGCCAAACAGAGCCCTCATTGAATCAAACCCTTTCCCACATTTTTTACAGAGGTTTTCTTCTCGTCCTTCCATTGAGTGACATCTCATGTGACCAGACAGAGCTCTCAATGTGTGGAACCCTTTGCCACACTTTTTGCACAGATTTTCTTTCTTTGAAGTACCATGTTTTGGATCTGAAACCCTCCAAGACTTCTTGGGGTTCTCTCTAAGTCCATAACTAGCATTCCCACCACCTTCGAAATCCATGTCGCCATTGTTTCAGCCTTTCTTGCTCCAAAGGACTATTGTCTGAATCGGAAACCCTCAAGACCTTCTTGCGGTTCTGTCTAAGCCCATAACCAGTATGACCACCATCTTCCAGACCCATGTTGCCATCATTATGATCTTCATGTTTTTTGGCCGAAATCAGGGCTAAATGGCCCCTCATGTGACCTCCCAATGACTTTCCAGTAAAGAAACGCTTGCTACAAAATTTGCATACAAACTTCGGTTGTTGAACTTCTTCCATCAATTAATTGCTAAACAAGCCACTATCAGCCAAGAACAAGAAAACTCAGATTAAAAAAAAAAAAACAAAGAAAACCTCAATTTTCCCCGAAAAATGCTGAATCTATATATCACATTCGTAGGAGAGCACAAGAATGCTAAAGAAACAAGGGAATTTGAAAGACCCAGATCAGAAATCTCAAGGTTTCGAAGCTAAAATCCGATTAGCAAGTTCACAGAGATCACGAGTGTAATCATTAAGAACTCATATTGGGTACCATAATGTTCTTGAGCAAGAACAAGATCTGGTGCCTAAAAACCCTACATAGACTGGCCACTCCTCAGTCTTCACTTCTGCTCTCTCGGCGTACTAGAGATACAACAGAGCAAATATATCCAACAGAAGAGGTTAGTTGTGAGACGACTGTGTGCCAGTGATGGCCACGAATAGGCACAAAGGAAAATAAATCGCCTGTCTCTCTCTCTCTCTCTCTAAATCTCTCCTCCTAGATGGTTTATGGCTTTGGGAGTAAGCCTTGCATGGGAGCAAAGATTTAACCCGCGGACTGTGCCTACTTGCTAATTTACATCAAATTGGCATACTCGCTACCATTTATAAAGATATTCTAATTTGGGCTTTTTCTTAAACATCAAGCATATTGTCAATTTATGAAGATTAATGTTAGAGATTTTAATTTATATTTTTAATTTAATATGTTATTATAAAATATTTTTTAAAAATCATATAATGTGAGATTTAAAAGTATTACAAAATGTCACATTATGTTGAAGGCACGACTAAATTTTAGATTAAAAATTTGTAGCATTTTTCATTTATACACAAAATATAAATTTATTTATTTTTAATTTTATAATTACCAAATCATTGAAAACAAAAAGGATTATATTGTTAAGCCCCCTTCTGTAAAAATCACTTCAAAATCTTTGAATTAAAACACAAATCCTAATCACATGGGGGAGATTGAAAGAAAAGAGAAAAAAGGAATAAAGGATGATAGCTTTTTTTTTTTTTTGGTTTAAAAATGGAAAAGAGAGGAAGGTTCTTGTACTCCCTATTTTACTTTACTCTCGAAAGTGAAGAGACTAAAGAAATAATTATAGAATTAGTAATTAGTAATTATTAATTTTACTCAAATTATTTAAAATAAATGAATTCTCATTTAATTATATCTACTCACGTTATAAAGTATATTTTCTCATTTAATTTCTCTCATCCATCTTTTTTTTAAATATGATCAGAAGTCACTGCATTTTTTTTTTCTCATTAGTTATTTAAGTACGAATGCGAGATTATATTCTCCTTTTCTCCCCTCCCATTCCATTCCATCTACCTCATTCCATTTCATCTGTCTCGTAATTTATTTTATCGTCTTTTCTCATTTTCTCTTATTTATCCAAGTACATTGTAAAAAATATAAAATATAAGAGACTCATTTATATATACAAATAACTCTCATTAGCATTGTCAAAATAAAAACATATATATAAATATATAGATCTGTGTATACTAAATTCCATTCTCTTACATAGGTAAAAGTAGAACCCACCATTCAAGAAATCCCAGATGAGGATGAATTAGAAGGATCTTGACCTGGATGTCTATCTTTATTATTATAAATTTTAGTGAGTTGGTGAACCATTGTCAAGATAAAGAGAAAAAGCAATAGAAAGGAGCACTAAGTCTAAAATTGGGAAGACAATCTACTACATCCAACGGCCAGGATTGGTTGATCAGAATATTTGTTTAGGTATGAGTATCATACTGAAAGTATTTCCTCTGTGTTGTTCTCAACTTCCAAGATAGACTTAGATATCCCCCAAAACTAATGAAAAGTTGACCTACCAAATGGCGACCTTTTATTCTTCTGAACTTCCTCAAATTGGAAAGGGGTAATAATCAGGTGCACTTAAGGACATCACAAGATTGACAGGTGGTTGAATCTGGATGGTTAAGATAAAGAAAAAAAAAGAATTAAATCATGATAATTGAATTAGACTTTTAAACCTGCCCATGAAGTGTGACATGAGCAATGTGAGTTCAAGCCTCGTGAAAAATAGGATGACAGAGACAAAGGAAGTTTCTTCTCTGCTTCTCTGTTCAATGCATAGTTGTGTCAAGCCTTTGACACCTCTCTCTCTAATACTATAAATTGATGGAGGGACCCTTTTGGTTTTTCAGTTTAGTCTCTTCAAATTTAAATATGAAGGCCTGTCCTTCCTTACCACTCATTCTCTCTCTATATATATGTGTGTGTGTAAAGAATTGTATTGGAGATGTTTATCTCTAAGATGTGTCTTTTAATCTGTCATAAGAAAGGAGGTCAAATTGTGGGGAAAAAACCTAAAGATATTCATTTAATTGATTGGAATGGTGTCATTGACATGTGGAAGAAAAGCCATATATGATTTGAATATAAGAAGAGTGAGCTGAATTTGTCCCATCTCTTATGCCTAGTCACAAACCAAACAGCTGAACCAAGTAGTGGAATTTAACTTTGCTTCTATCTACAAATGTCTTATTACTAATACTGTGGGCAATGTTTTAGTGTCGATGGCTTGTTTTTACATGATGTTTATTCTCTCAAATGAGGTGGGACCATCATCATGAGGTCTATTAATGAGTCTCGTCTTACGTGAGAGAATGGATATCATTGGACGCACAGACATGAACATTAAAATTATAATTCCTAATACTAAAGTTTTCAACACTTTTTTTTTTCTAACTCGTGGATTGCAACTCGTGTAAGCATACTACATTCAATGATAAACTGACACATTAATTGAGATTCAAAAGTCGGAAAAAAAATTAAAAACTCTTACATTATTGAATAACTTAAAGAATATTTGACGTTACATGTGGAGCGCAAAATCGTGAAGACAGTTCGCTATTTTTTCAACGAAGTCTTGAGAAGAGTTCAAAAAACACAGACCGACCCACCTTTTTTAACCTCGGCCACCAGACAAACAAAGAACATGAATTTTGAGTTATTGGCAAATTGGCATCGAGTGGTCACTTACTGGAATGCCACACGAAGCGCATCAATGACTGAAAAATGTTCAACTTCAATTAACTAATCATATGGTAAGAAATTTGATATGTTTATTATATATATTTGATGGAATCCATATCGTATAAACGTGAAGGGTAACCAAAATGATGCTTCAAATTGACAACATCACTTTAGTAGGAAACGCTTGTCTTCTCTTACGCCCTTTTACATCATTAAGAACGAGATTAAAATGTTCTACTTTTTCTTGTGTATGCTTTGTCTTATCCTCCATTTATTGCCATCCATGACTCTCTCTCTCTCTCTCTCTCTCTCTCTCTCTCTCTCTCTCTCTCTCTCTATATATATATATATATATATATATATTTATATATGGGCAAATAGGTGGTACGGGGAATCACTGAGAGTCCGTTTCTTCATTCCCACCATAAGAAAGATAAATCATGAGATCCCCACTCGAGCCCTACATTAGCATTGGTTCCGAGCTCATTGAGGAATAAAATCTCTGCTTTTTATTAAAATCCATTCATCTATTTACATTAAAAGCACTAAATTTGCTATAGTATCGTGTTCATATCTTGCAAAAAAATGTTACTTCATATTTTCGTGAAATAAATAATGCATCTCAAACTGCTTAGTTGATAATTAAAAGAGGGAAGGAAGAAAGAAAAAGAGAAGGAAGATGACAATGAAAGCCATTAATTTCAAATGAAAAGGAAAAGAAGAAGAAGAGGAAGAAGAATCTTAAGGAGGTGCTTTCCCTTGTAGGCACTGTTGAAGGAACATTTTCATCTTGTACGGAATTATAATTATAATGGTGCATGTTTTAGCAAGCAAGTTCTGATCTGAAATGCTTGTAAAATACTCAAATAATAAATAATTACATCACATGGGGCCCATTTCTTGCCTAAATTTCTGTTTGGATGAATTGGTTTGGGAAAGCACCATAGATGTAGCGCTAGCAGCTTTGTTGTATATTTGCTCATATTGTGGTTTATATCCCATCTGAAGGCAGAATTGATGGAGCTGTTTTGGTCTTTTGGTGTTTTTTTTTCAGTTAATGGTATTATAAATTTCACTTTAATTTTAATGACAAGAGAACAAATGTCTATTTTTATACTAGATGAATTTCATTATGTGCATACGAGCTTAATAACATGAGAGTTTTGAATAAATTCCCTTAATTTTTTTGCCACAAAAATAATGTTTTTTTTCCCATAAGAGCCGTTTAAGAATACAATTGATTTAGTCTCCCCTTAGGGCATCCTCCCTATAAGCTTAAGCTTGTGTGCAATTAGCGAGGATAAAGAAGCCTGGTTTTACAATTTGACTATACGACCCAAGGTAGCAGTTGATAGGACTGGTCCAGTCCAGATTATCCACAAAAAGAAAAAAAAAAACACTACCAGTAGATCAAGGCCGCTTCATCTGAAATGCCAAAACTAGAGAAACCCCCGAGATGAAGAAATTTCCATCCACATTAATGATGGAACCATTGTGAAGGTGGCAAAATCAAGAAAGAACAGAACTCGGGGAATTAACACAGGACACCCAACCGGTGATCTCTATAACAAACAGTTTTAAAAATATAAATAAATACATACATGCATGCATTAATATATACATATGCACATACGTACATGCATATATCCATTCCAAAACAATAAAATATGGATAGTAGATGAACCCACCTCCCGCAATCTCATCTGCAATTTCTGTTCAAAGTTATGTGATAACATATGCATGTCTAAACTTCATCTACCTGAGCTTAATGGTGTGATTGCATAAAGGAGAAACCACTAAAACATGGACTGCTTCAAGTTATATACATCTCCCACCCAGCATACACAACAGAACAACTCTAGAGAGAGAGAGAGAGAGAGAGAGTTGATACAACTGAATTTTAACTGAACCTCACTTCCATAGAACCCCATGCACACACACTACAGTAGTCTTTAAACTGAAATAAACTCAGGGAAGTAATCGCCATAGGAAAAACAGGACTTGTACTTTGCCCCAAGGTTTGGTGAGGGTTCATATTAGAAGTTAGATTCCATTCCATGAGAGGTCCTTCGACACACCCATGAACATCAACCACCTTTTAAACACTGCAATATATCGAGGCCAGGCATTCACACGTCTCCCACTTATCAATGCCTACAACAAATATTCATTAACTGCACTACAAGGGAGACACTTTTTCAACATTCCACTAGTTAAGTGGTTTACAATCGCTAAACAGTGGGTAGCTGATACCATACCCTGACCATTCCTATGTGTCCTTAAAAGATTTCTCAAAAACCTCTTCAATCATATTGAACATGGGAAAGAAATATCCCACTCTTCATAAAACCGGTCTCCAAACTTCAAAATTGCAAGGCTCCTATTATTTAGCCTGAAACTGTTGCTTATGGTCAGCATCGGTCCCCAAATCAACTGAACCAAAGGAATCAACCCTCTGACTTCCCCAAATCAACTGGATCACAGGAATCAACCCTGTCACTCTGATACTCGTATGATGTGCATGAGTCATCTTGGATATCATGATCCTCCCCATTATAGCTTGAAATCTTACCTGAAAGCTGAAATACAGAATCAGGGCCGCAATCACTAATGAAATTCTTTATATGAGCTTCAGAGATATCATCTATATCTCCCTCGTCCTCTTCACCTTTTAAATTCCTACAATTCACAAAGTCGGCATCATTTTTACAAGTATCTATCTCATCCTCATTTTCAGTGCCTTCAACGAAATCCTCTTCATGATTCTCCTGATTATAAGCAAGAGCATTTTGATCAACCAGAGACTCAACTACAGAGTCATCGTCTTCCTCTGTCATTTCAAGTTCACTTCTTTGCCACTCATCATTGTCACTGTCAATGTTTAGAGCATCAAATCTGTTCTGCTCAGCACGTTTCTGAAGCATGAAAACATTGAAATAATAACTGACAAGATCCTCCCTTTTTTGGGTTGGGAAAATGGATGAGAGATGGTTCCAAAAGTTCTTACCCAATGAAGCTGGGTTCGAGAGGACAACCTCAAGGAATGCTTGCTCTTCCTCTCCACTCCATTTATTTGCAACCTCCTCTCCCATGTCACAAAATCCCAACTCTTCAAATATCTTCTGCCCAAGGTTTTCCTTTAGTTTCTCTCTTGCTTCCATGACGTGCTGCCTCACACATCTGACAGAACCCCCATCAAGACAGTTACAGTTGTTTCTGGCTCCCCCACCTATGCTGCAATTGTATTCAGGTGATTCCATGTCAGGCATGGGTATTACACAAGTACGCATCAGCTTCTTCCCATAATCGTCGTTATCCTTGAGGCACAAATTTGAAGAATGTGCAAACGTAACATGTGAATCTGAATTATTTAAATAATCAAAAGTTTTCTTGAAATCCTGTGGAGCCCACTCTGGAACATCAGCCTGATGATCTGGGCCAACGGGAACCAGTTTTCTAGGAGGATGATCCAGCAGAGTTGAATAGATGTCATCAGAGTGAACTAGTGTCCTTACTCGGTGGTCAAGTTCAAAGTAATTTGGAAAGAAGGATAAATAGACTGCTTCGTCTAACTCGGCATATTTGTGAATAGCATTGCTGCTGACCCACAGATAGCTGGAAATGCTGCCAGAAGCACTGGCTCCAGACTCCTTGTTGGCCCCATTCAGATCTTCATTAAACAAGTCACTTGCAATTCTTCCTTCATCTTCAGATTTAGTAAAGCTGTTCTCACCTTCACCATCTTCATATCAGAATTAGTCAGCTAGAAAGGGAAATTGAAGATTGAATATCTAGAGTTTTATTCTGATCAGGATGTATCCAAATCCAAGGAGAAGTTATGGATGAACAAATGCAATTACTGTTCAACCCTATAGCTAATATGTTAACCTCACTAAAATGTTTTCATGCATTCAAAATTACATATTTCCAATAGTCAATAACATTTACAGTGATCAGTCTAATTGATAGTATGGCCTAGAACAAAACTACAAAATGAATTGGCAAATATACACAATCAAAAGCCACATCCAGCCGTCCAAGATCACTAAGAGATAGAAATGCTAAAAATGCACTTGACCCAAAATTGCTACAAATGATAATCACTCAATGCATAACTCTCAGATGGTCTGAATATATACACTATAAGGCGATTCCCCAGAGCATGTCTATAAGCCTTATTTTATTCATCCACTGGGGTCAATTCCCAAATCATGTCTAATAAGAAGTGATAAAGAATGGAAGGTGCAAATATTGCATCATATGCTCCACAGTAATAGCAAGACCGATAAATGACTAGAAAAACCTGCTTCCTTAATTATACCTCCATCTTACATTAACAGAATTCAACTATTTATTACCTGAATGAGGTTTCGGCATAGCGTTGTAACAAGGAAAAACATCCACAGTTGGAGATTGCTGAGCTGTGCACTTCTGTTGTCTCAGGTGTTTAAAAGCACCCGCACCCTCAACCTCACCCTCACCCTCACCCTCATAGGACTCCTCACGAAAAGGCCGTTTGCAAACCATTTATACCTGCCAAATAGGACACGTATTGAAGAAAGAGGTATACATGCATTAAAGAAACAGTACTCGAGAGCTGCAGTTTCCATGAAAAAACAAAAAACAGCAGACTATGATTTTGAAAAGAAACAAAAACTACAGAAAAAAACAGTTTTATGGGACTTTTTAAAAATTCAATTCAGCAATCAATATGAAGTAATACAACACAAACTTATCGGATCTAATACCCAAAAGATAAGTAGAAAGTATTTTTAAGAATTTGACGACAAATTCACCATGTCTCCTATGCTGGTTTCTTTTCTCTACTTAACTCAACAAAGCCTTATTCCAACTATTTGCGGTCTGTTACATGGATCTTGTTTCGCCATTCTACTTCATTTAAGACCCTTTTCTCAGTTAGACCACCCATGCCTGAGCAAATCATACCACGTACTCGTGTCAAATAATACATAAGACAAAAGAATCTCTTACTACAAACCCCTGTGCCCCAATGGTGATTAAAAACAGCTAGTTTCAATTAAAAGGAAATTCATCTCTTCTTAGTCCTAAAACCTTTTCATGGCCTTGAACACAGTTGTGTATTCCAGAATGCAGCCTCTGTGAAAAGGATTGTCGTAGTCATTATCATCATCATCACATTTGAAAAAGGAATCTTACTAATATGCTGAGGGTTAGTATAAACAGAGGTGGCGACTAATTAACCCCTAACATTCTCAAATGCACTAGCAGTTTTGTTCTAGCATAAGTGCACACATGCGGAAAGTCTTAGAACCGACAACAGCCACATTTTTTTTGTCTTCAACATTATAACAAAAATAGGCCGCTGGATTCCTTGTTAATGTGAACCGAGATACATCTTTTCAGTCCTAAAATAAAATTTCAACATTTCTCACATTCCCTGTCGGGGAAGTGAGTCTTGAACCATGACATCGCCTTTGGATAACGCATGGATGGCCACTGGGCTAAACCCAGTTGGTTTGGTCAGAGAAACAAGTTAAAAACTACGTAATGTGGGAAATTTAATATTAAAAGACACGGGTAGGATAAAAAAATCAATCAACTACCGTGTTCAAAATAATAAACTCCGACCATCCAATCTAAAAAAACACGTGACACTAATAGTTGAACACCCAAACATTCAGAAACTCCAGCAACAGCAATCATCAAATGGTAAAAAAAAAAATTCAGTCAAAATAATGAAATTATAAAACAGTGATTATAATTTATACATGATGAGCTACAGAAATTCAGGACCTAGTGTTTACCTCGAAAAATTCCGTCGAGCACAGGATGATAAAAAGACTATGAGATGATGCGATCAAATATTAATTTTAGGAAACCCAACTTCTAGATCCTTAATTCGGAAGAACAATAATACCGATTTACGATCAATAAAAAGACACCAACAATGAGTTAGAAAATGAAAACTTATTTCAAATCCTCAACTCAATATTTACAAATATGAACAAAAATAGGACCGATCTCATCAGAGGTTTGGAAATTTATGGAAATCTTAGAACCCTAAACCTAGAATCAAATTTTGGGCACGGCAAGCGGTGAAAGTGATATCAATCGAAAGAGGAAAGACAGAATTGAACGAGGAAATGTTTTATTTGAAGATCAAAAGAAGGGATTGGAGCGAATCTGGATAGAGATGGGAAGAATCAATTGGGGGAAAATAGACCACATTGGCTTGTTAGGTCTCGATTTTTATCTTGTTCGGTGATCCGAGGTTAGGAACGAGGTCGTGTTTGACTGTAATTACTAAAAGAGACTTGTGTTTCGCTTGTTATTACAAAATATGCCACCACTTTATGAGACTGAATTGCATGGAGCAACGTTTGATTACTAATGATTGGTAGCCATTTTTGAGAAATAAATAGATTTTGATTTTTTATTTTATATCGTTGATAAAAAAAAGTTACTCCTTCCATCCCAAAATGATAGTCTATTTTGGGCATTCTAACTTTTTTAAAAATATTATTTTATTATTTTAAAATTATTTAAATTTTTCATATTGCCCTCATTTAATTATAAATTATGTTCACATTAGGTGTAATAAAGGATAGTTTTGAAAATTTATAAATTAAAAGTACGTTAATTTTTCAATGAAACTCTTAAAATGAATAGTGATAAAAGACTCTTAAAATAAGACGGATGGAGTATTTTAAATACTATTTCTTGTCAAATGATTGGCCTACATGCCCTTCCCTCTTATTTCGATATAACTTTTTAAATAAAAAAAAATTATTTGATAAAATAGTCACTTTATATTATTATTTGATTTGAAATAATTATCTTTCACAAATTCAAAAAATTAGTGTAATTTTCTTACATATCACCATTTGATTTGAAGTGATGGCCTCTTACAAGTTTTAGCACTTTTTTTAAATTATAATTTTTTTTTCTAAAATTCAAGATAAAACATAGAATTTGTGAGGGATAGTCACTCCATGTCATGGTTTTAAACAATAACTGTTACGTATCGATTTTTTTGACTCTTTGATATCGTTATAGACCTATATATCGGTCTGATCAAAATTTATAACAGTATCGACCAATAACGTTATGGACTATGACTGGACCATTATGACCGTTATGGCTATTATAAGGCAGTTACGATTGTTTTGAGTTCTTTTTTTTTTTCAAATTTTAATTTTTTTTTCAAATTATTTTAATTTTTATTATTATAAAATTTATATACAAGAGATATACTTAAAAAAATAATCTAAAAAAAACTGAAATAGGTTATAAATACATTTGGCCAATATGACCTCAAAAGAGCCTCTTGGCCCCAAAATTTTTTTAAATGTTTTTTTATTCTATAACTAATCACATTAAATTAATTTTTGTTATTACTTGTTGTAATGTTACCCAAATTAAATTATACTTGTTATTAGTTTAACTTTGAAAAAATTATATAAAATAATAAATATTTTATTGGGTGTTATTTATAAGAAAAATATTTTTTTAATGTTGAAAAATTTAAAAATAGTAGTAAAAAATATTAATATGTGATAAATTATAATCAAGACATGCGTATATGTGATTTTTAAGAGATTTGTTAATGTTCGAAAATAATTTATGGTTGTGGTTTCCGATTTCCGTTACGAATGACTCGATACCGTTATACTGTGACCGCGACCGCTTTGTATCCTAAGACCGCAATTAAAATCCATGTTCCACATTAGATAATAATATAGAGTGACCATTTTACTGAATAATTTTTCAATTTGACGTGGATAACATGAAGTGACATTTGTGAAGTTATTCACTGTAGTGTGACTATCACTCTACATCACCATTCAATTTGGAGTGACAACCTCTCATAAATTATAGAAAAGTTTTTTCCCTAAAATTCAAGGTAAAAGATAAAGTATATGGAAAAAAGTTTGATCACTTTGAAAAGAAACGACTAATTTTTTAGTCTAACAACTATATTCTTCAAAGACCTATAAATAAAGATTTTTTTATATTTATTACCAATGATTCTTGTACTTTAACTTCTATCTTTCAATATTGACTTTAGATCTCATTAATTACAATATCTTGATCTAAAAGTTCTTCTAATCTTTAGATCTCATCAATTACAAAATCTTGATCTAAAAGTTCTTCTAATCTCAAATACTCCGAACTTTGCTCTAGAAGAGAATAATCATTAGTATCTTCTTGTATTTCTCATTACTGTGAGATTTAAGGAGAAATGTTACTCTTGTGAGACAAAATGAAATTTTGTTATAAAAAAGAATGGAGAGCTTTTTATTGTAAAAGCAATGAGCTTGAGTTGATGATGTAAGAAATTTTTCAAAAAACAAGTATTTAACAATGTTTCGTACTTTTATAATTTTTTCGAATAATGCAAGTAAAACACAAAGTATGTAAAAAAGTAAAGAAGAAAAAATAAGCTTTTACAAGAGTAAAATAATAGAGTGAGAAAAGTGTTGCACAACATTTTTCTTTGAGGAAAAAAGGGTCAAAATTTTATGTGAAACGAAACAGAAACATAAAGAAAATGCTCCAGAATTTTGAATAACTGTTTTTTGATTGCTTAGCACTTCACAAACACAGCCAGATATATAGTCATATATATATATATATAGATATATACAAGACATATCTGCATTGCTTCTATTTATCCTTCTAGCCGTTGAGTCCTAGACGATGAATGAAATATACTTTGGATGTTTGAAGTGCAACCCTTTATAATAGCATCATATATATGCAAACAAAACATGCCACATAACCTCATCTTACATAAAGCAATAAATCTAAAACTAGTAGGAAATTCAATCGGGTGATCAGGGATCACACTTCGGTGTATCCTTATTTCTATATACAACACATCTGTCTCTCCAGCAGTTGATATATGATGCAGCTGTTTTTGGCTCGTCATGGAATCGCCCGTCACTGTGTACCTGAAAAGAACTGAAATATAAAAGCCACCGGGAAAGGTTCCAGTGGTAACTTCTCCGATGGTAAAATTAGTTTCTTGATCTTTTATCAAAGGTTTGGGCCTTCAATAAAAATATAATTCAGATGCAGATCATTTCTACATACCTTCTTCATGGAATTTACAGTATGGAGAAGCGGTTAGTTTGTCTGACAAGCGGTGGATGTCCTGTTCACACTAACTTTCAAAGTTCACGGCTCCCTTTACACGTGTACCTGTAGAACTGGTTTTCAAACCTGTATCTCCTTTTGGCAGGGCTAGGGCTCACCGCCTGTCAGGCTATAGCAATGTAATCATGAGGCTTTCGTCATTCTTTTTGTCTCTTCTTTATTTCATCGTTCTGAGGTCGATATACCGAAGTACACCTCGGTATACCCTTTCCGACCTAATATATAAATCGAACTATCTTTTCAGCATGTGTTTAAGTTGATTAAGTAGAACGTTTTATGACGTATCAGTTACTCCCCCCTGAAGCCTTAGTTCTGTAACATGTATAGAACTTTGGTTTTAGGGTTTTTTCTAAGGGATGACGTGTACAGCCGTTTAAATCATATTTCAAGGGGTTTGTAGTCGTCAGGCATAATTACCACGCGCATTTTCGGCTTTGGGAACTGGAGTAATTAATACCACAGCTGTCCTGTTAATTAATTTGTTTCGAGATTCGAACGGATGTTCACACCGTTCTGTGTGAAGTATTTAATGACAGATCGGGTTTATAAATAATGTGGATGATTTCTTTCGAATTCGTTTTGCATTTTTCCATCATCTCAAACAAGTGAGTAAGTTTCTAAAGAGTTAGTGCGATTTCCGGCAAGCCTGTGATTTTCATTGTTCTAGACAGCGTTTTTTCTTCTTTACCTGGTAATTTCTATTTTCCTTCTCTTCTTTTTCTTTTTTATTATACTTTCACCGATTCTTTCTTCTTTTCCCTTTTTTCATCCTTCGATCATGTCTGACCCAAACGTAGAGGGGATTAGGGTTGAACCTAGGGTTAGTAGTGCAGATGATCCTTTTCCAGTTTTTACTACTTCGTCTTCTCCCTCTTCTGCCGATATTTTAGAGTCTAGTGATGGAGAGGTTAGTGTATCCACTAGAGAAGAGGGAGCGAGTGCCATGACGAAGGGAGTTTTAAAATCGATTATGAAACAATTCAAATTCCCAAAAAACGTAACCTGTAGGATCCCAAAATCGACTGATCGCCCTTCTGATATAAAAAGGGGGGAGATATGTGCTTACCTCGAATGGTTTGAAATGGGCGTCCGTTTTCCCTTCCACCCCCTCCTTATAGAATTTTTTATGTGGTATAATATATGTCCGGCCGAACTCAACGTAAAGCTGGAGGCAACTATTAGCCTTCATAGTCCTAGGTCATTTGAATAAGGTTTAGGTAGATTTGGACCTTATTCGCAATCAGATGGAAATGAAACATCTGAGTATAGAGGGGCTATATTATACATGCTTCGATCAGAGGTTTAGACCTCTGACATCGGTACCTTCTTCCAACAAAACGTGGAAGAAATGGTACTTCTTCGTTGGAGGAGGTTGGGGGCGAGAAGATATGAGTCTTTTTCCTCGGTACTCCAGCCCAAAGGGTGAGTCTTCAGAGGTTGTGAGTTTGATAGTTTCCTATATAAATGCGTTTAACTAATGATGTTTCTGATATGTTGTTTTGCAGATAGAAGGAAGTGGAAAAAAGCAAAGTTTACTCCCGAGATTGAGGAGCGATACCGACGTCTGCTAAAACCAATCCTCCGACCACATTACCTCATCATGTCTCCACAGAATCTGATGACTGCGGGTTTGACCAAGGAGGAGGCTGCTACTATAAAAAAGAGCATTCTGTCAGCTTGCGTCCCTCCTTCCAACAAGACGAAGGCCGGGGATCCACCTGTGGCCCCAGCAACTCAGCCGGCAAAAAAGAAGAGGAGGCTTATATCCCGAGCTAAGCGGGAGGCTTCCCGTCCTTCTGCTTCGACTCCCGAGGAGGTCCCCCAATCCGGGGAGGATACTAGTGCCGACGTCAGGCCGACGACTGAACCATTATGGACTGAAGAGGTCCCAGCCGCTACTGAGGTTCCTCAGCCTACCGAGATGGGGGAGGCGAGGAACAAGGCCCCTGTCCAGCAGTCGGAAAGGCCAGAGAGTGCCAATGCGACCCCTCTTCATCCGTCTGAGGCCTCTTCGGGCACAGAGGCAATAAAATTGGCGTTAAAGGCGGCCCTCCCACCTGAGTTCCCTGGCCAAAGTACCAGAAAAATTTTAGGTGACTTGATGATGGGTTACACTAGGGTAAGTCTTTTTTTTATTTGTTTTTTATTCTGTACCCCGTGTATCTCATTTCTAATCGTCTTCCTCATGTTTGTAGGGTCTTCGGGCCGTAGGTATTTTAATGGATCGTGATGATCAACTTTAGCAACTCGGTGGCCTCAAAGAAGAACTCAAAATAGCTCGGTCCGAGCTAATAACAACCCAGTCAGAGCTACAGGCCACCAAAGCGGTACTTTCGACGGCTCAGCTGGACCTAAAAACTGCCCAAGGGTCTTTGAAGAATGCACAGTCTGAGCTCGAGATCTCCCGAGACAAAGTTAAATCGACCGAAGCACAGTGTGAAGAGCTCAAGAAAGAACTTCGCTTGGCGAAGAAAGGCACAGAGTCCTTGATTCTTCAAAGAACCAAACTCAATGACAGTTTAGCTGAGCTTCAGGGCAAGTTAAAGGAGGCAGAAGCATCCGAGAAAGTGAGGATGGAAGAAGTCAGAGTGGCTACGAAGGAAGCCACCAAAGCCAGTATGATGGAGATCTTAAAGTCTATGGGAAAAGAGCTTTCCAATACGGGTTACCACCTTTGTTTAAAAAGGATTCAACTTGTGTACCCAGATCTGGACATCTCCAGATTAGATGAAGTGGAAGTAGCTCACTCCCGACCTACTTCCTCAGGGTTACCAACTGAAGATGAAGTTTTGGAAGGAGTAGTTCCTCTATCCTCGGTGCCTCCTAAGCAGTAGATTTTTCTTTTTTTCTTTTTTTTTTAGTCAGTTTGTACTTCGATCATTTTGGAAATGAGAAACAACAGTTAAATGTTCGATTTTTGTTTGTTTTACTTAAGTTATGAATGCCTTTGATAATCTATACCGAAGTAGTGTGTTTCAACAAGCAAAAAAACATATGACTATGTTGATTATTGTTTGAATATACACAAAAGATCATGAACCAAGGTAAACATGTCTCTGTTTATAACAAATATGTAAATCTAACCTGGTGCTCTTTGAGGTGGACCAGGTCGGTAAAGGTTTGTGATTTTGAGATCAGGTCTGTAGACCAGTATCTTCACTTGGAGCCATACCTATAGCACTTATGCTAGTAGGGGCTTTTATGTATTTGAGATCAGGTCTGTAGACCAGTATCTCCACTTGGAGCCATACCTATAGCACTTATGCTAGTAGGGGCTTTTATGTATTTAAGATCAGGTCTGTAGACCAGTATCTCCACTTGGAGCCATACCTATAGCACTTACGCTAATAGGGGCTTTGATTTTTGCAACTAGGTCCGTAGACCAGCATCTTTACTTGGAGCCATACCTACAGCACTTATGCTTGTAGGGGCCATTGAGATAGACCGAATTGGTAGACATTTTGTGTTAAGAAGATATATCACCTGAAAGATAGGAATAGTTTTATTGATAGTATTTTCTTAGGTGCTCAATGTTCCACGGTTTGGGAATCGATTTTCCTGCAATATCTTCCAACCAATAAGTCGTAGGTCTGTTAATCTTCACAACTTTGTAAGGTCCTTCCCAGTTTGGGGATAGCTTTCCCATTGTAGGCTCCTTGGTATCAGGGAAGATCCTTCGCAGAACCAAATCACCTAAGTCAAATGCTTTAACTTTTACCTTCTAATTAAAACTTTTGGCCATCCATCGACGACATTCTTCCATTCTAATTACAGCCTGTTCTCTTTTTCCTTCTAATAGGTCGAGGTTCTCGGTTAACTGAAGATGATTAGCTTCCTGGTTGAAAGCTTCTGTTCTCAACGTGGGCATACCGATTTCCACAGGAATGACCGCCTCGGTACCATATGTAAGTGAGAATGGTGTTTCCTGGGTGGAGATTCTCCGTGTTGTCCGATAGGCCCAAAGTACCCCGGGGAGCTCTTCGACCCATTTTCTTTTTGCTCGTTCTAAACTCTTTTTGATGCCACTTAATATAGTCCGATTAGTCACTTCGGCCTGCCCATTTGCCTATGGATGTCCTGGTGAGGAAAAATGATGATTGATATGGAGATCGTCACAGAATTTTCTAAATACTTTTCTTGTAAACTGGGTGCCGTTGTCTGATATGATAGTTCGTGGCACTCCAAACCTGCAAACGATATTTCTCTATGTAAAATTTTTTACATCCACCTCGGTAATGTGAGTCAATGGCTTTGCTTCTGCTCATTTGGAGAAATAATCAATAGCGATCAGCAAATATTTCCTGTTTTGAGGAGCTTTTGGCAAAGGTCCTACTATATCCATCCCCCATTGGGCAAAAGGCCAGGGACTTGCAATGGGCGTAAGCTCCTGTTGTGGTAGATGTTGATATGCAGCGAAACGCTGACATTTGTCACATTTCTTCACGTATTCTCTGGCTTGATTTAGCATACCAGGCCAGTAATAGCCATGGGTTAACGCTCGATATGAGATGGTCCTGCCACCATTATGATTGCCACATATCCCTTCGTGGATCTCGGCTAGCACATACTCTGATTCTTCTGGAGATAAACACCTCAGCAGGGGTTGGGTGTACGACCTTTGGTAGAGTTGCTTATTTAGAATTAGGTACCGAGCTGACCTGATTCGTAGTTTTCGCGCTTGATTTCTGTCATCCAATAGTTGCCCTTCTGTCAAATATCTGAAGATTGGAGCCCTTCAATCCTGAGATTGTTCCGAGGTGTAAACATTTTGAACCTCGTCAATACTGGGGCGATCTCGGGAGGAGATAGATAATTCTGAATCCCCTTTGGTATCGAGATGAGAGGCCATATTTGCTAAGGCATCCGCTCTCGTGTTCTGTCTTCTCTCTATTTTGTGAATACAGAAAGTGATAAATGATTGTTTTAGAGAGTTTACCATGTCAGCATATTTGATCATTCTTTCATCTTTTACTGCGAATTCACCCAGAACTTGGCCCACGACTAATTGTGAATCAGAGAAGGCTTCGAGGTTACGAGCCTCCTGTTCTATGGCCAGTTGCATGCCAAGGATTAACACTTCGTACTCAGCTTCATTGTTTGAAGCTCTGAAACCCAAGGTAACTGCCTTTTCTGAGGTAATACCATCAGGAGATCTGAGGATAATACCAACTCCGGACCCTTTATCAGTTGAAGAACCATCCACATATAGTTGCCATATGGCCATAGTTGGGTTAGCATCTAATTTCTGCTTTAGCGCTGGGGTGAATTCGGCAATAAAATCTGCCAAAGCTTGAGCTTTAATGGCAGTCCGAGGTGTGTATGCTATGTCGAACTCTCCCAGTTCTATTGACCATTTCACAAGAGGACCCGAGGTTTCAGGTTTGTGTAATATGGCTTTTAAGGGGTATGAGGTTGGAACTATAATTGAATGGGATTGAAAATACGGCCTGAGTTTTCTGGCAGATATAATTAGTGCAAAGGCTAGCTTCTTTACCTCAGGATATCGTTTTTCTGACCCCAGAAGTGCTTTACTTACATAGAATATGGGTTTCTGAATCCCTTTCTCCTCTCGAAGTAGCGCAGAGCTTATTGCATTCTCAGATACCGCAAGATATAAGAAAAGCTTTTCTTCTTTCCTTGGTTTGGATAACAGCTCTGGAGATGCCATATACTTTTTAAGCTCCATAAAAGCTTTGTCGCATTCCGAGGTCCATTCCAAGACCTTATTCCCCCGTAGAGCTTTGAAAAATGGAAGACAGCGGTCCGTAGACCTTGAGATGAAGCGATTCAATGCCGCAATCCGACCATTTAATGTCTGTATCTCCTTCCTAGACCTCGGGGGTTCGAGTTCTGCCAAAGCTTTAATTTGGGATGGATCGACTTTGATGCCTCGCTGTGAGACAAGAAAACCCAAAAACTTTCCACGGCTGACCCCAAAGGTACATTTGGATGAATTCAACTTCTTCTTATGCCTGTTCAGGATGTCGAAGGTCTTTTTCAAGTGTTCAACGTGGTCCTCCTTCTGCTGACTCTTGACTAGCATATCATCAATGTAAACCTCCATCGTGTTACCGATCAGAGGTGCAAACATTTTATTGACCAAGCGTTGATACGTAGCTCCGGCGTTTTTGAGGCCGAAATGCATCACTTTATAACAGTACAAACCTCGTTTCGAGATGAAGGAGGTTTTTTCTTGGTTGGGAGGATACATTTGAATCTGGTTGTATCCGGAATATGCATCCATGAAGCTCATCAACTCATAACCAGCAGTCGCGTCAATGAGTTGATCAATTCTCGGAATAGGGAAGCTATCTTTGGGGCAGGCTTTATTAAGATCAGTGTAGTCAACACATACTCGCCATTTCCCATTTTTCTTTTTAACCAGGATAGTGTTAGCAAGCCATTCTGGGTAAAAAAACCTCCCTGATTAGCTTTGCATCAAGTAACCTCTGAACCTCATCATTGATAATCTGATGTCTCTCGGGAGCAAATGTTCGTCTCTTTTGTCGTACGGGGGGGCAATCAGGATTTGTTGTGAGCTTGTGGCAAATACATGACGGATCAATACCTTTCATGTCCTTAGTTTCCCATGCAAAGGCCGATAGCTGAGTGTTCAGAAACTCAATTATCACTTTCTGTTCTGGTGGAGGCAGATTGGCACCCACCTGTAAATAATGCTCTTCTTCCTCTAGACCCACCGAGATCTTAAGTGGTTCTTGGAGTGGTGCAGCCATGCTATCTACACCACGCGGGCTCAAAGGTTCCTCAATCTTGGTAGGACATTCCATACTCTCACGTTGGTCAGAGAGGTCAGAAACCCTGCGTTTCCGAGGTTCCTGTAATTGCTATTGCTGAGTTTTACCTTTGAGCGCGACAACGTGGCATGCCCGAGATGACGATTGGGAACCTCGAATGGTACAGACTTGATCATTCTGTACATATTTGAGGCACTGATGAAGTGTGGATGTGACGGCCCCCATTTGATGTAGCCATGGTCGACCCATGATTACGTTATATGGAGATTGGCAATCCACAATCACATATTCAGATATCATTGTCCTTTGTTCTTCACCGATTCCGATAGTTGTTGGGAAGTCAATACTACCCATAGGAGAACTCAGGTGTCCATCAAAACCAGACATTACTGCCGTGGTGCCTTTGAGGTTAGACACATCGAGATTCATTTTCTGGAAAGGCTCATAAAATAAAATATTAGCGAAGCTGCCCGTGTCCACCAATACTCTAGAAATGTCGAAATTGGCGACACGAAGAGTAATGACGAGCGCATCGGTATGTGGACAGTGTATGCCAGCAAGGTCCAGCTCGGAAAACTGGATTTGTGGTGAGGGTTTCAACCTCTTTTCAAGCGTCATGACTTGAATTGGGATTGGTGCTACCTTTGCTTCTCGAGCATAGCGTTTCCTCGCCCGATTTGAGACACCAGAAAGGGAATTGGTTGCATGGAGGACGAGGATAATGTTAGTATTTAATTGGGGTGGTTGGCTTTGACTTGTCCCGGGAATGGACCCTTGATCTTGTCGTTGTGGCTGAGGCCTAGGGTCCTGCCAAGGTTGTTGGGGTTTCTGATTTTGAGTATTCGTTCCACCTTCTCGTTGAACGAATTCTTTCAGTCGTCCCTTCCGAATTAATTGGTCGATTTCTTGTTGAAGATGTCGACAAAATTCGATAGCATGTCCGTGGTCTCGGTGGAACTCACAGTACTTACTACGATCTCGGTGATCCAGATCACTGTATAATGGCTCCGGACGCTTGAAATTCTCATGCGCCTTGACCTATTGATAAATCTGGGAGATAGAAGCAGTCAAGGGAGGAAATGGCACACTCAGAGGTGCATATGATCTAAAGCGTCCCGAGGTGGGCTGAGTTTGACCTCGGGATATTGTTTTCGTCTCAGGACTCCGTTGTCGTTTGCTGGTATTGCCAGCACTCTGGGTTTGTGACTTTCCCTCCAGTTATGCTTGTTCCTTAGCGAGACGAAGAGATGTTCTGGTATCTTCCAGGTTAATATGATTTCTCGCCCTTTCCATAAGCGATGCCATGTCTACTGGGGGGTTCTTGGTCAAAGAACCGTGAAAACGCCCTGGCCAAAGTCCCGCATGTAAGGCGGCCACCAAAAAGGCTGCACCACAGTCAGTGATCTCATTCAGCTCAGCATTAAATCGAGCAATATAATCCCTGAGTGACTCTCCCTTTCTTTGCTTGATGGATAACAGAAATTCTGGTACCTTTTTGAGTCTCCGGCTTGTTAAAAAGCGATCAAGGAAGCGCCTACTGAGCTCATAGAAATTAGGGACCGAATTGGGAGGGAGGTTGTGGAACCAGCGAAGGGCTGTGCCTTTGAGACTTGTGATGAATGTTCGACACAGAAATGCGTCGGTGGCGCCATGAAGGGCCATCGTGTGTTGATAATTCGAAAGATGGTCACCAGGATCATCCAACCCTTCATAAGGGGTGAACTTGGGAACAATGAATTTGCGAGGGCGTTCCTCAGCTAAGATAGTTGGAGTAAACGGAGTTGTAAACCTACCGAGAAGCTTCGCTATCTCGTCCTGTTGAGGAGGTTGATTTCCTTCTCGAGCAGGAACTGCTTGTCCCATAGAATCCGCCACTTCTTCTGATCTTAGCGGTACTCTGGACGGACTAGAATGCTGAAATCCTGGAATACAGACCTCAAGCCCAATGGGTTGAGGATTGTTTTGACTTGGGATAGCATGTTCGGATTGTCTTTGAAAGGAAGCAGGTGCCGGCTGAAGTGGTGGTCCGGATTGTACCAAATTAGCTCCGGAATTTGCGGGGCTAACAACACAGCCCCTGATATGGTTCATGATATTTGGTGGAGCATTAGGCGTGCCCCCTAGAACGTCATCTCGAACTGGAGCTACACCTGGTGGAGAAAAGGGAAGAGCGCTTGGGCAGCCCTTTTCATAACGTCTCCCTCCAGGGGGATATAATAGGGGATATCCATTTTCGGGAACTCCTGAAGGAGGGAGAACCGATGGATTTTGCGTTAAAGAAGCTAAGACTTGGGATGTGGCTAAGAGCTGAGCTTGAGTCTGATCAGATTGCTTCTGCATCTGAGCTCGAATTTGATCGAGTTGTTGCTGTACAGGATCGGAGGTTGCAACTTCTTCATCCTGAGCCAATGGTTGAGTTGATATTGGTGCAGAGCGACGGTTGGAAGCGATGACTACCAAAACACGGTTGAATGGAAAAAACGAGATAAAGAAGAACGATAAACCTTCCCACAGACGGCGCCAAGCTGATGCAGCTATTTTTGGCTCGTCATGGAATCGCCCGTCACTGTGTACCTGAAAAGAACTAAAATATAAAAGCCATCGGGAAAGGTTCCGGTGGTAACCTCTCTGATGGTGAAATTAGTTTCTTGATCTTTTATCAAAGGTTTGGGCCTTCAATAAAAATATAATTCAGATGCAGATCCTTTCTACATACCTTCTTCATGGAATTTATAGTATGGAGAAGCGGTTAGTTTGTCTGACAAGCGGTGGATGTCCTGTTCACACTAACTTTCAAAGTTCACGGCTCCCTTTACACGTGTACCTGTAGAACTGGTTTTCAAACCTGTATCTCCTTTTGGCAGGGTTAGGGCTCACCGCCTGTCAGGCTATAGCAATGTAATCATGAGGGTTTCATCATTCTTTTTGTCTCTTCTTTATTCCATCGTTCCGAGGTCGGTATACCGAAGTACACCTCGGTATACCCTTTCCGACCTAATATATAAATCGAACTATCTTTTCAGCATGTGTTTAAGTTGATTAAGTAGAACGTTTTATGACGTATCAATATATATATATATATATATATATATATATATATATATATGCTGCTTTAGAAACCAGATTGGTATCTATATATATACTTGCTACTCTGTCCTTCCATGACCTCCCGATAACCAAAGCAGATGAGAAGCGAAATAAAGTGAAAGCTGACTGGAAAGAGTTTTGGTGCTGCTTTGGGGTAGCTAATGACTGCATATCATCCAACCACTGGAACTATTCTTCATTGATGCCACACTGCAGCATTATGTGAGAAAAGATGAACGAACCTTTGTATACAGTGATGATGCACCTCACAGCCCATTCACTGGCGAAGACAAACTATTTGATCTTTCAATGGCAGTTATCTTTGCATGAAGTCAGATAACTGATACGCCATGCCCATCTTAGTGCAGAACCAAGGTTGCTAACCACCAATCAACCTTAATTTACAGGTGTTTTGAAGCAACCGGCCTAGATAAATCTTTGTCTACCTACTGTCATGGTTTTTTGGTGGGTGCATATGTATACAAACCTAAATGAGTAACGAGGACTCGAATAATGAACCATCATTAATTTTAAATCAGCTAAAACATCATGATATTTAGGATTAACCTGAGGTCCCTCCCAACCACATATCAGTCATGCATCAGCTCATTTGCATCCTAATCAGCTAATGCATATTGGGACACGTCAAGCTAATGCTGCATATTTGAGACAACTCATCCATAACATTATCTTTTGCTAAATTTAAAGGTAGCACACCCTCTTCAGACTATACACACACACACACACACACACACACATACAGAATGCTATATTTCGATTAAGCCAATACTTGAAACCATGTTCCTAAAAGCAATAACTGGAAAACATGATCTCATAAAACAGAGATGATTGACTGTCTTGACTCTTATCTAGAAAAACCATAAAGCTCCATCCGTAGACATCATGAAAGAACATTCTTCTCCCACTTAATCAGAGAAATCTAAGTCAACTACACATTCAAAGAAAATTTTAAACTCTAAACATCTTAGAAGAACAACGGCATACCAGGGTAAACCGGGACCATATGTCTGAGATAGCGATTAGCAGCCACACACTGATGCATCAATTGAGTTGAAAGCAAAATCAAGCAAGCGCAATGCAGCACGGCAGAGTGGTTGAATTTCACCTCAATCAAAATGGGTTAGCAATGATAAGTAGTAGATTTCACTTCTATCATCAATCAGCTACCAAACTCGTGATAAAACATTCTTCCTTGCCAAGGCCAGAATACCATGATCAAAAGATTGCAGAAAAAGCCAAACACAACAAATAACTTAACACTTCCTCACAAGATCAAATGTATTATTGAACTTCTATTTTTAACTTCAAGAAAATGACATGGTTTTTAAAAGATCACAATTTTAAAAAGCATATGAAACCAAAATAAAGAACATATCGTGTTCTAATAAAAACAAGTAACAGACACAAGGAAATATCCTCAAGTACAATGTAAGGCCAAACACAGAGCCTCTTACTCTAACCAAGATGGTACTACAAATAACCCCCCGGCTAGGGAAAAGTAAGAAGCATCATAAACCGGTTGAAAAGAATAATAAAGAATCTGACTGACTGCCTCAAAACTATAGTTTTTTGCTTCCAAACAAAAGCCACTTGATTGAGTTTTATGCCACAGCAGGCATGTCCTTGAGCCATGCATCCAGAGGCTTACCAATTGAGTACACGATGAAACCAATCTCCCTCAGCTTCTCCACATTCATAATGTTCCTACCATCAAAAATAAAAGCAGGTTTCTGCATGTTATCATAGATCCTCTGGTAATCAAGAGTCTTGAACTCATCCCACTCAGTAAGAATGCAAACACCATGGGCCTCCTTTGTTGCTTCATAGGCATCCCATACCACACTCACTTGCTTCACAGTGGTGGGACTCATTGGCTGGAGATGAAGGGGATGGTCCCAATCAAACTTGTTCATTGTGAGGTCCCTCTGGATCTGGTCCTCAGTGACCTGCGGATCATAAATGCTCAACCGGGCCTTGTCTCCCAAAAGCCCCTTGCACACATCAATAGCTGGGGTCTCCCTTGTGTCACCTGTATCCTTCTTGAAGGCAAACCCTAGAATGGCAACTTTCTTATTTGAAACCGTGTTAAACATAGAGGAAACGACACGATTTACAAAACGGTTTTTCTGATAATCATTAATTTTGATAACTTGCTTCCAGTATTCCGCCACCTCTGGAAGGCCATTGCACTCACAAATATAAACCAGGTTCAAAATATCTTTCTGGAAGCAAGACCCACCAAAACCAACACTAGCATTCAAGAACTTGGGCCCAATCCTTGTGTCCTTACCAACAGCATAGGACACCTCTGTGACATCGGCTCCAGTGGCCTCACAGAGAGCTGACATGGCATTAACAGATGAAATCCTCTGGGCCAAGAAGGCATTGGCAGCAAGCTTTGAGAGCTCTGCAGACCATAGATTGGTGGATAAGATTCGGTCTGCGGGAACCCAATGGGCATAAACATCCTTCAATGCTTGGATTGCCTTCTGGCCTTCTGGGGTCTCCCGGCCTCCAATAAGGACCCTATCAGGGTTAAAAAGATCTTGGATTGCAGTCCCCTCTGCAAGGAATTCTGGGTTTGAGAGAATTTGGAAGTTGATTCCCTTGCTGTTATGGGTCAGAATTTTCTCTATAGCCTCAGCTGTTTTGACAGGAACTGTTGATTTCTCAACTACTATTTTGTCGGATTTTGATACATCCGCAATCATGCGGGCTGCACTCTCCCAGTATGTCAGATCTGCAGCTTTTCCTGCTCCAAGGCCCCTTGTCTTGGTTGGGGTGTTGACAGAAACAAAGACGATATCAGCCTCAAATACATGTTTCTCCACGTCAGTGCTGAAGAAGAGGTTCTTGCCTCGGCACTGCTTCACCACATCATCAAGGCCTGGCTCATAGATGGGGAGTTGGTCACTGTTCCAGGCTGTGATCCTAGATACAGAAATGTCAACTACTGCCACTTCAATGGATGGGCACTTGAGTGCTATCACTGCCATGGTTGGGCCCCCAACGTACCCAGCTCCGATGCAGCAAATCTTCACCATTTTCCTTCTCTTTCTATAACCAGAACAAAGAGAAATTCTCAATCAGGAAAACACAGTATCACAGAGCACCCCAAGTTGATGCAGCCCTAGGGTTCCTCAAATGCTAAAAAAAGAGTTTGGAGAACCTTATTTATGGAAAAATAAACTACCAAACAACAAAATAAGCTAATCCAAACAGAAAATAATGAGCAAGTAAAATTAAGCTGTAAATATTATGAAATGTTCATTCATTAAATAATTTAAACCAATAAGTAGTGTACTGAAAAGGTTTTAAAAACAAAGAAAGAAAATTAAAACTGAATTCACAAACAATATCCAATGAATGGGAAAGTGAAGAGAGGGAGTGTGGCAATGAAATTGGATAACTAAGGATAAGGAGAAGAAGAAAAAGAAAAGCAGCAGCAAAGAAAAGAACATGAAGAGAAGAAGAAGAAACTTGTGACATGGAGAGAAAGAGAGAGGACAGCAGCTATAGTTTTTTTATCTTTTCCCCCAACAATTTTTCAGCCCCCTTCCATGTTAGATTAGATGGAATCATCTCATTAGTTTCCAACACCATGGCACTAAAATCACTTAAGTTGACACATGCATTTCATCTGACCACGTAAGTGATGTGGACACCCACACATCATAAGGCTAATAAAACCAAATTTAAATAACTAAATCAACAAAACAGAAAAATAAAATAAATCACCACCAACGTGTTTTTTTTTAATCAGTACCAAAGTTTTTTTTTGTTCATTTGGGGAACTCAATTTATGGGATGTATGCAAAGTATACAATTTAGTGCCATCTCATATCATGCATTACTCTAATATTAACAGCAACACAATGCCAATGGAAGCTTTATTTTTCCAAAGCCTTTTCCCAGATCTACATTCCTGATGTACCGTAAGCTGCTTTGGAATAACCAGAAAAATGTTTTTTTTTCTTAACAACGCCAAGAAAAATAGGGAATAAAAAAGAGAAGTACATGCAAATTTATCCATTGAATTTGCAAAAAGAATTTGACAAAGAATCAGAGAATTAGTTCATACACCCCATAAAGCTAGATTCAATCTTACAAGAGGAGACACAATTTCAGTGTGCATCAAACGAACAGAAAAATAGGAGTCTCCTTCATAGACATTCAGTTAAGTTGAAACAAAACAAAAATATAGGATGGTTATAATATTTGATTCCAATCCAAAAAAAAAAAAAAAGGCAGAGCAGCCAAGAAAAACGAGGAATGACAACAACTATAGCAAATATATAATTGAAATTTTTTTTATTGATTAGCGTCAGATCCTAGTCTACGCAACAGAGTGAAATTAATTCATTGGAAATAATTTTTACAAAACTATAATTGAAATGAGAGGCACTAGAAGCTACCCGTACGTGTGAATTAATTATCATAACTTCAACCAGATCTATAACAGAAGTGCCTGAATTACAGTTCCACACTGACTGATGAACAGTAAATGAGCTAAATTCTGAGGAAGTCCCACAGATTTCCAGATCGCGAACTAATTTGTGCAAGTGTTAACAGATCTAAATATTCTAAACCAAAAGCAACAAAACATATTGATTCAAACCATGAATAGAATACTAAAACACATATTAAACAGAGAATTGAACGAAAAAATTATATTTTCCCCAAACAATCGGTAAACATTACCAAAAAGATTAAACATTTGAAACAAAGCCTATATAATACATATAACGAATCAAGAGCAATGAAGTTGAAAGTTGGGATCAAACTGACCTCGTGGATCGCTCCTGAGAGAGAATGTAGAGAGAGAAATTAGAGAGGTGATCAGATTCAGGGGAGCTACTTGGTACATGGAAACAAGGAGAGCGGGCACCTCGTTAAATATCCGTTGCATATCCGAGATCTACCCTTCAGATTTTCACAAAAGACCACAAATATCCTCTCTTTTTTTACAGTTGATGTGGAAAGCTCAACACCTTACCAACGTGCTGTTTGGCAAATGGATGGCCGCGGGGGTAAAAATGTGAAAACACCGTTTTCAGAAACGTTCAATTATAGAAGCGAATTGTCAAAAATACCCATATATATATGCTGCGAAAGTGGAATTAAAAAAAAAAATTTCACATATAATAAATAAATATATAAATTGGACAACTGAAAGCGGTAGTCAAAGTAGAGGCTTTATTCTACGCGTTTTCAGGCTCACGCAGAGTCACGACGTCGTACCTTCCTGGACGTTGCCTGCCGGTGCTTTTTAAGCTTTGTTTCATCTGTGAATTTGATGTGTAAAAAAAATATGATAAAGAAATTTATATTTTTTACTAAAATAAAATTAAAAATTAAATTGTTATTTGTTTGAATTTACATAGGAAAAATAAAATAAAAAATGAAAAAATTATTTCCCACCGTCTACTGACAGAAAACCCGATTAAAACCGGAAGGAATAGATTAAAAACATATTTACTCTTAGACATTATTTTGCATAAAGTGATTGTTTTCATACTCAATTTGCTTTTTAATGCTTGATAGCCAAAGCTATGACCCCTTTTATCAATGCAAAACTAATATAATTAAATTTGAATTTAACCATTCAATTCAAAGGACATAATTGTAAATGGAAATTATGATTGTAATTAATAATTATTTATTTGGATAAAAAATTTCATGTTTGAAACATATATTACTCTACATTGTTGATTTCTTTTTTACAATTAGGACAACAATCACAAAAATGGAAAATAAGCTATTTCATTTAAATTTCCAATCAATTCATTCGCATTTATTCTAAATTGAAAGATTTCAAACTTTCATAGAGAGAAGCCAATATTTTTTTCAAAAAACTCCTACTCCAAGAGTCACTTACTTATCAAAAGAAGAAAAAAAAAACATTTTTATCATGTTTATTGGTTGCACCAGAGAGGATTTAATATATAATTTAGATAGTTTTGTAAAACACAGCTAATATTTAGGAGGCATGGATAAATAAAAAATTTTCCATGAGACAAATAGTGTGATCTGGGCATATTTGGTTGAAATTAAAATGACCATCACATCAAAATTAAATTTGGGGTCATGGAGAGGCATTCAATTACACATCACTATTGGACTTTATTTCATCAGACCCCTTCAAGATGGGATGTCCTTTGCAGTTAGCACCACACATAACATGAGAATATATATGTATGTGTGTATAAATGCGTGTGTGTGTGTGTGTGTATATATATATATATATATATAGCTTAAATCACTAGTTTAGTTTTGATGGTAAAAGTTCAGCTAAAAACAGCACAAGACTAGAAGGTGTAGTCAAATCATGAGGTAAAATCCAAGATTTTCATTAATCAAAGGCATGTTGTGTGACACTAAAAAAACATTTCTGGTGAGTCTAAAGGGGAGACTTCAAAACTAAGAATAAAGTTGCTTGTGGACTCAAAAAGACTGTTGATTGAGTTCGAAGTCATGTTTCAATAATAACACCTTTTAAAAAAATAGACTGGAAGAAGAAACCAAGCTAATTGATCACTGCAATGATGATTTCTACATTAATATATGCCCACTGCTTCCGCAACAAAAGAAATTACTAAATTCAAGAGGACAAAGCCATATTCATCTTGTTCTGCTCCTATCTATCTTGAGTATTTTAAGATTATTTCATGGGTAGTTGTTGTGTCTCGGTTTCTTCAAGTCTCAAGAGGTAATCTCCTTGCTATTGACTTTGATTAGAAGACCTTTTTTGTGGAAAAAGATTGGTTTTCTAAGACAAAAGTAATATTTGTCACCTGTATTACCATTTTGTACCACTCCCTGTTTGAATGTTTGTGATTGGTTCCTTATTTTGAAAAGATCATTTAGGAGAATCATATCATGTAACGAGTTTGAGCTCGATTAGCAAAATAAATTTGTCAAATTTAAACGCATTTTGAAACTTGTTAATACTTTGAGCTCAACTTGAACTCGCCTCAACAAGTTAATAAGTAGTTTAATACTATATAATACATCAAGCTACTCAGCAATCGAAGCTTGTTTAAGATTGATTCAAGAAATAAATAAATCAAGCGTGATCACAATTTCAAACTCGAATCATTTTAACAAGCGAAACTTAAACAATCCTTGGCTCAACCCAATTCATTTGCGGTCCTAACCATGCTTATACAACTGGTGGTACAAAAAGGGAAAGAAAAACTGGTTATATATAGTAATGCTCTCTTGAGTTTAGTGTCTCTTTTATTTTGAGTCCATGTGCAGTGCTTGAATTTAAAAAGGTTGCATTTGGTTTGGGAAGAAGGAAGATCATTCGGCTGAATGGAAGTTTCTTCTTATTCACTTCATAGGAACACTTCAACTTTCTGCAGCCTTTTTTTTTCTATCTGAATACACCAATGGGAGAGGAGAGAATTTCTACAAGTATGTGTGCATGCAATGAGTTTCGAATTTGAGATGCGTTTGTGGAAGAAGAAGGCTTCGCCATCTCAGATGATGGGACCTAAATGCCAACTTTCTGCTGCTTTTGGTAGATATTTTAAGGGGAAAAACGAGCCACTAGCCTTGGGTTGTAGAAAAGAAAGAAATTCAAGCATGAAGGAAATGATTTTCTGCTTTCCTTTCAATTTTGCAGTAAATATAAAAAAAGAAAAAAGACACTTGTTATTCAAGTTTCTGCTACCATTGATCTATACAGCAAATAATCAAATTTAAATCCTTTGCCTGCATTTGTGCTCAATTTTTGTCAACCACACCCATTATGCAGTGGAGAAGTACAAATTTGGTTAACCAAACTAGCAAAATCTTGTCCTTCCTTCTCTCATCAGTTCTTTGGAGATGATTCTCATCTTTTTTTCTTGAAGGATCTATAGAAAATCAAGAGTTCTGTTTAGCAAAGAATCCAAGAAGGCCACATCTGATGAGGTTGATTCCAACTTCAAACAGGCAAAAACTTTGCATGTATATATATATATATATATATATATATATATATATATACACACACACATATATATAATGCAGAGTTTTAGCCAATTGGAAGGGTGAAAGGAGAATTTCCTCTACTAGCTGAAAAAAGAGGGGAAAAAAACTTGTTAGATCGGGTGTTCCAAGATGTAAAGTAGGCATTTTTCCATTCATACCACTATATCATATTATCATCCACTTGGAATATGCAGTACGAGGATATCGGATAAAAAGGGCTAGTGGGTCACCTTCAAATAGGGCTATGCTTGCTTTCTGTGTTGCTTGATTACTCATGTCATTGAGTGAAGCTAATTTCTTTGCTTTCAGCTCCGCACCAAATCATACCAGAAGTGCATATCCTACACTAATGTTGTGGTGAAAATGTCAATTAGTTCGATCAGATGGCCAAAGGTTGCTTCTAGTCATGTTCCTGCAAAACGAAAAAATCATAAGATCACCGGAGAGGCTCGGTAATGGCCACTCCGACGATGAAGTCAGAGAATATGAAGATGATAAGCTTGATTGTAATGTCAGTAATGGATTGGGCCTAGTGTTATAACTTACCTTGTACCCCTTTTATAAGTGCATAATTGCCTTCTCGATAAGATCTTCAAGAGCAAATCTTGGGATCTTCATTCGGAAGGGATAGGCGTGAAATAACACTTTTCTTTTAATTTACATCTGAAAGTTAGGCTCTGTTTGTCTGATGCTGAGAACTAAGCAAGTAGCTTTAATGACTAAAATAGTTTCAGAAGATCTAGTGTAAGATTTGCAGTTGTTACGGGGTACTCATTGTTGTTTCTCGATCAGTGGTTAGGACTGTACGCGACTTGGTGTTCACGTGTCTCGTTCCTAACAGTAGAACTATTTCTGGGTATATCCACTAATATATTTTATTATAAGATGGTCATTTTTGTCACTCGTAAAGATCTGATTTTTGCGATTTTATTATTACATAAAAGTCTCGCAATCACATGATGCATGTACATAATTTACACGCACTAATAGAATCTTAAAGAGCTAATTTATGCAAGTGACTTTAAAATTCCTCCCTATAGTAGCCTATTTCATTAAGTAGGGAAAAAAATACCAGCCTTTTTCTTTAAATAATGTGTACAATAATACCTCAAAAGCAACCTATTGCAAGAAACCATGAAGTGTTGAACCAACTTACTTGAAGACATATAAATGCACATAAAAAGAATGAACTCCTTTAGAATGACTTGCTCACAGCCTTGGCATCTTCAAAGAGAACACCCACCTTTACCATATTAAGTCCTATGTCCCTTCCAAACAGGGGCCCCTCCAGAGCTGCCAGCACTTCCACAAGATCGATCAAGGCACCATTTATTCCTTGCAAATGAATGACACAATGGCTTCTTTGCATTATTCTGACTAAGAATTATGGAGCCATTGTTAGGGATTGTTGGTTATTTGTTAGTAATATACACATTGGCTTCTTCAAAAAATTAGGGTATATTACTATTATAAGTTCGAATTTATATTAATTAAGGTATTTTAATTAGTTGATACTTTATGAACTGTAACCTCTCTCTCTCTCCAGCCAAAAAAAAAAAAAACTCTCCTTACATATACTCTCAATCTTTCTTAATGAGATCTCCCTTTGAGGGAGATCTCTTACTTCATTCCATCTCTCTCATCGTGAGAGAGTTTTTCTCCTGCTCCATGTTTTTAGATTTCGTGAATCTATAGGAGTTTTTTTTTCAATTATTTATTATGTTTGTTTTGTTTTCATTTCTTCTTTTTCCTTTGAGTTTCGTTGCATTACGATGGATGAAATGATAAAAGTTTTTGTTTTTATTAACTTTTTGTGTGAAATTTTCAATTGATCGAACTAACTATACGAGGAATAACTAGTATGGTTCGTAATTGTGTCCTTCTTCGTCATTAAGATAAATTCCATCACGCACGTTTAGGCTCTTAAAAAAGAATTCTTAGGTCATATTGATATAGTTGGTGTCGGTGTGTCTTTGTTAGTTCATGACGATTGAATTTAATAAATTAGTCAAATTTAATTGTCCAAGTACTTGCAATTTGATATACCACAAACAGACACACCAATCACTTTGAGACACGTGTGCCCACTGAGTTAAAAAATCTCGATCCTACAGAGCTGACAATTTCGATCATACAGAACAGCCACAAGCCTTCAGGGTATTCTCATATATGTCTATCATACAGAGCAGCCACAAGCCTTCAGGGCATTCTTATTTATATATCATTCAGAGCCGATAAACTCGGTCATACAGTACAGATGAAGCCTTCAAGGTATTCTCATATATACATCTTCCAGACCTTCCGTTCTGGACAATATTTATTCAACACTTCATATGGATCTAATCTTATGGTTTCCTTAACAACTGTCAAGCGGGGAATAAGGAAACGGTCTTCAATGCGGAAACTACTATTTATTATTATCTCCATCTACGACTCAAGGATCCAGAAGGTAACTACAATCTCCGATGATCATATCCCTATATTCATGGCATCGAATCCTAATTAACTTAGGAAAGCCACGGCTTATATATTAAACCCTAGAGGTACGCTTTTACTTTCATGCTCATTCTTTGACTTTCAATACGGTCTTTCAATTCCCTTACTTACTTAAGCATCGGAGCGGCTACCGCCGGAGCCAATCCGGTGGTCCTCTGATCATTTCTCTGAGTGTTCTACAGGTCACGGAGCCCTCACGTGTTGCGAGTCAAAAAGTGCAGCATCAGTTTGGCGCCGTCTGTGGGAAACGACTAATCTCCAAAGTGCTCTACTCATAAAACTCATCTTTTTTCCCACCGAAAAACCATGGCACCAAATCTCCGACCACGACAGAATGCTCAGAATACGCAAAACACTCAACGTCAGCCGCCTGCTCCCCGCACAAGGGGGCCAGCGGCCAATCCCATGCGACAAGAGATCGAAGCCATAAAACGACACAATGAACTGGTGCAGGAACAGCTGCTTACCATCACTAGAACGCTGGCGACACTTACACAGAACCAAGCGACGGGTTCTCCTAGCCCGCCGATCAACTTCGCTGCAGGGACGCAACCTCCTGTTGCTACAGAGAACGCCGAACCCCATGCGCAGGCTCCAACTAACCTGCCTGGGCACCCCTCCGGCGTTGCTCGCGCTGGTCGAGATCCACAGCCATCAACGGTTCCTGGCTGGGGAACATCCGCTTTCATTCCCGACGTGCATTACCGAAGCACTACTCGAGCCCCAACTCCTAGGGTTTCGGAAGCACCGCAGGAACCTTATCATGCAGCACCAGTCCCTCCGGTTCGGATTCCTCCTCCGTCCGAAGGGCGTAATCAACCCTACTACCCTGAAGCCGAGGCTGTCAGACAGGGTTCACAAGATGTCAGAGTCAAAGACCCGCGGAGGGTAGAGGAAATTACCGAGTCAATAGACCGGACAGTCACCATGAGGGGACCTCAGCACCCTCCAGAACAAGACGAACTGGCCAGGCTGCTCGGAAGACTGGCCACTCCGTTCACTCACGCTATCATGTCAGAAGAAAGGCCCAGAAAGTTCATGGTGCCCAAGTTCACTCTCTATGACGGATCTAGAGATCCAGGAGATCACCTTTCTCATTACCAGCATACGATGGCCCTTCACGGAGCTTCGGATGCTTTCATGTGCCGGACATTCATCACCAGCTTAAAGGGAACTGCTCTGAAGTGGTTCCACAACCTCCCCCCGAACTCTGTTACCAGCTTCTACGAGCTCGGTAGACAGTTCTTGGACAGGTTTATGACCAGCAGGAGGCTCAGAAGGGGGCCAGAATTCCTGCTAAATGTAAAGCAGACCAGGGAGGAATCCCTCCGAGCCTACATTGCACGCTTCAACACCGAACTCACTGAGATCACGGATTGCAACCCGAAATTCCTCGTAGCAGCCCTTACGGCCGGGCTTGCCCAAGGTGGGTTCAGAGATTCCTTGACAAAGAGCCCTCCAGCCGATATGGCGGCACTAATGGATCGGGCCAGAAAATATATCAACCTGGAAGAGGCCAACCGCTCAGCCTAGAAGGGCAAGGATCAGACCCAGAGGGATAATCCGAAGCGGGAGGATCACAAGAAGGAGGATCACAGAAGAGACTCCAACAAAAAGAGGCCCAGGAGCCCAGAGAAGAGAACAGCTCCCAGAGCTGTGTACAACTCCGCACCAAGGGAGTTCACCAACTTCACTCCCCTGAACACCACTCCGAACCAGGTACTCCGGTAGATCAGAGATCGGGAAAACCTGAGGTGGCCGGAGCCAATCAAGGGAGATCCCAGCCTGCGGGACCAAAGTA
The DNA here is from genome assembly GCA_008638375.1 of Nyssa sinensis. Taxonomy (NCBI): domain Eukaryota; kingdom Viridiplantae; phylum Streptophyta; class Magnoliopsida; order Cornales; family Nyssaceae; genus Nyssa; species Nyssa sinensis. The sequence continues at coordinate 4,320,247 of CM018043.1, forward strand.
AGTATTGTAATTTCCATAAAGATCATGAACATACAACTAACTCTTGCAGGACCCTCCGATATGAGATAGAGCAGCTCATAAAGAAGGGACGTCTTCAGGAGTTCGTCAAGCAGGACGGACGACAGAACCCCCAAGAGGACAAGCCTCAGCAGCGGCCAGATCAGAGGCCCGAACAGAGGCAGGAGCAGAGGGAAGGACGAAACGAGCCTCAGAGGCAAAACAATCACGTCATCTACGTCCTCCATGCTGACTCCCCTGTTACAGGAATGTCCAACAGGGCAAGAAAGAGATATGCTCGGGAGGCCAGAACCGCCCCAAACGTCCTGCAGATCTCCAACGTCGAAAAGAGGCTCAAGCCAGGGCCGGTGATCCAGTTCACCGAGCAAGATCTAGCAGGGGTACACTGCCCTCACAGTGATGCCCTCGTTATTACCCTCAGAATCGCCAATTTCGAGACCAGAAGAGTCCTGGTCGACACTGGCAGCTCAGTCAACATTCTGTTCCATGAACCGCTTAAACAGATGGGCATAGACCAGGACAACGTCAAGCCCACCACTGCCGTGATGGCAACCTCAGCACCCCACTGGGGAGAGTTGACCTTCCTACCACTGTAGGAGAAGGTGAAGGGCAGAAGACCACCATCACGGAATACATGGTGCTGAACATGAAGTCTCCCTACAACGTCATAATCGGGAGACCCTGGTTGCATCAGATAGGGGCAGTCACTTCGACCCTTCATCAGTGTCTGAAATACGTCCACAACCAGAGCGTACACTCGGTCCGAGGATGTCAGCCAACCTCCCGAGAGTGTCACGCTATTGCCCTCAAAGAGAAAGCTCCAAAATAGCAATTATAGTACACTCGGGACTGTGCAGATCTGGTCTTCACTCACACTCCCGAGGTGGAAGATTGCCCCTCCAGCGTTAAAGAACCCCTGAGTCCAAGGGGACGTGACAGCCGAGCCAAACCTGTTGGCGAGCCCATTAAAATACTGGTCAGTTCAGAAGCAGAGGGGCGTTACTTGTCCATCGGCCCAGACCTTACACATACCGAGCAGGAAAAGATAGTCAGGTTTCTGAAAAACAACCTCTCTATCTTTGCTTGGGAGACCAGGGACATGGAGGGAATAGATCCTAATCTAATAACTCACAAACTGATGGTAGATCCGGATCACCCCCCAGTCAGACAGAAGAGAAGGCCGATTGCTCCTGATCGGCATCGGATTATAAACGAAGAAGTCCAGAAGCTGCCGGACGCTAGGATGATACAGGAAGTTTTCTATCCCGAGTGGCTAGCCAACACCGTGCTTGTTAAGAAGAAGAACGGCAAGTGGAGAGTCTGTGTTGACTATACAGACCTCAACAAAGCATGCCCCAAAGACAGTTTTCCACTGCCGAGAATAGACCAACTGGTTAACGCCACTGCAGGGCATGAACTTATGAGTTTCATGGACGCATACTCTGGATACAACCAGATCCAGATGTACCCTCCAGATCAAGAGAAGACTGCCTTCATAACCGAAAGAGGACTCTACTGCTACAGAGTGATGCCTTTCGGTTTGAAGAATACTGGAGCCACTTATCAGCGGTTGGTGAACAAGATGTTCAGCCCACTACTCGGTAGCACCATGGAGGTTTACATCGACGACATACTGGTAAAGAGCCTTCAGAAAGACAGTCACCTCCAACACTTGGCCCAGACCTTCGATATCCTCAGACAACACAGGATGAAGCTCAACCCCTTGAAATGTACCTTCGGAGTTACGAAAGGAAAATTCTTGGGATACATCGTCTCTCAAAGAGGTATCGAAGCAGATCCCACTCAGATCCAAGCCCTGATTGGGCTGAAGTCACCAAGAACCAGAAAGGAGATTCAGGCACTGAACGGCAGAATTGCAGCACTGAGCAGATTTATATCCAAGTCCACCGACCGCTGCCTACCTTTCTTCAAAGCTCTGAAGGGCGGCAAGACTGTGCAATGGACAGAAGAATGCGAGCAGTCCTTTCAAGAACTGAAGGAGTATCTAGCTTCTCTAGAGCTCTTGTCAAAACCAGTACAAGGAGAAAAGCTGCTCCTGTACCTTGCAGTCTCTAAGAACGCGGTCAGCTCCGCACTAATTAGACAAGATAGAGGAGTACAGAGGCCTATATTCAACGTCAATAGGGCACTACTTGACACGGAGAAAAGATACCCAGAAATAGAGAAGCTGGCCTATGCCTTGGTTATATCAGCTCGGAAGCTTCGACCTTATTTCCAGGCCCATCCAATCGAGATCCCAACTGTCTATCCCCTGAAGTCAGTACTGAGGAAACCTGAAGTATCGGGAAGATTGGTAAAGTGGTCTGTGGAGCTAGGGGAGTTCGACATAGCATATGTACCCCGAAACTCCATCAAAGGGCAGACCTTAGCCGACTTCGTAGCTGAGTTCACCTCGGCACTTCAGATCAAAGCACAAGTCACCGAGACTTTGGGAACTTGGCTGCTGTACATTGATGGATCGTCAACCAATCAAGGATCAGGGGTAGGTCTGGTACTACAGTCCCCCGATGGGCTCACATCAGAAAAAGCAGTCAGCTTGGGATTCAGAGCTTCTAATAATGAAGCCGAATATGAAGCCCTAATCTTAGGGATGAAACTTGCCTTGGAATGCGAGGCTCAGAACCTCAATGCCTTCTCCGACTCCCAACTGGTAGTAAGCCAGGTCTTGGGAGAATTTGCCATCAAAGATGACAGGATGCTTCGGTATTCCGAGCTGGTGAGCCACTTGAAGAATTCCTTCCAGACGTTTACCATCCAGAAAATTAAGAGAAGCCAGAATTGCAGAGCAGATGCTCTAGCTAACATGGCCTCCCGCCTCAAATCTGAAGCAGACTCCATAATTAAAATCTCTTTTCAGCCAGGATCCAGCATCGAGGAAGCACAAGTCGTTCAAATTGACGAACAGCCCCAAAACTGGATGACCCCGATCCTCCAGTATCTAAGGTCCGGTCTCCTCCCAGAGGACAAAAACAAAGCCAGGAGAATCCGAATCAGAGCGGCTCGGTACCTGATCCTGAACAACAAGCTTTACAGAAGGTCGTATTCTCAACCTCTGCTAAAATGCTTAGCCCCAGACGAATCACAGTATGTCTTGGCTGAAATACATGAGGGAATCTGCGGGAATCATAATGGGGGCAGAACTATAGCCCACCGAGCTCTATCGCAGGGTTACTACTGGCCCGGCATGTTGAAGCAAGCTAAAGAATATGTTCGGAAGTGCGACAAGTGCCAGAGATTCGCCCCGTACCAACATCAGCCTCAGCACGAGCTTATCCCGATTCCTAGTCCCTGGCCCTTTGCTCAATGGGGAATGGACATTGTGGGCCCGTTACCACGAGCACCTCCAAACAGGAAGTACCTCTTGGTGGCCATCGATTACTTCTCTAAATGGGCCGAAGCCGAGCCTTTAACGCATATTACAGAAAAGGAAGTCGAAAGCTTCACCTGGAAGAACATTGTCTGCAGGTTTGGCATACCACGTGTAATTATCTCGGACAATGGGACACAATTCACTGGTAAAGGCTTCAAGGCATTCTGCGAAAATCTCAACATCAGGCAGCACTTTGCCTCTCCAGGCCATCCGCAAGCAAACGGGCAAGCAGAGGTCACCAACCGAACAATCCTTGACGGGTTAAAGAAGAGGTTGGAACAGGCCAAAGGAAAATGGGCAGAAGAACTCCCTGGAGTCCTTTGGGCCTACAGAACAACCAGAAGAACTCTCACCTCTGAAACTCCCTTCTCACTAGCCTATGGAACAGAAGCAGTAATTCCGGTTGAGATCGGTATGCCAACTCTGAGGACTGAGGCCTTCGAGCAAGAATCCAATGATCAGCAGATGATGGAAAACTTAGATTTGCTCGAAGAAAGAAGGGATCAAGCCAGCATCAGGATGGAAGCTTATCAGCAGAGAATGGTCAACAAATCCAAGGTAGGACTCAAGACAGTCAACTTTCAAGTTGGAGAGTTCGTCTTAAGAAGAGTCTTTCAAAACACCAAGGATCCCACCATGGGAAAGTTGTCACCAAACTGGGAAGGCCCCTACAAAGTAACAAAGGTCGTTCGACCTACCACTTACTGGCTTGAAGACATGACTTGGAAACCTGTTCCTAGGCCATGGAACGTAGAACACTTGCGGAAGTATTATCAATGAAGATTTCTTCTTACTTCCTTAAACTGTTCATCTATTAATGCACAGGCCTCCAGAGCCTGGTCCATAATGTACGAGTTTTCACTCGGTCCATCTATTAATGCACAAGTCTTATGACTTGGTCCATCAATTAATGCACAGGCCTCCAGAGCCTGGTCCATAATGTACGAGTTTTCACTCGGTCCATCTATTAATGCACAAGTCTTATGACTTGGTCCATTTATTAATGCACAAGTCTTATGACTTGGTCCATCAATTAATGCACAGGCCTCCAGAGCCTGGTCCATAATGTACGAGTTTTCACTCGGTCCATCTATTAATGCACAAGTCTTATGACTTGGTCCATCTATCAATGCACAGGCCTCCAGAGCCTGGTCCATAATGTACGAGTTTTCACTCGGTCCATCTATTAATGCACAAGTCTTATGACTTGGTCCATCTATCAATGCACAGGCCTCCAGAGCCTGGTCCATAATGTACGAGTTTTCACTCGGTCCATCTATTAATGCACAAGTCTTATGACTTGGTCCATCTGTTAATGCACAGGCCTTCAGAGCCTGGTCCATAATGTACGAGTTTTTACTCGGTCCACTTATAAATGCACAAGCCTTCAGAGCTTGGTCCATGATATACAGATCTTAAATACTTGGTTTATTCTCTAGATACGCAGGCCTACAGAGCCTGGATTACTCTTATATACAGGCCTTCCGAGCATGGTCTGTCTCCAATCTACAGATTCTATGATTCAGCCCATCCACAGACAGAAGTGCCGGGCATCTACAAACTAAAGTTTCCTAGATCGGAACACCTTAGATCTGACACTTATAATTATTTGGTTTGTTTGTCAAACAAACAAGTACTATGGTTCCGACCAGGGGTAAAAGTACTTCGATTCAGGCATTTTTTCTAAGTTTCTTTGATTTATTCTCAGAACAATCAGAAATGCACAAGAAAGTGTTTAAGCTACAAAAGAGCACATTCACAGAAAACATCAGATCTGAGAAGAAGAAATCTAATTTTATTGATAATTCAGAAGATTTACATCAGTACAAAGACACCACTACAGAAGCTATTACAGAAGCTACGCTTGGCAACATAACGACTCTTCTCCTGGGATGATAAAGGGGCACAGGAGCCAAACTTCCATTACCGCCGCTGTCAGGCTCCATTTGAGAGGAAGGAGCCCTGAACCCCAGTCTGCATCAAGAAGTGCCCAGGCCATTTCATCATCACTATCACTGGTCTCATGACCAACGGACGATGAGGGCTCTGGGCCTCAGGAGACTTTTCATTCTCCACCTTTGTAATCGGCATAACGCCCCAGCCAATTGAAGCAAGGGTTCCTGCCAAGTCACAAAGGGGAGGAGGCGGCCCCCATTCATCTCCCTCAGAGCAGTTGTCACTGCCAAGTTATAAGAGGGAGGAGGCAAGCCATCTTCAATCTTCTTCTTCACACCGTCTGTTTCACCCCAGCCACTTGGAGCGAGGGTCTCTGACAGGGCATAAGGAAGAGGAGGCAACTCGCCTTCATCTTCATCACCAACGCTCCAGGCCTCGGTTAAATCAGGGAGGGGCCACCACCAATCGGAGACATCTCGACCGGATGCCAGAGGAAACAAGAAAACTTGTGCCTCCTTCGAACCTTCCTTGGAGACTGAAAATAAGGGAAATTTAACTCTCAGCCACAGTTTAATTATTCCTAACTCAGGCAAGGAATCATCCATCATCTCCGAACGAGTGGAAAAACTCCGGCAGCATATAAAGATCTCTCTTACGAACGATTCGGGGAGCGAAAGGGTTGAGCGCAACCGTATGCCCTCGTTTTCATATATATAGACACTAGAAGACCAAAGGCCACCCAGTTGAACCGTCACAACGGTTAAGCGAAGTGCAAGCTTCGAAATCCCAAACGACGGAGGTGCAATAAATGGAGTATTAAACCACCCTCTCGGGAGAAGCAAAAGGCAGAGCCATACACGTAATACACAGGCTTTTAATCTTTTCCACGTATATGACGTGACGGTTTCTCCATGTCATTAACGCTTAGAGGGCCACGTGTACAACAGAGGTCCATCAACTATGACGTGTCGTGATTTCTAACAGGTCTAGAGGCAGAAGTTCTGATCAACCAAACTACAATCACAAGGTATCCGCTTATTATTATGTCTCCGGATTCAGAACGGTCAGCTTTGAAATACTTCAAAAAAGAAGTCTCCAATTACTGACCTAAGACAAGTAAAGAAGATCGGAACACAGCTACCTACAGAGGAAAATCTAATCTGGCATACACTAAACTCCAGAGCAGCGCTACTAGCAACACTTACCACTATCAACTACATGTTGAGGCACCATAGAGCAACAGAACTCAAGACATGCACAAATACTACAGAACAATATAACAAAGGAAACGAGCATTAACCAAAAGATTGTTCCATTAACAAATGTATGTTCCAAATACATTGAAAGATAGCAAAATATTCATCCTAAGCCTGATCAGCAGGAACAGGATCAGCAACCAGAGAAGGATCAGTAGGAGCAGTATCAACCACCTCAGTCGGTACAACCTCTTCCGTGGGATCGGCAGGGAGGACATCAGCCACTTCACCCTGGATGACAACCTCTGAAGGTTCAGATCCAGGCGGCACAATGGAGGAGACGTCTAGGCCAGGAAACTTGGCAAGAAGTCGAGAGCGGAAGTTATTAAACCCAAACGTAATCAAACGATGGGCCATTCCTTCCAGCTTCGACCTCATCTCCTCCTCATTGTCCATCAATGCCTGCTCCACGGCTTCATCGAGCTGTCTACGGTGCTGGTACCGCAAGCCATTCATCTCCACCTGCAACCTCTTTGCCCGCTCAACGGCAAGGTTCCTCTCCGACTCCATCACTGTCAAGGAGTTCTGACACTCCTTCAACTTCTCCGCAGAGTCGTGAGCCTCCGACCGAGCAGTACCAAGCTGGAGTCCCAGATCGTCCAGATTGGCCCTAAGTTGGTCAAGCTCCTCCACAGATGGAGAAACCTCCACCAAAGCAGAAAGGGTATGCAAGGTCTGCATAACACAAAGAAAATGATTCAACACCAGTATAAACGCTTAAAGGAAAGAAAAGTATGGGCCTGACGAGCTCACCTTAACCTGAAGAGCGGTCAAGTCAGCAAGAAGCTTCCCCGATGCTTGAGGCTTAATTTTAACTGAGCCTTTGGCCCAGAAGTCACTCAGAATCTTCTTGGCCCCCTGACCAGCAACATCAGGAGCCACCGATGATGATGCCCCCTTACCCGCTCGACGAGACGGGATTGGAGGAACCACCGTGATAGGGACAGGAGCCTCTTCCTCCCTTTCAGCAGGCTCGGGAGAGGACAAAACTAGCCTCCGCTTCTTCGGAACGGGAGGAACCACTGGAGAGGAAGCCTCCCCCGTCGCCATGGACGGTGATGGCCCGGACTCCCACTGAGCCATCACATTATTAGCAACCTCCTCGACACTACCCCTGGCAGCCATTAATTTATCAGGGTTGACAATGGAAGAATGGTCCCTAATGCTGGGCTTCAAGAGCTTCTTATATTGCTTCTGAATCGAAGAAGAGAAGTCTGGTCTCTTCCACTCACTCTTAACTGCAAAGTAAGCACAGAAATTGATCAGTTCAACAAATTGGCAAACAAAACGGAGTCAACGCAGCCACGAAAAAGTTGAGCCTCACCCCTTGGCCCAGTGGTTCGAAGGAATGTGGAAGGTTGACCCTCGAAGTTCTTGAATTCCCATCCTCTTTTAATAAAAAAGTACCATTTCTTCCAGGTCTTGCTGGAGGAGGGCACAGAAGTAAGGGGTCTGAACCCACTATCGAAAGACATATAAAAAAGACCCTCCGCCTTTTGAAATTTTAGATCCATATTGCTACGGATCAAGTCAAGGGACACCTCGACATTATTCATATGCCCTAACACAATAAAGTTCAACAGATGTCTCCAACTGTTAAGGTTCAAGTCTGCGGGGCAAAGGTCAAACCAACAAAAGAATTGTTTTATTATATCAGGAAAGGGGAGTGTAAGACCCATTTCAAACCAGGCCAGATAGGCACAGATTTCCCCCTCTCTAACATCGCCCGGGCGATCTTGAGAATCTGGGACCCTGAAAGTTACATTATTGGGAAGTTTGAACTTCGCCCATAACTCCTTCAACATACTTTCAGTAATTACACTCTCACCCTCCCCTCTGTGACCAGATTGACCAGAAGTCTCACCAGCCCTATTCGGGGGCTCATCAAAAGCATCAACAATCCTAACCCCCGGACTAGAGGGAGGATCTACCAGCCTATTTTCATCAACGCTCACCAATTGCATTTGAGGATCGGTCTCAAAAGGACTTCCCAAACCAGAGTGTGATTCTAAGCCAGACATGGCGAACAAGAGAAAGAAATGAAACAAATGAGAAGGAGTGTAGAAGGAGACTAAAAGTCGAACCTGAGATCAGTAAAGGATTATGAACACCGGGTAACCTCCAAACTTCAGGATATGTCAAATGGCGGTCTGGTACTGTAGAAGTAAACGCAGAAGAAAGGTATGAAAGACCTTTCCCTCTCTTTATATACACATTCGAAATATGAGCCTTCCAAGACGAGCCGACACAACGGTTGAGAGTAATGATGAATTCTCAAGTATCGGCTGCGCAATAAATGACGCGTTAAACCGACGTCTTGAGAGATGGGAAAGCAAAACGTATGACTCTTCACAAAACCCTCAACCCTAGTTAAAACCCTAGCTTTTAACAAGGGCTCGGGGGGGAGTAGCTGATATACCACAAACAGACACACCAATCACTTTGAGACACGTGTGCCCACTGAGTTAACAAATCTCGATCCTACAGAGCTGACAATTTCGATCATACAGAACAGCCACAAGCCTTCAGGGTATTCTCATATATGTCTATCATACAGAGCAGCCACAAGCCTTCAGGGCATTCTTATTTATATATCATTCAGAGCCGATAAACTCGGTCATACAGTACAGATGAAGCCTTCAAGGCATTCTCATATATACATCTTCCAGACCTTCCGTTCTGGACAATATTTATTCAACACTTCATATGGATCCAATCTTATGGTTTCCTTAACAACTGTCAAGCAGGGAATAAGGAAACGGTCTTCAATGCGGAAACTACTATTTATTATTATCTCCATCTACGATTCAAGGATCCAGAAGGTAACTACAATCTCCGATGATCATATCCCTATATTCATGACATCGAATCCTAATTAACTTAGGTAAGCCACGGCTTATATATTAAACCCTAGAGGTACGCTTTTACTTTCATACTCATTCTTTGGCTTTCAATACAGTCTTTCAATTCCCTTACTTACTTAAGCATCGGAGCGGCTACCGCCGGAGCCAATCCGATGGTCCTCTGATCATCTCTCTGAGTGTTCTACAGGTCACGGAACCCTCACGTGTTGCGAGTCAAAAAGTGCAGCATCACAATTAAAATGAGTTTAGTTGCTCATTTTAGTTGGATCTCCTGTTAGAAGATGATTTGTTTGTTTTTTCAAGTTTTATCATATATATATATATATATATAAATTCTTTTTTAACATTTTTTCTTGATAGTAAAAAAAAGGCATTTATATATCAAAGATATAATTAAAATATATAAAATTTTAATTTATAAATTATTCATTTATATATTCGAACTTACAATAATATCACTCATTTTGATCATCGATTAAAAGTGGCCAATTTTTTAAAATACAATTATAACAATAGTTTTCTAAAAGAAAAAAATAAATAGAACATTGTATATTTTCTAGGGCCCGTGGCATTTTTAGTAACAGGGATGGAATCATAGCAAACAGCCAGGCCATAACGCTGGTTAATCATATTCAACCCCACCTTGCCTTCTTAATCATTCGAATCCAACGGTGCAAAATCAAACAAAAATTTAAATGAGAAATCCAACGCCCTGGATATAAGCCCACAAAAACTAGCCGTTACAAGAGCGTCCGGCGCTCGAACTTTTTTTTCTTTTTTCCTTCCCATCAATACCGCTTCTCTTCAATGTTTCAAGAAAGATTGATCCAAATATATCAAAACTCGATCTCTCTCCTCTCTCTGTCTCTCTTAACTCTTTCTTTAACCCATTTGCGGTTAACATCACTCTTCTCTGCCGGCGACTTTCCAATGGAGTTGAAAAGCAAGAACACCGGATCAGTAACACCTTCAAAAGACCCACAGTTGAATCGATCGAAGGTTTCTGAAACCTCGAAATTTTCTGAGAATTTCGATCCTAATGTTACAAGCCCGGGTTTGAAGATTTCAAATTCACCGTCAATCAAATCTGCTATAAAGCCCCAGAAACCGGTCTCTAAAAACCCTAATCCGATCACTTCACCTGGGAAAAAGATTCGTGATAGAAAGTTTGTGGTCGCAAAGAAGAACTCGACGAAAGAGAAAGCAAACACCTCAACAGTTACATGTAAGTGTAAAGACAAGGTCGGTGGTAATTCAGAGAAGTGTCTGTGTGTTGCTTATGAGAGTCTTCGGGCTTCTCAGGAAGAATTTTTCAAGAATCCGGGCAGCATCGATGATCGATATGAGTTGGAACAATTAATGAACTCTGAAAGAGCTGAGACTGCAATTGATGAAGAGGGAGAGAAGAAGAACATGATTCAAAACCCAGAAATTGCAAATGAGTATGAAGGGAAGAAACCAGAGGAACTTGATTGTTTCGCGACCAATAACTGTGACTCAGATCAGATGGAGTCGTCTGGTGTAGTCGGTAGTTCTACTATCAAGAGGAGGAGGGACAAGATGTTAGAAGAAGCAAGGGAGAGTGTGCCTGAAACTGGGTCTGGAAGAGTGATGCACTTGGTTAAAGCCTTCGAGAGGATTCTTTCAATACCAAAGGCGAAGGATCCAGATCAAAAAGACCAGATCGAATCAGAAGATACTAAGGCGGCAATGAAATGGGCATTGCCTGGATTGCAGCCTAAGGTTCCTGAAACACAGGTTTCTTCATCTTCTTTCTGTCCATCAGATTTTTTCCTCACATCAGAGAGTTTAGGTTTGTCTTCTTCGTCGGATAGCAGCCAAGGAAGGTTGGTGACAATTGCTTGATTGAATTACTAAATCATACGTGTTATTTTCTTTTAAATTCCCTTATTCTGATTGGGTTTGTGTTCAACTCTTTTCAAGCTTCAGTATTTCGAGCAGGACTTCTGGTGGTGGTAGGAGGAGTCGACGAAATGTAAGAATTTTGCTATGGTTCTTTCTTTAAAATGGACATGGGTTATTATTCTTTCAAATGATGATTTTATGTTCATTTTTTTTTCCTGGATGCAGAGCTTTGAATCATCTGGGACCTTTGGTGGAAGGCATTGGAAGACGAAGCAGCTCAAAGTGACGTGCCAAAAACCCTTCAAGCTTAGAACAGAGGTTTGTGCTATCCTAGTATCATGTATGCATATGACCATGAGACTATATTCTTGCTTTTGTGGACTTGCTCAGTTTGCATGATTGTTTATGGCACAATTTTGAATATTTGATCGTTCAAAATTGTAGGAAAAACCAAACAATTCTTGAAAAAAATTGAACTCTTGTTTTCCAATGAGCTTTAGCTTGGTTGACATTGAGGGTGGTGCTCAAAAGAGGAAATTGGGAGTTCTTCATGCATAATTACTGTCTCCTTAGCCCAATTGTCAAAAAAAAAAAGTAGAATCTCCTCGGCCCATGGGTTGGGTGGGTTAAAAGGGGAATGTAGAGTTGCACGGGACTTATGGATGATCTTGTAATCCCCTGGACCAGAAAAGAGGTCTTAAACATTTGGACTGATGGGGAGATGGGAAAAGTACTCATTTGTCTTCATGGCTGTTACAACAGAAGGGAGAAAAGACTAGCATTTTCTTTGTTTTCCCAACGCTCATACTCTTTCTTTATCTAATTTACATTCAAGAAATTAAATTCAGGAAAATTATAATATTTTCACTTTTCCTGGGACTATGCATGAAATTTTTTAATCAAATTTTGATTTCAGATGTTTATTCCTTTGCTTCATCTCAATTGAAATCACACAACTCTTGGTAATTGATTCTTACTGTAGCAAAGGGGAAGATGCAAGGAAGAAGAATTCACTAAGAAAGGACAACAAATGATGATGGAGGAGGAGAAGCAACGGATACCAATCGCACAAGGTCTTCCTTGGACAACAGATGAGCCTGAGGTGAGCCCACTGTCCAAGAAAAAAATTTCTCAGTTTCAATAGTTATATGTACGCTCCTATCTTGAATTTCTGTATTCATTACTTTGTTGGAATGTGCAATGTTGGAAACCACGTGAAATGAAGTTTTGTTCAAAATTTTTATCATCGTCACACTATAATCATTGAGGCAAAGAACACTTGGTAATTTATTGGAAACCGAAGTGACCTTATTTGTGTTAATGTTAAACACATCAACTCATTTGAAATGTTGTTGAAAATGTTTGAATGTCAAATTGAATGATTTTATGAGCCTTGCTAAAATGCATCATTGGTTTGTCTTGCATGCGAGGTTGTTTTTTTTAATAAAAACTTGGACGAATGTTTGATCTTACACAACTTCATTTGAATTTGGGTGGTTTATGGTATCTCAGTGCTTGGTTAAACCTCCTGTCAAAGAAAGCACAAGGCCAATCGATTTGAAGCTGCATAGTGATATGAGGGCCATGGAGCGTGCTGAGTTTGACCATCAGGTATATCTTTTTGTTCCTCTTTAATTATTCTGCACATAGAATTTTCATGTTAGTTTTGATAGTGATAACATGCTCTGCTCACTCTTAAACTAGCCCAACTACCCTTTGTAACCATGTTTACTCCCATTTGGCCCTCTCGTGGCCTGTGGGAAAGGAAGTGTTTAAGTTGTCAATTTCTGAGAAAGTTAACAAGCAGCTTTAGGGAAGAATTGACTTGCATTTAAGCTACAACACATAAAAGAACTTCTGTTCTAAATACTGAATGTCACTTTCATGCTGAAAGCAATTTCACAACAAAGCAAGTACTAAAGTGGGAGAACTCAAATGACACCATTTTACAACCATTTTTCTTCTTAAATATCAAATAGACCACAATATTTCCTTCTACAGGCCATTTGAAGTCAGCCTTCTTAAAGTTGTTTCAGAACATAGTCCACCAGTCTTTTTACCTCTCGCTTTGGTTGCCTTTGCCACATCAGTTCATTATATTGACAAATTGTAGTGATCATGTCCATGTTTTAGCTGAAGAATTCTATATCAAATGGCTCGCTGTTGATGAACCTTGTTGAAGTGTTGAGGTGAAAATTCTGTTTCAAATTTAGAATCCTTACTCTGATGGGGCATATACTGGAAAATGTTATTGTATCTTTTGCTATTTGGAAATTCCAATGTTGGAAGATGAATTTGTAACTCCATCAGCCTGTTAGTTCTGGGACTAATTAGATTAACAAACATTTTTATTCATCCATTGCTTCTCTACTTATTAGATCTGTACCAAAATGTAGCACGGTAATAACTATTGCAAGCCTATTAGTTCTGGTCTAATTAGATTAACAAACAATTAGTTCTGGGTCTAATTAGATTAAAAAACATTTTTGTTCATCCCCTGCTTCTCTCTTATTGGATCTGTACCTAAATGGGTAATAACTCTTGTATGCCTATTAGTTAGTCTTTTAGGGGTGACAAGAATATCACTCACATTATTGTGCTCATGCATGCATGTTGGAATGTGACAAGAACCTCACTTACCATTGCAACAGTATTGGCCTGTGAATTGAATTACTTTTCCACTGTTTGTTTCTGCGAGTGAATATTAGGTTGCTGAGAAGATGAGCCTAATCGAACAATACAGAATGGAAAGGGAACAAGAGCAGAAGGTAGAGAGTATGGAAACCTTATGATTATTATTGAGGAGATATTATTTGGTATTGTCATTATTAACGTATGCACGATGGTCTGTTGCTTCTGTAGTTGGCTGAAGAAGAAGAAATAAGGAGGCTGAGAAAGGAGCTCGTTCCAAGAGCTCAACCCATGCCTTATTTTGACAGGCCATTCATCCCTAGAAGGTGAGATTCTTCAACACCTGAAAATCCATTGTTTTTTCTACAACACTTTTGAGCCATACGTAGCCTTCAAATGTTTTTTTATATTTTTCGATTAATTCTCAGTGTTCTTCAAATGATTCTCTTGAGTGAGCTCATTTAAGTGCTGGAACTCTTACTCTAAAATGTAAATGAGGCCTCTTCTCTTATATGTGTTTGTTTTGGTTTTTTTTAGGTCGATGAGGCATCCAACCAAACCCAAAGAGCCAAAGTTCCATATGCCTCCCCAACATAAGAAGATCAAGTATTTCATGTCTTGGAACGACATGTGTGCACACAATCAGTGAAATGGGATGAATTAGATAATGATAAACAATTTTTTTTTTTTATATATATTCTTCTTCACTTTCCTTTCTCATTTGTACATGAAGCAATCAATTTAGTTGCAATTTTGGTGGAACAAGTGATGAGATATTGTTGCAGGCATAATGGTTCGTGTGCTCTTCCAATGAAATGCTCCATATTCATTAATTTCTCATTACTGTGGCACTCTTTTTTAAGTTATTACTTTTCCGTTACATGCCGCTCCTCTGTTACCTTTTTTCTCAATTTTTATTACGATATCTGGAATCCATGTCACCTCATTTATTATTTAATAAATGATGCATAATGTAATATGCATTCCAAGTGAGAAGTTCTAGGACAATCTAAATATGTAAGTAAATAAGTATTTCGTGTCAACAATTGAGATTTTTTCGTTATTATATTTCCACTTGAATTTAGCGCAATCTTATGATTCAATAACAATACATAAAATATTAAAGAAGGAACATTCACACAAAAAGAAAAAATACAAGAATTTTACAAAAAAAAACTCTTTAGAAAAAACATCAGAACTTTATTTAGTCTAGCACTAAATATTCTTTGAAGAAACTAGGAAAAATATACAAATTCCAATCGATTCAACGACTATGTACTTCTAATCTTGTTAACTCTATACCAATCTTTCTTGAATATGATTTCACAAGCGTTCTTCATAATATTATTATTGATTATCATCTTTGAATCTTCAAACGTATCTACACAATCACAACTACGAAAGCTCCTCGCATCAATAGATTCCTTTCATCGCACAAACCAAACTCTTGTACTCAACTCTCGATTGAAGAAGTTGTAGAATCAAACCAAACTCTTGTACTCAACTCTCGTTTAAACAAGAATTTAAATCTGAGTTTAAAAAAAAATTCTGCACAGAGTCCTCTCTATTAAACGGGAAAAATACCTCAATGCGTTCAAACAATCTCGTGTTCAAACAAGGTATCAAACAACATTGAACGAACTCATTTTGCCAAAACGACCTAGGTCAGATTACCCAGCTTGGTTTAGTTACAATCAATTGTATTGACACCCTACCTCAGTTTAAAAATATTTTAACATTAAAACCAAGTGCCGATAACTATATGATGAAGCTAGACACACTCAATTAACTTTTAAAACATTTTATGCAAAATAGTATGTACAATCCACCCAAGTCAATTTTTCTTTTTTAATAATCGAATGTACGTGCTAATTTACGGGCACTTCAATTAATTTCAAAATCTTGAAATTAACAATCGAATAAACCCTGTGTAAACAACAAAAGAGTTGAGTACTTGACACACTTGACCTTAGACACATTACAACTCAAGTTCTGTTAAAATTGAACTTGTCAATACACAATTTAACTCATAATCCTAACACAAGTCTATACATCAAGAAAAATTGAGAAAAAAATAATAATTGTGATTACGAGCAGCATTCTCCATTGTGACATATATATCACGACTTCCGTTTGCCAGAATAAGGTCAGAAGCCTCAAAACATAACAGTTGCAGGACTCTGTGACACTGACTGTAATACCCCGACCCGAGTTAGCTGGTACCAGACCCGGTAAACCCGGGCCATGGCATAAAAACCCGAACTATAATAAATTAAAAATAAAAATAAAAATAATAATAATAATAATAATAATAATAATAATAATAATAAATAGTTAAATATATGTATGTATATATATGCACAGTAATGTGTGTGTAGGTGTGTGTGTGTCGGCTGGTGTGTGTGTGTGTTGTCAAGTGTATGTGTGTGTAGATATATATATATTATATATATATATAAGATACAAATATCTTACACAAATGAATGCAAAGTTGCATTTGGCAGAGGGAATACCAGAACCTAAGTCAAGAAAAGGGGCCATAGAAGGGGGGGTAACCGAGAGAGAGAGAGAGAGAAAGTGGGAAGTGACAAGGGCGGTGGAAGTGGTGAGGGTTCTCTATATGTGTATATAGGGAACGTACATAGAGACAGAGAAGAAAGAATCATTTCGGGAGGAACTGAGCCAAGAAAGAAGTAGAAGAGGAGGAGACCACAAGAGAAATACAGAAAATTTAGGTGAGTCATCACCCACTGTTTTTATGATTTAAAGCATGATAGTTTGATTTAAAGCTAGGGTCTTGATAAGCATGAGTTAAGCTTTTAAATGCAAAAAGAATGATAGAAAAAGATGCTAAAATGACTGAGAAAATGGGAGTTGCAGGTTTCGGGTAGCAAAAATTATCCTTGATATTTTATGTCTAAAACTATGATTAAATGGCCTAAATGTGAAGCTATGGGGTTCAAAAATCATATAGAAAAGGAAAGAAGGAAAAACAGTTGAGAACCGAGCAAGAAATAATGGAAAATCAGTTCACCGGAGCCACGGGTTGGGTCAAATTCGTGAGGATCCGGTGCTTTAAATTGAAAACAAATATTAGAAATGAGATCTACATTAAATTTAGATCAAGAAGGCGTTTAAAAAGCATTAAAAAATGACCGAAATCCGGTGGCCGTCGCCGGAGAAGGCGACTGTTACCACCGGAACCCTACCGGAGTAATGGGGAAGGTGACCGGATAATCGTGGGGTATTTCGAGTTAAAAGAAAACGGATCCGGGTTGGATCCAGGTCAAGACCCAACCGAATTAGATACGGGTAACTGAAACGACGCAATATAGGTTAAGTTTAAAATGATTTTAAAATTGAATTGGGAGTGTTTGGCTACGGGGTTATGAAATTGAAATTGAAATTGAAATAGGAATAGGGATATCCTATCCCTGTTCTGTCACTATTCACTGTTTGGCTATCCTTAATTAGAATAATATTTTCTGAAATTTCAATTGAACCCAGAAGTTACGAAATTTGCAAACTGACCCCCCAACTATTGATTATTATGATTTGACCCTCAGAATAAAATATTAATTAAATATTAATTTAATTAATTAATTTAAAATAATAAAAAATTACAAAAATGCCCCTAGCTCAAATATAGGTCAAACGAAGTCCAAACGATGCAAATGAATAGTCAATTTTTATTATCTCGAACATTCTAAGATCAATGGTGGGGTCTATTTCACTATACGGGACCCCGAAAAATAAAATACACATAAAAGTACAAAATGACCATTTTGCCCTTTTGGTACAAAAGTCCAAATGAAATTCCGCGAAAGCCTAAACCGACTTTCTTCGACGTTCCGGACTCAATGGTGAGGTCCGTATGTTGAAATAAGGTACGAAAAAAATGTGACACGTAAATATGTAAGGTAATAGAATCAAACTTTAAAACTTAAAGAAGCTACCCAACAAATGTAACTAAAATAGGAAAAAGAATTAATGATAATTAAGTCAGAGTAATATTATGGAATGTGACGGGACTTTGAAATGTGATTTTAGGGAACTTCAAAGGAAGGATTTTTGGAGTTAAGTCTTTGGAATTCAGGTGAGTATTTCATACCATATTGAGGTAAGACATTTTCAGTATAGATATAAATATTGAACTCTTTTATGATATATCGACATATAAAATCATTTTCCTTTATAGAAATTGTTTAACAGTTATACTGTATACGTTTTGAAAGACCTATTGACAATTATATTGTCTTTTTTGACTTAAGAAAATGTGTTTGTAAGATACTCAAACGTTTTGTGATTTTCTCACAAATGTTGAACTGTTTTAACTAAACATCAAATAAAGAATTTCGATTTGAGTAATTGAACTGCTATTGATGATTATTGATTTTGGATATGATTTGGTTATGATTTTGATGCTTTGAATAGAACACTCTTCTATGATTAATCACTATCGAATAGGTTGTGATTTTCTGGACCCTCCCACAGGGTATATTGTGGTGAGCCGGTGTTGATACGGCATATCGAACTAGCTAGCCCATCGATCTCAGTCAGCGAGGTTCTAATTTGCTGGCCATAGAAGTGGAATATATCATTGAATGTGAATATTGAAAATTGAACCATGAATCTAAATTATCGAACTATGACTTATTGAACCATGAATCTGAATTATCGGACTATGAATTATTGAAGTATGAATTTGAGAATTGAACCATGATATTGAACTGTGATTTTGATTTATTGAAGTATGTTATTGATTATCGATTTATGATTTTCGTTAAATTGAGATTTATTGGAAGCAAATTTGATACCGTTATCTTACACTATAAATTAAGATAACATATGATATCTGATCATTGACATTTATATATTGAATTATATAGTAGTTTTGAAACCCCTGGTATGTTATGGAATGCTTACGAGCTATGATACTCACGAGCTGTTGAGCTCATAGGATATTTTTATCCTATTTCAGGTGATGATATCGGAAAAGAAATAGCAAGTTCAGTCAGACTAGTTGGAAGCTTGTAAAGCTATGAACCCCTTTTGTAATAAGATTTTGCTAGTCGTGATGTAGTTGCTTTTGAAAATTTTGGACTGTATATCGAATATGACATCAGCAGGCTTTGAAAAAATTATATTATGTACTTTTTGTAATTACTATGGAATGTATCAATAGATGACTAATATTGACTTGTGTATTGATTAACACTTCCGCAATAGAAAAAGAAATTTATTCCGCTGCATTTGATTAAAGGGAATTATGATCATTGGCAGAAAGACATCGATGGCCGATCGCAAACCCTCGATCCGCATGGACCAAATTTGGGGTCGTCACACTGACACCCACAGCGATGTTAGTGAACATATTCCACTGCTCCAAGTAGAGCATAATAAGCACTTGAATTCAAGCCAAGTGAAGTGGCTACCAGACAAACTTTATTTCTTGGACTGGCGAAAGGTAGCCAAGATAAAGAAATGTCTACCTGGACTGCCTTGAATATACAAGGGGCACGAACTCTCCTTTTTTATTTAGAGAGAGAGAGATTAGAAAAGGGACCCTTAATCCCCATCCCAAGCATACATCATCTCAAAGAAGTTGCATCTAATTTGGGATCAAGAAGTGCAGAACCTATATGCAAGTATATCAAGCATGAATAAACAATAAATGGATCTCTGCATTTCACACAAGTTACAGCTATCACTCAAACCTCTGCATGAAATTTAAAAGTTGGCATACATCTAATGAAGAAGAGAAAAATAAATAAAGAAATCTTGCTTATGTAGGATTTTTACTTGTTAAACAGATCTCGAATGATAGCTAGCAAATAGAATGAAACTCAAAAATCAATAGCAAAAGAGAAACAAAACAGAGACGCAAGTTCATGATGGAAACACTCGCAGTTGAGATAAATTTGTTCTAACAAAAAAACTGCAGCAAATGTCTCACCAACCAACTACATAAAAGCCTAGAGATTATCAAAATATGGTGGCATGCTGTAGCAGAGCTCCTTGATTCTCACTGATCAAGGGGCACCACAATCCGCCCAGCAACTTGGTCCAGATCTCGTTGGCCACTGGATGTAATTCTTCTCCCGCTGAAACACCAACGCCCAAAAAAAAAGACGATATCAGTGAAGCAATTAAAAGGAGAGAAAAGGATCACTTTGGTGATACAATATGGAAGATTCTCATCTGTTGCCACCAAATATAAGGAATCATCTTACCGTGATCTCTGGACTGAATATTAAGCAGAGCAAACAGATTTTTCCAACAATTATGACAAAGGCAAAAAGGAAATCACTAGCTCACCCCTTAGCATCAATATCAATAATGTTCACTTTTTGCAACTGTTGAAGGATGTGACGAGCAATGGCCCCACTGCTTTTGCAGAAATGGGGTGGACGACTTCCATTCCTCTTGCGCCCACCATAAATCCTCCGGAATGCTCCAACACCAAGACCCTGCCTCAAATATATTTTCCTTGCCATGGAAGCTGCAATAAGATTGGGTATATAAAATATATCTAAGCAGTAAGCACAAAAGACTTACATGAACATGTTTGTGAGTACGCGTGCCACGCACACACAAACGAGGGAGAGAGAGAAAGAGAAAGAGAGAGAGATTACCTGCTCTTATATAATACCAATCAGGGTCATAAGGAGCAAGCTCCTTAAATGTACCGGTCTTGACAATATCAGTCCAGTGTGGTAGCTCCATCTATTCAGAAACAATAAAAGAAAAGAAGAAACAAATTATGATCATTGGATCTCTAAATAAACAGAACCAGTGCACAAGTATAAAGAAATGAAACTATAGGAAAAAAAATTTCCTTGTCATGCACAGCATTCCAAACATTGTAAGATTACTGTGAAAGAAAACTTATCATTAATTGAGGTAAAATATAGCCTCCAAAAGAATCCTGTGCTTCAAGGAATAACAGCTCATTGCTGATATAGCAAGCTTCTAAGGGAATTGCCCACTCCTGTCTCGGGGAATAATATGTAGCACAAACACAAAAATAACACACTCACAACTATCTCACCATAAAGTAAACTGAGGGGGGTCACTTCGACAGACGCAACATCACCACCAAGTCGGTCAATTCAATTATAATAAAAGGTGAAATTAACTATCATATTTTTCTACAACTACCCTATTTCAACCATGACATGGTGTTTCTGTCAATCACTACGCCATGGCTGCCATTTGACATTAGCACATGTGAGACAGAAAGAGAGACCAGAACAGCATAACTAGCATGATCTATTATACTTGAGATAAACAGTGAACTGCAACTCCACAAACTGACAAACCATTTGCACAGTATTAGGTGGACAATAACATATCACCCTAACCCTGAGTAAAAGCAAAAAAAGAAAGAAATGACCTAGATAACATATTAAACAACCCGAGATTACCAAACTAAGGGGATCCATATGATAAGAGATTTGAACTTACTTTGATGAGACCCATTTTACCAACTCATACACGCATGCCACTGCTATCAGATCATTCATGCGACCAATATGTCGCTAATAAAACCTACTAAAAAATCCCAATCCAAGAAACACTTAAACCAGAACTGAACCACATCAAAATATAAAAATCCAATGACATATTTTTTTTTGATCGGTAAAAAAATCTAAAGATATACCACACATATTTAAAATAGAGCTTTTGTGGTGAGCATACAAACTAAAAGTTACATAGACACATGATTTTAGATACCATGTACTATATATGATTAGTATGTATATAGAAACTAAAGAATAGGGAGATAAGAGATATATCGACAGAGAAGGTAGATCACGTATAAATGCAACCTCAAATTCATACAGCACCAATAAAAATTCTTTACTACAGCATCAATCTTATTCCCCTACTGCGCTTTTTGATTGCTGAGAAAGATGAGTAAAATATCTCTTTTTTTGGGTGAATCTTAATGTTTCTTATTTAGTATCCAAGAAAACTAAAATTAACACTCAACTAGACCTCCCACAACTATTTGGCTCACACACGTAATCAGAGACAAAACAACAGACATACATAAACAAAAAAACTTATTTATTTTCTTTGATCCTTCAGCAATTAGCCAGACATTAAATGGTATAGAAATAAGAGGGGTGAAGAATAATGAATACCTTGCCGGATCGCTTAAGGTGAGCAGAGTAGGCCTTCACAAATTCGTGAGGTGAGACATCCTTCACAGTTCTCGCGGCGGTCGCCATGGTCAGAGCACGAGACCACCTTGAGGGGAGACTGGAGAGAGAAAGAGACGCTGTCGGCTTGTCGCAGGTTATAGAGATGACTCGCTAGGGTTTCTTCCTCCTCAATAGCACTATATATATATATATATATATCTATAGTCACCTCGATAGCGGCAACTTGAGGGTGCGATTTACTATCCGTTTACCCGAACCCGTGTCTCATTTATCCGACGGTTTTTGGGTTCAACCTACAATATGTTTGTTTTGACTTTCGATGATTGGGAGATTCCAATCCTGCCCTGGGGTAGGACAATTCTGCACCAACTTAGCTCGATGTTACACGTTGTTTGGTTAGCCGAAATATAAGATATAAAAAAAAAAAATTGAAATCTCTAATTTTTAACAGTTTAATCCAATTAAATGCAAAGTAATAATTTTAATAAGCGAAGTAGTATGAGTTGGCGTTAAAAGGTTTACCTCTCCCCGTCGCGCAAGACTTCCGCGAAAATTTGGCTCAGTGAGTGATCTCGTGATTGGACTAGACAATGAAAACCCTCCCAAAGTTTGATAGAAAGTCTACCATTGCTGTTGTGAAGTAATTTAATAAATATATATATATATATATATATATATAATGTCTTAGCAAAAAGTAGACTTAAATACTGGGAAAAAAGGTCCTGAGTATCATCTTTTCTGGCTCCTTTTCTCCTCCATAATTATATTAATGAAACCAGACTGACTTTTCTACATACTAAGAAACTTTATTTTTGACAAGTACATAAAAACTTGTATTACTGAAAGATGGGAATGAGAAAATACTCACTATTAGATGATATTTCATTTCCAAATGAATAAAGTAAAATCATTCTCAATAATTAGCGTCAAACATGGAATCCAACCAAAAAAACGAAAAGGAAAAACCACATAAGCCGATGACAATGGCATTATACCACACAAAATATGGTTGTCCTTCAATTATTATTCGGTTATTGTTGATGTTTTAATTACACACGGTAATTCTAGCACACAGCAAGATTAAGCTTGATAGCTCATAAAATAGCCGAGCAAACTGAAAGCATATTCTTAAAATTTTGGTCTCCCTAAACAGTCGATATTACCACAGAGAAGTACGATTTCATTTGTTTCCGTCCGAAAGCCCATTATGGGTTTCTTACAAGAACTAAAAAGCATTCTTTGATGGAAGGATCCTAAACACAATACTGATAAAATATGAAATGCCAAGAAAAATTGCAACAGTCCAACTTCAAACTATGAAGCTATCTGAAAACAATGGAACGACTTCATTTCTAAACAATCTCAGTCATCGTAAGTACAAACAGTAATGTTGTGACTGAACAGTACCCTCGCCCAAAACTTCCACCAGAACCCCCCAAAAAAGATCTTTTTTGAGATTTCATCATCAAGGAGATCAAAACTTCTGCCAAGTCTAATTTGCATACCTCATGGTGATAAATCCTAAATGGCTGCTTTTCGTGGAGAAAAAAATCGGTGCGCAATTACTATTAACCAAGCAATTTACATGATGGAAACAATTACAAAAAGCACTCCTTCACCAGAGCCTGCTCAAATCCGGCAGTTGTTTGCTTTTCTTCTTCTACTTTAGGATTCTGTCCCTTTTTTTGTCCTCATTCTACCCTTCTATCTTTTTCTTTTTTTTTCAAACCCCTAGATAGTGTACATGTTAGCTTTATCTGTAATTTATATACAACTACAGCCGCCTACCTCTACCGCTATTGCCTTTTCTGCCACTGTTATTTAGCCTCCTCACCCCACTTGCCCAATCATCATCGTCGTCACCGTCATCATCTTCATCATATCTGCCTGTCCATACGGCCAGACTTTCCACCTCTTCGGGGAGGAGGTCGCTTCCTCTTAATGTTAGCTGTGTAGATTGAATAGTCAACAGTGTCCTCCTTCAAGGCAATCTTGAATTCCTGTGTAGTAAAGAGTATTAAGACTGTGTTTAGAGAACAACTCCAGCAAGAATGGTCACACCCAAAGTTGTGAAACCCAAACAGGTCAGTGGACTAAAATGGAGTCTAATCTCCAATCAACAGCCATCCAGTTAAAAACACAACCTTAATAATAAATGAATAAATAAGATTACATAAAGAAACAATTTTTCCAAATTAACTTTGCTACCGTGTGCAAATAGAAAAGGTTATGTTTGTCTGCGATCTACCCCTCACAGCAGTCTGTGTATAGACAGGAGCAACAATGGGTAATGGTCTCTTATGGATTAACATGCATGGTAACCCAGGGTTTCAATTTAAACTAGCAATAAAACCAACTAGCAGCTAGTCAAGGTTTCCAATGGTTCAAACTGATTCAACGTGGAGGATAACCACTAGCCTAATAGGTATCAGCTTGGTCTATCAAACTTGATTTCACGGGCTCATGTCTCCTTATTGCTTATAGCCAAAACAAAGGTCAAACAAGAAAGTTCAAAGTAGTAAACCCCACTCTTATGACTAGCATTTCAATCTATTTTACACACAGAAATTTCTCCACATAATCAAAGGAGTCACTGCATATAATATGATAATTAAAGTAATAAGCTTTGTCAGTCAGGATAGCCAGATTATTATGATATAAGTTGATTACTAAAAAGTCTGAATTGCTCTATGTAGCAAGCAATTTCAAATATATCAATGAAATGCAGTACCGATGAAGAAGCTCCACTGAAGACTATCAGCTGAGAGAGAAACACTTGTACCATGAAAAATAGATTTCTACAAAGCATGCAATAAGTAATATGCAAATTCATGATAGTTAATTCTGGAAAATTTGTGCAGGCAACCAAGTAGACAGAGGAAAGGTCCTGCCTCTTACCATGGCAGGCACCTCAAAGTTGAGGTTGGAGTAAAGGAAGGATCTCAGAAGTCCAAGCTTTCACTATGGTTCTGCCATTAAGGCCCTGAGGGTAAGCAAGAGAGAGGTTTTCAATTTAACACGTCATTTTCCCTCTTCTTTTCCTTGATTCATGACCATTTTTTAGAATAATTTTTCCAATTTTCTTTTAACCATGGAAGAAATATGAGGGAAATTGTTTTCCTTTTTCCTTTCCTTTCCCTCACCAACTACGCAAACCAAACAGAGCTGAAGTGTGACAAGTAGAAATGTAAATTTCAAACCTTGCTTCAGACTTTAAAACACATTTGTCTAAGATAACCAAGAGTGAGGAAAGTCATGGAGTCCTCACATAGTGCTTACACTACCTGATATCTTTGTAACACTTCTTGATAAGTGGCAGGCAGATTGGTGTGTGTTTCGTTGATGTTGAAGGGAATATTCTGCTTTGAGAGTACTTCCCCCTGTTTTAGTGGTTCATTTGGAGAAAATGCCTGTTCAAAGAAACAAACATCATACAAAATTACGAAGAAAGGTGCTAGTTGATAAAACAATAACATAAACCACTTCAAATAAGTAGCACCTGACATCGGGCATCATTTAGACTATATACTATTTTTAGGTGCCTCTTTAGTTTCATAAGCAGTTGCAGTGCAATAGCCGCAACACAGTCAGCCTGTATAAGGACCACAAATTTCCAACACATCAGAATCTATTTCATCAAATTTATCTGAAAGTAGCAAAAGCAAAAATGGACATGCTTATTTATTAGACATGCAATCAAGTTGCAGAATTTATGCAATTTAACAACGAAAAGAGAAACAATAGCATATTATTGAAAAAATCAATGAATTCAAACAACAAAAAGAGGAACAATAATTTATTGAAAAAAAATCAATCCATTCAAAAATTATCAGTCTACATTGAGAAACATGCACAATAATGAAACCCTATCTGCTACACACGGTAACATTAATATAAGAAAACTGGACTGGAATTCCAGAAATATATATATATATATATATATGCTTTTGAGAACACCACAATATGGGGATAATAACAGAAAACAAATTCACCGGCATTTTAATTCCACATATTATTGCATGTTGAAATCAAACTCTCTTGTTTAAAAAGTAATATGAATGTAAATTTCAGAGACTACCTGGATTCTCTGCAGAATATCTTCAGAGATGCCACAAGAATCACCAAAGGTCATAGATTGCAAATTTGAATACATAGATTCAGTATTATTTGAAAGAGGCTGGGCAGCTGACTCTTCTTGAACTGTCCCATTCACATCAACTGGTACTGTATGATTGGAAATAGCTTGTGTAAATTGCTCCTGCTGAATAATCCCATTCCCGTGAAGTATCTTCTGGCCATCTCCTTGTAAGAAATGCAAAAATGCTTTCATATTTGCCTCAAGCGTCCCAGCTCTAACTTGTATAACTCGATTAATTGCATAGATCAAATAAAGAGGCTCATCAGGCAATGTGAAAGGGAGCAAAGCAAGGATTTCAGTGCAGTACCTGAGAAGAGAAGCAAGGTTGAATTCAATATACCGAACTAGTATCAGCAAAGACCAATAGGACAGGCGTCAGGGAAAAACTCACATCAGAAAAGGGATTACTGAAGAATTCCAGCTTGGAGTATCAAATTTACGAACAACAGAGGACATGAATTTGTTCCTTGAAACACGATTCCCACGGATGAGCTTGTAGATTCGAGAAACCCCAAGCCTTGCATAAGCAAAAGAGCCACTATCGGATTTCCCCTTCATATTACTAGGCAACTTTGATTGGAATTTTGGGTTTGAATTTTCTGGAGAACTTGCACTCATGGACTGTATGAAGATAAATGACATTTGAAGGCCATCGCCCAAACGGCTTTCAAAGAAAGCAGGATACCTGGAAAGATGTTTTCAGTGTTGGCATAAGCAGATTAACAGAGTATCAAAACTTTTGAAGCATATAGAGGAGAATACTTCTCATTCATATTCATCAGCAAATGATGAGCCAGCTTTGAGTTCACCTCCTGAGGATCTGTTTCAAGAGCTATAAGGTATGGAACACAAGTAATAGGATGAACAAGACCTTGACGTAGCACAACTTCCACAATCTGCATTGATAAATATAGCAAGAAATAAAGACCAAAGTAAATAGTGATAATGATAAGATCCAGGAACACACAACATAAGAAGCTCGCCCAATCCATATGGGGAATGGTCAGAGATGGGCCTTTCTAAGCAGTATTTCCAAAGCCCAGGCAAAACTGGGACGTTGGACTGCTGGAAACATCTATAGATCCAGCTTTCAAACTTCTGAGATCCTGGTTTTTAAGCCAATAAAATATTAGGAAAATTATATTAGATTTTTGGCAGGGGATATGAGCATGATGGACTCTATTACTTTGGAGATCCTCCGTCATCCAAAATATTAACATCTAGTCTTCAAGCGTCTGTTTTACCTATGTTTGATACTTCTGTTTTTTCTCTTAAAACTTTAGATTTGTGGCATGCTCGTTTAGGACATGCAAACTTTCAATATTTATGTTGTCTTTTTCTGCCTTTGAATAAAGCATGTAAGAATTAAGAAATAAATCATATTTTTGTTATAATTGATTTGCCTGGTAGTAGAGCAATTCAAACATATGAACAACCGACAGCCTTCATACAAACAAAGATAAGAACACAAAAACCAGATTCTCACACTGATCCAAAAAAAAACCAAGTTCTCACCTTGAGAGCAGACTGGCGAACTTGTTCATTCACATCCAAGCATCTCCCCAAGATGCTATCCCAGTACAATTGCACTATTCCCCCACAGATGTTGGTATCACCTGCACCCGCAGCAACAGGCACTCTGTGGCCACCATCTACGGAACAAGTAGCTACATTATCACTAGCTTTATCTGTACCCAATTGACTTTCCGCATCAAGAAGATATTCGTACATGTTTTGCAAAGCTTGCATCTGGCCAACAAATTAATCAGTATACACAACAAAATAAATGCATGAAACAGGGAAGGAAACTATTACCTTAAGACGAACATCAGTACTTGAAGACAGTGTTGCCTCTAAAATTTTCCCGACATCCTTTTCCAACATACATTCAGGCCTAGCAATCAAAACATAACCTAATGCCTACAGAAAGTGCATGAGAAAATCCAAATTAGGCTTGGAAATGGCTTTGACCAAGAAGATCATAAGGGACTTACCTGCAATGATCTAGCCTTTATAACAAAATCCTCAGCATGGAGATATTTTTTGAACAAGTTGAGGCTCCTTGCAACATCTATGTTTTTGTTACTGGAGCCAGATGTACTCAGGAGAGGGTTACCATAACGAATCAGCAATCCAAGACAGAAAAGTGATCGCCCAACTTGCTGAAATTTGCAGAAAATAAAACCTTGAGTCTACTTCCTTGACAAGGAGGTAAAGGGAAACAAAACCAATAAATGAAATCACTTTGGAATACTTTTGTTCCAGAACACTAAATTTGACATCGGAACCCTATACAAGATCTAATTCAGGATACAAGTTCAAAAACATGAGCACTTTGCACTTAATTCTTCATTTAATTTTCTTTTTATAAAATAAAACATCAAGAATAATGAATTGAAATTTAAGAAAACAAATCTCACTGTCTCAGGATAAGAAGAAAAGGAAAAGGTCATTTACAAGAGCTCAAAATCATACACCAAGTTCAATGTATTTGCATATTAGTTCTATAATAACAAGCTTCTGAAAGTAAATGGACTACTTGAGTATTATGATAATACTAATTAAAGAAAACCACTATCACAATAAGAACTACGTTGCAAAGATTCCAATGATATGGCTTTATTACCTTAACCCCCAGCAAAACCACATTTTAAAATATGTGCATAATAACACTGTACCATTCCCATTCAGCATACCACCAGAATCTGGGCTTTTCAAGTACAATAAGGCGGTGCCCTTTGAACACATGGAAAAATAAAGAAAAATTTAATATTACAGGTTGGGAGTCAAGCTTATATAGAGTAGGAGGATCTGAAATTCAAGTCACCATCACATGTGTAAATGAATATATAATGAACATAAATTATTCTCATCCCTTAAGCTCTCATCTATAAAACATGGACACTCTATTCTGTCTTACATATCCGTGTTGGACACATGTCGAACACATACGCAAAAAAAGAATGTCTAATTTTTTTTTATTTCAGACACATCTCGGCATGGTTTTAAATAATGGGCATTATGTATCGCATTGGTCGTTACGGATCGGTTTTTGACCCTCAAATACCATTACAGGCCGATGTGACCAAAATTCATAGCTGTATCAACCGACACCGTTGTCTATCAGCCGCTACACCCGTTACGTGTCGGAAAATGTGACATCTGAAGGAATGGAGGCTTCGGTGGTTTGGTTTTCTGAAGGAGTGGAGTGCTTCAGTGGTTTTCTTCATTGTTCTTATCCTAGGAAAATGTGATGTCTCCCCCGCTTCCTCTTCCAGGTCAGGATTTGTGAATGGGTGGCAGGGAGATTGTGCTAGCAGGGATGTGAGAAATGTGTGGAATTTAGTCCCTTTAAGTATACTGCATTTTTTATGAGGGGAAAGGAATATAATAATTTTTGAAGGGGAGGCAACGTCCCCTTATAGGTTTCAAGTAGTTTATTAAATATGTTAAAACTTTTGGATTATACAGGATCATACCCCTTTTGTATAGATAGATTCATATGTTGTTTTTTTGGAAGGACTGAGACAGTAATTTCTAAGTCTACTTAATTACCCAAAGTCCTTTTTTGGAATGAGCGGGACTGTAAATTCTAATAAGTCTCCTCCTTTTTGTATTTAAGTTCACCCCCTCTGGCGGTTTGTTTTTGGTAGTGCAATGTTTACTTGTCAGCAGAGAGAAAAAAAAACAGATGACCCCACACAAAACTCAATACATCAGACATCATCATCATATCTACACCACAATCAGCGATAAATTTGGCCAGTCAACAAGTGGAAATGTTCTGGAAACACAATGCTAATACTGTATGCTCTCGGAACCAAAGTCTTATTAGTCCACAAAGTTTCTCAATCTCTATTGTTTCCTCATAATTGGAACTTTAGTCAATTCAACAGAATTTCTTCCAAATTCTAATCATATTAGACTATCAAAACAATCATTCACTACCATTTACAGTAATGACCCAAACAAAAACATTTGTGTATGAGAGAGAGAGAGAGAGAGAGGTTGTTTCATAACCCTTTGAAATGCAGACAAGTGATGACCGAAGAAAATCAGTGGTTTCTTCATTAAATGTGACTAGTAAAAAATAATAATTGATCACAAAGGAAAAAAATTTCACTTTAGAAGGGACCAAATTTTCAGCCAGAGAGACCCGAATTGGCAAATTTACTTTCAAATGTTATAGCATCAACTTAATTTTCAGCAGTACTAATTCAGCATTAAAGATTTCAATGTTAAAAATTCAATTTTTTTTTATAAACAACCCCTAAATATAGTAACCATTCAGACAGCAAAGGCTGTTAAGGCACACACTCCGAAAGCTAATCAGAACCAAGCCAAACACTGCCTAGGCTCCAGCTGGCCACCCTTAAATAAAAATGCAAATCAATAATATCTAAATAGCAATACTAGTGGAACTCCAACCCTAAATCCCCACTAAATCTCTGAAATCTTAAAACCATGAAACTATTAAGGTGTCACCGTCCTCATCTTTACAGATGTAGACATTCATGCGTGTAAGTATTATAAAGTACTTGTCAAGAACATCTAGCATCTTCATCAATTGAACACCTTTGCCAGCTCATACCAACTTATGTCATGCACTGTACTCAACATGATCAGACAAACATCATGAATAAATACTTCACTTGGTGAAGTTAGTCAAAAAAAATTAAAGATACTTCACCATCAGTCATAATATATAAACAAAGAGTGGATTTGAAGGAGACATGAAACAATAGATCAGAATGATGGATACGCAACAAAAGGAATCATGCCAAATATAGGAGCAACTTATTACAAAATAATCTACCCATAAAACAAAGAAAAAGAAAACTTATTACAAAATATAAGATTCCATGGAGGAACCACCAACCTGCTTGTTATCAAATCCTAGGGCATCCAAACGTTTGAAAAACATCTGAATAAGATACTGAACCACAGCTGCACCTTTTCCCGCTACTTTACTCACTGAGCAAAGGCACCTAAATTGAGAGGAGAATCAAATTTAAAAATAAATTAAACAACACATATAATAGCATCTCAATTTGGATGGAAACACAACTAAAATATGCATAAATTAAATACACTCAACTCAAAACAAAAAAGCCTCAACTCAACTACCAAAAAACCACATAATTCATTTTTCACCATTCAACTCCATCTAGGGCCATTACCTAACCTCCTTTCACATTAATTACTAGATTCACACAAATTGATTAAAAAAAAACCGAAGGATATTTTAGGGAATTTTACTATACTTGGAGCATTGATGACCTTTCAAACTGGACTTATATTTCGAGACATAACAAAAAGGAATAAGGAATGGGAGGAAGTACAATAGAAACATGACCTACAGCACGTGCATGAAACATTTAGAAATAAGTGGCACTTATAGTCATAGAGAACAATTTAAGAATTATAAAGACAAAAGAAGTATAGCAAGTACATTATCGCACAAATAGTACTGCTAGAACTTTCAGTAAATGGATATTCAATAGGTTGAGGTGTAATTAGAATTGCATGTCTAGCATTACAGTTTGCAACAACATGACCAAACTAGAACAGAACATGAACTTGCGGATCCATTGAGCTTGAATTAAGAATTAAAAATATATAATAAAAAACATCAATTATGTGGGCATTTACGTCTTTAAGTTCTAATTAATATTTTAAAAATAAAAAGTAAAGGAAGAAGAAAAAAAAAAGACAGAATCAAACACTCATTTCGAAAACTCCAAATTTTCTATTAACTTGATCTTCAAGCAACAAAAGTTTTGATCTTCTATCAGAAGATCCACATTCCAGAAACATGAGAAAAGATTTGAGATTGATACAGAAATGATCTTTTGAGAAACAGCATCTAGAAAAACCCCAACAAAAAGTTCTATAAACCAGAAGCCACAAATACTTATGCATCTAAAACCCATAAAATAAAAATTTTAACACAAAAAGAATTCCAACAATGGCAACAAGTCCCAACAGAGAAATAATTTTTCAGACAAGCATACCCTCACAAGTTTCTATGTAATAATGGAAAACTTACCCTGGAGTTTGGAGCATCCAATATGCACTTAAAAAGTCATTCCCCCCCCCCCCCCCCCCCCCCCCCCCAACAAAAACAACAACAATTGTCGCTAAATAAATGAAAGTCTTGCCTGTAGCCTATATCACCATTTGCAATTGAATCATTCACAATGCAAATGGCACTGCAATGATGCAGGGAACAGAATTAATATAGAGTTGTCCTTTGAATACCCAAACCAGTTGGGATTATTATCAGGAGAAATTTGAATGAAGTTTGGGAAGGCAAAGGACAAGAAGGCCAGGTAGCATGTTCTCCGATTTGAGATAGACCAATGTGAAAGCAATACGACAGATTTGAAGAAGTCAAACTAAGGAGAATTTTTGTTAAGAGGCAAGTTTGGAGTAATGCTGCCACTGAATAAATCCACTTAGTTTGTAAGTGGAGGGAGGGAGAGCATCATTTCTCTCTTCCAGGTGGAGGTCATTATCAACGAGACGACATAGCGAGGGCCATTAGATCGGTGCAGTATGAGGTACCAAAATAGAAAATCATGGGAATATCTCCACCATTTAACCATAAATGTAGAGAGAGGTGAGGGATTTACCCAAAAATGTAAAAAATTTGATGAGTGATTAAAAAATGGATTTTGTGTATTAAAATTTTTATATTCTGGGATTTAGGTATAAAAATTCTCATACTACAGATTCTTAAAATGAACAGATATTTTTAGGAATTATTTATAAAGGATTATGAGTATGCCTCCCAAAAAGTTATCAATTTTCTATTAATTATTTTTTTGATAGGTGCATATATCAATTTTCTATTCATGGAGCTTAATCATTGTATGGGGTGCAACAATCCACTAGAAGAGAAGCCAACAAAGCCAAGCTTCTAATGGAAAATACTCCACCAATTTCTCTGGCCATCAAGCAAATATTTATTAAAACCTGACCAATAAACCACCAGACAACCCCCATCAAGTCCTGATTTTTTTATGGATATGCCAAAGACATACCATATGGCCCAAAAAACTTCTGAAGCACACCAAATCAATCAAACAGTAAAAGACAAAGCTTATAACTTGGAACGAATTGAGAATTAGCATCCAGCATTTCAAAGCTAACAACACTTTTCTGACACATGTCAAAAGAACACCCCACAACCCCCAGCCAAAAACAAAATAATAATAACACCACCACTAAAAAAAAATAATAAAAAGGGAAAATGTGAGTAAAAAAAGACAGAAATCTAAATCCTACAACCCTAAATCTAGCTTATAATCCCGTCAGCCATCGCCGGGGGGGGGGGGGGGGGGGGGGGGGACTGGATACGAACCTAAACCACCTCAATTAACAAGATCGAGCCACACCTAGATGGGGCACTTTTTTATCAAGGCATCTCCGGCCATTGACATCCCAAGCAATAATAACCCCAACCCAACCCCCAAAAATAATTTAGAAGGAAAATTTTCAGATGGACATACCCCAAGAAATCATCATAATAACTGAGAGATTCCAACTCACTGACATCTATTCCTAAGTGCTTCAATATTTCTCAACAGCCAAAAAATAACCCTCCTCAAGAACACTTGGCTTGTAAGACCCAACCAGCAGCTAGAATTCACGATCTGATCCAATATCAAATTATAAATGCCTCTTCCCGCCACTCATTGCATATAAAGATTAAAGAAGATTTTGTGTTAAGGGGAATATAAGCAACCAATGACAAATCGAGTTCCAATCAATCTAAGGGCCCGTTTAGGGGAGCTTCAAATTTCGGATAATTGATTCTAGAGAATTGATTATGGCATAATCAATTTGTTATTTAGGTGTTTGGTAAAAATTGTGTAAAAGAGATTCTACACTGTGAATTTCCGTTTTACCTTTTAATTGTATATGTTGGGTAATGTGTAAGTTGTGGGTGCAAGTTTAACGCTTGCAAAAAGTCAAAACAGTTTGGAGAAGCAAGTTCTTTTAACATATGCAACCGTGATTTGGTGGACCTCGCACACAGAACCATGTTATAACAATTGCAGCCAAACACCTGCAAAACCATTTTTGGTGGGCCCCACACATAAAACGCCGTTTTGAGGAGCGCAAACACCCCCGCCAATAAAAACACCCCATAACTCTCCAACAAAATACCACTTAAATTTCTCCATTTTTCCAACTTTATTAAGCAAATATGAAGTCTAGTTGAAGTATAACAAATTGAAGACCATATGGAGATATCAGATGTAGAAGAATGAATAGTAATGGCAATTTGTGATAAGAAAAATAGTCCATTCACTTAGTTCAATTGAAGTCTTAACAAACAGAAAACCATGTGGAGATATTAGAAGTGAAGGTATAAATGACAATGGCAATGTGTGATAAGTAAATTGTATACTCACTTAGTTCAATTCAAAAACTCAATAGCTTGGTTAGGTTAGAGTTTAGTTGCGGACACTTTATTTCATAATACAAGCAAATAAGCATACACAATTTATTCACGTTTTACTCATTCAAAGAAAAAAAAAATGTTAGATATAATAAAATAGGAGACAAATATCATGCATCTTCTAAATTTGATAGTATATTCACTTATTTCCACGCCAAGATTCAATAGCTGAGTTAGGTTAGATTCCGGTTGAAAACCTTATTTCATAATGTAAGCAAAAAAGGATAAAAATTAAATATATACTTTACTAATTCAAGAAAAAAAGGAAAGTTAAATAATATATCATTGGATATAAAAATAAGGGGTAAATATCATGTACCCTTCCATAAACATCACATAACTCCCTTGAGATTCTAATTCATATGCCTAAATGTGAAAATCATGATTGACATAAAGGTCTCTTACTCACTCCCTGCTAATAAAGAATGTATATGAAATTTGATACTTAGGTGTGGGCCGTGAGGCATCAATCTTAATAGCGAATTTCATAATGCAAGAATTGTCAAACCAAGTTATCCTATTTCAGAGTTATTGGATACACTGAATTGCCATACACTGTTGCAGATAATTTTTTTTATCGGTTTTTATTGCAGACAATATTGTACAAAGACGGAATTCTCAACCTTATATTTTGCATAGAAACAAAAAGCATCAATGATATCAACTCAATACTAATCTAAAAAATGTATTATCAGCACTTTAATGAACTAGTGAAAAACAGCAGTAATACTTAGCAATGAAATAACATGAGAAATGTAAACTACCTGATGCAGGCATGGACAACTGTCAAGAAAGAATGGCGAACAATCATTTGCTTTAGTTCTTGTTCAAGCTCCTCCACAACACTTGGAGGAAGCTTTCGAAGCAAGGGCAGTACAGAATCAATTACAAAGATTATACTCTCCAGTAGCTGTGCAGCTACTCGATTGTCGGCCTAAACACAAGCAAAACAGAACATTATAAAAAACATATACCCATGTAACTGCATTCTGTTATTTTCTAAAATGTCCAAGAGAAAAGGTACAAGGAAAAAAAAGTAAAGATACATGACAAACAAAGACAAAAAAAAATTGCAGAATAAGCAGAGATCAAACTACAACATAACCTGTTTCGTTCAATATATACATACAAGCATGCAACCATCCATATATAACCCCCAGGGCTAGCATGGATGGCAAGCCTCGGTAGTGTAATACTTGAGGCCTTGAGTTCGAATACTAGTTTACGATGGCTTAAGGGTGGTTGAGCACACCTGGGGTCTACCCAAGCTAACACACACTACAGCAGTACATCATTATTAAAAAAATTAATAAATAAAAAAAAATACATCCATACATGTAATATACAAGAACTACGGGCCCCTGTGACTCTTGCTCAGCCAAAAAAAAATTTGATCAGTCTCACACAGCCAAATTGATGTAGGCCAACTGCAGATAAGCACTTCCCTACAAGCTCTGGTAAAAAAATTGATATAGACAGCGGTAATGAGGGTCTTTAGGAAAATTGTAATCAGTTTATATGAACATAGATGGCTACACATCTGTTTCTACTAGGCTTATGACTCCAAATTGAAAACTCAAAATCTTGGACTAGTAAACCTATCCAAACCAACTAAAAAGCCGTACACAAAAACCAAACATAACTAGATCCAAAGTAACAACAGTGGATCACAAGTGCAGCCCATGCCCAAAATATGTTATGTTAAGTCAAATGAGTCATGAGTCAAGCTACGAGTCATGTTAGTGTTGCCATATTCCGAATGACAAAATCAATCGGTGTAACTGTTGAGTCGCACTCCTTTTATGTGGAGTTGACAAGCCTTGGTGTTGGAGATCATTGCACATCGTCATTGAACAGGCTGAAGACTTGATCACACACTTAGGTTGCATGATAAGTGTGTTAAGTAACCAATTGCTCTAAAAGCTTAAGCTCTTCAAGAATGGGCCAACAATGTATATCACACTCTCAACACTGCCCCCCTCACGTGCGACCCCGGACTCACATGTGTGGAGAGACAGAGAAACCATAGACACACTTTGAGAACATAAAAAACTTTGCAGAATTGATTTGAACTAAAAATTTTAATTTGTGAGCTTTAACAGATTGACTCTTAACCCCCCCTCTATGTCAAGTTTCTGTGTATTGGCAACTCAAATGCACTATCTAAGTAGTGATATCTCATATATCAACTTTTCATATTTAAAGACCCAAATACCCTTTACAATAAAAGTTAATAAACATATAGTAACTAAATCAAGAACATATTAACTTCAGAGAAAAAATAAAACGTGACTCAACAAACCTAAAGCATGATTGTGAGAGGCCCCAAGTGGCCCCTCCTGAAACCAAGCCAATTTTAATTTACATACTTTCTCTAAATTTGATCGTTCTAGAGCCTTCAATAGACTGCATCATTCTCCCCAACCTCAAGGAAACTCAATGTCAAGTTTGTAAGTGTTGAACTATGAGAACCCAAGCATATCTTCTTCTTTTTTTCCATTTTTTTGGCGATAAGCAAGAGATGTATTATGAACAAAAATGCTAGATGGGGTAGAACCCATGTACACGCAATGTATACGAGATTTAGCAGACTAGTGTCACGGGCTGGGCTCTAACCCAAAAGCTGCAACTGATGGGTAGAGGTACTGGATCGCTTATATGGCCCAAAACCCGCCTACCCACAACTGATGTGGGATCGTCACATACTCTCCCACCCGAATCTGCGACGCCCTCGTCGTGGTCGGGCCTCAATGCGGGTTCAGGCTCGTTGGAACCCTGGGTGGGCCGGGCTGTATGATTACCACCTGGCCATCGGAGTCTCAGGTCGGCTCTGATACCACTGTCACGGGCTGAGCTCTGACCCAAAAGCTACAACTGATAGGTAGAGGTACCGAATCACTTATATGGCCCAAGACCCCCCTACTCACAACCGATGTGAGATTGTGACATACTCTCCCACCCGAATCCGCGACGCCCCCGTCGCGGTCGGGCCTCAAGGCGGGTTCAAGCTCATTGGAACCCTGGGCGGGCCAAGCTGTATGGTTGTTGTATGGTTACCACCTGGCCATCAGAGTCTCGGGTCGGCTCTGATACCACTGTCACGGGCTAGGCTCTGACCAAAAGCTGCAATTGATGGGCAGAGGTACCGGATCGCTTATATGGCCCAAGATCCCCCTACTCACAACCGATGTGGAATCGTGACACTAGGCTCTCTCTATACAACTCAAAACTCCTATAAAATCCACAAAGAAGTGTGACAAAACTACAGGATTCACATAAAGCCAAAAAATGAAACGAGTTTAACATCAAATTCTTAAATCTCTGAGTGGGTAACTCCATATCTTCAAAAGTATGTTAGTTGTGTTCCCCCCATACACACCACGTGATGCATAAAGGTTCTGCTGCCAAGCTTGGCAAACTCTCTTCGAGACACAAACTTGAACACAACACTCAAACATCTACCGAACGAGTATGACCTGGTGAAAACAAAAGGAGAGAGAACACCATGTTCCACAGGTCTGGCTACCTCGCATTGGAGCAGTTGTTTCCTATTGTCTATAGCTATTTTTCAGATACAGCATCAATTAGGAATCATTTTCCCTTGCACGGTTGCACCCCATGTTTTCCAAATTCAAGATTGCTTCTAATAATGCAGTCCACACAAATAATAATAATAAACAAGACCAGACCATAATATATATCTTGCATCTACAACCATGAGTCTTAAGGCCCACCATCTAGCTCCATCGGCCATGAAATTTGTGTTTACTAAACAAGAGTTGCAGCATCAAGCATCATGCAGGTCTCCCAGAAACTTAGAAATTTCATTGCCTTCATACCCTTGGGAGAAAACTCTTCAACATAATTTCAGCAAACTTAAAACAAGACCACAACAGCTATCCATAGACTTCATTAGGCAAATCATCAAATAAATCAAAGTTACCCAGCATATGTCATGCATAGTATCATAATTTTCATCCAACACCACCCCAGGTCTGGAGAAAGAAAGAAGACAGTGAAAGGATAGCCAGCATGCAACCCTTGTGATTGAGCAGTAACCAAAAAAATAAAATAATATAGAATAAATAAACAAAAGTTCATTCAAAACAAATTTCTTGAGATACGAGGATTT
This sequence comes from Nyssa sinensis, assembly GCA_008638375.1. Taxonomy (NCBI): domain Eukaryota; kingdom Viridiplantae; phylum Streptophyta; class Magnoliopsida; order Cornales; family Nyssaceae; genus Nyssa; species Nyssa sinensis. Next base: position 4,359,080 of record CM018043.1, read on the forward strand.
TTGATAAGTTCATTCAAAACCAATTTCTTGATATATGAGGCTTTTTCGAGTTGTCAAGTAATATAATTGTAATGCATACAAGTATGCATGAACTTATACAGTCAGGAAAAACAAGAATGGTCCACTTTTTTCATAAAGCACTTCAAAACCCTAAATCTTTCAAGAGGGAAAAGAGGCAGCAGGCAGGAGACAGAATTGCAATAACAATAATTATAACAATTGTTTTAAAACAGTGGATAACCTGACTCTTCAAATATGGCTGTAGGGTGACCACAAATTGGGAGGGATCAGAAGCCGGCGCACAGAGTGTAGGATCCACAACACAAAAGGCATGCAAGAGCAGCACATAAGGAAGTGTGTGCACCTCGCCTTCCTCATTATTCATTTCCTGAATCTGAACAACAACAAAAAAAAAATTCCTAATATAACCAGATACAAGTAAATAGGACCATAATACTAAGCACATCTATTTACAACAAGAATACCTGCAATATCCTTTCCAACAAGCATTTGCACATTAACTCACAGCGTCTGCGTACTGATGCGAGAGAAACAGGGTTGATACCAACAGCTTTAGCTGATTGTGAAAAAAAATCAAGGGCTAAGTTACGCTTAATTATAGTGACAAGGAATTGATGATTCGGCATCCTTCTCAGCATCTCAACAATCTGCTCGGTCTTCTTGGACACTTCTAATGGAACAGAACTACCATCTCCAAAAAGATGAGTATGTGAACCAGTAGGTTCCTCAAACCAGAACTCATAAAATGTTTTGCAGACAAGATCCTGTAAGCAAGAGTAAAAGCGACATCTTGCAATTAGCCTTTGTTAAAAAAAAAAAAATAGACGAACAATTGAGCAAGCCACGATCCCCCAAAAAAATGTTTTCCTATTAAAATTCTAATCTATGCCTGTTCTTTGGACTCGTACTGAATCAAAAGATGAACCTAATCACAGTCCATGTTCAAAATGAAAACAGCACGCCACGGAATAATACTTCAGAACTAACCGATTCCCTCTACCCATAATATCTCTCTCTCTCTCTCTCTCTCTCTCTCTCTCTCTCTCTCTCTCTCTCTATATATATATATATATATATGTATATGTATATATATTAAAATAGTATTAATTCGACCAAGGTTAAGTAATGGGAAACAGAGATCAAAAGAAAAAAAGACTAGCTCCATAGTGCTTTAGGAAAGTTCAACCCAAATGCAGGCAGCTTCTAAATAGAATAACCTAGATTATCTAATATGAAACTAAATTGGTTTCTTTCCTTAGAAATTACCTGAATACTGGATTCCTCATCACTAACACGAGAGATAATCTCAATGCAAGCACTTGTAAATTCTGAAAAATTAGCATTAGAAGTGCACATCTCTCTTATGATTTTGATTGCTCGTTTTCGAACACTCACTCCAGTATCCTTTATTCTCTCAGCCACCTTCTCGAAATACTACAAAGAAGCCCACAAATGAGGGTAAAAAAGGGTAGATTGAATAAGTCAGAAAATTAGCATCGCCTTAGCATATATGAAGATAAGCAAGTTTGATTGCAAAACCTGCAAGCCAACATCCGGATGGGAGGCAATATGCCGGCCAACAAGTTCCAGTGCTGCTTCCCGTACAGATATTGCAGAATCACAGAACCTTCCTTCGACAGCCGTTTGGACAAGTTTATCACACAAAACCTCTGGATCAGCTTCAACAATAATACTAACCTGTTCTCATAATTTAAAAAAGAAAAAGAAAAAGGGAGGGTGAGTGTCTTCGATAGAACTGGATAGGCAAGCGTTTTTCCTCGGAACATGGTTTTAGAATTCAAAAAAGGAACTTTCCACTTACCGCTCGTAATGCCTTAGCACGAATTACCGGAGAGTTCTCCCTTAAACTTGCCTGAAATCAATTGCATCATAAGAAGAAATAATTTCTCGAGAAATAATACTGAGAGAAAGCAATATAAAACTAACCAGCAGCATGTGAAGAATCTTATCAAATCCCCTGGAGAAAGAATTATTTTGTCCCAGAGCTAAAGTTATCTTCTTGACCGAATTCCTCGTCAATAATGACGAAACAACCCCAGAATCACGTACAATTGCTTTTGATTTCACTCTAGCGAGGTAGTAGAAAAACTTCAGTTGAGAATTTGGATCATCTTTGTACCAAAGGCAAAGATAGAACCTGCACATAAATATCTTTTTAATAGTATTAATGCAAAACAAAAAAATCAATAACAAAAGAGGTTACGTTGAGTTACAAACCAGCATGTAAAGAGATGCACATCATCGGCCATCCCTGCATCTTGGAGGTAATTCAAAAGCATCTGTTGAACAATCTCCACTTTTGTAATCGGATCAGTAGCTTCAGAAGATTTCTCTGACTGGCTATGATTCTTTTTCCCATTTTCCTTGCACTGCGAGTTACAGTATGATTGTAAAACAAGAAGTTGCTTCCTGCAGAGGCAAAACTGACAATGCCAGCCACGAGTAGGAACTTCATGTTCTCTAACACCCATGCACTCCGCATGAAATAATCTCTGACAACCTTGACACACAAACAATGGTTTTCCAATCCTACTATCTAAACATACAGAACACGCATCCTTTGGGTAACTATGATCAACATTGTCTCCACTGATCAATTCCTGCACTATCCAAAAATTTTCCTTCCTGCAGAGGACAGCATCATGTTTCAACCTTGCAGCAATTGTACCAAGAAGGTCAATGGCCATCGAACGTGCAGAAATATCCTTAGATTTCAACCCAGCATTCTGAAGTAGTAAGACACAAAGCACCTGCAAGGTAATTTCTCCTTAACATAAAAACAATATAATGCATTCAAGAGAATGTAGACTGTGTATTATACCTCCAGAATAGGAGCAGAAGCAGGATATTCAGGTAAATTCAATGTTGTCAGCAAATCCATAACAAGATTCTCCATCATTGTCTTCAACTCGGACGCATCCTGAGTTTTGTTACTTGTAAATCGCTGAAGAACTCGACTCCAAAATAGGCAACATGCCTCTGTCACAGCCTCATGGCATTTGGTAGGGTAATTGGCATCAATTGAGACTTCTAAAATAGGATTAACATTTGGTGCTTGCCTCAAAGCCTCGGGAAGATTGGCACTACAGTGAACCAATTGAATCAGCAGAGCAGTGATCATCTGAATCTGCCTCTGTTCTTCATCAGCCTAGATGATATGTTCTTGGTATTCGCTTTGAGAATGGTAACTTCAAAAGCAGCTGAAGAACTTCATCCATCACATAAGTACGATGCTGTGTGTATGTATGAAAAATCTGGACACCAGTATAAAGATGCCAAACAATTAAGACTGAAAAACAGTTATGTATTCATTTGAATCAGAGAAATCTAAACAGAAATCACTAAGTTCAATACCCCACTAATCAAACCAACTGATTTCAGTTGCAAGAGCTGGATATTATCCACCAACAATGTTGCGAAGCTTGTCTTCACCAATTGCAGAATGCAGCTATCTGATAGGCGTTCTATTGACAACAAGTCCTTGAGAAAACCTGAGAATAGTGCACAGTTTCTGAAGTATGTTATTCACAGCAGCAGAGACCCTAACAAAGCCAAACATGGACACTGTCAGAAGAAACCACATTTTGGATGCCAAAAAGTTTTCATTCTGAACAAAGGACGAGAACTATCATTTAAATGACACACTTGTTCACTACTGATTTCTTCACTTTCCCACTCCTAAAAGTACGCCTTTTCTTGCTTGCAGAACCAAAATCAGCATCAGCATCAGCATCATCATATTCTTCACCTGATAAGTAACATGCAAAAAATTATATGATAGAAATTAATGAGACAATGGGCATAGCAGAAATTCAATGTAGATATCCACCATTCATGCACAAGTTGAATGGCCTACCTTCAAAACCTCCATTTTCACTTGGTTTGTGCAAAGCCCGATATACTGGGTCGCAAGCTAACATAATATCCATGATTTGATGCCTAGTGAACTCCAGAATTCTTTCAATGATCTGACATGGATAAACAATAATCGCTCAAGAAGGATTAATAATCTTGCAAATCGAACATGTGCATCCACGCACACACAAATTTCATCACACGAGTAAAAATCAGCAAAACATTGCAGATGAAATGATGCTAAATGTAACCAGTAAATTGAGCAGAGGCATGTACCTCTTCTTTATAAAGCTGCTTTGGCATGTCATTGTGAGCCATTACTGCTAAAGCCGCATGAATGGACTCCAAAGCTCCATAAACCAATGGCACTACATCTGAATCTGACTGGAAAACAAAAAATAAAAAAATTACAATAAAATAGAAAACCTATGCAAGAAAGAGCCCCCCTCAACCAAAAAAAATAAATAAATAACCACCAACGAGAAGGGAAGAGAAAAATAACTTTTAGGGTATCAGATACTAGTATCGAAATTCTGCTAATAGTGTGGTGGCAATTAATATCTTCCGCACAACTAGCTTAGAATCTGAAGGAGGTTTGCTTCAAATAACTGACAGAAACATAAAATCATATGACTGTAGATCAAAATGGAAAGGGAATTCCTAAAAGAAACACACTAAATTGCTACCAGAGCATCCCCCAGGGGTATTCACGCCCAGAAACAGACAACAGAGGGCAAGGATTCCCACTACACCGCACCATGGTAGGAAGAAGTGAATCTGAGAATTTGATTCACTTAGCAGCCTTAAATTCAGAATGACTAAATCTGAAAAATAAAATGATTATAAGATGATTTGATATAGCGTGCTTGCAAGAAATTGGGCGGGAAAATCACTAAGGTTGCTTTTGGATTTGATAGATTTAACGTGACAAGTTTGGGTTAAAGTTGGATGGGAAGCCTATGAAGAGGATAGAACATAGGTAATGAATATATCCAAGCTTTAATCATAAAGGAGAGGGGAAAAACTTCAAAATAATTTCTTGTGGGGAGGCACTAGGGATGAATTTAAGTCTCATTGAGTCCTGTAAAATGGTGTGTACCCTCATATGTGATGGGGGCATGGTCGTTGAAAAATTGAGAAGCTTCAGCCATGCTCTGCCAGGGAAATGGACTGTGGACATACCGGGGTTGAGAGGAGCTCTTTCTGCAGAAGGGTGATAGAAGCGAACTTTGTATAAGCTTGGGGGAGGTGGTCTTCTAATGAGCAAAGTTTGTATCATGGAACTAGGGTTCAGGAAAAACATCATGAAAGGAAGGAAAACAAGCAACGTGCACGGGCCATAGGCTTTACTGGGACAAAGAATACCGCACAACATAGGTTTAATGAGAGCTTGATATATATTGTTGACTCATTCTCTAAAAGCTTAAGCTTTTGGAGCAACTAATATTCTAACAAAGTATCAGAGAGCCTTGGTTGCAGGAGGTTTTGGTTTCAAGTTTCTCCATTTACATTTGCACTCTCTTCTACTTTACATTTGTCTGTGATTTCTTTGCCTCTCCACATTCGAGTTCAGGGTAGCACGTGGGGTGTTGAGAGCTTGATATACATTGTTGTTCCATTCTCTAATAGCTTAAGCTTTTGGAAGAATTGGTGACTTAACAAGGTTAACCCTGATGGATGCATTATACACGCACACGTGCGCATATTAGATAAATACTAATGAAGGAATATGTACACACACACACACACACACAAATACACATATATTTGATAAATAATGATGAATGAATATATTATGAGGGGGTGTGTGTGTGTGTGTGTGAGAGAGAGAGAGAGAGAGAGAGAAAGCGAGCAAGGGGAGAAAAGGAAGAAAAAAATAGAATAAAAGCATATATATGTGTATATGTGTGTGTACCTTCTAAATTAGGTTGTACTATGGGTTTGCCCCCCTTGAGCACCATCTATATATCTCACTTACTTGTCAATATATATATATATATATATATATATATATACCTTCTAAATTGGTTTTTGTTGTGTCGCATATATACTTCTTCTTCTTTTTTATTGGTGTTATTGCATTTATACTTATTAGTTTTAAGTACCCATGTCAGTTTTTCATAGAAACTTCATTCTACCATAAGTATAAAATAAAGCAAATTAGCCACCATAATTGTTTGGCTCAGTCTCTATGTTCCAAGATTTTGGGATTAGACAAATGAGATGCCTTGATACACACACCGGTATGACATGCATACCATGAGTCCATGAAAACCCACTATTTCTTGCATTAAGGTAATTAAGAATTTCATAAAATATGAAAACCTCAAAATTCCAATGGCAGAATTGGGTAATCTTGTTCACGTGATCATGTGATGCATACAACTGTTAGATAACTCAGCTAGCAAATCACATAATGAAGTGAATAGAACTGAAAAACACTCCATGAATACACAGAATAATTGCAGCAGCAATCTAATTGTCACAGAATCCCAGTATAACAAATTCTGTCAATTTAAGTAAACTATGGTCCTCACTACAACAAGAAGAATAGAAATGTGAAGATGGAAAACTTACATGGTCACATTCATTAACTGACAAGCCTTCCGCTCGATGAATCTGATGGTCTAATACCCTTAACACTCTCACAAAACTATCTACAGGAACCAAATGTAGGACTTTCTTTGCTCGGGCAGACATAATCTCATTCACAAGCATTCTAAGATCAGTAACGGGCAATGGCAACCACTCTTCCTCATCCCGATCATCACTAGGAATTTCTGCTCTGCCACAGAAGTCTTCCAACACCTCACAAAAGCCTCCAATAGTGGCATCTAAACAAATACGCCAAAGCTTAATTATTCAAATAAGGCAAATAAAAAAGATAAATAAGAAATAAGAAACAAAGAAGCAACTAAACTAACCTTGAATTTCAGTGGGATCTGGACCAGTTGATGAGGGAAGGTCATCATTTCCTTTCTTCCTAATTTTAGGCTTTCTAGATGTAAATGTCTCCTACAAATTCATTTTCAAAATTTAGGTAACACAAACAACCAAAAAAAGATATTATTTATAAAGATTAATTAACACAAACAACCCAATTATCAATCACTTGAACAAAATACACACTTACATTAGCAAGAACATGTTCATGCCGATAATTACGAGTCCCTCCAAAGTCTCTTTGGGCTTGACTTGTAATATGTATATTATGCTCAAAGGGCTTCGTTTCAGATACCGTACTAGTAAAGATTTGCTCCTTGATAGGACCTGAGAAACTTGAAAAAAGCAATAAACAATAAGCACAGCAACATTAAATTACTTAAGAACATATTCATTCCAGCACGCCAAGACCCACATCCACACCCGCCCGCCCACGCACACAGGTAAGCAATGGAAGTCGACTAGCATGTATGATATCCAGATACATTATTTCTTGCAGAATTGTTTTAGTTATTAAGCACTTTGTGATTTTATTGAACAAATCATAAATGTGCCATTATTGTTCCAATCTTTTATATATATATATATATATATATATATATCACATAATATAAGCACTTATCATCTAGCAAATCTCCATTCAAAAAAAAAAAATACAAAAATAATCATATACAACAAAGAATAACCAAACTGGCACTTTGTTAAGCGGACAATTTCGGAGACCTACTACTCACCCAACTCTATTAGCATCAATAGCAGATCTATACCATAGACTTGGGGGGGTGGGGGCAAAAAAAAAAGAAAGAGAGAATTTAAGGGGGTCTCCTATAGAAATGTGATTTTTTTTTTTTTTTTGGGGGGGGGGGGGGGGGGGCAACTAGTAAATAAGGCAGTTCGTGTACCCCCAGCAACAATCTACTACAAGTAGGAATCATCCCATTGCAGCAGTTTCATCACCGGTCAATGAGTCGTCTTCACCAGCTTCCACTCTATCTTTGATTGTTTAGCAGTTGCAAAAGCTTCTTTCAACTCCACAACCTAATGCTCTTCCAATCCCTCCGTAGGTACATTTTCCTCAAGGCATTCAGGAATATATCGGATCACCTGGGTCTTCGACCCAAATGTCACACATCACATAACTAGTCATTTTTCTTTGTTTACCTCTACGTTCTCTCATCCTTCTATGTATGTCCTTGCTGCCAAAGGCATGCCTATGTCCTTGGCAGGGATTGGGTCTATTGTATCTTCACATTTGACTCTTCCTGATGTTTATTATATTTCTCAACTTAATTTGAATTTGATCTCAGTTAGTCAATTATTTGATTCTGGATTTTAATTCATTTTTCTTCTTCTAGTTCTGTTGCGCAGGATCCTCATTCAAAGAAGTTGATTAGGATAGGCCGTAGAAATGGAGGATTGTATATGTTAAAGGAGTTGCATGCTCCCGATGTTGCTGTCACTTCCATTGAATTATCTTCTTTTCATTTAAGTCCTAAGTCGTCTAATTGCTATTTGTGGCATTCTCGCCTGGAATACATTTCCAGTTCTCATTTACATTATTTAGTTTCAATAGCTAGTTTAGGTAGTTTGAATTGTCAAAAATTTTCTGATTGTAGTGAATGCAAACTAACTAAGTTTACTGCATTGCCTTTTAATCAAAGTTCTATCGGTTCTCTTGCTCCTTTTGATCTTGTTCATTCTAATATTTAGGGACCTTATCGTATTCCTACTAAATTGGAGGGGGGGGGGGGTTCCAGATATTATATTTCTTTAATTGAAGACTATACTCAATTTTGTTGGATTTATCTCATAAAGCATCAATCTGAGTGCTTTTCTACATTTACGACTTTTCGTGCTATGATACGTACTCAGTACCATGTTCTGGATGTGGTTTAGGTGGAGAATATTCTTATAATGCCTTTCGAGATTTATTAAAATTCAATGGCAACATTTAGCAATCTTCTTGTACAAAAACTCCTGAGCAATATGGTGTGCATGAGCATAAGTATAGGCACATCATGGAGACTACATATTCTCTTTTGTTGTCTGCCAATGTTCCCACTACTTTTGTGGGGGAGCACGTTCTCGACTATAATTACTTCTGAAGTCTCCCTTTTTGAGAAATTGTGGTACACCTCGTGATTATTTCTCCTTGCGTGTGTTGGTTGTATATGCTTTATTCTACTTCCTAAAGCTCTTCATATCAAACTTTCTGCTCGTTCCACAATGGATGTTTTTCTTAGTTATGATGAGGGACATGAGGTGTATCGTTGTTATGATCTCATTGTTAACAAACTTTGTCTCTCGCCATGTGATTTTTATAGAACATATTCCTTCAAATACTTTTATAAAAAAAAATTAAAACTCATTTATCTTGACCCATTTCCTTCTTATATTCCTTCTAACTCTTATATTAGTGATGCCAATCATGCCATTATTTCTAGTGTTCCTTCTTCTTCGGATTCGTTTGTTGTTCGTTCTACTATTGTTCATACTTATACTCGCAGGAACACAACTGTTTCTTCTACAAATACAGCTCTTCCGACTCTCAATCAACTTCTAAAGACGTGGATCCCCATTCTCCTCGCTATCCTCAGCTTATTCGTAAGTGTCCCAATAGATTAGGTTTTTCTAATTCTCGTTATTCTACTAATTTTTGTTCCTTCTTAACTGAACCAACCTCATATAACGAAACTGTTCTTGAACCTCGTTGGCAACAGGTTATACAAGAAGAGCTTTTTGCATTGCATAAGACCAACACATAGAAATTGGTGTCCTTGCCCACAAGCAAGCGGACATTTGATTGTAAATGGGTGTATAAGATCAATACCATATCAAATGGCTCTGTCGAGCAGTACAAGGCTAGATTGGTGGCTAAGGGGTTCACTCAAGAGTATGGTATTGCCTATGAGGAGACTTTTGGGCTTGTTACCAAAATGACTACAGTTCACACTGTGATAATTGTGTCAATTGTTCGTCAATGGAGTCTTTCTCATATAGATGTGAAGAATGTCTTTCTCAATATAGACTTGGCTGAAGAAGTTTATGTAATTCCTCCTCTTGGGCTTTCACATAAACCGGTGAGGTGTGCAAACTACAAAAGGCATTGTATGGCCTCAAGCAGGCCCCTAGGGCTTGGTTTGCCGAGTTCTATATAGCTGTCTGTGAATTGGTTTTTCGAGCCAGTGCTCATGATTCAGCCCTCTTTATTCGGTCTTCTTTTAAAGGATGGATAATTTTCTTACTTTGTTAACGATACAATCATCGCGGGTGATGATATAAATGGGATATCATCATTGAAATCTCATTTGCAACACCATTTTGAGACGAAAGATTTTGGTCCTCTTCATTATTTCTTGGGCATTGAGGTAGCTTCTTCTCCTAAAAGTTATCATCTCTCTCAATCCAAATATGCATATGATGTTATTCAGCAAGCACATCTTACAAATAATAGGACAGTTGAGACCCCTTTGGAACTTAATGTTCATTATTCTTACTTTGATGGAGTTCCATTATTTGATCCTAGTTTATATGTGCTATCGTTGGCAACTAGGTTTATCTCACTGTTACTGTTCATGTTGTCAATCAATTTGTGTCTTCTACTACTACTGTTCATTAGGTTGTTCTACACATTCTCCATTATCTTCGCAGAACATTGCATCACATTTTATTCTTTCCTTCATCATCATTGGAGCTTCGGGCTTACTCCAATGCCGACTGGGCAAAACTCTCTTATTTCCTAAAAAAGTAAGAAGCAGATCTTTGTTGCTTTTTCCTCTGTTGAAGCTGAATATTGTGCCATGGTTGCTTCTACAGCTGCAATAGTTGGTTACAATGGTCGCTTGTTGATTTGGCCATTTTATTATTTACACCTACTCTTATTTATTGTGATAATCAAGGTGCCATTCAAATAGCACACAACTCTATTTTTCATGAGCGTACAAAACATATTGAGATAGATTGTCATTTTGTATGTCATCATTTTCAACTTGGCACAATTTCTTTTCCCTTTCTTCCTTCTACCTTGCAGTTAAGTCTCACACTATTTTGCGCTTCCGTTTTTTGCTTGACAAACTTTTGATGATTCTTGTTGCTACATCATAAGTTTGCGGGGGGTTATAGAGTAATTAGAATAAATTATCACTAAGGGTAGTAGTTTAGTCTTTTTTGTTATTATGTTCAGCCCTACTATAAAGGGTCTTATGTAATACAAGTCTTTCTAGAGACTATTTTGCATTAATAAGAATTCTCTCTTCTTCTCTTCATCTTCACTCTTCTTTTTGTTGATTTATTGCTCAAATTTAACACCCAAAAATTCTTGTTGTTCAGAATTTCTAACAGCCTTTTTTCGCTGAAAATCCTACAACCTATCAATTTTAAAATCAACTCAATTTTATCCACTTTTAATCCCCAAAAGTTTGACCGTTCTGAACCTTATAAAGCCTTAACCCTACAAGATTTCAATAGCCAAACCCAACACAAAATCCTTTGTACGCAGCTTTATTCGAGTTTCCCTAAAGTTGTCCTCTATCATCAACTCATCAAAAGATTTATCCAAGCCCTGTCAATAATCTTCCCAACTCAACACCGCCTAATGGAAACCCAGCTGCTGCCCGCTCTGAATAAAATTTCTTCTTAATATACAATAAACACAGCCAATACATCTTCCTCCTCAAATATACCCCTATTAGCTCCATATTTTGTACAGGCAACTCTTATTCAAAAATTATCAAAGCAATATATTGGTATTTGCATCCCCTCTTTGACTAAAATTTCCTTTTTTACTGATAAAGTTAGTGTAGTATATCCCATCCAGTTTATAGGGCAGGGACTGCCAGCAGTTTGCTTCCATTCATGACATGTATCATACTGTTGGTAGGGGGATTTCAATGAGGTTAAGATTGGGTAGGGCATGAGAGAAGTGCTAGCTACGAGGCCATGTCATGATTGATGAGACGCCAAACATTTTGATCTTGTTCAGGCACAAATAATGAGATCTTTGCCTAGGGTACCATCATTATGCGAGCACCATTCTATAGCTAGCTGACTCTAACCTAATCTATAGAGAGAATAGAACATATACCCTGAGTGTGTTTCTTCTTGGGCGGTACAATTCATTTAGATGTCTACGCGTGCTTAGGCCACACATTCGTCCTTATCTAAAATGCCCTTTGTACTTGTGAGTAAAGATTCTATTTGAATTAGTTTTTTTCTGGGTTGGTCTCTCTCTCTCTCTCTCTCTCTCTCTCTCTCTCTCTCTCTCTCCAGTGTAGATTTGGAGGCTTCATCCTTTCTCTCACCTCTCCTTTCTCTCTTCTTCCACCAATTACTTTGTCCTTTAGCTTTTTCTGAAATGATGTGTAAGAACCTGTCAAAAACCCAATCTGAAAGAAAATAACTTAAATTCTCAATAAAATCCAATTCACCTCTTCCTCTTCTACCAGCTAATCCCATTGCCTCAATGCAAAAGGCCTACCACCGATCGTAAAAACACCAACAACACTCCAAACAATTGCCAACAACAAGGACATAGCCTCCCTTACAATTCTACAAGTTGTAAAGAGGCGGTTGACAGACTCCCCACACTTTTTTGGGTAAATTACACTGACCTCCCTTAAGGATAAGCGAAATTACACTTGACCTCCCATGTCAAAATTTGCCTCTTAACACTGTTAATAAATGAGATAAAATTAACTTAATACCCTTATATTTTAAATCATATCTTTTTAAAATTTTAAGCAATTGCCAAGTTAATATATATATATAACTCTCTGGCAGTGATGATGGGTTTGTTGGTGGAGTTAGGCGGAGGAGATCTGATGGGCATCCATCCTGTGTGCTCTACAAATCTCTGTCTCTAACTTCTCACAGTCCTCAAAGAGATAGTGTTAATGTTGTTAATGACTAGAAAGATAAACACCCATTTCCAAAATGCAATCTAAATGGGTCTTAGACCCAGCCAAGAGCAAAACTTCATGAAACTTACTACTTTATGATTTCCTCATAAATCTGGGGAGCCACTGCATATTCTAAGAAATAACATTAGTTATTCCAACAGTAGCAAACTTGAAGAGTTTGACATTTAAGGGAGAGAGAAATTGGGAAATGAGAACTGAGAACTGAGAATAAAAATTATGAAGTGAGAGCCTTGTTTGGTTTATTGCATATGACACGGTGTGAAAGTTCAGTGAGGAAATGAGAGAAATTTAGAGAGAGAAAAGGAGTTTTAGCAATAAAGAACCCAACATTTTTAGAGAGAGTTTCAAGCGATTTTCATCTAGGTTTGTCTGCCACTATAAAGTTTTATGGAAAAAAAAAAGTAATTTATTAGTGGAAATTTGATATTTGAATTGGGTGATTTGCAAAATAGGTTTCATTGGATGATCTCTCTTTTTTGTTTTGGTGATAGCAAGGATCGCTGTCATATATTATTTGGTTTCTGTGCAAATGTGTAAAATGAAGAGAGTAAGAGAGATGAGAGAGAAAGGGAAGAAAGAAAGTTAATATAGTGGGTTTGATGAGTTAACTCACCAAGTCCAGTGAATAAGTGTCGAGTTGGTAATTGAAAAGGATTATAAGATGACATCAGCAAAATTAGTTTAGTCCACTAATGGTTGATTCACGAAATGGAGGTTATTGTTACCGACATTAAAGCAGAAAGCATGTCGGTGTAAGGAAAACATATGTAACTTCGCCTAACGTCAGGGGAGCTGAATGTAATTTAGCTATTTTTTTATACAACAATGGGGGAGGGGGAATCCAACCCGCACCAACCACGTGGGAAGTGGGCACTCACACCACTCAGATAGTCTTAACAGACTCCCCACACTTAAAAAGCATTGAATTGACTAAGAAACAATTCTCCTACCTTAAATTTTCAATCATAAGAATCTTCAAGCAGTAGATCTTGAACACCGTGATAAGATTTAACCAAAATTGACCACTTTTGTGGCCATAAAAGCAACCTTAAATTTCAATCATTAGAATCTTCAAGCAGTAGATCTTGAACACTGTGATAAGATTTCACCAAAATTGACCACTTTTGTGGCCATAAAAGCAAATATACACGAAAGTAGACCACCCCCAAAAAAAAAACCAAAAAAAAGGTCCAAATGAGAATTCAACCTATCTAAAAATTCTATAATTGGAAATAATTAGGTCCCTCCCTGAGATTAAAAAACTAAAAAGAGTTTTAACATCTTCTTCGAAACCATGACCAACACCTCCTAAACCTCAAGAATTTTCTAGTCCACAACAGTTTTGACTACAAAACTAAGATTCCAAACTAAAGATTTTTGACCAATTCACATGCATAGGTTTGAATAAAAGATAAGATTTCTTTAGTATTAATATCAATTAGCCCAACAAAAGAAGCTTTTCCAAGTTTTAAGCATTTTCATAAACTGTAGACCATGATCTCCTAAGAGTACAAGAAAACTCTCAAATTGCAAGGAAAAACAACAAGGTACTCAACTAATGAACCGCCTCACATTGACCTAAAAAATTGTCTACCAATACACAAAAGCAGGCCAGAAGAAGTCAAAACATGCAAACAATTAATCTGGTATATCATACACCAACACTTCAAATCTAAAAAGTAAAAACCCTCAGTAAAGCAACATTTTCCAAGAGAATTTAAATGACAGCACGTTTAAGACAACCATAGAAATATCAATGTCATTTCAGGGAAGCATAATTTTTTGACTACCCAAACAGTTTCTATCACAGTCAAATCATTTGAATGCGTTTTCAGTTGCATCTTTAATCTCCAAATTACTAACCAATTGCTTATCAAAAAAATAATAATAATAATTTACTAACTGATTGATGTTTGTATTCAATTTTGATTAAGATATAACTCACAATCACTCCTCCTATCCTACAAGAAAGCAGAAGTCCAAAACAAGAGCTTCCCTTGCCAATCTAGATTGGGTATAAATGATGTGTTGGCCTAATTCTACTAATAACCCAAGAGCCCTCTTCAAATAAGTTAGAAACATGTGTTAGAAATTTTAAGAACTAATAACAATAATACCAGGAAATCTCATCAACTATTGGTACATTATAAATAAAATAATATAAAACCAGAGGTGCCTTAAACACTAGAAACTGAATCAATATACAGCCATTACATTTCTTTTGTTATGAAGAAAATTTTTAAAAAGAGGACAAATAAGAAGTTCAAATACTTTGTTTACCTGGAGCAATGTACTCAAATGCTTTGGAATTGCATCGAAGAACTTCATTGTGAAGATTTAGAGTCTCCACAAATCCATAAGGAAGAGGATTCACCTCAGCTCTAAGATTCCTGCAGAAAACACCTGATAAGACCAAGGGCACAGAACTCACAGCAAACAATGAAGAAAAAATGCTGTTTTTTTCCACAACTCCTAGAAAATGACCATACAAAGTTGAAACCAACACTTTGCGGGATGTGCGAAGGAGAGTGTGGATTAGCCCAGAAGAATTTGATAACAAACCCTCTGTTACTAAAATCAAAATTAACATACATTAAATTGATAAAATTGAAATGATAGTCGTCTAAATTTTTATTTTTCTTATTTGAACTTAATTTGTAGCTCAAAAATCAACATGTCTTTGACATAGTGACAATTAGAAATTTAGAAATTTACCCATAAAAAATAATAAATAAAATAGCTTGAAGGTAGGGCAATATTTGTACCCCATTTGCTTCTCACTCACCTATAATTTATTTACATTCTTTCCTTTTGTCACTCTTCTTGGTCAGACAAATCTGAGTAAGTGCAAGTACTTACTTGCAAACATCAGTGCAAGAAGTGAATAAAGCCATATAATTTTTTCTTTTATTTTGTTATGAATTTTCATTTTATTATCAATGAGCTAATAAGAAGGTTCTTACCAATGGCCGACTCCAAAAATGAAGACACAAAAGATGCTTCCCATAAATGCTTTTTTCCTTATGAGTCAATAGAGGAACAATCACATTCTGTCATATATATATATATATATATATATATATATTTATTACAATCGAAATTTGCATTGCTCAACCTCTTTTTATGGCAAGACTCTTTTGGACAGTTAATTAAAATATTAGGTGCACCTGATGAAAAAAAAAATTTTTGCCAGGAAAGATTAAAGTAAGACTATTAAACGCAAAAAAAAAAAAAAAAGATAAGAGTAAGACTGTGAGGGAGACAAAAATCTCTAAAAACATGCAGTTCTTGCAATGATGGGGGTACCTTGGACAGAGATATATCCTCGAATCAACAAAAGAGAACAAATTTGAATCAATTGTGGGATAAAGGGGCTTCTTTTGGCTGTTTTCTGGGCTTCGGGGAATTCAAAGGTCCCCGTCTTACATTAATTCAAATAGATTGGGTTACAGTTTCATGGATTTTTCATGAAGTTAACATGTGGAAAATGGAAGCTCCTCCCGCACGAATGCTTTTAAATTCTAATGGTTGCTCTATTGCGAATCCATGCAAATTGGAGAGGACAACATATTTAGGAATTACTATATTATACCATTTGAAATACTTATCAAAAAAAATATATTATACCATTTAAAACAGACTAGCCAAGGAAATGATATTAAAGCAGAGACTAGAGTGTGCTTGAATGTTTAAAAGCAATCTCAATGAGAGTAAGGTGTCCTTTAGCATAGGAGGATTTACTATTTATAATGGGTTGAAAACAGGAGAGAAGGGTTTTTGGCCTTTTGATCATTCATTAGAAAGAATTAGGATATCTTGGCTGCTATGCATGCTTCCTTTCTTAGATCCATAGGCTAGGAAACAGTGAGATAAACTTATCTAGCAGGGGGCCAAATCCTTGAGTGCATGAGAGGTCATCTCTACCACCCTTAATTTTTCGCTCTTGGATTATTATTGAGTAGGGTGCCACGGGTTTTTTTTTTTTTTAAGTTCATTTCTCTTTTAAAGATGGACACACATTCTGCCTTTGTACATGATTTAATATTTTTAATTTGTTGTTTCTTGTAAAAAAATTAAATAATTGTTCAATCACACATCTTGCAATGCTTACTGAGCCCTGTAATGACATTTTTACGAAGGTTCAAGTAAAAGACATGTCAGTGCCATGCCTGAAAGAAAAGTTTGAATGAGAAGCTCCCACTAGAATGTGACCAGCACTAATTCTACTCCGCCATGCCCAATTATATTTGAATAGCCAAAAGAATAATCCATTAAGTCCATCTTTAAAAATGGAAGAGGAGCAACCATTTGATGCACCTCATTCCTTAAATAATGTGTACCAAACTTAGCATGATAAATGACTCAGGTCATTTGTAGACCTTTCAATATAAAGTATTGAATTCAGATGCTAAAATGACATCTAATAAAGCAGATTTTCAGTGGTGATACTCTATTGAGCAGAAGTCAATAAACAGATCCTCAATTTCAGCCTACATCGAAAGATTTGACCAGTTGTTTAACTGCCATCCAAATAGTTCACAAATACTTAACAACATTCACAATTAAATGGTGCAATTCCAACACCCCCCCCTCCTCCCAAACCATCAGCATCACCAAAATAAAAAATAAATAAAAAGAAACACTGTTGAGGACGGACTTTCAACGGGACAATAATGAACATCGTGCTTCAGCATAATGAAAAGGTGTTGTGCCACATGATCTTGTCAAGACACCCAGTACAAACTTTCAGAAAATATAGAATCGCTAGTTCAATCCTTTATCTAGATTTTCATCTAAGCAATCACCTAAAAGACAATAACTGCAACTTAGATAGCTCTTAAATTTCTTTATATATACATATATATATAAGTAATGGTATTGTACTGAATTAAAGAAGACCGCCCGGGGTGAACCTTTATCGACACTGTGAGAAGTTCCTGACTCTATAAATTACAAATATAATAATTCAAGCATAAATGTGAAGTATACTTTCGAATATATTCAATTCCTTCCAATAATCAAGATTTTGAAATCTTGGAACTACAATTGAAGCTTAAGAGCAATAAAATAGTAGAAAATTAAAGGGAAGCACTCACAAGTAAGATACATCAGTGTCTCCAAGGAGATCAGCGATCTTGCCAGCCTGATTAAGAACATCATTTCGATTCAACGATCTCGAACTACTCGGCTCATCGAACAACCGAAGCTCCGGATCGAACGCGCCGCAGAACACTGGCAGCGACGGCAAGGGCAAGCACGGCGCGACTTCTGAGTGAATTGTGTTCGAAAGGCTGATGCCCCGGGGGGCTCCACTGCCGGAATTCGACATTGATCAATCGGCAATACAACGATAGACAGTGCATACGCATACATTAACACTCATTGGGAGCTGAAATGTAGTTTTTATGGCATGAATTAAGGTTTTCAGTAACAGAGTGGTTTGAGTGTTGAGCAGATGACGAAGCCCTAGAGAGATGGGGTAGGAGAGAAGCAAATGGCGGGGAAAGCGTATAGAAAATTTCGGGATTTTTTTGGGTGCGACCATTTAACCTGGCGGTTCGGGACTTGTTAATATAAGTGTACAGTGGAAATTGTAAAAGAGTCCTGCTGCTGAAGTTACGGAAACGACCTTGATTCGCTGTCCGTTATTGACAAAAACGGCGTGGTTTCGGACTTGCTGGCTAGCTAGAGAAGCTTCTTTGGTCAACCGGAAGCAATTTTGAATGTGCTTGGAACGTTGTTGCTTTTTTGAGATTTTATGCACTTCCAAAAGACAAATTTTATCCAATGAATGATGGCTTGCTAGGGAAGTGACGCCGACCATGGCAAATAGAGTCAATCCGCCTGTAACAACTTTATTACTTGCTAATTATTATTTTTTAAAATAAAATTTTTTATAATATTAATTATAAAATATAAAGTAATTATATATTAATAATGCTAGAAATACTATCTTATGTACCAACTTTAGACACTTACTTTTCACGTAACATTAGTCTTACTTGTGATTCCATGATAATAGGACATTCTCCATGATTCTTATGATAATAAGGCCCAACTCATGTGAAAGGGTTTTGTCTCAAGGTAGTATGTGAAGGTGTTGTCTTAACATTACTCGTGTATATATATATATATATGTATGTATGTATATGTATATGTACTTGTGTATATCACATTTATGATATCTCTTATTAGTTGTGTTAATTAGTTATATATAATTAAAATAGAGTATTATGAGTAAAAACAGCACAATATAACAAGCATGAAAAGTATAACTTATTTAGTTCAAAATAATATATCAATTAGTGTTGACGGTGATAACATTGATTAAATAGAAATTCATACAAGGAGTGAATAACTTGATGTCAAACAATTAAAAGACCTCAAGGTAGAATGATATGTATAAAGTACGTAAAAATAATTTAGAATATATAATAGAGATTATTGAAATATGTGTTCCTAAGCCTAAAGGAATAACTGTCAGCAACACGACACCGTTTAATGATTAGCTATAAAGAAGGTATAAAGAAGTTAATTTAGAATCATTACTATTTATAGTAAGGTCAAATATGTGTCCATTGGTCATAGGGAATAACGTTAGCAATACAACATCCTCTAACGATTGACTATAAAGAGGATAGAATGAAGCCAATTTAAAATCGTTACTATTTACAACAAGGTAAGTGTGTTATTTATAATAGTTTATACACGTGACGTTGAGTTAAAGACAACGTTATACGTAGCAAATGGTATCCAAAATATATACAAGGTAAGTAGAGAAATATAGTACAAAATGCTAAACGGCTAAGGAATCTTAATGACAATCATTTTGTTCTACAAAGTTCAACATGTCTCTTTAATACGTGCTCAGATAGTTAGAGTATGTTTGGGGAGTTTCAAAATTTTGAGAATACTAACTAATTATTGGGGAATGAGTTTCAAAGAATATAATAATTTTTTTATTCGAGTGTTTGGTAAAAATTATATGAATGTAATTCTAACTGTTAATTTTTCTCGTTACCATTTATATTATACATATTGAATAATGTGTAAGTGATGGGCAACGGTATAAAAGTTGTAAAATATCAAATGAATTTTCAAAAGCTATTTTTTTTAGCTTATCCAAATCATTCTCGTGAGTCTCATGGCAAAACTCCGTTTTGAAAAATACTGTCAATCACTTCAAAAGATGGTTTTACACTTTCCCAAATGTCAAAATCATGGTTTGGACGGGCAACCACCCCAAATTGGCTCTTATTGCATAGCACAAAGATTACACTATATAGCCAGGGGAAATTCTTAAAAAATATCCCATATTTAAAGCACCATGGCCACATTATTGAAAAACGTTGGACAAGTCCTCAACCCCTAATACCACCACGCTACACGGATTCTTCTTTCATTTTCAATTCCTTTCGGGTCGGAAACACAAGCTGTTGATAGGCTTGCGCCCATTCTCCCTCTTCTTCCGCTTTACAACCGGAATAAAGAATCTTAGAATTCAACCTGGCTGTTAATCAAAAAATGCTAGCAGATCATAAAGATTTGTATGGAATGTCCTGCTCGAGCTTTTCGATCAACCAATCTCGTATTTCAGCGACTTTCATGTTAGGTAGGCCCAGGCCTCAAGGATTGATTAGTCAAATCATCCCATCCCTCTAGCCTCGTCGATCCGAATGGCGACGCCTGCATCTCTATGGGGGCCATTCATACAAGTTTGTTGCTAGGAGTCCCTCTAATCCCCTTCATACTTATACGGGAGAGCAAGGTATAATTTTGCAAATTAAAGACTTACCCTCGAGCCATTTGGCAACCATGAAATGGAATAACAATATTTCGAGAGAACTCATATGAAAAGGAGAGACGTGTCACATCAGGGAGACAAATTAGCTTATCCAAATTCTGACATTGCCAAACAATGTTTGGGAACCAAAAACTTAACCAAGTATAGTATGTATACAGTAGATTGATCAACAAAAAGGATAATACTATATATTTAATTTGTCGAAAGTGCAAAAACAATAAATCAATGATGCATGTTATTCGGAGTTGGACCATTTTTTAGGAGTCATTAGCTCAACCAAATTTAGTAAGTACGGAAGTAGATCGATCAGTGAATAAGTTCACGGTCTATAAATTGTCGAAAGATACTTGTCACTCTGGAATTAAATCATGCATACGATATAAAATTGACGGCATGGCCTTCAACACTTCCGACGAATTACTTGTCTAATAAAGATTGTCACTTAGATAATTGTAGTTAGAAATAATCCAAGTACCCACAATTAGTTTTGGCACGATTATCATGATTAATAATTAAATTTCCATCACCCACATTTCTCTCTCTTTAGGTCATCTACCTGGTAAAAAAAACATCTACAAAATTAAGAGAACAATGTAGAGGGTTCTCTTGTTAGAAAAAAATAAAAGAAATCTTATATATTTAAGCGGGACTTCATGCCATTCACTTCTGCTTCTCTAATCTCATATAATCGAGTAACAAAATTGATAGTTTTAACTTGGACTCAATGCCATTGTCTTCTACTTCTTCTACTCTTCACTAATTATTATAGACTACTGTTGACATTGGGTTGAATCTTTCAGGATCATCCTCCATGCCAAGTACTTCTAGACACTTTCCAGGATCATCCTCTGCCCGGAAAATTTTACAGATTACAAGTTCGGAAATCTGAAAAGGAAAAAATGAGAAAAACATGGTCAGTGAATTATTAAACTTGTATAGGAAAAAGATGACAATTATACTGTAAGATCTAGCTTATATGATAGTATAAAGATTGAGTTTTTAGTACACTTCTTTATTTTGAATCATTTTTCATTATGATTTTCACTGCCTTCTCCCTTAACATTTAAGATTCCTCAAGAGAGAGAATAGGAAGAGGCTATTGGGATTACCCTTTTTTCTAATAATGTTTCAAGCTTGGTTACTGCAAAAATTTCGAAGTGTATTCTTGCATTAACCAATTGGCAGGTTATGATAGTATAAAGATCTGATTTTTAGTACCATTCTTTATTTTGAATCATTTGGCATCTCCCTTCCCTTACCATTACTCAACATTACTCAAACAAAGAGAGAATAGGGACGGGCGGTTAGAATTACCTTTTTCTAATACTGTCGTTAAGCTCGGTTACTGCAAAAATTTCAAGGTTTACCCTGTATTCTTGCATTAACCAATTGGTTTTCGTTACTTGTAATGGCTTTCTTTCATAGAAAGTCAGCATCTCCACGAAGCCAATAATAACTTCATCATCTTCATCTAAAATATTTTCATTCAATATAGAATGCCAATAACCATCAGTTGTATATCGATAACCAGTTGTAAATCGATTATCTTTTAGTCTTGTGCTGAAAAAATACCACTCGTTATCTACGCTGTACTTGAATTTACCTGCACAAAATATCAACTGAATCAATTTAGAATAGCTTTCAAAAGCTATTAAACAAGAAGTGGGTTCACCAGAAAAAGTTGAAATCAAGTAACATAAAATATAAACAAGTAGATAGACATAAACATACCTAGTGAACATATAACATACACAATATATATATATATAGATACATAAACTTACTCAAGGGAAGTTCACGTGGGTTTTTACTATATACATCAGCTGTGGGAATTATATCAGCAGGAAGTTGTTGATCTAAAATTTTTCTCTTCAAATAATGAATCACAATTTCTGTGTCTGTGGGACAAAACTTATACCCAGAAGGTATATTCAAACTTGAAGAAGGCATTAATAAATAAAGTAAGATCTTCGTAATAAATTAAGGGTTAATACAAGGCTTTCTCTTTTATTTCGAGAAGCGTGTATATTGTATATATATATATATATATATACACACACAATATACACGACGGTGGAGAGAAAATCCACGGCCAGGGGAATAGGGAAAAAGGGAAAAGAACTCTCCAGCTTTAGAAAGAACTCTAGTCTGATGCAAGAATAGCAAGTGATAATAATGATTGGAATAAAATAGAAACTCAACAGGAAACTACCGGCCATTTGGTAGTTGCACTGTCCGTGTGAAACGCAACTACTGTCAAATGAGGTTTTAGACTAGTTCAAATCAACTTGGAGATTGAAACCTCCAGAATTCCAAATAAAAGTCTTGCAACTACTGTCAAATGAGGTTTTAGACAAGTTCAAAGTCAACTTGGAAATTGAAACCTCCAGAATTCCAAATAAAGTCTTGAATTATTACACGAGTTTTAAAGTAGGGTGCCAGGTTATGAATGGCAACAGACGCAGTTCGGGGGGCTTCCCTTTTTCTAATCCCAATTTTGTTTATATTTTTCTTCTTTAATCCTGTCATCGTTTAGAAGTTTATTTTAATTCGTTTATATTTCTCATCTCACACCCAACTGAATTGAACCTTTTTTAAAAAAAATAAGTTAAAACTTTTTTTAAAAAAATTAAATTAAAATTTTATTGTCAAAATAATTAAAACAAAAAATAATAATAATACGAGTGTGATATAAAAAATCTTAAAATTAATTTTATATTGTGTGTTTCTTAGTAAATATAGTGTATATAAGAAAAAAATAATGTATAAAAGTGGCGGAGTGACCATCCCCGGTCTCGTTTATGAACACTTCATGTCCGTCCTCAATGTCAGTGAAGGATCAAAAAATTTCAACTAGGATGGGTCAAATTGAAAGTATTAAAATTTATGAAAATTCATGTGAATATATAAAAAAATTAGGAGGTCAAGTCATATTTTATTAAAATATTTTAACAAAATTTGTGGTAAAAAATATAATATCAAAATTTTTGGGAGGATCATAGCCCCCACTTGCCCCCGTTGCATATGTCACTAATCCTCATGCGGGGCGGGACGAGACAATTTGTCATCTCTATATCCGATACTGTTAACTATTTTTCTAAAATTCCTATTGATTAGTGTGATTATTTTTCTTAAATTTTAATAGTTATGCAAATGAAATATGAAATTTATTATTTTTCTTAATAGCCAAGGCAATGTAGTTGTTCTATCAATCAAATTGTGTCAATTATCTATATATGTGGCTCAAATCATATATATGTTGAGTGTTGTCTGATTTTCCATATTTGTTTTGTCCATGTAGTGTCTATTATATATATATATATATATATATATATTTTGTTCATGTCGTGCCTATTATATTATTTTTTTTTTGTCCATGTTCTGTCCACGCACTTATATAAGATGAGATCCGTTGGTGGTTTAAGTACACGACAACATGAGTCACGAATCATTGTTGATAAATGTTAGTCTTGGTTTGGGAGTCTCTCTCTTTGATCAATCAAGTTTAATATTGTTTCTTTTTTTTATATAGGAAAGAATATTTAAAAAAGAAATAAAATACTTTTTTTAATTCAAAAAGTCTATGATATGTTATTTCTATCTAAAAGATCTAAAAAAAATTTTTAATACGATAAAATTTAATTACTACTTTCATCTTAACACTGTCAAAAATATTAATGATTAGACTATAATAACTTTCAATATACGTTTAAAAAAAATACTAAATAGTTGATAAAATAAATTATTCAATCTATATAAAAAAAAAAATTATTTATTTAGATGGCCTATAAAATAAATTTTCACTTTATAAAATATTATAATTTTGTTGAATTTAATTTCTTTTATTTATTTCTTTCTGAAATGTATATTAAAAGCTATTTTAATCTAATCGATAATATTTTAAATGGTGTTAAGATAGGAATTGACAATTATAATTTATTGTATTAAAAGTTTATTTTTTGAATATTTTAGATTAAATAAAAAATATATCATGAATTTTTGAATTTTTTTTCTTCTGAAATTTTAATAATTATGTGTATATGCATGACCTGAACCAAAGTCGTGCTTAATACTGCCTTTTGTGTCTACCAAATTTGGTTTATATCGTTTCCAGTATGAGGCAAAAGATTTTCCTTTATTATTTATGCACTTTTTAAACATTTGCTCGATCTTATTCTTTGGAATGGCAAGGGGTAGATTTGGGGCAGGACCCCGAGACCTTCTCTTACCCAGACAAAAAAGGTTTTATCTCGTAGTCGTTTATCCTTCTTGATAGGTAAGATGGGATATACATTTAGTTTTAAATTTTATTTATTTATCTATTTTATTAAATTAATTGTAATTAATATATTTCAAACAAAATGATATATGTATTAAAATAATAAATATGCATGTTAATAGTTAATTAAAATAACATTATTTTATTTTTTAAGCATAATACTCTATTAAATTTATATAAACTTTTAATCGATAACTAAAAAATATAATTGTAAACATACGTTATGTACTACAAAAATCTATTATTATTTTATTTTATAAAATTGGGATGAGAATCTCCACAAATCCGTTCCAATCAAAATGGAGTTTGCAAAACGGATTAAATTGTCATCTCAATCTATTATTGCTCGATTATAGTTATATCACAAACACTCAACTTACTCAGGAGGGCAACTAGCATTAAATTTCTTAACCAAACAAAACTTCTACCTAAATATTAATTGATGATCATGGTATATTGAAAAATTATAAGTCACTAAATTACTATATGATTTATATTGCAACAAATAATAATATCACAAGCATATAATTTCAGCATTAAAATATATTATACATGTTTTATATGGTGATATACTTTTTTTCACAAAAATACATATATTATAAAAAAATTATAGGACTGAGGTCCTATTTGAGTGGTGCGAGTGCCCACTCCTTACACATTGACGTGGGTTTGATCTCCCTCCCGAATTTAGAGTGTCTTCATTTCTCTCACTTTGGAAGAGAATAGGATAAAAAACAGTATTTAAAAAAAAATCTGCTTATAAATAATTTAAAAACTGGTTTTTTTTCTCCTCTCTCATAAATGGAGACACTCCCGACGCTTCCCTCCTTGGTTGTTGTATAAAAAAAAATATATAAAAAAAATTTTAATATCCTTTTATATCATAAATAAATAATTTTTTATAACATTTATACAATACACGTGTTGGTTTTTTATTCTAATAATTAAAAATATAATGTGTTCAAAATTTATCAATTATTAAGTAATTAACTAAGATTATTAAATATTAATAACGGATAATTACAATTAGATTCACTACGTATACTAACTATGAGCGCGAGGACACACTTCAAACTTCTTGTCATCATAGGGCTAGCTGGTCTTTTATGTTTTTGAGTTTAGGTTCATCACTGATTGCATGACATGTATTTGTACTTTTAAATGACTATTTCACCCTGGATATAATATTTTCGTGCATTTCCGTATAGAGATCTTTGTATCGTCGCGTTAGAAGATAGAGCATCCATTGTCGTCTTGCCATGCCCACCGTCGACTCTTCATTACTGCATTCAATTCTCTGTGTTTTATATATCGTGAATATGAATTCACAGCCTTTCCAAAAATTTTAGTTACCTTAATTGTGTTTCTTTAACACTTCCAGGTTGCAATAAAAATGAACAAAAAAGCAAAAGCAATTAAATTTAATTATTTAATTGGACAATAAAACAATGAAAATTCATTGTCTAACGAGCTCAAACAATTAAGTTTCGTTGTTTATGAAAAGATAATTTATTTTTTTCAAAGTTTCATATGCAATATAGATTTTTTTTTGATAAATATCGATTTTAAAGTCAAACTATATAAATTTTATTAAAAACATGTTTATAAAATATAAGTTATTTAATTTAATTTTATTTCAAAAAAAAAAATAGAATACTTTTTGAAGGATTTTACATGTAGTTTGTACATGACATGCAAATCTTGTTAAAGTGATGGTATTTGTTTAAAAAATAATGAAGACTTTTGAAGTTAAAAAAATTGAACTTTGACTTGATCCTAATTATGAATTTATTGAAGGAATGTTGGTCGAAGTCTCCTATTAATTAATAGATAATTAATTGTAAATTTTATTTTAAATAAGATTATAAGAATATTGTGTTTTAAAATTATTTAGGATTATTATAAATCTCTCTTTCGCATGGGGGTTTGGGGTGGGAATCCCTTTCCCAACATTGCCCTACGAAGAATTGCTAATTTTTTTTTGCTTAAATCCCATGACGACAATTATTAATTGTATTTTTTTTAATTGTAATTATTTATTAGTTTTAGTTTATGTACTAAATCAACTACAATTTATACATTTGAAATGAGATATACCATATATCAAAATAAGAAACATGCACAGTCATAGAAAATTATAATATTTTTTTTCTATTTTTATAAATATATGTATATATATATATTTATCAAGTTTTTACAAAATTTATGTTGTAGGACTAGAGATATTGCACGTGTCAATATAAGAAGCATGCGCTTCCATAAATAATTAAACGAATTTTATTTGATTTTATAAATACATGACTCTATTGAATTTGTACAAGCTTCGTGTGCACGACTAAACAAATCTATTATAATCATTGATTATGTAATGCAAAAACCTTTTTGTTATTTTATTTCTATCATTTTCTATTTCTGATTTTCAATCTTTTAAAAACAGAAACTTTATTTTATATATAAATAAAAAAATATGTTTGGTACAATAACATTGTGTTACAAAAAAAGACATGTTTGATCTATGAAATAGTGTCAAACTTAAATTCCATAATATAAATTCATTAAATGCGTTTGTTATTCATAAATGTTCACAACTTCTTTGTATATGCTGACTAATTATATTCGATTTGAAGGTCTTACATGGATGTCTCTGTTTTTCTTCTAATTTTCAAAACAAACAACTTTCCTGATCATTGTTAGCATCATGAAACCTCAAAATTACATACAATAATAAACATAAATTACAATACACGCAATCTTCATGATTTAAAACTCAGCCTACATCCGCATGCACATCAATAAGAGAATAAATTCATTCTTACCTAAGAGAATAACATATTCATGAGTTTTTATTTTGCTTATTTTTTTTAAAACGGGTAAAACTCATGACAATAATGAAAGTAAAAATAATTTGCGGTTGATATAAGCAACGGATAAAGAGTTACAGGAAATTTTTGATAACAAATTGATCAACAATAACTCCATTCATTTTGAGAATTTTGGTCGATATCTCCTTTCATTTTATAGACATAAATTAAAAAATAAAACTAGAAACAAAAAAAACGTTGCCAAACGAATTCTTAATTTTAAAAAACAAATTCACATGCTTTATTTATGCCGTAAAAAGCGAAATGCATTGAAATTTGTTACACAAAATCCAGATTAGCTCCACGTCCCTGGAAGAAAGGGTATTTTAGTCACTCCGTTAAACAAGTATAATTACGCAATTCCTTGCTCACTTTAGGCATCCAAAATCTAAAATAGCTAACCTCGTCCAAGTCGGCACCTCCTTTCTAGGGTTTCACTCTATCCAAATTCAAGTTCACTGTCGATCCTCTGAACCCCCTTTTTTCGACGGCGCAGGTAATTAATTTCCAATTCATGCGGGCAGAGAAAAGAATCCACTTCATGAAAAACGCTATTCTATCAAATCCAATGTCATCTTTCACTTTTTTTTTAAAATATTTTTTGATGAGAGAAAAAGGAAATTCAATGCTGTAAAGGAATAAATGGTATAAAGATTTCATCTTTCTGATAAATATTTTCCCAGGTAATTACTTTTTATTGAAAGTTGAAACAAAGAGAGACAATGCGTTTGTTGTTTTGTTTCCAGTATAGGTTTAAAAATTGCTTCACTGGTTCATGTAGTTCTGCAGTGTGCTCGAATTTTGTTTCTTACAGTCATTGACGTTACGCTTCGATGTTGAATTTTTTGGCTGAACCCTTGAATAAAAAGCTTAATTCGTGTTGTGGTGTGTTTTACAGATGAGCCAACCGTTAGATCATTATTCAGAGGATCATCGTAAGTTTCCCTCCCCTCTTTATACATATATCCAGTAACGTCTCCTAATGAGATATTGGTGGTCAAGCTACTCGTAAAGATTTTTTATTTTATTTTTTTCTCGGGATGAGTAAGCTATTGGTGAAGAAATAGCACTCTTTCTCCATACGGTACTCAGATTCCTTTGAAATCTTCAACAGAAGCAAAATCCCATAGTAGAAACACGTTGATTAAGTTCTTTATTCACCTAAATTTACAGATATGTATATTCCAGTGACAATCTTTTCAAATATATATACATATATATATGCGTGGATTTAGTATATACGCTTATTTATCGTTCTTTTTTTTTTTTTTCTTCAAGGCATTCTCTCTCTTCTCTCTCTCTCTCTCTCCCTTTTATATTAATTGTTAGAAATATTTGAATGCAGTTTCCACACACCATGTGGATTTGTTTTTCGTGTCGAAGTTTTTTTAATTATTAATAGTTTGTTTCATGCTTTTGTGCTGGGAAGAGCATGCAATCAAAGGGTCAGAGGTTTTTGTTGGTGGTTTGGCCCACACTACAACTGAAAACAAGGTTCACGAGGTTTGCATCTGCTTATATTTGCCATTTTTTTAAAAGAAAATGATCTCCCTGGTGAATTATATATCGGTGCCAAGGCCTCTTTAAGGTCCCACATTCATAGCGCACTTGTGATTCTCTGGATTTTTGACCTCGTTTTTATTTGTCCTTGATGCTGTTTGATCAAATTGGTTGACTGATGAAGAGGTTGGGGAGATATGTTGTGTTAAGAGGTTGGGAAATTGGTTGACTGATGAAACTTCATGTGTGTTGAGAAATGGCTATATTTATGCCGCTGATGTGAACTGGTAATATATTGAACTACTAAATCTATTATAAATGGAAAACATACAACCAAAGCAGCTCTTTTTTTTTTTACTGTTGAATGAAATGCTTTGATACATATAGATTCCTCTAAGTTTGTAATTTTTTTTATGTAAGCGTACCCGTATCACCATATCCTGAACTTTTTTTTTTGATAGGTAAAATCACACACTTGCACATTTTTTATTCGGGATTTGAACCCTTAACCTCCCATATGGAGAGGTGGAGCAGATACCTAGCAAGCTACAACTTGTTGGTACCGTATCCTGAAATTCTTAATTTATAATGATAATTTACACACCACATGCAGATTTAAGATGTTGGCTAAGTTTTGTATGAATTGGACCACATGGTTGACACATGTGAGATTGTTAAATGTTCGGGAGTTCTTCTATGCAATCGTTTTCCTTCTTCCTGTTGCTGGATATCTTGTTCGTACACATCTTCTTTTTTGTTTCGCTGGTAGTAATCTTATTTTATAAATGTGGAGCCCTTTAGCAATTTGAGTGTAAATAGCATCCCTAGAAAATAAACGAGTAACATACACAAGTTGTACATGGTTGACTACTCGCCATGAAATATCGTAAGGAAGCATTATTTATTCTCTAAGAGGGGCATAAATTTTTTAATACTAATTCAGTTTTACACATTTTTTGATCAGTATTATTTTTCACCCCTTTTGAGGCCTTTTATGGAATTATTTAAATTAAAAGGGGGTTTCATTTTTTTTGTTGACAAGCATAGTTGTCAGTATCTTATAATACGTGATATGCATCTTATAATATGTTTAATATAGACATAAAATGATATATATATTGTAGTTTTATCTTCTTGCACGATACGAAATACATATCTTACGAAATATTACGATACACATGGTACTGCAATACATACAATCGGACTAAACGATATCGTTTTGACTTATTTTTTTTATATACATGAAACAATAGTGCTTTTGTTTTGTTTGGTTTTATATGTCATCTTTGTAATGTTTAGAGATCTTTCCTCAAATAAGAACAAGCAAAGTAAATACTTTTTGAGGATGAGGATGAAGAGTGGAGACATACTAGAAGTCGAAAAAAAGCAAGTGAAAAATTATTGGCATACGATGATGATATTGGTGCCATTGAAATCGAAGATTGAGATGAAAATGGGATGAATTATAAGAATGATTTTATTTTTTAGATTTTGTCTTCAAATTTTTATATCGATGAATTACAGTCAACCATCTTATAATTAATATTCAATAAGTCATTCAAATTCTATTATCTAATAATTAATACATATTTTCAGAGAAATTCTTTATAATATTAATTATTAGAGAGATAAAATAGTTATATACGTACTTATATATATATTCCATTTGTAACATGTTTTGGTAATTATATCTATTAGTTCAATATAATTAAAGTCTACGATATCATGAAACACAAATTCTTTACTTGAAAAGGACAGTAGGAATTTTTTTTATGCTTTAATTTGAGCAATATATATATTTTTTAATGAAAGAATAAAATGTCATTGAAAAGTTACATATAAGGTTTTAATTTTGTAACAAAAAACATTTATATGTAAGAAACACTTATTGGTTAATGAAAATATGAAAAAACTTAATAATTAATGAATCTAATAACTAATAATTTTTCAATCTTCCATTTCTATTAATTATAACAGAATTGACTAAATGTTTAAAACTTTGATTATTGTATTTTATGGAATTTAAGTTTTTATTTTTTGATAAGTGAGTTGAAATTTTATTTATATCATTTTAAATACTTGTTATATATAACACTATATATGTATTTGAATAATTGCACGTATCTTACGGTACACGTTACATTATTTTTGAAAAATGATTCGCGTTACGATACACATATAGTTGACACGTGAAAAAGGGCTTTTCCTTTTGTTGGAAAGACATAACTCAGAACGAATTTAAGTTTGATTCTAAAATATAGAAATATATATTTTTAAATGAGTTTACAACATCTTTATTAGTTGTAACATGCAGACTATAAACTATACCATGATTTAAAACACCATGTTCTTGCATCTTGATTAGGAATAAATTCATCCAGGAATTTTTTTTAGATACTGGATTCTTCCTGTTCTTTTGGCGAGGCTATCACATCATATATCTTTTAAAATTAACAGATTAATTACTAGTCTCATTCGAATTTGAAAAATTAACTTAGGTGTGCTGTTTACTGTGAAAATATTTGGTGCACCACACAATCCTCCTGACATTTGTTTCATCTTTGTTCTTCAGATCCAGTCTAGCAGTTCTCATAATCTTTGCAGTAGCATTATAATAAATTTAGGCTGATCTTATCAATTCATTTAAAATAGTATGATTTTTTGATTGGTTCAATTAAAATAATATGATAGTCAAACATGAAATCATATTACTAGAAATGAATCTTATCTAAATAATTTACAATATTGTTATTTTTTAATAAACGGTTTGATCATGAAGGCCTAAGTTTTCTATGTATATCTTATATGCCCCTTTTTTTTTATCATCATATCCTAAAATTTCATATACATGTATATTGTCATTAGTTGCTAGTGATTGTTTCATCATGGTGGACCTAGTTTGGTGCATAAGTTTGATGGAAGGCATTATAAAAAATATAATGGATTGACTTATACTAATCAACCTTGTCCAGGAGACCAGGCTTCCAAAAAAGTTGCATTGTGTAATAGAAATGAACATGGTATCACCATCTAGTGAGCCACATTTAGTCAGTCTATTGTATTTGAAGCTAGCTTTGTTTGATGAGTTCTAGCTATCAAGTTTGAGAATTTTGAGAGAATGTTATAATTTTTACTTTGTCAATGGAATTTTGTTGATTACGGCTGAGATCATCAGACAATGTTGACTTTCGGTCAATGTAGTTAAGGCAAAAGGCGCCCAAACAATGCTAAGGTCCTACATTGCCTGTAAAGTGAGGCGACAAAAAGGTGTTAGTTCGAGTGAAGGTAAGGCACTGACTTACAAAAATAATAAGAAGTATATTAGACATTATAAGTTAATTTATTTTATGTTAGCTAATATCTTATAGTTATAATAATTATTAGGTAACATTAAAAGATTTTAAAGGTGACTTGATATATTCAAGTGATGTGACCATTTTTAAAAATTTTTTTTTCGGTAGGTAAAGAGTAAATTAAAATAAAGGCGTCCAAGGGGGGTGCACCCATATAAATAAGGAGGAGACTAAATTAGAGTCTCATGTCGGATAAAAATTTACAAAGTCAACCACTAAGGGATTACCTTTCCCATCAGCCCAGTACATACAATGTATACAAAAAAGTGCTCCTAACTCTATAGGGTGCAACTTCTATCTTTTCAAAAACTCTTCTGTTTCTTTTCTAACATATACACCAAAAAAGACGTAGGGGGACCACATCCCTTATTTTGTGAAGATGTTGCCTTATACACCCCTACCTCCAACTTGCAAACAACTCAAGCACTTGACCTTGGCATGACCCAACAACAGCCAAAAAGGGTAAAAGCAATCCGCCACAACTCTCTAGCTACCTCACAGTGAATCAGAAGGTTGTCTACCTTCTCCTCCTCCGTTGCACATCACACAACTATTGCCTAGGTTGAAGCCCCCTTTTTTAAGATTCTCCACCGTTAATAGATCACCCCCAAGCTGCAGTCCACCCAAAAAAAGCTACTTTTACGGAGTTTTAGTCTTCAAATGCTTTTCCAAGGGAGTTGAAAATACTTAACTGTGAACTTTCTGTCTTTTCCGCGCTGCCATTTAATTACATCCCCTTGATGAGGATTGATCTTGACTTTATGCAATGTTTCCATTTTAGTGCTTTTTTTTTCAATGAAATTCAAAATTTTATTATCTATCCAAGTCTTATATGGAAGAAATTTTTGTAAACTTGCTGGTCCTAATAACGTAGAAGGCACAATAGGGCCAATTTCATAGATTTCTAAATTGATTCTCAAAGGTCAAGCCTATGGTAGGAAGACTTCTCATATAGATGTTCAATTTAGTTGATGGAGGGGAAGATGTTTTATCGTAGGCAGGCTTGAATTTTGTGAAGAATAATAACAGTTTACTGGTCGTGGTGTAATGTCAATCCCAACTTATAATTTCTTATATGTTAAAAGTGTTACTCCTCTTAAAATTTTATATTTTTTTTTGGTAATAACTCAAATGATTTAATTTTTTATTAGGTCAGTCTTGTGTTAATGCTTGATAATAATACTTGCATTAATATACTTATAAAAATACTTGTATTAAAATAATAGATTGGATAATAATAAAATGCCAACTGTTACCATAGTAGCTGCATGAATCAAAGCGGATACTGGAGTGGGACCCTCCATAGCATCGGGTGACCAAGTATGCGATCCTATCTGTGCAGATTTCCCAACAGCACCAATAAGAAGTAAAATACAAATAAGAGTTATGACATTTAATCTCATATTGTGAGAAATCCTTTGAAGGAGTTTATTCATAGAATGTTTTTTGGTTGCATTACTTTTTGAAAACAACTATACAGGGACTTGACGGAGGATATTGTACCAAAGGAGATTTGGTTCACCTGATTCGTTTCAGATTTGAGAGAAATCGGTGCTAGGAAAAAGCCATCTTTCGGCTAACCTAGCTTCCTCCATCCCTTGGGACTGGCAAGGGCTAGTATAGGAATATTCATGGTTCGCTTAGGCTGACTTGGCACTCGCCTTTGACAACATTGCTTTTGGTACACTTGGTTCTCCCACCCTTCATTTTGACAGGTGTTTTGCTAGGTTGTTATTTTGGTATTTTTGGCTTGCTTATATATAGGCTTAATGTGCTGGAGTTACACATTTGGCATCTTGAATAATACATAATATTGGATTTTCCCTCTGGTCTCTCTTCTTCTCTCTCATTTCCATATGGTTTCTCTTCTCTCGTCTGTTGGTTCTGTATCAACTTGTACATTTAAAAAATACAATGAAAGAAGCTCATTAATTTTTATCATTAAATAAAAGCCCGACATGTAGATTTTCCATAAATTTATAATATTGTTTATGTCCGTGTAAATGTAACTGTATCTCCATATCCTGAAATTCTGGGGAATGATAATGATTTTACCCCAAATGCCGACCCCACTTGGAGCATTATATTTTAGTAATTTAAAGTTTTATTGTTTTAGTCCTTCCTAAAGTTGCCTGTATTGCTTTTGTTTACATTTTTTAATTTGGGTAGTTCCTTGTTGGGACAAAGCTTTTTTGAGTTTAGATGCAAAATTTAGTCACCCAGCCTCGGTCAAGCCATTCATTTTGCTTCAAGTTCTCCAAACCCACTTGACAACTAGAAGTTTCTAGACTTCTCTATATCTGAAGTTGGCATTTGGAAAATTCCTTCTATTTTTGCTTGGTTGTTTCAATACTTACATTAATTGTTGTTTAGTGAGTTCTAAACTCATTTATTGTATTGTGGTTTCCCTTTGACCTTCTGCAGGTTGAAGTTTCTAGTTCTTTTTTTTACAGCCTTTTTCATTTCACTGCATTTCTATATGTATTGGTTTCCCTCAAACCAGTGGATTATGATTTCTTAAAAAGACAAGTGTATGAAATTTTATCATGAATAGTCTAGTTATGTATACACGTGTATTTTATCATGTATACATGTGTATTTGTTTTTTTATTTCTTTGATTTTTCGGTATGTAAATGTAAATGTATGCATTTGCATATTATTGGATGTAATGACTCGTCTAATTCAGTTTTTGCTAAATTAGATTAATCACTGTGATTATGATTGTCAAATTGAAAAAGATATTAGTTAAATAAAGAATTCGAGTTGCATGTATCTGTGGTGATTAGATAATTTTGAGGATGTAATCTATGCAATCCAATTTTTCTGATTGTGAGTTCATATTAGGATTGCATGACTATATTACTGAGCAGTGGTTTAGAATGCGAGGTTGCATGTATCCGTGGTCATTAGATAATTTTGAGTATGTATCTA
This sequence comes from Nyssa sinensis, assembly GCA_008638375.1. Lineage (NCBI taxonomy): Eukaryota > Viridiplantae > Streptophyta > Magnoliopsida > Cornales > Nyssaceae > Nyssa > Nyssa sinensis. The sequence continues at coordinate 4,394,567 of CM018043.1, forward strand.
TCACAATTAAAATTTTCAGATTGTGAGTTCATACTGAGGATCGCATGACAATATTACTGAGCATGATTTTTTTTTTTTTTAAATACAAATATTTTTACCCTTAAAAAGCGTGATGGCATGTTATTTTAGTAGTGAAAATTAGATGATTAGTTTTGAGGATTCTGGGTATTTGTGACTTAACGTGACTGGAGAACATGTTGCCTTTCTTATTGTGTCACTTGTTTCTCTTTCAGGCCTTCTCTACTTGTGGGGAAATTATGGAAATACGCTTGATAAAGGACCAGAAAAGCAACTCAAAGGTTTCAAATCTATTTTATTTGGTCCTACTCCGTTCCTGCTGTAGATGTTTGTAGTTTATGCTTTCCCGTGTTCTTCATTGGATCATTTTTTGAGATTTTTGGGTGTTTTAATTTGCTACAGGGGTTTGGCTTTATACGTTTTGCAACGAAAGAGGCTGCTGACAAAGCTGTGAAGGAAAAATCTGGATTTATGGTAAAAACAAATGCTGAACAGTTTAGACGAATGAATGCCATTCAATGGGGAAAATCTATAAATTTTGTTCTTCGTCTTTTCATTGCAATGTTTTTACCTTTACCACACAAGACCAAATTCTAAGCCCAAGTTGCTAATTGTTTAGTTGATATTATAATTTCCTAACTCACTAATTGTGCTACTTAGGTTGTTATTTTGCATGTAACTTTTTTCAAAATACCTATAAAATATATATTATACAGCACTGTCTTTTGTGTTATCTTCTTGTATTTAACTGTAATAATTTAGTATTACATTTGAAATTTGGTTCAATTTTTTTATAATGGTTGTGTTGTATTTACTCCTTAATTCCAATGTAGCACCCTTTCATGCGGATGGACGGATGGACGTGTAGGCCTAACACATTCAATTAGTTAATTATTTTCACATTGTTTATCTTTGTACATTCATATATTTTACTTTATTCTTTCAAGTGTTTCCAATTTTTTTTTTCAGAGTCTCCATTGTGTTTTGAAATTTTCTCTAAATGTTTCAGCAACATTTTTGTTTTTGGTCAGTTATCAAGATGCTTTGAAATGACATTTTGTTTCTTGCTGTGGGTAAAAAAAAAATAGCTTGGAAAGACTGATGGGAGCTACTGAATTTTTTTCTCTTTTCCTATTTTGGTTGGATGCATGATCTTTTTGCATTCATTCTGAAGGGTTGTATATTCTTTTAAAATGAATATTCCAAGATAAGATTGAGGAATGCAATATACACACGTGGTTTGTAGTATAACCAAGATTATATAGAGTAGGATTTGGGTTCATTTCACCTCTCATTTAATGAGGACTAGCCCAGTGCACAAGGCTCCTGTCACTGTGGGGTTTGGGCCCTCTAGGAGGGTTAGATGTACGCAGCTCTACTACCGCAAGTAGAGAGACTGTTTTCGCGACTCAAACCTGTGACCTCATTTAATAAATTTGAATTACTTATCAAAAAAAAAATTGAATAATACTGGTATTTTGTAGTTTGACTGGTCATAAAAAACTTGGGTTTTCCTCTTTATTAGATAATAATATGGGTCTCCAGGATTCATGTTCTGAACAGTTTAACTAATGTTTGTTTGCTAGCTGTCAAGTTCAGTGGTGGAGGTAGCAGTTGCAGGATAATGTAAAATAATTTTAGGGGAAAGAGCAATACGGATTTCTTGTAAAAATGTACTCATTCTCTGGTAAAGTGGATTATATAAGAAATTAGTGAATGATTTGGGCTCTCTAAAGCTATGAAGTATGGACACTCTATTTTAACTCACGTGTCCGTGTGTCGGACACTTGAATCATGGATATTTATGATTAAATAAAGAAGTTTTTTAATTTTTATTTAATGACCTTGTTATTTTAATATTTTAATAATGTTTTTGTGATTTGTGTGTGTTCTTATGCCAATTTTAATTGAAATAACATTAGATTTTTATTATATGGTTATATAAAAAATATAAAATTTTTATATATATTCAACGTGTCCCTGACATGTCTGTGTCATACTTTTTTTAGAAATAACGTATCTGCTTGTCCGTGTCGTGTTGTATCCGTGTCCCGTGTCCGTATTTGTGCTTCTTAGCTCTAAAGCATTATGTGAATTCTCTCCAAAAAAACGAAAGGCATTTTGTGTTGGGCTAATCAATTAATTCAATCCTTGTTGCAAAGACCAGGTAAGATTTGAAACATTTCACAGATCTAGTAAATTTTCTACCGTGTACTCGCATATTTTAGTTTGATTATGATTTTGTGTGCTAATCATTTTCTTTAATTTAGAGGAAATGTAGAACTAACTGTTAGTTTCTTTGGGCCTTTACGTTGCAGCTAGATGGAAAAAAGATTGGTGTTCTCCCATCAAACGATCAGGACTCCCTGTTTTTGGGAAATCTTCACAAAGGTTGGTTTCAGTTTCTTAAATTGCAATCTATAACATGTTAGGACATTTCCAAGTTCTGGTGCCGGGTACTGTTCAGTTAGCATTTTGAAAGTTCTTTGCTTGATCTGAGAGCAAAAACTAAAGTAACTTTTGATCTTGGAAATAAGGAATATTTTTTTTTTGAGATAAGTAAGTAGTATATATTAAGAAGCCCGAGAAGGGCGAAAGGGCAAAAACCCAAGAAGAATTACTCTTGGAAATGAGGAATATAATTCCGAATTCTATGCAAAATTACCCATGCAGTACTATGTGTGGGAGATAAGAGTTCTTGCTGTGGCACTGTATGAACGAGATTGGTTTCTTGTCTGAGTAAGGAAATCCTATTGTGGGTGTAATGTTCAATCGATTAAAAGACTTACTTCTAAGCAAACTAGACTCTAGTGGAATCTTTTGATTTTTTTTTCCGGGGGGGGGGATGTCATCTGGTCCTCGTTTTCCTGTGCTGTATCTTTTATTGTTTGCGCTTTTTGGTATTTCACTTCTGCTGTAATGAGGATGTCCTACATTTATTTTATTAAAAATATGTTTCCCCCCCAAAGCATCATTTACTGTTGTTTTACATGCTTGCACTTCATTACACTTCTTTGCATCCAGTAAACCTCAATTTGGTTGTATTCTTGTCTTTCAGATTGGAGTGCTGATGATTTTGATAAAATTGTACGCCAGGTACACGTTTTTTTTTGCTTATGGGAAATTTATATAAATTTTATATTGCTACATTGGAATGGCATTTTGGCTGTGCAGGTTTTTCCAGATGTTGTATCTGTGGATCTCGCAAAGCCCTTGAGCAGTGGAGACAACCTTCTTAGTCAAAAGCAACAAAACCGGGGTTTTGCCATTGTGAAGTTCTCATCTCATGCGGTAAGTTGCTTCCCTTTTATTCTGATTGTTGTCTCATTTATAAATCTGTATTTGAACTGTTCCATTGTTTAACAATTGTATAGTGTTAATTTGACTCACCTATTGCATCTCAAATCGTACAGGGTAGAAGCTCAGCTTTGTGGTTTTGATTCTCAGTTCCAGCATCGATTTTGATCCTTTGTAATTAAAAAACTCAAAAAAATTCTCAAAAAAATCTGCTGAAGTACATTTAATATTGCATAGGAAATTTGAAGTTTCAAAATGCAAAAAAATATCAGTTTTTGATGAATAGAAGCATAAAAAATACTGCAGATGGCTAAATATCAAAACTAGAGCTCAAAATTTTTGAAATTTTGTTGAACTTTAAAATAGTGCTCAGGTTGCATTCAGAGGTTCGTTATATACAATTTATTTGCCTTCCATTTCTGTCAGCCTACACTATATTTGTCTAGTCCACCTAAAAAATATGTCGAATGACTCAAATCTATATTCGTTCATATTAATCTTGATAAATTTGAACAATTGATCAATCAGAAGAGAAGAAAGAAGAAATATTATTATTGCGATGATAATCAGTTATCTAAGATACACTAGTGAAAAGTAATAACATACCTTTATATAAAGTAAGGCTGAACAAGAGAAGAAAATGACTAAACTAGCCCTAATACTTACCCTCAAACTTATGATGTGGCGGCAAGAAGCATTACGAGTTTAAGTAGAGAGCGGAAGTGCAAAGTACTGTGGGACTTTATAAAGAAGTTAGTCAATTACAAAGTAAATGGAAGAAATGGAAGATAAATTATACCAAGCTGAAGATGATGGTGCACAAAATGACAATTGATCTCTATGTATTTAATACCCTCTTGAAACACAAAGTTGTGTAGTTTTCATTATGTGAATGGCACTCCGGTTATCACAATATATTGGTGTAGGAGCAGATAATAAAATGCCATGGTAACTAGCTCAGTTGTAGTGGTAGCCATGGCACGATACTTAGCCTCGACAGAAAAACGAGTAACAACTGTCCACTAATTGCTTTTCTTAGAAATAAGAGAATCGTCTAAAAAAACACAGAAGTCACTAGTAGACTTTTAATCCATAGAATTCCTAGTCCAGTTAGCATCTGATTAGATTCAAAGTTCCAACGAAGAAAAGGATGAAAATAGTGAACTTTGATGCAAGTTACCTTAAAGATAACAGAACAATGGTAGGGGAAGAAATAAACTAATTGGCAATATGAATAACATAAGTAATATCGACGTAACAAGAAGACAAACTAAGTTGCGAACAATAGCTTGATATAAGGTAGCATCAGAAGAAGAGTAACGAACATTGAGCTCTAAAGGTGTCTCAATTGTTTGACCATTTGTTAAGTGAGCTCTTTCAATTACATTGGACGCGTACTTGGACTGGGAGAGAGAAGATATCCTTTTGAAGAAGATGGTACCTCAATATTGAAGAAACATCGCATAGGACTTAGATCCTTCAGTTTCAAAGTGGTGCTTGTAACTGAGATTTCAATGGCTATCCTAGTGGTATTATCATAGTAATGGTCATATTGTTAACATAGAATAAGAGAACAATACATTATGTGGAAGTAGATTGAATAAAAGAGCTGAATCATGCTCAGTAGTATGAAAACCCAAGGTACAGATGATGGTAGAGAACTTGGCAAAACCAAGTCCTAGGGCTTCTTTGAGTCTATATAATGCCTTCAGAGTTTGTAGGACCTCACTAGGATTATGAGACAGTCTAGGTGGAGGTAGGAACCAAACTTTTATTGAGAAAGGCATTCTTACATCTATATGATAAAGACCCTTTGATGAATAGATGCCACAACTATTACTATGTGAGTATTAGTTATCTTCGCTACAAGAGCAAAGATCTCATAATCAAACCATCCTCTCAAGTGAACTCCTTTGCCACCAATCTAGCTTTGTACCACTCCATAGAACCGTCTGGCATGGTTTTGATTGTACTGCCTACTTACAACAAACTGCACTGTTTACCAGAGGGTAAAGGCACCACCATGTGTTTGTCTTATGTAATTAGAAAATTCATCATCCATAACTTCTTGCCAAAGAGGCTCAAGAATAATCTAAGAGGGAGGTTCATATAAAGCACGAACAAAAGTATGAGAGGACATAAGTATTAGAATAACAAGAATTAGAAAAATCCAATCTATCATGATACTTACGAATACTTCGGATGTCGAAAAGAAGTGGGATCCATGTCTTGGAACCTGATTGAAAGTCAAAGGAGAGGCGGAGGAGTTATACTTGCAGAAGAGACAACTGTGTTCATGCGAGTGTAAATATGAATTATGCGAGGGACGGAACAATAGAGGAATCCAAAGAGCGAACATTATAGGTGGTCACATTACTAACATAAGTGACATGAAGAAATTAGGAAAGAGATCAAGATAAGTGAGATCTGATTTGTGCAATGTGTTGAAACTAGAGGGAATAACGAAAAATGGAATATGCTCCTTAAAAATCACGTGTTGAGAGGATACAGAGTTTGTAAGTAACATGATCATAGCTACGATACTCCTTTTGCCCCTCACCTGTAATCAAGAAATACACATTGTTGAACGAGCAGAAAGTTTGATATGAAGAGTTCTAGGAAGCAGAACATGACAAGTATAGCCAAAAACACGAGAAATAATCAGGAGGCTTACTGCACAAATCTCAAATGGAGAAACTCCTTATGTAATCTTCGAAGGAATGCAGTTAACAAGATGAACTGCAGTAAGAACAACCTCCTTCCAAAAGGTTCTAGGAACATTGGTAGACAAAAAAAAAAAGAACGTGCAGTCTTCATGACTGTGTCATTACTTGTACTTGGGCAATACCATTTTGCTCTAGTGTACAAGAGGGTTACTTGAATAGTGTTATCAGATATTTAAAAAGTCTAGAAAGATATTGTAAGAATATTCCATAGCTAAATCACATCTAAAACATTTAATAACATAAGAATATTGGGCATGTATTTTTTTTGATCGATACGAATATTGGGTATGTATCGTATTACGAAAAACAATAAATATAAAAAAGAACTCAGATTAACACTTTATAAAGTTAACCTAATAATATTGATTATAATCATCAATAAAAGAAACATAATATTTGGACTCCCCTTTAGTAGTGATGGGAGGTCCCCATACATCATAAGGAATAAGATTAAAGGGGTTAAGAGAAAGAGAACCAATAGAACTTTTATTGGAAGGCAATGCTGTAAATTTAGTCAATTTGCATCCACTGCAATCATAAATGCCATGAGTCTCCAAATTATCCAAATTACCTGTTGAAACTAAAGACGGTAAGAGAATTATAAATGTGTCCAAGGAGAGAATGCTACAAATAGAAACTAAACGATTTAGGCAAGACGATAAATCAATGGAAAAGGCAGTAATAGAATTAACATGTGACTTCCAACACATACAATCCTCTTTTTCTATGGCCTGTCCCAATCAATTTCTTGGAATGGGGATTCTGCACAACACAACATGAGGGGAAGTAATTAATCAAATATCCATAATAAAACAACTAATTAACGTATATTAAATTTAAGTGAGTTGAGGAATGTAATTGACATCCTGAAGAGACAATTAGGGAGAGACAATAGACCCAATACCTGTCAAGGACACATGAGTGCTATTTGTAATAAGTACGGATTTAGATGGGGGAGAGAACGTAGATATAAATAAAGAAGAATCACTAGTTCATGTCATGTGTAGAACCTTAGTAAAAAACCTAAGTGATCTGAGATATATCTAAAGGCTTTGACGAGAAAGAACCTACTAAATGAGAGATTGAAAGAGCATTAGGTTGCCGGTTCGAGAGAAACTTCTGTAATTGCTCAATGATCAAAGACAAGGTGGGAGATGAAGGTAACTCGTCCAATTGTGGTGCAAGTGCTGCAGTGTGGCAATCCTTACCCATAGAGATTGCTGTCGTGGTCCACGAATTATCTTATTCACCAATTTAGGGCACCTGTGCCTTCTAGTGACCCGTCTCACGATAGAAGCTACATCATCAATACCAATTCTTTTTCTTTGTTTAGCTGTGTTCTATTTTGTGGCTTAGATGGAACAACCAATATTGCCTGTAGGGAGTCTGAATTGCCACTTGCCATAATCAAGCAAAGAATAGAACAACATAGAATAGATGGAAAATGAAAACAATACCATATCTCCTGAATTCCTACAATATAACACTAGAAGGGATTGACTGGAAACTAAATACACTGCCTTCGAACAATAACAACAATTAGAGGCCAAAATAAAAAAAACAGAAGTAAAATCACCAGCTGTTACGGACAATACCAAACAAGGAGCACAAAATCACACTCAATGCATCAAAGGCAGCAGTCAGAACACCTAACCTGCTACAAAAGACCAAAACTCATCTCACACATGCACCAGACTTGACCATCGAAGGCCCCTGACCTGACCATTGACCCTCTGGAGTGAGTTTGTGCATCAAAATCAACTCAAATGCGTATGGGCAGCCAAAACAAACCCTTATCAGTCCTAGTCGCACCATGCAGAGGGGATTGAAAACAACAAAAACATAAAAAACCTCTGAATCTAGATAGCACAAAACTTCAGTGCTTTTTTCAAAAAATAAAAAAATCGAAGAATTAGCAAAAAAATTCAAACAATCCCCCAAAAAGTCTGAAAAAACCCATAATACTACCCATGCAGAGGCGACGCAAACCCTAGAATCTGGCCGTTGCAATTGTTGCATCATGCCGTCGTCATCATATGGACGATGACGTTAGTACCTCCATTTGGTCTCTTTTTACTCTCCAACGACTCGTACAGTGTTTCAAACAAATTTCGGATCTTGTCCAGCTTTGATAATTGATACCATTATAAATGTGAACAATCAATCAAGAAGAGAAGACGGAAGAAGAAAAAAAAGGAGAGGTAAAATATTATTATTGTGATAATCGGTCATCTAAGATACATTAGTGTACCTTTATAGTAGGTTTGAACAAGTGAAGAAAATTAGTAAAGTTACTAAAGTACCCTTAATACTAACTACTCTAACAAATCTGACCACCGAAACTCCTTGATTTGCAATAAATTATCCATACAAATTCCATTATAGGATCTCAAGATACACTGGTTCATGGTTGTCCTTGTGAAAATCGGACTTATTTCCTTGATTGATCATGTTTTCTCATGTCATTCAAAGTGTTGTTTTGTTGATTGAGACAATTAAATATTCTTCTTTTCTTGATGATCTTGTTTTCTGAATCACAATTAATTTAGTCACTTCGTGTCACTTCATATTGTTTTTTCCTCAGTTATGTAGCACATTATATGGAAGGATGTCATGCCACCAAAATCTTTCTCTCCCCCCCCCCCCCCCCCCCAAAAAAAAAAAAAAAAAAAACCCTTATAAGTGTGTTTTGTTTTATCGTTTTATCTTCTGTTATACTCATGCAGCATTCATTCCCGAGTTGTGTTTCACATTCATCTGTTTCTCTTCAATTATGTTCTTTTGTTTTTTGTATAACCGTTGTTGTATCATTTGGGTTGGAGTCGAGCAAAAAACATGATTCATGAGTCGGTGCTTTTTAAATCAATGAGAAGCGTGTTAAGTTCCTTTGTTGTCAAAATAACTTCTTTGTTTCAGTAATCTACTCTTGACATTATCCTGCCTCTGTTTATAGCCAATCTCTTGGGTATTATTTAAAATTCCAAGCACCTCGGATGCAAATATTCTGCTGACTTTGATTCGGAACTTCAGATATCATTTTAAGAATCGCATTATCATTTTAAAATCTGCGATTCTTCTGACAGCAATTGATACACAATTATCTGAGCACATGCTAGGATACTCCATTGCACATGATACATTGAAGTTTACATATAATAAATTAATTGGCATATGCATGAAAATAAAGTTAGCAAGTCTCATTAAATCAGCAGTTTCTTCTAGTTTAGTTCTGGATTGAGTCCTAACTGTGTATAATGATTGTTGAATGCAACGATTTACTGTCAGGTTGCACAAAACTAATGATTTTTTCTCAAGGTCATGGCTCGTTTGTTGCTATATATAGGGTTGTGTTCTATGAACTTCCTTTGTGGATGTATTGTTTTTTCTTAGGGTTCTTTCATGTGACCAACTTGTCTTGTGCGCTTTTGCTCATGATATGTCTCCTATAGTTTATAGAACTCATAAGGTGCTTCATGTGTTCACTTAGAGTCACCAGTGTAGTGTTTGTCTCATGAATCACTTGCTATGTACTGTTTTTTGCTGGTCTTCCAATTTTTTTTTGATCGAGCTGGTCTTCCATTTGTTTCTTTTACATCAGATTTGTTCTAAAGTTGGCGTCATCCTTAGTCCTTGTTAGCGACTTGGTTTGACCTTACAATTGACTTAATACTGGTATACTGAGTTATTTGTTTTACGATTCTTCTTTTTCCAAAAGGGTGAAAATAAGAGCTAAATAAATCACACTCATACCTGAGTTTTAGACAGCCACCTTTGTTACACTACGATTTGTGCAATCTCTAATTGAACTGTGCTTTCATATTACTATCATTAAGTAGTGGGAATATTTGGATTATAGTTGTCATTTCTTAGACAATCTTCCAATCGCATACTTTGTCGCAATGTTGCTTATCAATCTTTGTTCGAGTGTGTGTTATAGGGATTACTTACTAAGATTGAATATATTCCAAGATCAATGTTTTTTCGCTCTTTACAATGTGTTTTGATTGAATCAATTTAATTTTTTTCCCCCCGAACATAACTTGTAAAAAAAAAATCCCCCCAACATATATATTATCTGACTAGAGGTTAAGAGGATCATTCACAATTGCAATGGTCAAAATCTGCGTGGTGGATATGTATAACTCAATTTAATTGTGCCACAACCACTCCAAAAATCTTGAGCATTGATGCAGTGACCTTGCATCTTTGCCAATCGACTAATTTTGCTTCTAAATATGTGAGCTCTCCATCAAGTTTATCGATCTTTACTGCTAATATAGTCATGTGGAGGCTTATCAGATCACCAATCATGCCATCCTTATAAAAATTTGAACCTACCTCCTTGGAAATTCCCAATCACAGGCTGCTGCACGTGCAGTATCGGGCGGGATCCAAATCAGATTTTATTATTGCTGGAAACTGCCATCCAGTTGTAAAGTGGGCTGAGAAGGAACCTGAAATTGATCCACAAGAACTTGCTAAGGTACATCATTGTCTTTTGCATTTAACACATGGGTCTCTTTATTTAGCACGTCGGTTGTAGCTTACCTTATTTGGTATTTTTTTGGACTTCCAGATAAAAATAGCATTTGTTAGAAACCTTCCTTCAGATGCTGATGAAAACTACTTGAAGAAACTATTTGGGCCTTATGGAAAGGTCTGACAGTAGCAACCTCGGTTTGTTCATAAATAATTATGTAATTTAAGAATTAATTATTATACTAAATCATCGTTTTTCAGTTGGACAAAGTGGTGCTATCCAGGAAGGGTCGTTCCTCGGTTGGGTTTGTTCACTTTGATAAACGATCAGTAAGTTGCTATTACTCCTGTTTATTTGCTATACCAATATTTGAATTAGCTATCCTTCTACCCTAGTATCTTATGTCTGAACTCAGTTCAACTGACTTTGTTCTTATTTCTCAATTTTGGTCATGCGTTTGTCATTAACTTTCCATCTTTGCTGTGCATAGGACCTTGACAACTGCAATCAAGGAAATGAATGAAAAAACTGTCCAAGGTCCCTAAGGGAGGTCCTTCAGTTAAGCTCCTGGTAATTTAAATCTCGCAAGTATTCTGAAGTTTTAGATGTATGGATTTGCAGCAAATAAAGAACATAGAACATATCTATATTGGAGTTGCATTATGGTCAGCCGAATATTTTCTGTTAACAGGTGGAAGTTGCTAGACCTATCGACAAAAATAGGAAGCGAGATCGCGATAATCTTCAAAACAACCCAGTCAGTATGATTGCAAGTCAGTCCAAACCTGTAAGGAATGATGAAATCTTCAGTCCCACCGGTGGTTCTGAATCCAGAGCTCAAAGAGTGAAGTATTCACTAGAGGTTGATTTCTTGCTTTCCTAATTTTCTTGGTTCTCTGTATCCTGCATTTCTATGCTGTTGACAGTTAAGTTTTGTTTCAACACGGCTTTGTACTGTAAAAACATTTAGTGTGTTATATACAGATACGTTGCCAAACATCTTATCTGATTAGTGTGTGCTTGGTAGTGCTTCTTTAGGGTTTTAGTATTGTAAACAGTTGGTGCTGATGGATGTATATCACACATACCCTACTTATCACTACATCATTAAAAGTAGGATTGATGGTTCCCTTGTCTATAGTTAACTGTTTAATTACTCATCTCAAGGAAATGGGTGCAGAATTACCCAGTTTTGAACCTACCTAGGTACTTCAATGTGTTTGAAACCATGTTGCTAATGGATAATAATAAGGGTTTTGAGATTATGACAACAAAAGGAAAGCAGAAAATGGGAGAGAAGAAACGTGGGAGTAGAGAATGGAAAACTATTCCTCTTTCCCTCAACCCTATATTGGGAGGATGCTTGGTGTAGTCACAGGCCTTTGAAGGCACAGTTCCCCTATATGTTCAGCCTAGCTAGTCATAAGGATGCTCTTGTGGCTGATTGTGAAGTCTGTGTTTTAGAAGAACTTTCCATGATTGGGAGTTGCAAGAAGTTGCGGGGCTAATGAAGGTGCTGAATTGATTCAACGTGTTGTGAGGGCAGGGAAGATTCCATAGTGTGGATGGTGAACAGTCCTAGAAAGTTTATCGAGTCATTCTATAAGGAGTTGATAGGTAGGAGGGAGGTTCCTTTGCCATGGAAGCTGATTCGGAGCTCTTGTGTTCCAACTACAGTGGTTTTTTTTTTGGGCTTGGTCGGTGGCCTAGGGAGCTTTTTTGATGATGGGGACATCCTCAGAGAAGGGGGTTTCAGCTAGCTAGCCGATGTTGCATGTGTAAGAGTGAGGCAGAGTCGTTCGATCACCTTCTTATTCAATGTGGAGTGGCTAGGGATGCTTGGAATTTGTTTTTTGCTCTTTTTGGATGCAGGTGGAAGGGTTTTTTTTTAAGTTGGAGTTGTAGCCGAGTTAGGAAGGAGGTAAGGTTAGCTTGGAGAATGCCTCCTATTTGTCTCTCCCGGGGTTTATAGAGGGAAATAAATAAGAGAATTTTTGAGGGGATAGAGCAGTCCTTTAGTTTCAAAGATAGTTTTTTGGGTTTTTATCTTACTCATTTATTTTTTCTTCAGTAAAAGAGTAATACATAAACATGGCGCCCGAGGGGAGCGAGCCCATGTCCAAAAAAAGGGAGGCCATGAAAATTAGAGCCTTAGATTCCCCACAAAGGAAATAAAACTATCTAAATACAAAAGATATTCTTCCTTAAGCCAGAAGAAAAACATCCTCAAAAAATAATCTTTGAATATACAAGTCAGCTTCACTTCATCCTCACAACCCCTCCTATTTCTATCCCACCAAACGCACCAAAGAAGACAAAGAGGGGCTTTCTTCCAAGCTGGCTTCAAATCCTTTTAGTTACGGCTACATCTCCACTCAAGTAACACTTCCTAGACTTTTTTAGGGCATCACCCAGCTCATACCAAAAATAGAGAACACCATGTTCCATATATCCTTGGCCACTTTACAATGAAGAAGAAGGCTGATCCACCTATTTCCACTGCCTCCTTGCACATGTAACAATGCTAGGAAGATGGAAGCCTCTCCTCCTTAGATTATCTGCAGTAAGAATAACATCCCACGCAGTCAACCAACAAAAAAATGCTACTTTCTTTGAAATCTTGGATTTCCTAATCAATTGCCATGGAAAAGAAATATTTCTCTTGCCCACCAAATGGTTGTAAAATGAGCGGATTGTGAACTTCTTGTTACCTACTAAGCTTCCATATCCACTGATCATAGCCATCTTAATGGACATTCCAGCGGTTAAGTACTTCTTAAAAGGTCCTCCACCTCCGCCTGTGAACTTCTTGTTACTACTAGGCTTCGATATCCACTGATCATCACCATCTTCATGGACATTCCAGCGATTAAGCAGTCTTAAAAGGTTCTCCACCTCCGCCATCTCCCAATCAAAGAAATTCCGCCGAAAGCAACAACTCCAAACCCTTTGACTCCCTTCTACCGTCATAATATCCTCCACCATGGCCGCTTTGTTTGAAGTAACTAATCTTTCAACGAAGTGTCGGAGCATCAAGTGTGCTCCCGAAAACCTCACCCTCGATCCCCTTCTCATATCAAAACGAACAGCTTGACTGAAAACCCCTTTCCCTTTCTGAATGGCCCTCCAAATACCACAACCTAGAGCCTCCCTAGAATCCTTCACAAACCAACCTAGACCTTCCCTCCTAAACTTCACAGACACTACATTATTCCACAAAGAGTTAATCTTTCCCCGCAAATCGCCAAAACCACTTTCCCAGCAAAGCTTTGTTGAAAGTCTTCAAGTCCTTGAGCCCCAACACCCCTTCCTCCTTGGGCCTCTTGGCTTTATCCCACTTAACGAGATGAATCTTCCTCTCTGCCTTCCTTCCCATCCCATAAGAAATCACGCTGAATCTTCTCCAATCTTTGAACCACTTTGCCCGACATTGAAAATAATGACATATAATAGGTGGGAAGATTCTCAACGGTGCTCTTGATGAGTGTAATCCTCCCCCCTTTTAGACAAATACCGTCTCTTCCAACTGGCAAGCCTCCTCTGAAACCTCTCCAAGACTGCATACTAGATTACCATTCAGGTTGAGGAAGCCCCCAACGGTAAGAGCCTTTCCGAATTTATTTATATTCTATATTCTTTTGTCGATTTTTTTGGGGGGAGCCTATGGCTTTAGTTATGCTGCATTATCCATTGTAATTATGGGTTCACGCCTCTCGGGCACCTTCCATTACATAGTTATCTTTACATGTCAATGTATGTATCATCAAATCTTACTTGCTGGCAGTTATAATATTACCTATGACTCTGTCCTTTTTCTTGGTATGTTTTTGGATGTTTGAAAGATTCGTAGAAGTGTTCAATTTGTGTGATTGAAGGTTGTAAATGAGTTGGAGAGTCCTGGTGGGTTGAAATGCAACTTTATGGTTTCTTGTATTTTTTTTTTTTTGTGTCTGCCCGGATCTTTTACTTTCAAAGATAGTTCAATGCCATTGGTCCATTAGATTTTTAATATTTTGAATTACTTGTTATAAAAATTGTTGTAGCATTTTTTTCATAGTAATAAATATTTGAAAGAACTTGAGAAGTAAAACCATGTTACATATTGAATGATTATTGACTTTGGGTAGCATTTATTTCAAGAAGTAATTCACAACCTTGTTAAATTACAAGTAGCAAAATTTTTTGGTTTCATTTATTTCATGGTAATATATATTTGAAAGAGCTTGAGAAATAAAACCATGTTCAACTTCCATCCCAAGGGCCAGTTACCTATCAAGAAAAATCAAATGGTTAATGACGAAGGAAGATGACCACAAGGATTAAAATTTCGTTTCTTTTCCATCGAAACGGCCGAAACGTTTCCGTTTCTCAGGGAACCGAAACGAAACACCAGTGGAATATCGAAATTCACATGTTTCCATGGAAACAAAATTGTTTTCGTGGAAACATACCGAATCAGAGGAAACATTTCTTTTGTATCAACAATAATTCTAGAAGTTAATAAAAAATAATATCCATTTATTTTTCAAGGATTATGACTCAAAATTACAAGAAGATATTTCTATTATTTTTCTTAAAATAATAGAAAAGTAGTAGAGGAAATAAAGTGTAGAGAAACAACTATTTTAATACTAAGTTATTAATTATAATAGGTCTAAATCGCTATTTGTTTTACTTTTTATTTTATATGTAACTTGTGTCAAATTATCTAATTCGTTGATATTACATAGTATATATTTATTATGTCATTTATCATGAATTAGTGTCATTTATCATGAATATGATGTTTATGTCTTAAACATGCACAAATATTCAATAAATAGGCTTCTTTGTATAAATAAATAAATTTTAAGTTATGTTTTCACATGTTTCTAATTTTTTCTCCGTTTTCATTATGTTTTCGAAACGTTTCCGTTTCCGGATAGACCGAAACTATACATCGAAACGATATTTTGATCCTTGGATGACCATTCTCTCTTCCCATGTAGGCAAATTATGTGTTTTGGGTGGCCATTTTTTATTTTTTCTTTACATGGTTGTATAAATAATAGGAAAAATTAGTCACATTCTTGATCTAACAAAAAGCTTGTGAGCATCATGTGCAAAAGTATTACTAGTTTTAAGACAAATGTCCTTTCTTTGTCTCTCTAAACAGCTCTCTTACTGCCACCACCGTCCCCTCCACTCTACCCATGGCCAAATCGAAACATCATACATGAACACAAGGCAGTAAGAAACATCGTATGCACACAGATGTCACATAAAATGAAATCAAACACATTATGAAATTGAATCAATATATTTCCTTCACTGACAATTCAACAAACCCCTGCCTTGGTGGGTATAGGTCTAGTGGCTGGTGACTCGAAGGGGTGAACCATTGTATTTTATAGTTTGCCGTGTATAAATGGGCTAAAGATCAGGTGGTGTCCATTTAATATCCCCTAAATAATAGTTGCATCAGAGTAAATTATAGCCTTCACTTTCTCATTCTTTTGGAAAAGTGATTATCTATTCTGTTAATATTTCAAATTGCCTTAAGACAATTATTGTTATTATCAAACTTTTTGCTCGGCATTTTTTGAGGATAGTTAGAATGTTATGAAATTAAAGATTTTCACTGTACATAATTGGAGGGACTGTAGTTGCACGAGTCTCAGAAGGTCAAACATATTTATTTTTGCTGCTATGGTGCTGTGCTGTTAATACTGGAAATCTGGAACTAATGTTTCTTACCGCCAGGATCCTGTTGTTGCCGATCCATATGAAGCTGCTGTAGTCTCGTTACCTGTGGTTGTTAAAGAGCGTTTACTTCGGATCTTACGTCTTGGTATTGCTACTCGATTTGATGTAAGTCCTGATATTGTTAGTAGAAAGATTCATAATCACGCATGACTCATTTCATTTGAGTGAATGAATGCTTTCTGAATATTTTGCTTGGATGTCGAAGATCAGAAAAATACAAGGTACCGACATATGATATGTTTGACTTGGCTGTGGTAGATGGGTCCTTAACTTCTGAATTTAGATGTGTTGGACTTGGCTGTTAGAAATTGTTCATTCGCCTTGAGGCGATTTTTAGTTTCCCTGAATTTTCTTTAAGCATAAAATTTAATATGCTAATGGTTGAACTCTATCTTTCTCCAGAAAAGCTCTTGTGCAGTTTATAGCATTACAATTATGGCTGTGATATCTACTAAGGATTCACAGTAAGAAAGTAGATGTGTTAGCACAAGAAGGCGGCATCAAAATCTGAATCTTGTTCTTCCTTTCTATTGGTTTCAGTTTACTCTTGTTTCTTGATGAGATCTACTACCTCCTCTTTTGTATATTTTTCTCTCCCCTAATATATTCAACTGCAATAAAGCCTTGATCTCATTCATCTATTTGAATCAGTTTTATGAATCCGGTTTTGTTATTTTGCTAGCTCTTTAGGGCAACAATTTTAATCAGAGCAGGTGCAGAAAAACAAAGAAAAGCAGCAAATGGAGTGTAGAGATGAGCAAGAACACAACAGCTATAAGGGGTAATGAAGAGATAATTGCTTCTAGGGTGCAAAGACACCCAAGAGAGCAACCCCTAGGATCGGATGAGTTGGGAAGAGGCTTGGTTAGTATCCCCTCCAACCCCAAGGGCCACTTGCCTATCAGAAAAAATAAAAAAAACAAAAAAAACACAGAGAGAGGTGAAATCTTTTGGTTCTTTAAAGAGAATGAGTTGGCTGATGTAGCAAACTGATTTGTGTTGTATTTATAGTGACACAACCTCTCTAGTGTTGCCCTAATTGACCAAAAAGACTCTAATGCTTTCACTTAAGTGACCACATGACTAACACACGTCTTTACTTAAGTGAGTTACATGACTAACATATGACATTTATTTAAATAAGATGAGAAAAATACTATAACACATGAAAAAAAGATTTAACATAAGCTAAGCAAAGATGAAATGAGTTTTTTAGCTGGCCCGGATAGCCTTATTAGGCTTCTTGGATGCTTGTGCATCAATCTTTGGGGTTGAAAGGACTTACCTATGGCTTGCCTACTGTGAGAAGGCCTCGAACAAATTCAGCATGTATCTCTGGATAGATAATAGAAGTTGGCACACCATGTAAGCTGCAAGTTTCAAGGTGATAACCCTGTTCTGTTGTTTAGTTTGGTTTTATGGTTTAGACTTAGCCTATTTGCATCCAAGGTTTTACTCCTCTTGAGGTCTCTTTCATGCCTCATCAGCATTTATCTGTCATGGTGTTGCTATTATTATTATTATTATTATTATAGTAAGATGTATTACTAAGACTGCCTGATGGAGGTGAACCCATTTACAAGAGAAAGGGAAGGTTACAAATTATAGCTTCCTTTCAAAAATTCTATTAATTCTTCCATCCCATAAGCACCAAAAAAGAGTAAGAGCCTCTATATCACAAACTTGCCTAACCCATTTTACTATTATTGAACGGGTAGTTGTCCATGCTGAACCACCCCCCTTTTAAAGGATTGGTTTGTTGTGTGGGCTTGGGCCCTTGTGAGATCATCTTTGAGTGGCAATATCTTGATTCTTGATTGGAATCTTCGGATCAAATGACAAGCTCTTTCGAACAGTTATGGAAGCTTGGAGTGTTGGAGAAGTGGAAAATATTTTAGCCAAACAAGAATAATGCATGTGTTTATACGTACATAATTTTACATACTAGTGAATGTGTGCGCGCATGTGTTATAATGTTCAGTGACTCAGCACACAATTAAGCAAACTATGTCACTGTTTCCAGTGTCTATTGCTGAAACTGGTACTTGAATTGACCTTCCTTTGTGCCATGGCACCTGGACCTGTTCCTTGGCCATACCAATACATTATGATGTAGTCCATACGTAATTTACATATATCTTTGTTCAGTCTTTTTTAATTGTTGGTTTGCCAAGTTCAACATTTTACATTTATCTCATTATCAACACTTTAAACTGCAGTCTTATATTTTTTATTTTTTTCATTGGCAGATAGACATGCAAAGTTTAACGAGTCTCAAGGAACTACCTGAATCTACTGCTATATCGGTCCTTGATCAGGTTCATCATAGTCACATGTCCTTTTGATTTTTTCCTCTAATTCTTGATTTATGCGGTGTTTCTATTTTATAGTGCTGTACATTTGCAATTTGAATACGTTGCTGCTACTTGCAATTCTTCTTTCATGATTTCATCTTTCTGTATCTTTTTTTATAGTTCATGATATCAGGGGCAGATAACCATAATAAGGGAGCATATCTTGCTGGGTTGATTTCTAGGGTATATTACTATCCTCTTTAAATGGTTCTTCTGGCTTTATGAGCTGTTGTAATGATGTAGGCAATAATTTTGCAAACTTTTTTTTATATCGGATACAGCACCAGGTTGGTAGACTGGAACTGAATCAACATGCTTTAAATTTGCCAAGAGTGGGAGATATTGCCTCGATGGAATCAAAGCTTTCCAGCTACTCTAGTAGATTTCCTCCACCCGCTGCTGATTCTCTTGCCTTGCGTGTAGGCTCAACTGCAGCTAGGTTAACTTTTTTACTTTCCATTTCCTGTTCATATAGTTTATTTCAGCCCAATGGTCATATAAAATATTTACTGGAAGAGGGAAGGTTTGTGCAGAATGAATTATTGTGGATTGATATACTCTTACATTTCTAGCGATATTTATAAAAGTTCTTAAAATTTGATAATGTTTTGAATGCTTTAATTTTGAGTCTTAAATTTTTTTTATTTTATTTTATTAAAAAAAAAACAGTTTTGATTACATGATATTGCCTATATTTGAGAAGATTTTTTAGATTTAAAAATATTTTGACAATGGCTAAAATGATGAAACTTTGTTTGCTGCTTTGTTTGTGTTATGAAATGAAGAAACATAAACTTCCTTGTCTCCAATAGAAGTAAATAGAATGAAAAACTAGAAGGTAATGTAGACTTGAACCTCTACCCATGTACTCAATCACAGATAACACTATCTCTTAATATAATTATTAGGATGATTATGACCGTGAGATGACCGATTATTGACTTATAAAAGAAAGGGAAAGAAAAACAGATGATTGCTTATTTATTGACTTAATGGCCTGACTAAACATCTGCAATCCTTGTTTATTTCTTTATTTTCATAGAGCTTGGAGATTGATGTTTTCATATGGGCCCAACTATATTATATTACATGTATTTTGGTAAGTATATATATTTCCAAACGCACATATTTGGTAGAACATTCACTTAAATAGATGCCATAAACTGATTGCTACACAACTGTAGTTGGGTGTAGGCCTATAAACGGATTGGTTACAAACCGGATTAGGGGTGATCCTAATCGTATCTGATAACCCTTCAGATCACTCAACTTGTGTTCTGAATCCTAATGTCATAATTGGATCTTTGATCTGATAATGCAGTCTGATCTGACAACATATTCAAACCAATGGCAGAAAGAAAAAGGACAGTTAAAAGAAAGAAGAAAAATATAACAAACCCATCCAGACACATTTAAATGCAGCCTCACTTCTATTTCTTTTTATTTGATTTTATCAAAAAAATGTACAAACAATCTCCTGCTCACTACTATTGTTAAAATTTAGCAAGTGAATTACTAGAAACAATGTTCACTAGTCAAGCACCAATATAATCTGATTTATTTAACCGTGTAAATGCCGGGGAAAACAGTAAAAGAGAGAAGAAAATTTAACAAACCCATCCAGGCACATTTACATGCAGCCTCACTTTTATTTGATTTTCTCAAAAAAATGTATAACCAATCTCCTGCTCACTGCTATTGTTAAAACTTAGCAAGTGAATTACAAGAAACAATGTTCACAAGTCGAGCACCAATATAATCTGATTTGTTTAACCATGTAAATGCCTGGAAAGCATTACCTTTTATGTCATTCTGCGAAATCTATAAAATGACTTAACAAAATTGGTTTTTCTAATATCAGTGAAGAACTTGACCATGTAAATTTATACATCTTAAAAAGTTAAAGAGAAAAAGAAACTTTCATTTTCCTAGAAGTTAAATTTATGTTATGTTGAATTTGTAAAAAATAAAAGATTGTGGGATAGTTGTAAAAATAAAATGATGGTAAAACCACATGCCTTTCAAGGAGAAGAAATGGAAGGGCTTTTTTGTAAGTAAGAAGAACACCCCGAGGAGGGGAACTCATCCACTGAAAAGAGGCAATTCAAACAATTGGAATCTGGTATACAAATAAACAATTAGAGTCTTGTCTACAAATAAAAGATAAGATTCAACTACATAAAAATATAGCATTTTTAAAACACAATTTTTAAATTTATAAGGAGACATTGCTTTCCCTACAAAGGTACAACGTTCTCAAAAACTATCTTAAAAGTCAAATGTTTTGGTAAGCAATGACCACTAGAAAATATTACCATTCATTTTGTCCTAAGAAACACGGACACGGACACATAGACGCGTCATTTCTAAAAAAAGGTAGGACACGGATATGTCGATGATACGTTGAAGATGTATAATATTTTTATATATATATATATATGTATTATATGACCTTATAATACAAATGTAATATTATTTTAATCAAAATTGGTATAAAAAACACAAATCACAACAATATTATTAAGATGTGAAAATAACAAAGTCATTAAGATATTTTAAAGCTAGATCAGAAGGAGCAGCTGGAACCTCTTTTGGAGAAGGGGATTAGTCTTAGGTAGGGTTTGAAAGGCTAGTTGGGGTTGCTTCTCAAAGTTGAGGAAATCTCATGTAGACAAAAATCGAGGGCTATATGGTTGAAGGACGGTGATCGGAATACCAAGTTTTTTTGTTGCGTTTCTTCAGCTCATCACAGGGAAATCACATCTCAACCATTAAAATTGGGGATTGGGTGTTTTCAGATGATGAGGAGGTTCGGAAGAGTGTAGCAAATTTTTATAAAGACTTAATTAGTGAACCGGGACAGTGGAGACCTGGTTTGGAGAATATACAGATGGGCAGACTAAATGGGGAGGAGGTAGGTAGGTTGGAATGCCCCTTTGAGGAGGAGGAAGTGGTGGAAGCCTTGAATTCTTGTGATGGGGACAAAGCCTTGGATTCGGATGGATTTATTATGGGCTTTTTCAAACATTGTTGGGGTGTTTTAAGGGAGGATGTGATGGCCTGCTTCAGAGATTTCTACATCAATTGTTCTTTTGTAAGGAGTCTCAATGCCTTTTTCATTGCGTGAATTCCCAAAAAAGCAGCGTCAGAAAGTATTAGGGACTTTAGGCCTATGAGTTTAGTAGGGAGTATTTATAGAATTATGGCCAAAGTTCTTTTGATGAGATTGAGTAGAGTCTTAGATGAGCTGATTTCTACAAGTCAGAATGCTCTTGTGGGTGAGTGGCAAATCTTGGAGGCAGTCGTCATTGTGAATGAGTGCATTGATTCGATGAGGAAAATAAAGAATGTTGGGTTAGTCAGTTAGTGTGTAAGTTAGATATCGAGAAAAGCCTATGACCATGTCAATTGGGACTTTTTGAAAGCTATGTTGAGGAAGATGGCGTTCGGGGTGAAGTGGAGGGAGTGGATCAAAGTCTGTATTTCTACAGTCTCTCAGTTTTGGTAAATGGATCACCAACATGCTTTTTTCAGCCCTCCAAAGGCTAAGAAAGGGGACTCTTTGTCTCCGTTTTTATTTGTGATTGTTATGGAGGCGTTTAGTCGCTTGAGCTTAAGAGTTGGGCATGGTAAATGGTTTTTTGGTTGCGGACAAGGGGGGTGATAGCGTGGGGAACTTCTCATCTTCTCTTTAGACAACACCATTATTTTTTACGATGCTAAGGAGCGCCAGCTGAGATTTTTCCGTTGTATCCTTATTTGCTTTGAGGCAGTCTTAGGTTTAGAAGTCAACCTTGCAAAGCGAGAGAGATCATCCCAGTGGATGAGGTAAGTAGAATGGGGGAGTTGGCTGGGGTTCTAGGGTGCATTCTTTTCTTGCTACTTACTTGAGGTTGCTTCTAGGGACTTCTTTGAGGTCTTCCAGTATTTGGGACCCAATGGTGGAGGTTTCAAAGACGGTTGGAGGGCTAGAAATGGCATTTTCTCTCAAAGGGGGGAGAATTACCTTGATAAAAAGTACCCTTGCGAATCTTCCAACTTACTTTATATCTCTCTTTCCATTGGCTTGCACGGCTTGAGAAGAAGCAAAGTGACTTTTTATGGGGTAGCAATGGGGAATCGAGGAAGCGAAACTTGGTAGATTGGAAGAAAGTAATTAAGCCTTTTTATGCAGGTGGGCTTGGAGGGGTCGTTGGGTTGCAGTTTATGGAAACTGGTTCATAATGAGATTAGTGATTTCAGATCATGCATAGGGTGTGAGGTTGGAAGGGGAACTGGGGTCAAATTTTGGAAGGATCTTTGGTGTTGTGGGGAGGCTATGAAGGACATATTTTCCACTCCTTTCGGGCTGGCCATTAACAAGGAAGTTTGGGTGATGGATTGTTGCGATGGGGTAGGGGGGGAAGTGGGTTTGGAGTCCGGAATTTAGAAGAGTTTTTATTTTGTTTTATTGGGGGATGCAGAATGTAGATGCCATGAAGTGGAGAAAGGCAGTAAGCTCTTTTTCAGTCCGTTCTTATTATAGAATTCTGGCGGAACGAGGGGTTACTCAATTCCCTTGGCATCAGATTTGGCAGACTAAGGCTCCCTCCAAGGTTGCCTTTTTTGATTGAGCAATTCTGACAATGAACAACCTTCAACAAAGGGGTTTTCTCTTGGCCAATAGATGCAATATGTGCAAGGTGGCAGGGGAGACAATTAATCATCTTCTTCTTCATTATTCTTTTGCAAGGGATTCGTGGAAATGGTTGGACTCTATCCTTGGCTTTGCTTGGGTCTTGCCTATTTCAGTAAAGGAGCTCTTAATGAGCTGGGCGGGTGGTTGTGTGAGGAAGGATATTAGGAAAATTTGGAAGATGGCTCCATTGTGCTTGCTATAGTGTGGAAAGAGCAGAATATGCGCATCTTTGAAAGGGAAGACCTGGGCTCTTTATATCTTTAATGATAGTTTTTTGAGGTTGTTAGTTTTGTGGATAAAAGAAGCCCTTTCTCCTAGTGTCAACACTAAAGTTTATTTTTTGTGATCCTTGGGTCCTCTTTAGTGTTAGTTTTTACTTGTATTTGGGTTCACCCCCCTTGGGCAGCTTTTGTTTATATATATTTCTTTACTTATCAAATATACACTTGTGTGTGTGTATACATATAACCATAAAAAGTAGAGAAGAGGAGGAGAAAAAGTGGACAAAAAACTCAAAAACAATAAACATTTTCAAAATGTGTCCTAAACGTGTCCTGGAGTTGGACACACTTTTTTTATGTGTCTGGGACGTACGTGTCTATGTCCGTGTCCGACATTGGTACGTGAGAGTGTCTCTGCTTCATATATGTTACCCATGCGCTTACATGTCCCGTTTTATAGATGCAACAACACGTATGGTTAGGCCTTCCTGTTAAGTTGACCCTCCAATAATTAATGTGATAACCTAATAATCTCTATTAATTAAATGGTTTTTTTTTGGAAATCAACTTTGTTCCAAGTAATTCTGTAAAATACTTATGCCATTACTTGTAAGGAAATCATCTGGATGATAAAAATTATATAGTAACTTGATAAATAATAATTCTAATAATTAATAATTAATAATTTTTGGATATCCCATAATTATAAATTATTAGAGAATCAACTGTAATGTATTTTCTAGATGATCAGCTATTAAGTAGAGACAGAAGTGTCCATCTGTACATTTTTAACTTTTTTTTTTGGTTAAGCCCTTAGGTGCAAATGGTGGATTGCAGTCCACATTATTCTAAATCACAGGCTTGCTTCCCAGCCTGCCTTTAAGCTATGAACCCCTGACAATTGGTTAATCTTATCTACAGTTTCCTTGGTAGAGGTTTAGGATGTGTGTGCAAGCCCAGCAACTGCTGATTGGTTTATCCATCAAACCATCAGGTGGTTGGGAAGGATGTAAATGCAACTTCATTTGTAGCCTTTGTAGATATTTTCTCTAAACCAATTCTAGATTTCTGTTTTCATTGAGTGAGCTTGACAATCAAACAAGTATCTTCCTTAATCTTGCGTGTCAATGTTGGTTTATTGCAGGTATGAGAGTTATACATCTCGCTATTCCTCATCACTTTCAGATTATCCTTTATACAGTCGAGCAGCTTTTGGAAAATTGGAGGAAACTAGTCCTGCCCCCTTGCACCTAACACCAGTTTCTTCAACACCGTATGGCACTGTTGGGTTGGATTCTCTGCGTACAATTGCTTCTGATCGTCAACCTGTCCGAACCCAAGTTAGGTTTGACCCTTTCACAGGTGAGCCTTACAAATTTGACCCTTTCACTGGTGAGCCAATTCGTCCTGAGAGTTTGCCTCGCCAGATGGGAAGCCCATACTGATTCTCAGCACCTGTTGGTAACAGTAGTTGGGTCTCTATTTATGAACTTAAGAGGTTATAGTTTGCTTGCTTTCACATGTATGACTCTAAACCATTCTGGAGACGTGGTTGTCTGAGTCCAAAATTAGATGTGATGTGCCATTTTACAGCAGATTCTTTTGTAATTTATGTGGTAGATTTTGTTCAATATGTTTCTGTTGAAATCCCAACCGCAACCCCTTTGGAGATTGAGACTAATTCCTTCGAAATAGCTCGGCTTTGGATATGGGGTGAACCTGAAACCTCTGGGTTACTGATAGAGTTTTACATGCAGGGAAACATATTTTTTTGGGTACATGATATCCACGACCTGTGTTTCATTTGGATGATTCAGTGGGCATATCAAGACCTGTGGTTACTGTTAAGTGCCAGGAGGGAAAGGAAATCTCTTCTCGCTGCGAAGGATGCAATCATTGTGGAAAATGGTAGTAGAACTGCCATTTCTGAGATATTGATGCTTCCGGTATTTCACTAAACAGTTAACAAGACACGGAGCCTTTTCTGGGTACAGACCCCTTGAGAAAGCAAAACCAGTTCCAAATTTGTTCATAAGGTTCAGTGAAAAATGGTTTGCATCTTAGAAAGCTACAATCTTACAAGCTCTGGAACATAGTTTGCCATCACGTTAAAGGATCAAGGATAATCGCTAGCACCTAAGAGTCCGAGTTGACCGGGTAAAAATATAATGATGATGTTCTCATTATAGACTTAGATTTTCAATTCAGGTCCTGTAGAGGATTATCACTGGGGACGGCATGACAGGTTTGGAACAGGGTTGGAGAAGGTTGTTCTACCCCCTATTATGTTACAAATTTATTAAAATTATTCAAGATAAATTATATTGATTTCTCTTGAGGTTTTTGATAATTATATGAATTTTTAAAGAGATTTGTGAAATAATAGTGACTTCTTTATTTTCTTTTATTTTATTCGATAATATACAAAATTTTCATTTAGTCAATATTTTTTTAAAAACTGTTATTTTTACAATTTTTAAATTTTGACATTCTTTATTTATTTTTTATTTTTTAAATGAATATTGATGAAAATTTTATGTTTATGTTTATTTTATATAAAATAAAAATAAGTTATTTTATCTTAAATTTATTTTTATATAAAATAATAAAAAATCCTTTTAAAAAAGTTGAAAAAAATGTAAATATAAATAAATAAAAAGGGTAATTTTGGTCATGATAAAAAATATTAACTGGAATGAATATTTATATATTTTTAGATAAAATGAAGAGGTTAGTATAATTTTAAAAATCTTGAGAAAAATTAGTATAATTATTCAAAACTTTTGTAAATGTGAGTATAATTTATTCAATTATCAATTATACTTGAGTAGAATTTTAAACCGAATCCGGAATTCAATCATCTTTGGAGCTATTTTCGACTCACCATCTAAGTTTCTTCTCTAATACGAGTGACAGCAAAAGAATTTGTTTTCTTGTTCCCCACTTGACTTCTAGGACTTGGACCTTAGATCTGTAATGCCCAAATTTGTAAGATCTAGACTAGTGGAATCTCAAATATAAACACTCCGGCTTACTCATTGCTCCTTTTGCCATTTAATTTAGTTCTTAATTCTTTCAAGTTCAAAAGATGCTTGTTTGGACCATTTGGCCAAACTTTTAAAATTACTTGACCGTCTCAGCTATTTTCCTCCAAATGCACTTGTGGACGCTCAGAGAAGCTCTTCCAAATACCTAGTTAGAATCCATTAAGGACATGTCCCTTGCAAATAGCATTGAATCAAAAAAATTATCAAAAGAATCCGACAGCCCCACCAGGACCTAACCCCAACCTAGAGTAGCTAGGTTGGGAAGTAAAATTAATCTTTGTTCATACATAAGGTTCTCTGGTATGAAATGAGCCACTTCAAATAGGTTCATTGCTCCGGTCCAGAATACAATTAATCCGGCAAGGGCTACACGAGCACCTAACAATTTATTGGATAAATTGATGAGTCAAGCATTCCCGGCTCACCAAGTGAAACCTCCAGCCCATAATACAATTAATCCGGCATGGGCTACACGAGCACCTAGCAGTTTACTGAATAAATTGATAAGTCAGGCATTCCCGACTCACCAAGCGAAACCGGTGGAAACGACTGGATAAAGCTAAAGTTCCATTTAAAATCCATCAAGGACATGTCCCTTGCAAATAGCATTGAATGAAAAAAAATTATCAAAAGAATCCGACAGTGAGCATAAGACAGGAAAGGCTTCATCTTCTTCATCATCAACTTTAAGATTAATGTTTGTCAGTCCATTATAATTTTATTTTATTTTTTGATCGATAGTTCGTTATAATTTTATTCACTTTATCAAGGAGTTCACCTACCTTGTTCCATAGTTCCAAACCAAATAAGCAGAAGCTAAAGGTAGGATTTAGGATGCCACATATTTTATACACGAACATACAACAAAATTACTTCCAAACTTTCCACCCAATGGAATAACTCAATAACCAAAGCCATCCCAATTCTAAACAGCACCTGATGAAAATCAATTGGTTCACTCAGGGAGGTGCACAAAGATAATATTGCACCATATTCCAAAATTGAATCCCTAAAACAAGTTTAACATTACCTCACTCGGACCAGTTCATACAACCATGAGAATGCTTTAATTTGCACAATAGTGAAACCTTGTCCACAATTTATTGTCAATCAAGAACATACAATTAATATGTACAAGCTTCAGACAACAAAAAGAAATATACCGAACTACTTCTAATGAGATTATGAGGGGGGAAAAACACTAACCCAAGAGATCACAACAGCAGTAGGACAATTCCTTTTTTCCCCCCTTCCCTGGGCCCTTCTGGCACTTGATTTAACACTTCACTTCCAATCAAGTATGTCTAGCAGCCACAGGACTTCTTCCTTAGAGTCAGCAGCATCAGCCGAAATCCATTTCAATCCCGAAAACATCAATGACCCCTTCATCTCCATCATCCATGAAGAGCAAAGAGATCCATGCCCGGATACCTGACACAAATGGGTGCTCAGGGGAGAAATCGAGGTACTCAAATGCAAGCGCCCTGTAGGCTGTCCGATCTATGTAATCAAATATTGATTTGTTGATTATGCAAGCAACTTTTTTGGAATCCTTGCGTCCAACAAGTACCGAGACACTGACTGTCTGGATCAGAGGAACAGTGAACCTTGGCACCACAGGTAGTATCATCTTGTACTCTGGACTCTCCATGGGAAACCTAATCCCATTCTGGAGAACAGGGCCTGGGACCACTTCCGAAAAGATTAACCTCTCATCGGACCAAATGTCAATGTAGAACTCTAAGTCGTCAAAGGACAGTCTTGGGGGGAGGAGAGTCCGACGATGCCGGCGTTTATAGAAGGTTTGGAATAGCTTGTAGTAGCTCACAGAGGGAAGGGGTGGTCGCTTGCAGGTTGAAGGCCATCTCTTGGCACATAGGCATTTCCAGAAGTAATCATCTTGGGCTATCTCTCGCCACTGCTTAGACACCACCATACATGAAGCAAGGTCTGTGCCATCTAGTAGTGGGAATACAGCCTTCAAAACTTCATCACATGACATTTTTCAGCTAATGGATGAAAATTAGGTGAAACAGAAAAACGGTGCTCTCACAACAATATCAGAGGGCCTAAAAGTGGATGGCTCACATCAATTCCCTATGAAACACACAAAGGAGACTGAATTTCAGCAGCTATCTGTGCATCTATTTCTGAGATTCAACATCATAAATTTAAAAATAAAAATTTCTTAGAAAAACATGGGTACTAAGAAATAAAAGAGTCGGGGCAAGATAAGATCATATAATGAAGAACAAGTTACATGCATTCAACTAAAGAAAAATTTCCAGTTTCAAATTTCAATTGCAATAGTGGATGTTTGCCTAAAACTATAAGTAAAGGACTTCATCAAACTATCTCCCCATTTGGAATGAGGAACTGCACAATCCAAACCATCTGAAAATTCAATGCCTTAACCAGGAAATGGAAAAATAATGGAAGGCCACAAGAAAGATAACTCTTACATTATATGTTTAAAAAATATCCAACCATTCTTATTTTTACTGGTTACCTAGATTCCTTCAACGAAAAGAAGCGCTGAACATGTGGAATTTGCACAAGGAAACAAAATACAGAACTCCCAGATAAGACCATCCAAAAAATCAATGAAAGGAAGACCAAGACTTGAACAAGAAAGCTTTCTAAGAAGCAGAAATGTCATATTTTTACTCAATCTCTATATTTTCAAAAATTATTACAATCCTTTCCTTACAAATATACCAGAAAAGAGTATGTAGGAACCATTCCTAACTCTGATTTTTTTTTCTCCCAACATTTTTTTTTTGGGATAAGTATAATTGTATTAAGGCGCTGAAGAGGGGCAAACCTGTATATACAAAAGGACCCAACACAACAATAAAAGGCCAAGTTCCACCAAAAAATCAACAAAAGAACTCACACACAAGGGATAAGTATTCTTAACCCAATAATGAAGCAAATTCAAAAAATTAGTCTTCAAACCAACAAGGGACAACTCCTTTCCCTCAAAAGTCCTCAAGTTCCTTTCCTTCCATAAGAACCATAACAAACAAAAAGGAGCAATATGCCAAACCTCAAGTTCTTTCTCTCAACATTGATCCACCAATTAAGGCAAATCAAAGGTTGATTAAGGCAATACCCATCACACCCCCAAAGATGGGGGAAAATGCCCAAGGACCCCAAGTCAATTGGGATAAAAGAAAAAGATGAACAACCAACTCCACACATCTCTTACAAATGATGCATCTATTTGAATTTTTTAATTTTTTTCTTTTTGTGAGAAGTAAACATCTATTTGGAATATGAATGATTCTACTAGTTGAAAGATCCACCACCACCAAACAATTGTACATCACCAAATGCTACTTGGGATAGAAGTAAAAGATGAACAACCAACTCTGCAAATCTCTTACAAACGATGCGTCTATTTGAATTTTTTTATTTTTTGAGAAGTAGACGTCTATTTGGAATAAGAATGATTCTACTAGTTGAAAGACCCGCCACCACCAAACACTTGTACATCACCAATATCCAAGTTATGAAGAAATCGACACGGGAATCTACATCTTTTCTACTTAAAATCAACCTCAACTTTTGACAAGAAGATTAATATAGGGTTCTACCCTAAAATACCATTTGCACTGCACTTCTAAACCATAGAATCCTCAATACCCCGAGTTAGCCTCGCTTCATACGGTTCCATTCACGAATGATCCGCATCCTCCACAACAAGTTATCCTTCA
Source organism: Nyssa sinensis (assembly GCA_008638375.1). Taxonomy (NCBI): domain Eukaryota; kingdom Viridiplantae; phylum Streptophyta; class Magnoliopsida; order Cornales; family Nyssaceae; genus Nyssa; species Nyssa sinensis. The sequence continues at coordinate 4,424,852 of CM018043.1, forward strand.
CCCACACGTCTTTCTCCCTCACTACTCCAAAAAGATGTTGAAAATCTCATGAGAGTCAACTCATAACCCACTTCCCTTTGGCTTGATCTAACCTCCAAAAAAATATCAAGCCCATTCATAATGACTTTCCAAAGACCCATAACACTTCTTAACAAACATGCCCTACCACTCAAACTATTTTTTTTATAGGTGTGTGGCCCTTGGGGTGACTACCGCTTGTAAACATCAAGATCATACATCCATACCAGCAGAGTTTCCACAAGCTCTCCCTTTGCTCAAGCAAACTTTGTTTTATTGACGTGTAATTTCAGCTACCTAATTCAAGTCAGACACAAACCACATTTTAAAAATTATAAATTTTGCAGATCAGATATGCATAGTAAACCCCATGCAGCTAGAAGGCAAACATGTCAATACACATAACTGCGTGAAAGAACTCCCAGGTATGTAACAAAAAATAAGACAATTAAGCACTAGCATTTCTAATAAACATCTACAAGTAAAATCAATCTGACTTGTTAATGATAAACACAAAATAGCATTTCAACAATAATTACCATACACTGTAGTCATGTTTTTGGAGTTATAAGGCACGGGCACAAAGCATGATTGAACTGGCTAAGAAGCCCTTTGTAGATTTTTATTTATTTGTTAACAAGCATGGACAATGAATTTGTTAGAGCTGATTAAACACCAGAATCTTTAAAACTTACCATTGTGGTTAACTATAGGAAACTTTGTATTAACTAATTTAATGTCCATGAAGAGTGATGCTCTATTTGGTTGCTGAGAAAATCAGGAAAACATGTTTTGAATATAACCAACCACACAATTTCTTATACAATAACTTTGCTTAAGTCGTGATGAGTTTTCAATTTTTTTAAATTCAAAATAAATAAATAAACTCAAATTTTGCATTTTATTATTTTTATCTCGATCATCTTACCAAGCCTTCAAATTCCAAAATGGTTATGCAATAGATGGGAGTTCAAAAATCATCGCAATCAAAGTCTAAACTAGAAACAAAGAAGCCAAAATAAAAAGAATTTAGAATGCATGTTTGTAGCGGTGTGCTAGCGAGAAGTCATCCAGGGAGGAAAAAAAACACTAGCAAGTTCAATACATTTGATATATGAAAGCAGCAAAAAGAAAGGGAGGGAGACATTTCTCTCAATCAAGATAAAATCTGAAACAGAAAAAAAAAAACAATCACAGCATTCAAAACACGCCCAAGATCATCCTTTTTTAAAATCAAAATCCAACCCTACATGGTGAGTGTAAAGAAGATCCGACAAGATTCATAATATGAAGTTCAGATCTGAAAGACGAAACAAAAATGTATGAAGAGATAAATTCACCTTTGAATTAGTCAAGCAAAACCCTTGGATTCGCTGAAGCCAATTAAAGACATCTCCGCATGGTCTAAAGGGCGAGAGAGGGGCTTTGATTTAGAGATTAAAACAAAACGTACGGGGTGTCTCAATTGAATGAGTCGCGAGCTACTTTCTTAAACTCACATATTTGTGATCGGGTCCCACAGGTCACAGGTGTCAGGTTACGTGTATGAGCCGTGTTGCAAAGGGTTCGTGATTTGGCAATTGTCAACTGAGGACATGATTGGGTTTATTATAAGTAATTTGTCAGAAATAAGTCTTTTATTTTTTGAGAAAGAGTTTGATGTTTGTACTGAATGGTTTTTTAAATGATTATCATATCAGAAACAATGATTATGTGTTTGGATTAAATGATGATTATAATGTCTTTTTTTTCTTTTAAATTTAATTAGTATTTCAGACTTCATTAAATGATTTTGATATGTGTTGTCAAATGTTATTTAAACAATAGTTAAAAAAAAGTATATTAATAATAAGAAATAGCATTAAATAATTAATTAAGATGTTAAATATATATAACAAATAATATTAAATAAATAATTAATATGTTATATATATTTCTTATATAATAAAAAAGAATTGATCATCTTTTTTATTAGTTGATTTTGTCCTTCATCTATTAATTATTTATAAAATTTCAAATTGTTAGACTTTTTTTTAAAAAACATAATTGTCTTTTTTTTATTTATGAAACGTACTATACTCGTACATAACTGAGGCTGCACTTTTTGACTCGCAACACGTAAGGGCTCCGTGACCTGTAGAACACTCAGAAAGATGATCAGAGGACCACCGGATTGGCTCCGGCGGTAGCCGCTCCGATGCTTAAGTGAGTAAGGGAATTGAAAGACTGTATTGAAAGTCAAAGAATGAGCATGAATTCGATAGCGTACCTCTAGGGTTTAATATATAGGCCGAAGCTTTCCTAAGTTGATTAGGATTCGACGCCATGAATATAGGGATATGATCATCGGAGATTGCAGTTACCTTGTAGGCATTAAGTCGTAGATGGAGATAATCATAAATGGTAGTTTCCGTATTGGAGACTACTTCCTTATCCTCTGCCCGGAATCCGCTAAGGCGGAGATAATCATAAATGGTAGTTTCCGTATTGGAGATTGTTTCCTTATTCTTTGCTCGGAATCCGCTAAGGCGGTGACGAGATCTGAAGCTCTGGTCTGGACCCTGTGATCAGTTCTGGATATATTTGTTTGGTCACTTCCGACCTTATGTGATGATCTGGATGTCATAGGCTGAACGAGAATCATGCTAGCTGAACATAAATCGGACTGTGGTCATACGTGTCAAGTGTTGATTGGCCTGTCTTTTTATGGTATATCAGTTACTCCCCTCCCAAGTCCTAGTTTTGATGTAAGTAACTAGGGCTAAGAGAGTTATGTGTCTCGCTTTTTCGCCTTCCAAGACAATCGTTGGGGCGCCATTTATTGCGTAGTCGGCGATTAAGTCTTTTCAAGGTCACAATCATACTGGGCGGACAGTTGGTTTTCTCGAGATCATCATTGTTCTGAACCGTCATGGCGTTTGGGCTTGGTGGGTCCCTTCTGATACCGTGTTTATAAATACGGGATGAGATTTTTGAAATGACCTTTCCCTCGACATTTTTACTGTGCTAGAAGATTTCATCCGCCATTGTTGGTTCGTGCGATCTTGAAGAATACAGATCCCCTAAGTGAAAACAGGTTCGACTGATTTTTCCCCCTCTCTTGCTTCTTTCTTCTTGAGTTTGAGAATAATGTCTGTTCCTTCGGAATCTCGAATTGTGAATGAGGGAGTAGGAGACCATTCTGAGGCGGCTGGTCCGTCTGTTGTAGGAGATGTAGGTAACCCTGCTTTTGAAATTATTGAGGAGAGGCCTGTTGATCCTCCCCCTAGTCCAGGGGTTAGAATAGTCGATGCTTTCGAAGAGCCCCGAGACAGGGCCGGGGAGACCTCTGGTAGGTCTTCTCATAGAGAAGAGGGTGAGAGTGCCGTCACTCAAAGCCTCTTGGATGAATGGAGGGTGAAATTTGAATTTCCCCCCAATGTGACTTGCAGAGTTCCAGGACCCATGGACCGTCCCCAAGATGTTAAAGCCGGGGAGATTTGCGTTTTCCTTGCCTGGTTTGAAATGGGCTTAAGGCTTCCATTGCCGGATTTAGTCAGGCAATTCTTTTGCTGGTTCAAGCTCTGCCCTGCCGACCTGAATCTCAATAGCTGGCGGCATCTTCTAGGATTTATGGTGCTGGGACATCTGAACAAAGTGGACGTGTCTCTGGACTTGATCCGTAGCAATATGGATCTGAAGTTCAAGCAGGCAGAGGGCCTTTATTATATGTCCTTTGAGAAGGGGTTCCGACCCCTGTCTTCCGTTCCTACTTCCAACAAGACGTGGAAGAAGTGGTACTTCTTCGTTGGAGGAGGATGGGAGCATAAGGACTTCCAGGCCGGAGAGATCTCGTCGTTTCCTTGTGTTACGGGCCATAGGGGTGAGACTTATTCTCTTGGGTTTGCTTTAGCTTTGCTTATATCCTCAGAACTGACAAACTTGGTATTTTTCATTTCCTTTGTGCAGTCAAGAGTGCTCGGAAGAGGCCCAAGTTTACTAAGGCTCTGCAGGATCAGTACCGGGTTTTGCTTTCAACTTCTAACCGGGCTCATACTGTTATCGTCACTCCGGACCAAGTGATGGCCACCCGTAGCGCAGAGTTGAAGAGGAGGCTAGCCTCGAGGTGGGAAGTGCCGAAGCCTCAAGTGGTGGGGGAGTCTTCCTCCCCAGCTGAGCCTGATGCTCCTTTAGAAGTGAAGAGAAGGAGATTGATCTCTGGTTCCCCTGAGCCCTCCCCTGCCGAGGCTGAGGAAGCCGAGCCTGCCATTCCTGTATCGGCTGTTCCTCCTGGTCCGAGCAAGAGGTCTAGGAAGGGGAAAGCTCCTGCCGCTCCTTCTGAGCCATTTGTTGAGCCGGATTATCAAATTGCCAAGAAGGCATTTGATCGAATATGGGCTCAGGGCCCACATCGGTACAGAGGGGATGATCCCTCCAAACTGATGACTGAGATGATGACTCTCCAGATGAAGGTAACTTCTGAAGCCTTTCCTTGGCCTTTTGTTTGCTCATTTGTTTCGCTCTAATTTATCTGTCTTGCTTTATACAGAGCATGCATAGTTTAGCTGCTCTGATGGTGACCCCCATGGGCCTTGAGGAGGCCGAGAAGCTAAGGACAGAGGTGGACGAGATGAGACTGGAGCTCGGAACAGCCCGTTCCAAAATTCAGTCTGCTGAAGAGAGTCTGGAGAGAGCTACCACCAGCCTTAAGGTGGCAGAGTCTGAGAGGGATATATTTGCTCGGACGGTTGAGAGGCTTGAGGCGGAGCTGGTTGGTCTCCGTAGTTCCATTGACCAGAGGGTTCAGGAGGCAGTTGGTCAAGCCAAAGCTGAGGCTGAGATGGAATTAAAAGAGGAAGTTGATCAGATGGGTGATGACCTGATCCTGCTCGGCTTTGAGAATTTCCGAACTAGGTTCCAACTTCAGTTCCCGGACTTTGATGTGTCATCAATCGTTCCTCCTGAACCCACCTCATCTCGTCCTGATCCGGATAAGACTGCTGGGGCTCGTGCCCTTAATTTGGAAGAGGATGCAGGCCCCTCTGGGAAATCCTGAGGCTTTTTATAGGCTTTTGACCCTTTTTTTTTTTTTTTTTTTTTTTTTTTTTTTTTTTTTTTTTTTTTTGATGTAGTGAATACATTTTCCCTTCTGATCAATAAGATTGACTTTTCTTCAGATTCTGCTTGTATTTTTCCTTCTTGTGAATTTTGTTGCAAGTGCGGCTGCTCTGAACCCTTTGCATGCTAGATCAAATAGTTGCTTTCTTAATCTTCAATACTTGTCATGGAATAGTGAATATAGATCTGCCTTATTAAAATAAGAAGAGAAAGTAGATATAGCCAGATGGATAGAGCCTGACAGAGCGGGAGTGGGTCCCTGTAGAGTTCTGAGATAGACTGCTCTGAATTAAGAGTCGGTGAGGTTAACCGAGCAGCTTGTGCTCGTTATTATGATGCTCGGTATGCTGAGTACTCGGGATTGGGATATATCCGATCTGCTTGGTCTTTGTTACGTGTCTTGACCTGTTATGAAATAGTTAAGACCAGTAGGTCTGAATGGGGGTCTATTTACTTTAGACTTTGTTCCCCTCTTTATTAATTTGGGAGCTTAAGTACTGGACTGCGGTCTATGTCTTGAGAATTCTGTACTCTGTCTCTTGGTATATTGAAGAGGCTTATTTAATGCACCGCTTAGTCATTTGACCGTCGTTTGGGTTTTCAAGGCCACTCTCTTTTTCACCGTTGCGACGGTTCAGTTGGGTGGCTTTTTGGATTCCAAGGGTCTATATATATGGAAACGGGGCATACGGTTGTGCTCAACCCTTTTGCTCCCCGATTTGTTCGTGAGAGAAACCTCATATGCTGCCGGAATTTCTCCCATTCGTCCGGAGATGATGGAAGATTCCTTGCCTGAGTTAGGAATAATGAGCCTGTGGCCGAGAGTTAACCTCCCCCTTTTTTCAGTCTCCAAGGAAGGATTGAAGGAGGTCCAAGTCTTCTTGTTTCCTCTGGCATCCGGTCGAGATTTCTCCGATTGGTGGTGGCCTCTTCCTGATTCAACCGAGGCCTGGGGTGTTGGTGATGAAGACGAAGGTGAGTTGCCTTCCCTTCCTCACGCTCTGTTAGAGACCCTTGCACTAAGTGGCTGGGGTGAAACAGACGGTGTGAAGAAGAAGATTGAAGGTAGACTACCTTCCCCCCCCATGTGTCTTGGCAGAGACCCTTGCTTTACTCCTCTGAGGAGTCATGCCGATTACAAAGGTGGAGAATGAATAGTCTCCTGAGGCTCAGAGCCCTCATCATCCGTTGGTCATGGGACCAGTGATAGTGATGATGAAATGGCCTGGGCACTACTTGATGCAGATTGGGGTTCAGGGTTCCTTCCTTTCAAATGGAGCCGATGAAGGCGGTTTTGAAGGTTTTGGATCTTGTGCCCCTTTATCATCCCAGGAGAAGAGCCATTATGTTGCCAAGCGTAGCTTCTGTAATAGCTTCTGTAATAGCTTCTGTAGTAGCTTCTTGGTACTGATGTAAATCTTTTTGAGTTATTAATAAAGTTGAATTTTTTCTTCTCTGAGCTGATACTTTCTGTGAATGTGCTCTTTTGAAACTTAAGCATCTTCTAATGTGTTGCCGATTGTTCTGAAAACAAATCAAAAACTTTGAAAAATGCCAGAATCGAAGTACTTCACCTTTGGTTGAAACCATGGTGCTGATTTATTTGACAGATAAGTCAAATAATGTAAGTGTCAGATCCGAGGTATTCCGTTCTAGTAAACTTTAGTTGACAGGTGCTCGGAATTTCTGCCTTTGGATAGACTGGATTACAGAACCCGCTAGTTGGGGATGGTCCAGGCTCTGAGGGCCTGTGCATTAATAGATGGACCAAGTCATAAGACTTGTGCATTAATAGATGGACCAGGCTCTGGAGGCCTGTGCATTAATAGATGGACCAAGTCATAAGACTTGTGCATTAATAGATGGACCAGGCTCTGGAGGCCCGTGCATTAATAGATGGACCAAGTCATAAGACTTGTGCATTAATAGATGGACCAGGCTCTGGAGGCCCGTGCATTAATAGATGGACCAAGTCATAAGACTTGTGCATTAATAGATGGACCAGGCTCTGGAGGCCCGTGCATTAATAGATGGACCAAGTCATAAGACTTGTGCATTAATAGATGGACCAAGTCATAAGACTTGTGCATTAATAGCTGGACCAGGCTCTGGAGGCCCGTGCATTAATAGATGGACCAAGTCATAAGACTTGTGCATTAATAGATGGACCAGGCTCTGGAGGCCCGTGCATTAATAGATGGACCAAGTCATAAGACTTGTGCATTAATAGATGGACCAGGCTCTGGAGGCCCGTGCATTAATAGATGAATAGTCTTAAGGAAGTAAAAAAAAAAAATTTTTTATTGATAATACTTCCGCAAGTGTTCTACGTTCCATGGCCTAGGAACAGGTTTCCCAGTCGTGTCTTCAAGCCAGTAAGTGGTAGGTCGAACGACCTTCGTCACTTTGTAGGGGCCCTCCCAATTTGGTGACAATTTTACCCATGGTGGGATCCTTGGTGTTCTGAAAGACTCTTCTTAAGACGAAGTCTCCAACTTGAAAGCTGACTGTCTTGAGTCCTATCCTGGATTTATTGACCATTCTTTGTTGGTAGGCTTCCATCCTGATGCTGGCTTGATCCCTTCTCTCCTCGAGCAAATCCAAGTTCTCCATCAGCTGCTGATCATTGGATTCTTGCTCAAAGGCCTCAGTCCTCAGGGTTGGCATACCGATTTCAACCGGAATTACTGCTTCTGTCCCATAGGCTAATGAGAAGGGTGTTTCAGAGGTGGGAGTTCTTCTGGTTGTACGGTAGGCCCAAAGGACTCCTGGGAGCTCTTCTGCCCACTTCCCTTTGGCTTGTTCCAGCCTTTTCTTTAACCCATCAAGGATTGTTCGGTTGGTGACCTCTGCCTGCCCATTTGCTTGTGGATGGCCTGGAGAGGCAAAGTGCTGCCTGATGTTGAGATTTTCGCAGAATGCCTTGAAGCCTTTACCAGTAAATTGTGTCCCATTATCCGAGATAATTACACGTGGTATGCCAAACCTGCAGACAATATTCTTCCAAGTGAAGCTTTCGACTTCCTTTTCTGTAATATGCGTTAAAGGCTCGGCTTCGGCCCATTTAGAGAAGTAGTCGATAGCCACCAGGAGGTACTTCCTGTTTGGAGATGCTCGTGGTAACGGGCCCACAATGTCCATTCCCCATTGAGCAAAGGGCCAGGGGCTAGGAATCGGGATGAGCTCGTGCTGAGGCTGGTGTTGGTACGAGGCGAATCTCTGACATTTGTCACACTTCCGAACATACTCTTTAGCCTGTTTCAGCATGCCGGGCCAGTAGTAGCCCTGTGATAGAGCTCGGTGGGCTATAGTTCTGCCCCCATTGTGATTCCCGCAAATTCCCTCGTGAATTTCAGCCAAAACATATTGTGACTCGTCTGGAGCCAAACATTTTAACAGAGGTTGAGAATATGACCTCCTGTAAAGTTTGTTGTTCAAGATCAGGTACCGAGCCGCTCTAATTCGGATTCTCCTGGCTTTGTTTTTATCCTCTGGGAGGAGCCCGGATCTTAGATACTGGAGGATTGGGGTCATCCAGCTCTGGGACTGTTCATCAACTTGAGCAACTGATGCTCCCTCAATGCTGGATCCTGGCTGAAAAGAGATTTTAACGGTGGAGTCTGTTTCAGACTTGAGGCGGGAGGCCATGTTAGCCAGAGCATCTGCTCTGCAGTTCTGACTTCTCTCAATCTTCTGGATAGTGAAAGTCTGGAAAGAATGCTTTAAATGGTTCACCAGTTCGGAGTACCGAAGCATCCTGTCATCCTTAATGGCAAACTCTCCCAAAACTTGGCTTACTACCAGTTGGGAGTCAGAGAAGACATCGAGGTTCTGAGCCTCGTATTCCAGGGCAAGCTTCATCCCTAAGATTAGGGCCTCATATTCAGCTTCATTATTAGAAGCTTTAAATCCCAGGCTGACTGCTTTTTCCGACGTAAGACCATCAGGGGACTGTAGCACCAGTCCTACCCCTGATCCTTGATCGGTTGATGATCCATCAATATATAGCAGCCAGGTTCCTGTGGTTTCGGCGATTTGTGCTTTGTTCTGCAGTGCCGGGGTGAACTCGGCTACAAAATCGGCTAAGGCCTGCCCTTTGATGGAGTTTCGGGGTACATATGCTATGTCAAACTCCCCTAGCTCCACAGACCACTTGACCAATCTTCCCGATACCTCGGGTTTCCTCAGTATTGACTTTAGAGGATAAGCAGTTGGAATCTCAATTGGATGGGCCTGGAAGTAAGGTCGGAGCTTTCGGGCTGATACGACCAAGGCATAGGCCAGCTTCTCTACTTCTGGGTATCTTTTTTCCGTGTCGAGTAGTGCCCTACTGACGTAGAATATAGGCCTCTGTACTCCTTTGTCCTGTCTGATTAGTGCGGAACTGACCGCGTTCTCAGAGACTGCTAGGTACAGGAGCAGCTTTTCTCCTTGTACAGGTTTTGACAGGAGCTCTGGAGAGGCTAAATACTCCTTTAGTTCTTGGAAGGAATGCTCGCATTCTTCTGTCCATTGCAAAGCCTTGCCGCCCTTTAGAGCTTTGAAGAAAGGTAGGCAGCGATCGGTGGACTTGGATATAAATCTGCTCAATGCGGCGACTCTGCCGTTCAGTGCCTGAATCTCCTTTCTGGTCTTTGGCGACTTCAGTCCAATCAGGGCTTGGATCTGAGTGGGATCTGCTTCGATACCTCTTTGAGAGACGATGTACCCCAAGAATTTTCCCTTCGTAACTCCGAAGGTACATTTCGAGGGGTTGAGCTTCATCTTGTGCTGTCTGAGGATATCGAAGGTCTGGGCTAAATGCTGGAGGTGGCTGTCTTTCTGGAGGCTCTTTACCAGCATGTCGTCGATGTATACCTCCATGGTGCTGCCAAGCAGTGGGCTGAACATCTTGTTCACCAACCGTTGGTAAGTGGCTCCAGCATTCTTTAAACCGAAAGGCATCACTCTGTAGCAATAGAGTCCTCTTTCGGTTATGAAGGCGGTCTTTTCCTGATCTGGAGGGTACATCTGGATCTGGTTGTATCCAGAGTAGGCGTCCATGAAACTCATAAGCTCATGCCCTGTAGTGGCGTCAACCAGTTGATCTATTCTTGGTAGTGGGAAGCTGTCCTTGGGACATGCTTTGTTAAGGTCTGTATAGTCAACACAGACTCTCCACTTGCCGTTCTTCTTCTTGACGAGCACAGTGTTGGCTAACCACTCGGGATAAAAAACTTCCCGTATCATCCTGGCGTCCAGCAACCTCTGGACTTCTTCGTTTATAACCCGATGCCGTTCGGGAGCGATCGGTCTTCTCTTCTGTCTGACCGGGGGGTGGTCTGGATCTACCATTAGTTTGTGAGTTATCAGATTAGGATCTATTCCCTCCATGTCCCTAGTCTCCCAAGCAAAGATAGAGAGGTTGTTCTTCAGAAACCTGACTATCTTTTCCCGCTCGGCGGGCGCAAGGTCTGGACCGATGTACAAATAACGCCCCTCTGCTCCTGAACTGACCAGTATCTTGATGGGCTCGCCAACAGGCTTGGCTTGACTATCACGCCCCCTTGGGCTCAGGGGCTCTTCAACGCCGGATGGGCAATCTTCCACCTCGGGAGTGTGAGTGAAAACCGGATCTGCACGGTCCCGAGTGTACTGTAATTGCTATTTTGGGGCTGTCTCCTTGAGGGCAATAGCGTGACATTCTCGTGAGGTTGGCTGACATCCTCGGACCGAGTGCACGCTTTGATTGTGGACGTACTTCAGACACTGATGAAAGGTTGAAGTGACCGCCCCTATCTGGTGTAACCAGGGTCTCCCAATGATGACGTTGTATGGAGACTTCATGTTCAACACCATGTACTCTGAGATGGTGGTCTTCTGCCCTTCACCTTCCCCAATAGTGGTAGGAAGGTCAACTCTCCCCAGGGGGGTGCTAAGGCTGCCATCAAAAGCTGCCATTACGGCAGTGGTGGGCTTGACGCTGTCCTGGTCTATGCCCATCCGCTTAAGCGGTTCGTAGAATAGGATATTGACTGAGCTGCCAGTGTCGACTAGGACTCTTCTAGTTTCGAAGTTGGCGATTCTGAGGGTGATAACAAGGGCATCACTGTGAGGGCAGTGTACCCCTGCTAGATCTTGCTCGGTGAACTGGATCTCTGGCCCTGTCTTGAGCCTCTTTTCGACGTTGGAGACCTGCAAGATGTTTGGGGCGGTTCTGGCCTCCCGAGCATATCTTTTTCTCGCCCTGTTGGACATTCCTGTAACAGGGGAGTCAGCATGGAGGACGTAGATAACATGGTTGTTCTGCCTCTGAGGCTCGTTTCGTCCTTCCCGCTGCTCTTGCCTCTGTTCGGGCCTCTGATCTGGCCGCTGCTGAGGCTTGTCTTCTTGGGGGTTCTGCCTTCCGTCTTGTTTGACGAACTCCCGAAGACGTCCCTTCTTTATGAGCTGTTCTATCTCATATCGGAGGGTCCTGCAAGTGTTAGTAGTATGCCCATGATCTTTATGGAAATTGCAATACTTACTTTGGTCCCGCAGGCTGGGATCTCCTTTGATCGGCTCTGGCCACCTCAGGTTCTCCCGATCTCGGATCTGCCGGAGTACCTGGTTCGGAGTGGTGTTCAAAGGCGTGAAGTTGGTGAACTCCCTTGGTGCGGAGTTGTACACAGCTCTGGGAGCTGTTTTCTTATCTGGGCTTCTGACCCTCTTTTTGTTGGAGTCTCTTCTGTGATCCTCCTTCTTATGGTCCTCCCGCTTCGGATTATCCCTTTGGGTCTGATCCTTGCCCTTCTGGGCTGAGCGGTTGGCTTCTTCAAGGTTGATGTATTTTTTGGCCCGATCCATCAATGCTGCCATATCAGCCGGGGGGCTTTTTGTCAAGGAGTCTCTGAAGCCACCTTGGGCAAGCCCGGCAGTAAGGGCCGCAACAAGGAATTTCGGGCTGCAATCCGTGATCTCAGTGAGCTCAGTGTTGAAGCGGGCAATGTAGGCCCGAAGGGATTCCTCCCTAGTCTGCCTAACGTTCAGCAGGAATTCTGGTCCCCTTCTGAGCCTCCTGCTGGTCATAAACCTATCCAAGAACTGTCTACCGAGCTCGTAAAAGCTGGCAATGGAGTTCGGAGGGAGGTTGTGGAACCACTTCAGAGCCGTTCCCTTCAAGCTGGTAATGAACGTTCGGCACATGAAAGCATCTGAGGCTCCGTGAAGGGCCATCGTATGCTGGTAATGAGATAAGTGATCTCCTGGATCTCCAGATCCGTCGTAGAGAGTGAATTTGGGCACCACGAACTTTCTAGGCCTCTCTTCAGACATGATGGCGTGGGTAAACGGAGTGGCTAGTCTTCCGAGCAGCCTGGCCAGTTCGTCCTGCTCTGGAGGGTTCTGAGGTCCTCTTAAACCGATTGTCCGGTCCATAGACTCGGCAATCTCCTCTTCCCTTCGCGGGTCTCTGAGTCTGACATCTTGTGAACCCTGCCTGACAGCCTCGGCTTCAGGGTAATAGGGTGGAGTGCGCCCTTCGGATGGAGGAGGAACCCGAACCGGTGGGGCTGGCGCTGCATGATAAGGTTCCTGTGGTGCCGGGGGTGCTCCCGAAACCCTAGGAGTTGGGGCTCGGGTAGTACTCCGGTAATGTACGTCGGGGACAAAAGCGGATGTTCCCCAGCCAGGAACTGTTGATGGCTGTGGATCTCGGCCAGCGTGAGCAACGCCTGAGGGGTGCCCAGGCTGGTTAGCGGGGGCCTGCCCGCGAAGTTCTTCATTCCCCGTGGCAACCGGGGGTTGTGTTCCTGCAACGAAGTTGACCGGCGGGCTAGGAGAAGCCGCCGCTTGGTTCTGCGTGAGCGTTGCCAGCGTCCTGGTAATGGCTAGCAGCTGCTCCTGCACCAGTTCATTGTGTCGTTTTATTGCTTCGATCTCTTGTCGCATAGGGTTGGCCGCTGGTCCTCTTGTGCGTGGAGCAGACGGCTGACGCTGAGCGTTTTGCGAACTCTGAGTATTCTGTCGGGGTCGGAGATTTGGTGCCATGGTTTTCCGGTAGGGAAAAAGATGAGTTTATGAATAAAGCACGTAGAGATTAGTCGTTCCCACAGACGGCGCCAAACTGAGGCTGCACTTTTTGACTCGCAACACGTAAGGGCTCCGTGACCTGTAGAACACTCAGAAAGATGATCAGAGGACCACCGGATTGGCTCCGGCGGTAGCCGCTCCGATGCTTAAGTGAGTAAGAGAATTGAAAGACTGTATTGAAAGTCAAAGAATGAGCATGAATTCGATAGCGTACCTCTAGGGTTTAATATATAGGCCGAAGCTTTCCTAAGTTGATTAGGATTCGACGCCATGAATATAGGGATATGATCATCGGAGATTGCAGTTACCTTGTGGGCATTAAGTCGTAGATGGAGATAATCATAAATGGTAGTTTCCGTATTAGAGACTACTTCCTTATCCTCTGCCCGGAATCCGCTAAGGCGGAGATAATCATAAATGGTAGTTTCCGTATTGGAGATTGTTTCCTTATTCTCTGCTCGGAATCCGCTAAGGCGGTGACGAGATCTGAAGCTCTGGTCTGGACCCTGTGATCAGTTCTGGATATATTTGTTTGGTCACTTCCGACCTTATGTGATGATCTGGATGTCATAGGCTGAACGAGAATCATGCTAGCTGAACATAAATCGGACTGTGGTCATACGTGTCAAGTGTTGATTGGCCTGTCTTTTTATGGTATATCAATAACCTAAGCCACTAAGTAGTGTGTGTGTGTGTATATATATATATATATATATATATATAACAAATAGCATTAAATAAGAAAATGGGTTCAATTCCAAAGATCAAGCTTTTACATTCTTTAATGGTAGACATTCAACTTTATCTCTTCCATCTCAGAGAGAGAGAGAGAGAGGGGGGGCACATTGCGAAAGAAAGAAACCATTAATAAGTGAAAAGTGGAAGGACAATAGAGACTATAATCCAAGGGTGAAAACAGTAATCCACCAAAATAACATTGCCCTGTTTATTGGGGTTTGAAGCCCAGGAAGCACTTTTCCAACCCTTGGACCGCACACCTAAATGGTTAAAATTGGAATCCAATCACGCTGACTGGTTCGAAGCCACTAAATCCGGGCCTTCGCGGGTCTAAGCAGGCTCTAAATATCACAAAGACTGTCTTAGATGCAACGAAACAACACATGCCATCTATGGCTATGTTATATGTGGAAACAAATGCATTTTAATTTAGTCTAATTATAAACTATCGTAAATAAATTCAAGCAGTTTTTATAACAGTTTCAAACAAAATTTTGTAATTGAACTAAGTTGAAATGATTTTATAAATTATGTATAAATTTACAAAATTGAAAAATAAAATCAACCGTAAAAAAAAATTATATCCCATGAATATTTGGTACAATAATGCTTTAGATATATGAGAAGTTAGACTTGGAATTGCACCCAAGAAAATCCAAGGCTTGGGTTATCCTTGTTCTATAGCCACCATTGGTCGATGACGGACTTTGTGATGGGATTAGGGTTAGGGTTTTGTAAGTAGAGACGATGAACGGAAAATGAGTAATTGTGTCGTGTGCAATAAAAGTTAATATTTATAAAATTTGTTAAATAAATTAGACATAAGTTAATAGTGCAAACTTCAATTTACCACATTACATAATCATCCCTTAGTTATGTGTTAAGTTAGACTTGGAATTGCAAATAAAAAAAGAAGAGACTAAACAAATAACACATGGGCTAGGTTACTATGGGGTGTTTGGCCTATGCTGCTTGAAACCAATTGCCAAGTTCAATCAACTAATGAAACTTTTGGTCCAAACTAGTCTGTTTGTTAAGAGGGCCCAACAAAAGAGAGCATGGCAAAATTTATAAATCCTTTCACGTAGCTGGTAAACTAGGCGGGGAATATTAACAGGTCGGGATTGGGATGAGATGGGGAAGGAAAACCCTATCCCGGCCACTCTAACTCCATTTCGTTGTCATTCTTAATTGTAGGACAACAATTCTCGGAGTTTCGAAAAGATAATAGATCAGTGGCTCAAGAAGTCTAGATCCAATGATAATTGCCGAGAATTTTTAAATCATGGTCCAAAGTTATTTTTTAATTTGATTCATTGCCTGATTTTATACTTGTACAATTATGCTCTTTGTTTGATTCAGGGATGAGTAATGTCAGATGTCTTAAATTTTAATATCAAAACTTGCATCTCAAAAAACATGTTGATAGATTACTAGCAAAATAATTAGAATGAATCTAAACCACTACTAATAATGTAATGCAGTAGTGTTTTGTACCATGCAGCAGGAATCCAAGGCATAAATCTCGTGGAGCAGGTGACTGAGAGTCAGTCCAAACTCCATTAATAAGTTACCAATGGTCCCATGGTCCATTTAGTCATACCGTGGGATTTTCATGTCAGAGAACTAAACCCATACACATGCATTAATCCTACTCAATATATATATATATATATATATATATATATATATATATATATATATATTAGGCAGTGATATTTTATTGATGTTTTTACACTTGACGACCCAAGTGTGCATTACGAATTTTGTTGGAGAAATTTGATCCCCAACATTTATAAATTTTCAAAATTGTTACAGAAATAGGAAATTATATAGAAATTGTATCTAAAATAATCTAACAATCATTTTTTGGAAGGCTGGCTCACTTATTATACCACTAAAATAATGATTTTAAGCTTTATTTACATAGAAGGCCACTAAACAACCAACAACTGTACTATTACGTTATATTTAGTATGATAAAATGAGTATTTTTAAGAGTTTTTATTTATTTATTTATTTATTTTTTTATTTGGTGTTATTGAGAATACTTATTTTGTGAAATGAACATTTCTTTAAAAATCATTTCAAACATTCATGTGTTTTAAATGAGTAATCCTTATTTTATTTTATATTATTTTCATTTCATTTCATTTTTTTTTCATTTCTGTATATAAAATATGAAGTTAAGAATCATAAAACTATAAAATGAATCCAAAAGAACCTTTTCATTTAGTTACGTTTTAAAAAACAGATAATTTTAAAATACGAAATACGTATTTGATAAGCTATTCATTTTAATTTTTTAAAATTTAAATTATTATATCCAAATACATTTTTACAGTTTTTAAAAAAATAATTACAAAATTTTTAGAAATATTTTTTAAAAAATTATATCTGAATCACTATTTAAGCCCAGACTCTTTTATGTAAAAAAATAGTATGAATAGTTTATCGAACTTATAACACATTTGCTGGCAAAAATAAAAAAATAAAAACTAATTCTAAAACAATATAAAAATATTTCATTTAGAGTTATGGTTTGGCTCTTAGATTATTTTTGAAATTATTTTATTTTAAATATGGCGATGGAGTTCACATTTAATATAATAAAAACAAGAGATAATTACACTAACCTCCCCTGAGGTTTCTGACAATTACAGAAACCTCCCCTATAGTTTCTGAAATAACACTGTCCCCCCTGTCAGAATACACGGAGTAACGGCGAAGCTGAAGTTACCAAAATACCCTTCAAAGGAGAAAATCATATTATAATCAAAATATCACTTCGGGTAAAAAGACAGAGTTACCCTTCTGTATGTTAGATCCTTCTAGACGAGCAATCGTCATTTCTCTGTTAACGCAGGCTGAGTTTAGAAAGAGAGAGAGAGAGAGAGAGAGAGAGAGAGAGAGAGAGACACCCTTTAGCCGAAACCCTAGTCGACCGATCAAGATTGTTTGGTTGTTTAAACCGAAAATGAAGCCAAACATCTGATACTACAACAAGATCAAACAACTTTTACCGATTTGGATCGTTGAAAAAGGATTGTTGGTTGGACTTCTTCAACCTCAGGTATCATTTTTTTTCTCTGTTTCAGTTCTCTTTTTTTCTTGATGTCGTTCTCCTTTTTTTTTGTGAGCAAATAGAAAAGATGGTGACGGTTTAGGTTTTGAGTTTTTTCTCTGTTTGATCTGTTTTTTTTTTGGACTCAATTCTTCTATGATAAACCATTTTGGTTTAGGTTTTGAAATAGGATTTTTTAACTTCAAAAATCAAAGAATGATTTGTTTTCTCTGTATCAGTTCTCTTTTTTTCTTGATGTTGTTCTCCTTTTTTTTTTGTGAGCAAATAGAAAAGATGGTGACGGTTTAGGATTTGTTGTTTGATCTGTTTTTTTTTTTTTTTGGATTCATTCTTCTATGATAAACCATTTTGGTTTAGGTTTTGAAATAGGATTTTTTAACTTCAAAAATCAAAGAATGATTTGTTTTCTCTGTTTCAGTTCTCTTTTTTTCTTGATGTCGTTCTCCTTTTTTTTTGTGAGCAAATAGAAAAGATGGTGACGGTTTAGGATTTGTTGTTTGATCTGTTTTTTTTTTTTTTTGGACTCATTCTTCTATGATAAACCATTTTGGTTTAGGTTTTGAAATAGGGTTTTTTAACTTCAAAAATCAAAGAATGATTTGTTTTCTCTGTTTCAGTTCTCTTTTTTTCTTGATGTCGTTCTCCTTTTTTTTTGTGAGCAAATAGAAAAGATGGTGACGGTTTAGGATTTGTTGTTTGATCTGTTTTTTTTTTTTTTTGGACTCATTCTTCTATGATAAACCATTTTGGTTTAGGTTTTGAAATAGGGTTTTTTAACTTCAAAAATCAAAGAATGATTTGTTTTCTCTGTATCAGTTCTCTTTTTTTCTTGATGTCGTTCTCCTTTTTTTTTTGTTTGTGAGCAAATAGAAAAGATGGTGACGGTTTAGGATTTGTTGTCTGATCTGTTTTTTTTTTTTTTTTTTGGACTCATTCTTCTATGATAAACCATTTTGGTTTAGGTTTTGAAATAGGATTTTTTAACTTCAAAAATCAAAGAATGATTTTTTTCTTTGTTTCAGTTCTCTTTTTTTCTTGATGTGGTTCTCCTTTTTTTTTTTTTTTTTTTTTGTGATCAAATAGAAAAGATGGTGACGATTTAGGATTTGTTGTTTGATCTATTTTTTTTTTTTTTTTTGGGACTCATTCTTCTATGATAAACCATTTTGGTTTAGGTTTTGAAATAGGATTTTTTAACTTCAAAAATCAAAGAAGGGTTTAGGTTTTGGGGAAAAAGTTTCGGTAAACATGTTTTTTGTTTGGGTTTGTCTGTTTCAAAAATCAAAGAAGGGTTAATGTGTTTTTGGGTTGAAAAGTTTTTTTTTTTAGGTTTTTGGATTGGTTACTCTTAATTAGTATCCTTTTGAGATGGACATTCTCTCTTTGGTCACTGGAAATATGAATAAGGGCATTTAACTAGCCTGTATTTAGAAAAATAATTTCTGCAGAAATATAAGGTTTGCCACGGTTCTGAAAAACAGTTTTCCATAATTGGAGTTATAAACAAAAACAAGAATCTTTTTGTTTTGTTGTTTTCAAAAATTGTGTTAATTATTCTACTGATCATTAAAAAAAAAAATCAGAATGATGTTTTCCCTGCTCTGTTTTTTTGTTTTCCTGAAAAAAATATTAAGAAAGAGTGACATGGCATTACGGGTTCAACATGGAGAAGATGAGTGACATTACTTGTTTTCTCTTTGGGTTTGCGTATGTAAACATGACATTCATAATTTGTAATTTTTCTTGATAAAGAAATCTGAAAATTGTCAGGATGAGCTCTTATCTGGTCCATGGATCTGGTCTTGCCTCTGATTTGTTGCTTAGATCTATCAATCTATACCTCCAATTATAATAATTCGATTGACAATCTTTCTTTCTTTTTCTTTTGTTTTTTGGTGCTTCTTCTGCTATCTTGGTCAGCTACCAATTTTTTTCCCACTAGTTAATATTGGTGTAAAAGAGAGAAAATAAAAACCAAAATCCAATTAGCCTGACTATTCCAAGTCACTTAACCCAAGTTTGGAGTCCTCTTGAGTTTCAGAAAATTTCTAGCATTATGTGATCAAGGGATACAGCTTTCTTCCATCATTAGATTTCAATGCTGAATTTCTGATGTACTTCTCTCCCTGATCAGATATCCTACTCAAGTAGTTATTTTTCTGCAGAATTGAATTTTGAATAAAGTCACTCTGGCAGCAACTGTAACATACACTTTAATTGGTTTTTTCTCAGTCACATGTTGGGCATGAGATGGAAAATAAAGCTGAAAGGGGAAAAGGAAAAACTACAAGGAGGGGAAGGGGTGGACCACTCCTTTCTAGGTTCAAAGACTAAAAATTTATAATTCTACAAGTTCAGGTGAAGTTCCTATACAATTGCTATATATATATATATATATATATTTTCAATCTCTGATATTTTTCCTACCATAATCACTAACACCATTTATTTTGTATGTCAATTTTTTGGTTGCTGCTGCATTGGCTGCTCTTGTGTTGGTTGCTGCTGCTGCAAGTTCAGATGCCACTTATCCTTTCTCAGTATCAATTTTTTTTTTACTATGTTGGAGGTTTTTTTGTGTAGCAGGTGCTACAGTTTCTCAGTCACAGTTGCTGAAAATGTTTTTTTGGTTGGCTGCTAGATGTTAGGTGTATATGGTCTGATCTAGTTAGGTTGCTGCCACTTTGTCCTTTTTTTTGTAAAAGAGGCAGTTATGACAATTGTAAATCTGTATAGCCATTTGGGTTGCTGCCAGTTTGTTCTTTTTTGTAAAATTGGCTGCTAGATGTTATTATACACTTTGGATACTTGGGCTTGTTTTTTTTGTAATAGTGGCTGCCGGATGTTCATGTTAGGTTTGTAAATCTGTACAGCCATTTAGGTTGCTGCCAATTTGTTCTTTTTTGTAAAATTGGCTGCTAGATGTTATTATGAACTTCAGATAGTTGGGCTTGTTTTTTTTGTAATAGTGGCTACTGGATGTTCATGTTAGGTGTATATGGTTGACAATTGTAAATCACTTATTATATATAAGATTTAACAGTTTTATGTTTTTCAATTATTTATTCTTGTGATTTTTTACTTATGCATTATATAATGGACATGAAATAATGTTGTTAATATGTGGTGTTAATATGTCACTTGGTTCCATTACATATTAAGGATTAGTACAAATTATCTTATAACCTTAGAAATGCACTCCCTATAGCTACAAACAGTGCAATGGTAGACATTACAAAGCTTGCAATCACTAGCACTTTTAGCATTCCTTGTCCAAGCTCAACCATTTGTAGCCTTGTAGATATACTATTCACTTCCGTCTTTATCTCACACAATTCATTTACTGAGTGAGCACCATTATTTCTAGTAGAAGTATGCTGCTCCACCAATGCTTCCAAAGGCAGACACCATTTCCAAAATTTACATTCTTTAGCTTCACATGAGTAGTATAACCTACCTTTGTTTCCCTTCAAATCATTTTGTGTAATTTTCACAGCTGCCTCTTTGCCACAATTGCACTATTTGTTTGTAAATTTCAATCCTTTGTAGGAACTTTGTTTGATCTGTTTTTTTTTTTTTTTGGGACTCATTCTTCTATGATAAACCATTTTGGTTTAGGTTTTGAAATAGAATTTTTTTAACTTCAAAAATCAAAGAAGGGTTTAGGTTTTGGGGAAAAAGTTTCGGTAAACATGTTTTTTGTTTGGGTTTGTCTGTTTCAAAAATCAAAGAAGGGTTAATGCATGTGTTTTTGGGTTGAAAAGTTTTTTTTTTTTGGGTTTTTGGATTGGTTACTCTTAATTAGTATCCTTTTGAGATGGACATTCTCTCTTTGGTCACTGGAAATATGAATAAGGGCATTTAACCAGCCTGTATTTAGAAAAATAATTTCTGCAGAAATATAAGGTTTGCCACGGTTCTAAAAAATAGTTTTCCATAATTGGAGTTATAAACAAAAACAAAAATCTTTTTGTTTTGTTTTTCAAAAGTTTTGTTAATTATTCTACTGATCATTAAAAAAAAAAAATCAGAATGATGTTTTCCCTGCTCTGTATTTTTGTTTTCCTGAAAAAAATATTAAGAAAGAGTGACATGGAATTACGGGTTCAACATGGAGAAGATGAGTGACATTACTTGTTTTCTCTTTGGGGCTTAAGGGGCACATTTGTCTTTTTCAACATATCAATTTTGTATCAGGTTTTAGGTTTAATCAATTACAAGGACAATTTGGACATATATGATTACTTTTTGGCTTACATCATCATACATCATCATTTAACACTACCGTTAGAGATGGACGTTGAGGGGAGGGGGGAATATGTTACAAATCAGTAAACCAGAAGGGGGACAGTGTTATTTCAGAAACTATAGGGGATGTTTCTGTAATTGTCAGATACCTCAGGGGAGGTAAGTGTAATTTGCCCTAAAAAACAATAGTCACCTGAGTTGGCCACACTTTTGTCAGATATGCGGATAGAGACACTTGAGAAATCACATGCAAATATGCGTAAATAAACTATGTAATTCAAGCATAATTATTTTTTTGGATAAATTAGATGACTTTTGTTGTTAAGTTTCTGATAATTATATTAATTTTTTTATTTTTTTTAAATATATAAATACTCTATCAAGTCAGTTTTTTTTTTTTAAATGACAAAATATCCATTTTATATATATTTTTTCAATTTTTAAGTTTTGACTAATTTTTTTTTCAATTTTCAAATAAATATTGATAAAACCTAAATTTATTTTTATATAAAATAAAATTAAGTTTTTTATCTTAAATTTATTTTTATATAAAATAATAGAAAAAACTTTTAAAAAATTGGCAAATTTGAAAAATGCAAAAAAAATAAATATAGGGATATTTTTGTCATTTTAAAAAAAAATTGACATGAGAAAAGTATTTGTATATTACAGATAAAGTAAGGAATGACAATATAATTTCAGAAATCTTAAGAGATATTCACTATAATTGTCAAAAATCTCATGAGAGATTAGTATAATTTATTATTATTTTTATAACTAGGTCATTGTGCACAATATGAAACTCGAATTTTAATTTATCGTGTAAAGAAATGAGTTTTGACCATCTTATTTTGATGTATTTTCACGTAATTCAAATATAATTATTAATTAAAAAAGTGAGAATTAAAATCAGGTTTATGGAAAGGAAGAGTGAGGAAAGAGAGCAAAAGAGGTGGCACAGGATTACTACCATGCAGGGAATGTGCAGGACATGCTGTACATTTCATGCTGCTCCACTGTCTCACCTTTGTCATTGTCATATGCAAATCCCCCCTCAAAGCTACATTTCCTCCCCTCTTTCCTCTCCATGTGCTTCCCATGTGCCCATTCCCCACTTTCTCTCTCTTCTATTCAGCCTTTCGCTGTCCCATACCCACATTCACATGTACCCTTTAGGGAGGCCACACACCCCACAAAAGCAACTGGCTCATTACTTCCCTTTTCTGCTAATTGACTTTACTGTCCCTTTTCCTTTCCAATTATATCTATACCCATTTTCATTTCCCTTTTCACCTTATTGGATCATTTGGGCTTTCCATTCTCATCTCAATTGCTAAACCTGTTTTGTTATTTGATAATAACCAGAATTGTCACCATTATTATGATTGATATTCTATTCGAGTAGTATAAATGTTAATTTTTTATGTAATTAACGTGCGTTCGATTTCTCATTTCTTATCATCTATCAAACAAAAATAAAAAGAATTGTCACCGTTATTTAGTGTTTAGATAAGTATTTATGCAATGGGACATCAATCAACCATCATGTCTACCTACTCAAATTTAGATAACACGGCATCTTCCCTTTCCTTTGCGGCATATGATCATGTTATGTTATGTTAAATTGTCGACTTGATAATCACAATTTGATGGGACTAAACTATCTTGGAAAGAAACTCATCTATCAAGGTTAGAGAATTATTAGCATCAGTGTCAGCAATTGATACTTAATTAGCACGTACAATTCAGAAGCTTGTATCATTGCGTTCCTTTGTAGACAATGGCAGATGCATAGGACAAAAGAGGGCCGTGGCCCTTCTAAAAAATTTGGATATTATATTTTTTATTATTAATTTTGTTAATTTTTTTAACAAAATAGGAATTGACCCCTGATTTTTTCTTAGATTTTCAAAAAGACAAATCCTAAATCTTAATACCCCTAATTTGACTCCCTAAAAAAAGTTAGATATGGTATTTTTTTGTCACTATTTTTATTAGAATTTTTCAACAAAATAAAACTTATTCTCAAATTATTTATTTTTTATGTTTTTTTTATATAAAACTCTTAAATTTTAATATCAACTAAGATTTTTGAACCGCCGCTGTGAGTAGAGTTATGCATACATGTACATATATATATATATATATTTGCCTTCGATGGAATGGGCAGAGTTATGCATCCATGTACATACATACATACATACATACATACATATACATATATATATATATATATATATTTGCTTTCGAAGAATGAGTGGGAGATTATAAAGGGTACTAAAAGAAAGCGATAATTTGAGATGCGCTGAGGGTATTTTGGATAAATAAAACATTGAAGGTCCCGAACTTGGCATGTGCAGCTACAGACGAGCAGGCTTTCTCTGCTAAGCTTCGTCCATATGAATTTTGTAATGCGCGCAAGTTGCGCCACGTTCCCGCTGTATCTTTTCAAAGTGAGATACGGAATTGGCGTCGTTTTCTGGACTAAATTACATTTCCGCCCTCACAGTGCATGAAAAAAATCTGAATATGTAGGGCCAATTCCAATAAAATTATAGGGCCCCATCTTTCTGTTGTATCCAACGTCAACAGATCACACTTGCATCATGTGGTCCTTCATTAGGGATCACAGTAGAGCCGCATCTACCCAAATCTAACTTCTATTCTATTTTAGACTAAAAATTAGTTAATGAAATAAATTCATAATACATCAAAATACCTAAATTATAAATTACATTTAAATGAAATGTTTAAATAATTAATTTTTTTAAAACTAAATAAATTAGTATGGAAATTTAGTAAATTCAATATATAAACACTGCGCTTGACCCTCGTACCCTATTGCAGGGAGTATGGGAGTAGAAAGCAGTAAATGGCATTTCTGTAGTTCCTTGGAAAACGGATGGCGATACACCAATCCCTCATTACTTAAACCCCAAAACGCGGTCGCCATAACCGTTAGTATCAATTATCACAACAAACGCCAGGCCCTCGCTCGTCATGGGGTCAAGTTCGAAGAGCCCCATCAACAGAACCATGAGAAGAAGGCCGAACTCTCAAAAACAATTTCATAGAGCTCAAAGTAACTCGAGAACGGTCGTCAATGGCGGAAGCCGCATCTGTTCGCGTGCGTGTTCGTCGGTTTCTGACAAACTGGAGGCTCTCAAAAGCCTCATACCTGCCCACGGTGGAGATATAAAAGCCGACCAGTTGTTCCAGGAAACCGCCAACTACATTGTCCTTTTGAGAACACAAATCTTGGTTTTGCAGAGACTTATTGATACTCATGGATCTAGCGAAAACCAAACGGCTGTATAGTCATGACTTCAAAAATCAATGAAGAACAGATAAAGATCTCTTTCTCTCTTGTTTCTATTTAGTTTTTAAATGCATTGTATGAGTACTCACTTGAACTTCAGATAGTTGTACTATTCCAAATTTTCTATCATTTTCCAGGCATTCAAATGTCTTTATTTTATCTATTCTTTCTGTGTTTTTGGTAACTACGATTCTTAGTAGAAACGAGACGAAACACGGCAAATCAGCAATTCTATTGGGGATTCGAAGGTTTTGAAATTTTATTAAAGATGTTCAATCGTTTCCTGGTTGGGCAGATGAAATGTCCAATGACTACACATATCGTGTAGGTTTTTGTTTTAAAAAAAAAATTATTTCACATTTCGTCCTCTTGTTCTCCTGTCGAGTGAGTGGAAAACCGCAGAGACGATGCGAACCGTATCGCCGTGAGCGCACGAAGTCATGAACCCAGACAACCATCTCTTTCTCAGCACGCACCCTGCGGAGACATTTCACAGCAACGCCACTCCCGTCACTCTATCCAAGAGGAGACAAGTCATTTACAAGAAAGGGTGCGAGCATTCTGATATTCACATGGTATCAGACTGTCAGTGCCCTTCATGTTATGTCGTGACATGTGCCCTGGTACGGTGGCAGTGACAAATGATACGGTGTTACATTAACCATGTGCAGATAGAATTACTTTACACGTAAATCACCTCTTACGATATTTTTAATAATTATATTAAGTTTTTAAATTTTTTTAAAAATTATACTAATTTTTTTTAATTTATCTGACAATATATAAATATAGTTTTTTAGACAATTTCTTTATTCAAAAATAGCAAATTTTTCTTTTTTTAAAAAAATTTTGACCAATTTTTAAATTTTTAAAAAAGACTTTATTATTATTTTATATAAAATAAAAATTAAATTAAATTTTTTATCAATATTTATTTGGAAAATATTAAAAAAATTTATCAAAATTTTAAAAATTGAAAAAAAAAACTTGAAAGAAATAATTTTATCATTTTGAATAAAAAAAAAATTGATTGAGTGAAATATATGTATATTGTGATGTAATACAGGATATAATTTGAGAAACCTCATAAAAATCAGTGTAATTATTAAAAATTTTAATACAGAATCAAGACTTAATTTCCATCATAATTTAAGCAAATTAAGATATTTTATAAGACTTAATGATACTTGGCAATTTAACTATAAGTTGGACCTGTAATAAAGAATTATAGTCAAATTACATGGAGTTCTAGGTAGGTTCAATCCAATTAAAATCTGAATCTGCTTAAAAATATTTTGTAATTTTGTTTTATACATTTATTTCTAACATAATATTATATTATTATTAAATATTACAATAAATTAATGTCAAAAATATATATATACACATGATACTTATTCAACTTTAGTTTGAATTCAGATATCATATTTATAACTTATTAAAAAAATAATTATTTAGTAACATATTTGGTAGTATTTTACTTATTTTAATCAGTAAAATTAATTAAATTATTAATTTTTGTTCAAAACTTCCTAATTTGGTTAAATCAAACAAAATTATTTTATAATGAATCTTATAAAAATAAATTAAATCATAAATAAGTTTCAAAAGCTGATTTTGTTGAAAACAGATGCTAGCTATAGATAAGAATGTAAATTAGAGATTTCAAAATTTTATATTCCAGAAAAAAAAAAGTATGCTTTTTTATTTCAAAAATTAAGGTTCTGTTTGGATATATACTGAAAATGATTTTTTCTTATTTCTATTTTTAGAACAATGTTTGGATAGTCAAATTAAACACAATAAATTTTTTTAACTTTTTTGAAAAGGCAAATTGAGAACCTATAAGTGGATTTACCCAACACGCTACTCCTATTGCAACAAAATCTTCTATTACATTCCAATATATCACGTCAGCCACTCACTGCTTATCTTCTTTTCGAGCATCTACTTTTCAAAATTTAATATTTTTATTTTTTAATATTATTTAGTTTTGTTTCATTTTATTTAAATTTTCTCTAGTTTTTAAAATGTATAATTCTGAAAATTGTGTTGAAAAAAATGTTTGATCCATTTGGAAGGAAGAGTTGAGGAATGAAAATAATACACAAAATATGAATAATTGTTGAATTTGAATGATTGTTAAAAATTATCAAAGTGATAAACTCGACGAGAAGGATGACAGTAGTGAAAAAATAATTACACAACAAATTTATAAAAATAAAAAATTACTGTTCTCAACGGTAATATTTGTAACGTTAAATTCTGATCCAGCAATTTGAATTTGCTTTGATTGTTTGCTTGAACAATGGAATAAAAAAAATTCATTTTTTATTACTTTATCAAACTGTTGGATAATCGACAAACAAGCCAAGTAAAGAGAAGTCCACAAATTTTGACAAGCTGAAAAACGCATCTCTTGGAACTCG
The DNA here is from genome assembly GCA_008638375.1 of Nyssa sinensis. Lineage (NCBI taxonomy): Eukaryota > Viridiplantae > Streptophyta > Magnoliopsida > Cornales > Nyssaceae > Nyssa > Nyssa sinensis. The sequence continues at coordinate 4,451,835 of CM018043.1, forward strand.
AACTGTTGATGTGGAGCAACAAAATTTACTGAAAAAGTGAGTTGAAGAGACTGATAGAACTGCTCTTAGGACTATATATTAGTTAGGTCTTTATAGTTAAAAAATAATAGATATATTTAAAAATTTAACATTAAAACTATAAAAAAATTACTTAATAAAGACAAAAATTTTGATAAATAATTTTAATGCTAATAAAAAATTACTTAATATTCAAAAATTTTGTTATAAAAAATCTCACGCAGTTGATTGATTAACATCAAAACATTATGAATAAAAATTCGAAACATAAATCATCTAGGTGAGATTAGAAAAAGGAGCAACTTAGAGGTCCTGTACTTCAAATCTAAACCAATCAAGCTCGTATCTCTTGACTTCTGAGGAGAAAATGAGAACCTCAATGAAAATATCCATTTTCAAAGTTCAAACTAAGTCGAAAAGCAACTATTAACAACTTGAATTTTTCGTATTCTTCTTGTTATTGTAAGTCCACTTGATTGAATGCAATTATTTTTCTTTTACATGGTACATCTTTGATCCTTTTTCATCTTCAAAGAATTTGATTGAAATTAAATGGCAGGAATTGTCAAATGGAGATGATCTTTTCCACATTGATTGACAAAATGGAGACTAATCATCCATGCCAGTAATTTTTGGATCGCATGCATTCACTGGTGGCTGATTTGCCTGGAAGGCAGGCCCGTGCTGGGTAATGGGTTGGCTGTTTCTTAATTTTGAAGCGACTAGGTCACAACAGATGGTATACTGCAAGCACATGCCCCATTCTAATGCAGGTGATGTTTGCAGGATCTTTTAAATAATTCTGAGCTAGGATACATTTTAATCAAACGGCTGAGCAAAGTGGGCTCCACTTGGTCCCCATTTGATTCTGACGAGGGCTTGTTGTCCTCAAGTTATTGGAAATGCTTGTCCCTTGGGTACTCGCATTTTGCCCTAAACTTTGAGATGCAGTTGGCAGTAGGATTAGTATGCAGTTATAGTTGACCTAAAAGCAACAGGTTTATGATAAAGAGCTCCATATGTGCCAGCATACCCTTGAAATTGTTTTAATTTATTTAATTTTTTGCATCTGTGAAAGAAACGAGAATGGCAAGTAGAATTGCAGTGACTCCTGGATAATAAAGCCTAGTGTTGGTTTTGGAGGACGGTTGGGCCAATGTTAGAATTGGACCTGTCAAGATTTAAATCCACCATACTGTCTGCTGTTGTCATGGCATCAAGGAGATCCCGCATCCCTTGTCTCCTCAATTCTGCCCGAGCCCATCCTTGTAGTTCAGACATAAAGTTGAACAGTGTCCTCTTCATACATTTTCTTTAGGTCCAACATCAGTGAACTAAATGCCTTCACATACTCTTAACAAATTCATTTGGACTTTGGCCCCCTATTAAATAATATGGCTTGATTTCTGTGCAAGTGCACACTAGTTTTCCATAATCGGTTCGGTGCAGTGATTTCTCTCTTCTCTGGATCCGATATCCAATCGGATCCAATCTCAACCCAAGTATATGTGGCTGTCGTGAAATAACTGCCTAGCATAAGTACTCTTTTAAGTTTCAAACACAATGGCCCAGGAAACAAGCAACACTAGGGTGGCCCAGAACCTCTGTGGGGAAGTCCAATCTACACTTTTCCCTGGAGTGTAACGCAAATGTACCACTCAGCCCAATCACTACTTTCTCGAACTGGGTTTGCTGAACACTCATTGGGCACAGCCCGTGGAGTCTGTCAATTTTGGACGCTGGAAAAATCTAACAATCATCCACCAATAACCCAACAATTATACACGAGTCTATCAAAAATGAGCATGCCTAAAGGAAAAATAAATCACATCTCTTTTAGTGGAAGAGTAGGAGTAGAACCCATGATCTCCTCTTAAAGGAAGTCAGACTAGCCTGGTTGATTTTGTTTTACGTTAATGAGTCAACTTATAGCTTAATATATAGCATAGTTTGAACCTAGTGTTGCAAGCTATTTTCATGAATATCTCTTTAAATTCATTTAATATGCAGAAATTTCATCAAATTTTGGGGCCCGATTGAACTAAGAAATAAAAATGTGATAGGTGTGTATTATTAAAAAAATAATCTGCATTAAGTTTGGAAATTCCACCAAGACTGAAAGTCTTGAGAAAAAAGCTTTACAATTTGGGTGAAATTTTGGATTTATCATCTAGAAATTTGATTGAAGTTTAGTGAATAAAATAGGGCCGGGGCTCTTAGTAGCCAATAAATTGCCCTGGTGGTGAAAGTGTCCGGTCAGAGAGCTTGAAAAACTGTCTTAGACAATCTCCAAAAGGGCCCTAGAGAGAGCTTGACAAACCGTCTTAGACCATCTCCAAAGGACCTTAAAAAAATAAAGTAGCAGATGTGTCTTTCGTTGTTTCCTATATAAATTTACTACCTATATTTCCTATTTTTAAAATTTGACATTTCAATAAAAATAACAAACTATGAAAGGACTCACAATTTTTTATTCAAAACAAGTACAATTGTTGAGTGTTTGAATGAGTAGCAAAATTTGCTTCACACTTTGCTATATTGGCTGGAGTATAATTATCTGACTTGGCCCTTCAGAAGCTTAAATCCACACAAGTTGGATGGGTCCAACAGAGGAGTTGTTATTCATTGATTTCGAGTTACATCAAGTGGTCCACATATGTTGTTAATGTGATTGATGCTCGGGTGGATCGATGTATAATTTTTACCTTAGATTAGATTTCAAATGGACTTGTCACCTGCCATGGAAAGACCACACTATCAGTCAGAAAAGGGTTTTAAGGGGCATTGGAGACAGAAGGGCTTCTTTACTTGTATTTATTGTTCTTCCTCTTTCCTACTCACACGAGGAAGGCAACCTTGTGAAGTAACACACCAGGATCTCCATATTGTTTTGGAAAGAGCACTCGCGCGTATAATAGCACAAAACAGCCAAACTTCAAATATCTCTACTTCTAGGACCACTACACCACATAAGTATATGATTATGTCATAAAATAAAAACCCACCAAAATCCAAAATAAAATTTGTTGGATTTTGGGTCCCGCCAAACGAGGCAAAAAACCTACCACCTCACGTGGTGATGATAGTGGACTATCACAATGTGTTTCAGAAATTGATGGAATGTTTTGGATATTTGAAAACCCAAAAAAATAAAAAACAAGAGCCCCCCATGTTGTCAGCAAAATCTTCCCTTTCCAAGTGTCCACGACCAATCACAAATAGGTCCTCGCCTATATAAATACCAAACCCCACCCATTATTATATACCAAATTGACTCAGTTTTGTTTCTTCTTCTTTATTCTGCTTCTTCTATAACATCACTTTCCCAGTCAATCAATGGATCATATTACTGAATCTGATGATACTGACAGGTTGGATAATGTTTGTCAGTTATTATTTAGCACTATCGGAGATCTCAAACACTGACGTGTCAATGTTATGACAAATCAAGTACAGAGAAAAGAGAATCCTTCCAAACCTAAAACATGCTTTTTTTGGTGTCCCATGCAATAAAGTCTCTCCTTGTCCTTTTAATACCACCCAAAGCCCTTTTGTTTTTTTTTTATGACATTTGAGGGCCACAGAATCAATGTCCCAAAACTTGTACTTTTCAGAAAAAACAAACAACTGAAAAAAGGGTCAGATGCTTCTGCACTGTTCTCAGATCTTTTTCAAAATGCCTAGCCAAGAGAAAAGTACATATCCACGTGAACGAGTAAAGAGAACACTTTCAAAGTTTTGTAAGTTTTTTAAAAGCTCACCAATCAGAGCCTTCAGGAAATGCTACATTACCCTCCTATAAGGCAGCTGCAATTGGAAGCCCGTGTTAGAATCCAATAATTATGAAATACACAGCAGATTGTACCTCTAAATCTGATGCATTTCACCCACCTAATTTCTTCATCTTCTATATGCCAACTCTTCTATCAAACCTGAAAATTAAAATACAAAAATCTACAAAGCCACAACTACCAGAAATACATATAAATACATGTAACTTCTAGTTGATTGATGTAACATTCCTAGAAAAGAATAGAAGGCACATCAATACCTGCCATCCACTTGCCTTTAGAAAGATGATTGGGTGACTACTGGATTCTCCTTAGTTCTCATCAAAATATACAAAGAACGATATATACTTCATCAAAAATTATAACAATTGGCCTCGATTCAAAAAATCAAACGGCCTCAATTACTAGCATTTGACTAGTCCTGCATTCCGTCTTTGGCTCCCTTTTGTTCATTTTCTTGTTTGCCAGCATAAATTTTATGAAAACAAGACCATAGACAGAAAGAAATGGACAAGGATATGGTCCAAAGTGGATTGCAGAGGATGCAGAAAGCAAGGAGATCGTTCAATTAACGATCAAAGTGACAGACATTGTGCCCCTTCAGGTAGTGCCGTAGGCATTGGAAGTGCAGTGACATATCTCTGGGGGAATGTTCTCACTACAGTTGAAGTTGTGCCAGAGGACGAGGTTTCGGCTGCATCTGCTCGCCCCCGGCTGTGGAACTTGACAAAACGGTTGATTAGAGAAAACTTTTCCAATTCCTGGGATTCCAGTCTTGCGTCTAAAATTGATGCTCTCTTGTCCAATCTGCAGTGTTAAATTGAGATGTATGAAAAGAACATCCATGTAAAGATATGGGGACAGGATCCTTAAGTAGCTAGCTGCACTGATGTCTATGCTGCAGGAGATAGAGGTCTAGGTGCTGCGTTTCACTAATCTCCTAGTTCAAATTTCTTTTAAGATGTAAGTTTTTATATGTCAAGATATGCATAATTAATGCCATGATTGGTAGAAAAAAAAAATACAGCATATAATAATCATTCATAATAAGGAATAAAGGACTGTCTTCAAGATGTCTCCCCTTCGAATGATGCCAAGGCATGCCTCGTCTAAATCCAATAGGTGGTTCTTGGGAGTTGAATCACATAACCAGAGTTACCAACAAGCTCTGGCTTGGTTGGTACCTCTACCTCCCCATATTATAGGTTGAGGGTTCTAGTCCCCTTCAGGGACAAAGTGGGTGTGTGTGTGTGTCTGATTTACCAATTAAAAAAAACACATCCAGAGTTTGCTCTTAACAGTTATGCACCCAAAAAAACCCATAGTTGGCAGGTCTCTGTCGTCAAAAGGGCAAAAAAAAAAAGGGATAAAAGAATTTCTTATGACAGGCATCAATAAGAAACAATCCCTCTCGGAGGAGCAGTAAGTGACCAACTCCCAGCATGACTGTTGTTTTTGCACTCTGAGCCACATTTATGAGATATAAATTCAGATATGGGTTTAATATGTACGTGCAACAGATTTGCATTTAAGGCTGCTGCAGGACAAAGTATTTTCTGATAATATCAAATAAATTCATAAACAGCAAACTCGATTCATACCTCAAAAAGTCAGTTTCCAACTTCTTTGCTCGGTTGGTGAATTCTTCCACAATTTTTAAGAGAGACTGCTCACCAGATCTCTCAGAAGTTTTGGGCTTCTCAGACATCCTAACAAATTTCAAAAGAGAAATTGTTGAGAGGATCAAAATTCTTTAAATATAGAATTCATCCACAGCAGGCACTTTACAGAAACTTATCATTTTCTATGCTTAATTAACTTTCATTCTCATTATGAAAAGAATGAAATTACAAGAAGTTAGAAGAGCAACTCTTACAAGTCATGGGTGTTAGAAGATAGACCAGAATCGCTTCTTGAGCAAAGGATCAGGCTGCATGCATCCCCTAATGCCAGTCTCGCAGCAAAGTACACCACCCCATCATAGTTTGAAGTGGCCTCTGCTGAGAGAATGGCTGCCGGGTGCAGGCCGAAACAGCTGCTGCATAAGCTGTGTTGTCAGGATCAGCCTTTTCTTCGGTCGAAGCATTGGCTGCACGTCTTCCGACATTTCTGACCCATATTCCACCTGCCAATAGAAGTAGCATTTAGAACTACTTTTTAAGGCTATAAATCCAGCTGAATGTCCTAGAGGGTCAAAATTTCATTATGTCACCAGCCCAACCAAGAATGCACCTTTTCAATCAGCCGATTTGCTGCTTGTGCCCATTCTAGTTCTGCCAGTGCTGCAAATATAGAATACATTAAACATCACCCACAAGACTTATTAACATAAAATCCAAAATGAAGACAGTTAATCCAAGGATTCTATTTAAGGCAATATAAAATGAAATCGCAATATCCAAAGTTTATTTCCTCTAGATCTGTCTTCTCAGCCACCAAACTGAGCATAGCAACAGACAAAATGGTGATAATCAAAGAAGTAGAGTGTGTAACAGGCATTCAAATAAATGTACCGATAATGGCAAACACCTGATATTTTCAAGCCTCTGAGAACCTTGTGTCACTTCCTTATGCCATGATAGAAGCTCAGCTGATTCAATTTTACGCTTCTTTGGTCTTGGAATGGCCAAATTTTGATCAGTGACTACCATAGGAAGAACAGAAGGGGGTGATTGTTTACCAGCTGCCCAGGCAGTCACTGTAGTTGGCCAAATACTGTCAATCTGACTGGCATCAGTAGCAGTTACTCGGACAATAGAAGTATTTGTTTGCAAATTCTCACAAGGCTTCCCAAGAGGGAATAGCTGTGCAGAATTGTTTGCAGCCCTTGTGTCATACATTGGCAACAGCTGCCCATTTTTCAAAGTTCCATAATGCTTAAACCATGAAGGCGCCATTTGCAAACTAATCTGGGAAGGTTCTGTTGTACTAGATACCGCATTATTACTAGTAGAATGGCTCTGAGAAAAACTTTGACCGAGTATAGCCATCTTCTGAGGTGTATCCCGAAGAAAAGGTTGAGATGAATCTTTGACAGACTGATGGTCTCTCATCTCTAACGGTTTAATATCCCAAGATGGATATGACGTGAGCTGTGATGCAGCATTCAGTTCATTATTTACAGGATTTTTGACACCAGAACTATGTCCACTACATCACACGATGTCCCGCAACAGCATTTACCTGCTGAAGATTCAAATTGGAATCAACTCCATTATATTTCTCTGAAACCTTCTTATTTTGATCAGTCTCTAGATTCATGGAATGATTTTGGTGAACAAGTGATGGTCTTAAAGAACGGCCAAAAGCTTCAAGATCTCTTGCAGAAACAGATGGAGCGTGGATGTCACCATGCCGTGTCCTATCAATGTCCTGCTGGTGTGAATGAGCCATCAATAACCCAGAGCCAACAGCATTTGCTTCTAAGATATTCTTTGCCAGAGACTCCTGCCCATTAGATAATCCTCCTGTCTGTGAAGCTGGGCTACGTATCTCTGGTGAAATTTGCTGCTGGGACCTTTCTTTCCCAGCATGCTCTTCCCCATAGTCAAAGGCTTGTGAACTCATAGAACATGCAACAAATTCCAGCGATGCAGTTCCTTCTCCATAGGAGTTTTGAACTTGTAGCTCCTGTGGAGCCCATGAAGTAGTTCCGATACTGTTATTTGTTGAATCTGTGGACAAAAGCAAACTGGAGGGTAAGCTGCGAAGTTCTGTGCCAGATAGATGCCGTTGAGTTGATACATTTGTCCATACACTGGGTGGCCTTATTGAAAACCCAACCTGCTGAGACATGCCTGATATAACAGAAGGCTGAGTTACTGGCACAGACTCCAAAACTGGGAATTGTTGACCAAAAGGATTGGTGGAAGTTGGATGGGAGGTATCTTGGGAAGTAGCCCGGTGATAAAATGGAAGCCTGCTTGTCATACCAGGCAACATTGCTTGTGGAGATTGAGATGCCACAGGTGCAGCTGGCAGCTGTTGTCTTTGAAACTCATTTTTTGAATATGGAGGACTCAATGAAGATGTTGCAGTAGAGTTCCCCTGCAAATTCAAATGCAAGGTTTCAATGCCTGTTCGTCTTGAAGTACTTGAATTGTCATCCCAACATTTTATTTTAGATGTTTCATGAGAAAGAGGTGAAGACCACACAGAAGACGAGTGTGCTGTCAACACCTGTCCCTTCTCTCTCAAGTTAGGATTGATATACAAAAGACTTGTACCACTCACCGTCTGCGGGGAGCTTTGAGATGAGAATAAACTGTTTGAACTGGGCAGCCATTGAGACGGAGGGGCCAACCTTAAGCCAAAGTGTTGCGAAGCAGAAGCATGATCATATTGTTGAGCAGCAGCTGCATCAGGATTTTCTGTTTCAGGCACTTCTGATAGTGGATTAGACTCATTAGAGCCAAAATGTCTCACAGTACTATTTTCCCTGTCTTGGTCAACCTTGTGAAGAAGCTCGAGCACATTTTGACTGCTAAGGGTGAAAACCAGTAAACATTTCCATAAGCTACATGAAACAGAAGATGGGCAGAGTGTCCAGACATAACATACTTAATAATCAGTGACTGTAAATTCAATCAGAACGCAAAGCAAGTAGACGATAAAGAAGGCCAATTCACTTTATTAGCTAAAAAGGAACAAAGCTTGTAAAATGCGTATTCCAGAATGCAGTGAAATATTAACAAGTATGCATAAAAACAAATAATTAAATTTCAAGATCTAAACTAAACATATCGCATATGACAACTACCTTGTCTGACCAGCATTTGGGCCATAAAAGCCAAATGATGTGTCAAAGGAAGAAGAGGCAGATAGATTAGTATCAACATCGCCTCTAGGAGGAACCTCCTCTGATGATTTTGAGTTTCTTTGAAAATCAGGTAAGTGCCCCTGTAAAGGAAGAAAAATAACATAACTAATTGAGGAAATTGAATACAATCATTAGAAGTTCCCGTCAGTGACTATAAAATCCATCATTCACCTTTTCCAAGTCCAAGGCACCATTAGAAACATTACCAATAAACTTAAACTGCCCAAAATTTCCTTGCTGTTGACCACTCAATCCTTGAGAGAGCTGTTGGCAAAGGACCTGTGAATTTGTAACATATTTTATAGTGTCAGCATGTTCAGTATTCACCCCTAAATTTCCCAATGGATGACACAGAAAAGTGTGAAAAGGAAAAGCCATTTGACCAACCTGACCAGATGTCTTTTGGTTACTCCCCCCAATGGGTTGAGAATCATTTCTGTGTGGCCACACATTCTCTCTCAATTCATGTCCAGCGATTGCATGCTGGGATGTGTTAGAATGATAGCTGTCGCTAGAGTTCTCTCTTTGGTAGCAGTTCCGTTGCTCGTCATATGTATCACCTGCTCCCTTATAAGAGTTTACCCAGACCTGTGGATTATTACTTAGCTGACGCTGGTCAGTCCCCACGCTCTCATGTCCCTTGTTTCTGAGGAAAACATTGACATGTTTCGTGCAATCAAGCTGATGGCACTCTGGAACATGTCGACTGGTTTCTTGAGGAACCTTAGTCATATTTGAATCAGATATAGCAGCAAAGTTATTCAATAGTGAATCTTCTCTCTCAACTATTTTATTCTCTCTGCCAGATTTTAACTGCTCCAATTTACCCTCTGAATTAGAAAAGGAACTTGCCACTCTATTATTTTCAGGTTTCCACGGACAACTATCAGAATCCTTTTCCTTGTACATGACTCCATTAATATCACCAGCACAAAATTTGTTCACAGCATCATTGTCACAAACATTCAGTATAACATTTCCACTACGTGATGGAGACTTCATACTCCTGTCTGTTGGTCTATTGCAAGTTTGGCCACCATTGTTGTAGGAGGATATGCTCTGCTGATGTGCATCACTTTCTGGGTGTTGATAATTTTGACCAGGCCATGAATTTTCCAGAGATGGAAGCGTTCGAACTGGTTGACTTCCCTCCACTGGTTGTTTCTGTTGAGGGTTACAATCTAACAACTTGTTAGCTTTTTTGGCAGACTGCTGAATGGATTCATGAGAGAAATCGGAACACATTCCATCTCTCTGTTTGATTGAAAACTCGATGCCTGATTGCTGAAAACCAGGGAAGATGGAGCTTGTATTGGAATCATTAAACAGACCTTGAGGTTTTGAAATTAGAGAGGAGGCACTCTTTATATTGCTATCAACCCAACCACTTTGTTGCTTTCCACTGTCCACAAAGTTTGAGGGCTGATTATCAGTCGACGGTTCTGTGTTCTGAAAACTCAAGCCACTCCACTCTTCTTGTAACCCAGTATCACTACTAGAAGCTTCTGCAACAGCGGACTGCATAAGAGCACTCCAGCTCCCACTTTGAATAGAAGGAAATGAGTTCAAATAATCTGTACTTTCCAATGTACTCCCAGAGCCCCCTGTGCCCATGTCAGTTTGCCTACCAAAAGAAGCATCCCAACTGTTGTCATCCATATTGAACAAAATCTTCTGTTCCAATGGATCTAGGGTAGCCAAACCCTGAGAAGTGCCAATCTGTGTTGTTTTTCCCGGAAAGAGTCCAGGCCAACCAGCTTGCTCCTGCTTCCCATGAAATTCCTGTGCTGATGCATTCCTTTGTGGGGTATTCACCCGCTGGAAGTTTTCAGGTAGACCTCCACCATTTAAACCCTGAATAGGAACTTGCCCAAACAAGCTTTTCCCCTGAAGTACATCTTTGGAAATGAAAGCTCCATCTGGCATGCAAAGCTGGTCTGAAGAAACATTGCAGTTAAAAGAGTTACTGAAGGCAGATGATTGCATTATAGGTCTCTCTGCTTGGTTATCACTACCTTTGGTCAATACATTGGCAGGGTCTTGAGATATCCCAGGAGAGTATTGACTCAAACTATTTCTTGCACTACCAATGGGAGTTCCATATAAAGACACATCAAGCTGTTGAGGCAGAGCCTGACTTTGAGCTTGTGAATATACCAATGCATTTGGGAATCCTTGGACAGCTGGTGATGAGCCACGCTGCACCAAGTTCATGTCACCAACCATAAACATTCGTGATGCATCATGAATAGGTGTTCCATTAATCAGGGGAGGAAATTGACCCCCAGTGGCCTGTCTATTTATTGTGGATAGCTGGTTTATATAATTCTGCTGCCTTGCATCACCTAAATCCTGAAGCTGCTGTCGCCTCTGAAGTTCTTGCAGCTGCTTGAACATAATTTGCCGTTGCAACATCTGCATGTCATTAAAGCCAGACTGCTGTCTTGGCTGAGGTTGGGGCATACCAGGTTGTTGGGTCCAGACAAACTACTGTTGCCAACCAAGAATGTTAAAAATCAATAGATGCAGTTCTTTCTGAAAACTGTTGTCAGGGCATAACTGTGCCCAGAATGCTTCCTCACAGTGATCCAATAAAAGGCAATCTCTTCAACATTAAATTGTGTGGATCAAATCATGAGATTTATCCACAAAAAACTCTGCTTGAATTTGTCTTGTCCAAAAATCCTGTAGTTTGTGAATAAAGTCAGTCGAACACAGCAGTTATTTCTGGAGTACCTTTAGCATACCCAGTATTCAAAGTTGACTGAGTAAATTTTTTATTAGATGGTACTTGCAAGGAATCATAGACATTTCCTCATAATCTGCAGACACAAAAAAGATTTTTTCATGAGCAAGAAAAAGGGGTTTAGAAATGATAAGACTAAACTGCTCAAAAACAAGAAGCTTCCTTTTCTCAGACTTCCAGTTCTTACTAACATCAATACTCTCATAAAGGATCTACTAAGCATGAAAGAGAATCATAAGTAGAATTATTGATACCATTTTGCTACGCATTGTAATCTTCAGATTGGAAGTCAGAGGCGTCTCAGTCTGTCATTGGTTTCTAGACCACTGATTGTTATAAAGCTCTGAACAGTTCCCCTTTACAGCTTGAAATTGATGCTTGCCCTGGAAAGAGTTGTCTTGTTTGAAGAAATAGTGCACCCTGTCTGCAACTCAATTTCCATAAATCTCTAAAAGAACTGGGAATCTGCTCAACAAGGAACAGAATGAACTCCAATACATACAAACACCAAGGAAACATAAATTAAAGCAATTGAAAACCCTCTCTAACTCTCTCATGGCCGAGCTGAACGTGAAAAATGAAACATATTCCCACAATGGAAGCATATTCCAAACAACTCCTTTACATGCAACAATATCTAATTTGATGATCAACATGAGTTGCGGAAAAATACAAAAATAGAAATAAAAGGCTCCAGCAAGGAAAAGCAGGTGGTTGAGAAAAGTTAATACTCCATAAGATTTATATTTCAGCACAAAAAGATTACTACATATGGTAAAATAATAATTCAAGCTCCAAATGCTCATTCGTCCCATGATACAAACTACTTCAGACATAGAAACCGAACTTAGGCCAAGGAAACGTGAAGGTTAGCCAACCAAGGTCTATATTGGGAAACTAAATCTATCTCCCAACTCAAGAAAGTCTTAAATCCCAATTACTTGGGCTCAGCCACATAATTCATTTTCAGCTTCAAGTTAATGAGTTCTAATGGATTAATGCCTGCCATCTATTTACCTGCAACCCTCAACTTTTGTTCTGAGGTTCACACGGGCTCTGTGAAAGATAAGACAGTAAAGACACTAAATATAACACAAACAAGTGAAAATTGAATATTGCATGTCTATATCTTATCTGTAGCATATAATCAATTTGATTTCTGAAAAAGCATAAGAAACAAAAACTTCAAAACTTAGAATCATTGGCATTAGGGAAGATGCAAGATTCCAAATTTCAATCAATTCTTAACAACTTTTCAGTAACCTAACCGAAAAATCCAATATTTATTTTATGTTTGTTTTCTAAATTGGCAAAAACTGTTTAATATTTCAAAATCAATTCTTGCCAGATAATACTGAATTTAGGTAATAATTTATCTTGTAAACTTTGAGAAGTAAACACAAGATGCATGCCTGAAACCATGTCTAAAAGCAGAGTAAACCAAATAAAAAAATATTATTCGGATGATCCTAGATTACCAAAAACAGTTAAATAAATACCATAATTATCGAACACAAACGTTGGCACTGAAAATATTCAAGTAAATATGAGCTCCAAAGCTTCAACAACCTGTCTGAAACTATAAATAATGCATGCGGAAGAAAAAAAATTGGGGCACAATCCAAAACCATCCAACCAAAAAACCCTAGAAATTCAGCATACCACCGAACAAACAAACACTGAAGCTATAATTGCACTGAAAACCAAGCAGCTCCCAGAAAATAACAATTAAAGGTCAATTTCAAGAAAAATATATAAAAGCAATAAACACAAAATTAAGACTCGTAGTAATTGTACATCATAACCAAGCTAAACCAAGAGAAAGAAGCTGAAAACGAGATTATGTCCAACTGAACGGAAGCAGAGAAAGCTGTAACAGTGCGAGTGGTCATGGTTGGAGTGTGATCTGTGAGAGAATTAGGGCTGTTGAGAGAGTGTGAACTTACTTTGACAGGTCCTTTTAATGGCGATCAGACTGTAATTGTCTCAGGTATTACTGCACCAAATGGCTCTCTCTCTCTCTCTATATAAGACTCTCTTTCTCTGTCTAAAATGATGAGCGAGAAGGATTGTTTTCAGACCATGCCGAAGATAAAAGCGATCAAAACACTGAAAATATTTTCATTTTTCAACGAACTTAGAAGCAGCAGTTTAGGTTCGGACAGAACCTCCAGGTGCGTGCCGAGCGTCAGGCTTCCATTTAAGGCTCGGAACTCCGAAGCTGCAATATGTAAGGGCAATGTCGGCGTGTTTCTGAAGTGTGCGTTACCTCTATATCTCTTACCGTTGATTTAGATATTTAGGAAAGTTAACGGCATAGATTTAAGGTAAACGAACTCTGTAGTGGATGTGTGTCACAGCTCGACGCTAGAAGAGGAAAAGTGGTGGTGGGAATTGTGCTTAATGCCACGCGCCTTTTTTCACTCGTGGGTTTGCACTCTCTCTTTTGAGTTCACTTTTTCAAAACTTTTCGTGCATGGAATTTTTAATTTTTCAATTTATTGGGGTGGGGCTTTTAATGTGTTTTTTTCCCGCCGCCATGTTTAGCATATCAATATCAGATAACGGAGGAGTTAACGGCGGAGTTAATGCTTGCATGTCTAGAGTTACATTAATTCTTCTTCTTCTTCCCTTTTATTTTTATTTGATTAAAATTATAACTTTTATTTTATTTTATTTTTGTAAAAGTTATAGCTTTAGGATTTTCACCTGAGCTAATTTTCAACAAAAAGTAACATTCTTACTAATATTTGGTTAGGATTTTTTTAAACCATTTGATTATTGCATAAATAATTATTGTATAATTAATTAAGATTTAAATAATTTAATTATTAGTTATTAATTTTTAAAATTTTAAATTCTTATCTATAATATGAGTTTGTTTAAAAAACATAAGAGTTGAATATGTTTTAATTAGTTTTTTATGTTTGATTTGAATTTTTCAAACGGATTTTGATTATTATGTAATTAATTAATATTTAAATAATTTAATAAAATAACATATTTAATTATCAGTAAAGTAACATGTTTAATTAACATAATCGTAATTGGATTGGCACAAAGTGGACGTGTAGCAAGTAAGTGGTAAAGTCCCGGCTTTGCATGTGAGAACCCTTGCATCTTGCTTTCTGTAGGGAAGCAGAAGGATCATTTGTTCTCTTTAGGTAGGTCTGAAAATCGGAAAACTTCTAACCAAAAGTAAATCTAGTGTATATTTGCAGTCTGAATTTAATAATTATGGAATAGAGAATTTTCGGTATAGGTTAAGTGCACTATACATATAAACATTGATATAATTATGAAAAACTACAGGTCAAGGTCAATGTCAAGTGCACAGTATAAACCTTGATATATATATATATATAGAAGGCAGTGTATGTCTTCACATTGGATTAAAAAAAAAAAAAAATACTCTTATTTATATATGTGTTACAAGTTTATCGTGTCACACATACGATCATATATATATATATATATATCATATAATTATTTAATTTTAATTAAAAAAACAAAATATAAAAAAACACATATAATGTATATATAACAAATGATAATGTCACATAAATATGTAAGAATAAATTTCTTTCTACCCCATGTGAAAGCCAATCATTGTCCACATACCCTTTGATTATTTGCTTATCAAAGTCAGTACCAGAGTTGCATTTGAACACGAATTCATGATTACCCTTTAATAGCCATAAGCCATAAGCCCACGTAAAATTAGTGATACATAATAAAATGTAAGATCTTGTTTGCTTCGCAAATTTGGTGAAATAAATATATAATTTTTCTAATATGCTTTTACTGAAATAAAAATAAAAGTTTACATTTCCTTTACCGCAGCCTAAATTACTAATTCAAATAGAAACCTTCCCTTCTTCCGAGCATTAAACAATATCAAGAAGAGTTCGATGCATCAAATTAACTTTAGAAGTTAAGAGTTTAAAATTTATTAATTTTGATATATTTAATATTTTGTAAAACTGTTAAGAGTGTAATTGTTGCAACGTTTATTAAATTTTTAAACTTCCCGCTCAAAATTATCTCAATAATGAAAATATCAGCGATTCAAGAATTTTAAATCCAAACGAGATCATGTATGGGTAACAGTAAGTTAACAAACTAAATACTACAACAAAAGCTTGTCTTCGACAACCAATCAACTAAATAAATTAAAACCTTCTGGTGGAACTGTAAGTGCGTTGAACAAAACTGGCACATGCATGGATCCTCCAGCGAGCCTCATACATGTTGGAAAATCCGAATTCTCTCTGTTCCCATCGATCGTTTCTAGAGAAATATAATGAAGGCTGGGGTGAAAGGTGCTCCATGCAGTCTTGACCATTCCACGTAGAAGTTAATTCCCTCTTCCATTTGCAGATCAACTGTCACACTTTGGGTATTGCTGCACGAAGAAAGAATGGAAATTAATTACCTGCCAATACTAAAAGAGAAGACATGCCACGAAAGAGAAAAAAACACATAAGCACATTCCTCTGCAGCCACCCAAATATGGATGACTACAAGAATCAAATTAAACACTTTCCGCCTTCCGAGCATTGGATGACCAGTGTAAATGGATAAAATTACTCTGTACATTGGAGTCATGTCCCCCCAAGGTTGGATACATGGCATGGTCTCAGCCTCTTGTGTGGAAAATTTGTACCTTTTTTTTGGCTGAAACAAGATTACCCACATTTATCCATTCCACTGTCTGGCATCAATAATAAAAGTGGTGATCATAAGTTCTCAAGCTGCTATGAGCATGTTAAATGTTGAAATTGGTTGGCTTGAAAGTTTAGACCAGGTGAAATGGAAGAATGGATAACAAAATACTTCTCAAACTTCTTATATCCAGAGGGGAATAATAAAAATAAAAACTACAAAAATAAAATAAACCAACTTTGCCACAATTTCTATCTCATGTAGCAGTTAATGATAGATTGATTCAAAAAGCACGGAAAAAAAGGACTCCAACCCACTTCTGCCATCAAGGAACCAACCCCCTTGCTCCCTTAACCACCAAAAGAAGGATACATGGGACAAAGTAAGATCATGCTTGCAGGAAAATTAAATTAAAACATAGAAATTTTAGTCCACAAGCAATTACCATAAAACTGCATTATAACTGTGTCACTGCACATAAATATCAGATGAAATGCAAAGCTTTGAGTCTACACCACCGCTGATCACACTATCACCTTTCCACCAGTCAGCACATAATACCTGCATTTTGACAAAGGCCCCATATTTAAGGAATTCTGAGTTTGGTTCCTTGTATGTTGCACAGATAGAGAAAGGAAGATGGACTACCTTGTCCTTGTGTGAATCAATTACAGCCAGTGGCCACTGCAACAGAAAATCATATTATCCATTGATTAAATTTGTAAAGTGATGTTGATCCATATATCTGAATAATAATTGAATGGAAAAAGTGGAGAGAATAACATACCGCAGTTCTTAGATCCCACAGCATTACTTTCCCATCATACGATGCAGAAACCAAATGAAACCATGACTTTTTGTGCCACTTGCAAGCCGATATCCAGGAAGTGTGGGATGAGAACTGAAAGATAGGAGCCAAAGTTCCTACCAAAACAATAAATTCTATGTGAGATACAAATGTGCCTCAGTGCATGCATATGCGTGAATGTGGTGTGTGAGAAAGAGTGTATAGGTTCTGTGAGTTTTGATCATTAGTAGACCTGGCTTGCGAGGATCCCAAATCCTAAGGATAGGGTCAGAGCCCCCAGCAGCAATAAGGGCAGAACTTTCACCTCCAACATCAAGACAGTTGATGACTTTCCCACAAAACTGTACAAAGAAAAAGGATGAAATCGTCAAAATTCCAATTGATAACAAAATTTACTCAGTTTTTCAACAGAAAACAAAACTAGGAAAACTTTTGCAACAACTGTTGGATGAGCCATAAATCTTCTGGTAATGGTGGTATGCTAGGCAAATTCTGGAAAATTGACAGAAAATTTATGAAGGTCAATCTTAGATTCAGTGCACTTTTCTTATCCAAATATTTCAAGTTTTTAAGCTCTCAAAACAAGACTACTGAACTGTAACAGAGACATTTCCAGTTCTATTCACTGCTAGAGATGAGTAGGGTGAATCTAAAAGATATTGTGCAGTTAGGTATGCCCGTCAGCTGACTGCTTAGCACAAGGTTTCACGATTTAGCGACCTCCACATGGGGCGCACACAACAGATTCGATTGCTCATCATTGGACCACTTACATATTCTCAAAAAACACACATGTAACCCACATTATTTAATCCCAGTTTTGATACTCCAGATTTATTACAGTTGCCTCAAACAAGACTACTAAATGTTACAGATAAATTTTCAGATCTATTCACAGCTAAATACGAATAGGGTGAATCTAAAAGATTTTGTGCAGTTAGGTGTGCCCTGTCAACTGACTGCTTAGGACAAGGGTTTCATGATTTAGCGACCTCCACATGGGGCACACACGAGTTTTGATTGCTCATCATTGGACCACTTAAATATTCTCAAAAACCACATAGTTAGGATCCATAGCCATTGGAGTATTTTACAGGACACAATCAGGGAGATATTTTGGGGGTGAGATGATAGATCTGGGACAGCCTGCAAATTGACTTATGCTCATGAGTGATAATTCATTCTCCACCAGCCACTCGGATATCATAACAAGTTAGAAAATTTACTAAAATTGGCTACTCAAAAAAGATTAATTTACCTCAAATAAAAATAAATTCTAATGCAAAAGGAAATGTTTCCTGCATAAAACTCATGCTTATAGCAGACAAAAGAAAGCTAACATATGGTCATTCTCACACACCATGTTTAGGGAATCTTTGCCTGTTTCAACATCCCATCTTCTAATAGAATGATCCCATGATGCAGAATAAATTGTCTCATGTTGCGGCCAAACCACGGAAGATACGCACTGCGTATGTCCCACCAGTGTAGATACAGCCTCTCCCTGCATGCCACAGAAAATATGGGTTACAACTTGCCTTTTCCCACCCCAAAAAGAAAGGATTATAACAAAAACAGTGTGCCTGCAAACGAAAGAACATTGAATAAACTTTTTTGTTTCTAGATATGTAGTACAGAGAAAATGAAAATAGGAATGAGCAATTTGAATAAAAATAAAAATAGAAAAAAAGGATATCAGTGAAGTTAACATCAGAAAATTTAACATGAGAAATCAACTATAGCTCCTTGTCCTCTTTCTTTCTTTTTTTATTTTATTTTTTTATAAGTAAAAATTCCACTATAGCCATGGTGTTAAATAACGAACGTTACATTACGTATCGGTTTTTTGATCCTCGGATACCGATACTGGCCGATATATCGATGTTACTAAAATTCATAGTAGTATCGGCCGATACCGTTACATATCGGCCGTTGTGGTCGTTACAAGCCCGCTACATCTATTTTATGTTTTTTTTTTCAACTTTTTTTTCCTTATTTTTATTTTATTTTTACAACAATTCTTATGATTTCTATTTTTATAACATTTAAATATAAGAGAGATACTTAACAAAACAATCCAAAAAAAAAACAATTTGAAATGGATTACCAAAACATTTGAGTCAATACGAACTCGAAAAGGCCTCTTAACCTCAAAATTTGTAAATTTTTTTTATTCCATAACTAATCAACTAAATTGATTTTCATATTTATAATTATTTTTTGTTATTATTTATATTATTCTTTATAATGTTATTCAAATTAAATGATATTTCTTACTAGTTTAACTTTAAAATATCTATATAAAATAATAAAATATCTTCTTTAAGTTATTTATAAAAAAATATTTTTTTAAGTGTTAAAAAAATTAAAATTAATAGTAAAAAAATTAAAATGTGATAATTGTAATCAAGATATGTGTATCAATGATTTTTAGGAGATTTGCTAGTGTTTAAAAAAAATTCACGGTTGCAGTTTCCGATTCCTGTTACAAATGATCCGATACTCCCGATACCATTACACTGCGACCGCGATTTAAATCCATGACTATAGCTCCTTAACAGCAATATAGTTCTTAAGTTTGTTTGAAACAAATATTTTGATTATTGCAGGCATGCAGTTTCTGTTAGGTTTGGAACCAAAATGTCAGTATTTAATGCCATAAAGCACAAGGAGAGTCAAACTAAAAGAACCTGGGGTGGAACACAAATCACTCACTCTGAAGATTCACCAACCAAGCTAGCCTGCAAGATGCTCTAATCTAAATTTGGCTTTAGGATAAATTAACCTACACCAACTCTGCTTCGGAGATAGCATTAAGCTAATCTGCAAGGGCAGTTTGGCAGTTGTGACCTTATATTATTTCCAGTAGTATTGGTAGCTATTCTAGTCCTCAGAAAGGTCTAAGTTCAGATATAGTTATGTGGAAAGAGAGTTTCTAGGACCAATCTACCGGCTTCTGCCTAATATTCAAGACCTTGATTGAAGGTTCTGTCTCTCTCCAAATCCAACTTGGTGCTTCTTAGCAAACCCCAGGTGCTGATTCATACGTTTGATCAGTTGCTATTCACTTTCCCTTCAATCCCGACCTCCAGGTTGGGTTCTTTGTTTAAACCAATTGCCCGATAAACCAACATCAAGAAACTTAATTTGGAAAGCATTCCTCATTAACCAATGCATCGCTCAAAACACCCCAGTAAAATGAAACCGTTTCGTTTCATTTTACGTAGCCCTTATTATTCATCCTTTTGTTTTTACATAGCATATGAAATGAGTCTGTTCCAGATTATGTATGCTGTTATATTTAAGTCTGCAGATTCTAATAAACTGCATGATTTGTCTTCTCTACTTTTTTTTAAATACAGAGCAAATTTATTTCTCATAATCCAAACTAAGAACAATTAATACCTCTGATTGAGTTTCCTCATCTTCGCCATCCATTTTTCTCTTCTTAATTGGCACTAGTTTGTCTCCTGCATCAGACTCATTCGTCTGCCATAAATTGATTCTACAGTCCCAAGAACCAGAACACACCTAAGTAGATGTAACATGAAGGGGGAAATGAATGAGCATAATTTTCAATTCAATTTTTTGTCTGATACTATTATCACTACATAGTAAGAGAGAGTAGACAAGACCATGTCTCCAGAAGGCTGTGCTGCAACACTCTGTACAGATGCATTATGCCCACGCAAAATTTTGGAAGCTCTAATCTTCATAGGATGATCCAGGGACTCCTCTACATCAAACTTTCAGGAAGAAAGAACATTTATTAGAGATCAGGGGCATTGTTATCGTTGGGAAATCATAGTTCAATGTAACAGCATTAGCATCTTTCAAATACCTTCCACAGCCTCAGTGTCCTATCTTTTGACGCAGTGGCTACAACTAGGTCTGTACCACTTTCCACACCTGATAATACAGCACAGCCATGTCAACGGGCAAATGAAGAGCATCATTGCACGCACACATCCAAATTAACAAATATATCAGGATACAGAATAAACCTTCAAACCATTACAAAAACTGCCACAGAGCAGAAAGAAATAGTATGTGTATAAATTCTTTTTATAAGAAACACACGCACCCATGTCTCAATCGGGACCTGAACCCCGCACATGCCTCCTTGGGCTGGACAGTAGATACCACTCAGGCTAATAGCTCAATGTCACAAAGACAGCGTAAATTAAGAACAAATATAAAAAATTACGAATCACAAATCACAAATCCATGTGTTCATGTACTGGAGCTATCCAGTTGTTTCAGTCAAACTCATTTTATTTTTAATGGTATAAAATGCAGTCAGCTGACCATGGGAACTGCAGATTACTAGTTACCTTTGGATGGCATAACATCACGTAAGGTGATCCCTTTAACATGATTAATGGGCATGTAAGCATATGTATACTATAATAAAGCCAAGATACCCTCTTGGTGATCCCCACTTTTGAAGCATTGTCATAATTTTTAAGGGACCAAAAACAACTATTTTTATACAAAAATATTCTATCTTTTTTTCCCAACACTTGGGAAGACAACTGAAATTTTTGTTTTTCTTTTTAACGAGCAATTTTAATTTTTATGTCCAACTATATATGCAGTTCTAAGAAAGTGGAGTAACTAATGAGAGAGAGAGAGAGAGAGTGAGTCTAGGGACAGTTAATCTCTTCTATTTCTTTCAATTCCTTTTTTCACTAGCACATTTCTCTCTCATATATCTCTACCTGGGATACATGATCAAGCGAATCACACATGCATCACTTCTAGTATGGAAAAAAAGTCAGCTATGGAAAACCACATCAGCTTCTACCACAACAAAACTTTTACAAAGTTCAAAAGGGATTTGTATATGTTCCTTTGCTAGTTCATATTATGGGTTGTTTCTTTATCTCTTTAGTTTCCGATGTCAATGGTCATGTCAAGATCAAAAATATATATTTTCGTGGATATATAATCATCGCCATTAATGAAGCATCCAATAATTAGATACATGAAATTTATGTGCAACACCAGAAAATGCTTTTAAAGGTTGTTTTTAAACAAACAGAACTCATGTAATTGCAGCAAAATTAAAAATTTACATAGAACAACAATCATATTTAGTAAACTCAAACATTCACCGGAAAATTAAAGCACCATGACCTATACTATTTCCAGCATCTATTTTAAAGAGAATAAAAAGCCAACAACATGGCACAAAGGATCAAAGCACCTTACCTAAAACCACATGTCAATTTTTAAATTGTTATTATTCTTCAAACTACCAAATACAATCCAAGTTTTCAAGATTTAAACTACCAAATACACAATCCAAATTTTCAATAAATCTATTCATACAGTAATTAAAAACCAGAAAATGATATAAACAATTTTACGATAGGAATCTAAAATTTTATATCATATAGAAAAAAAAGGTTGTATTTGAAAAAGAAAATTATGTTATTTGATCTTGTACTGAATTGTGAATAACTAAAAAAATTTTAAAAAAATGATTAAATGACAAATGCTAATTCAATGATTCATAAATCAGATCTAACTCTATTCACAACATAACAAAAACCATTCAACTTTAATTAAACAAAATAAAAGCGCAAGATTGATGTGTTGGTAGATGTATCTATCTATGAATGTGACAATGATATTAATTGTATTAACAATAACACAATTAATTTCAGGACATATCAACAAAAGTTCCAACATTTAAATAACTCTAATGAGACATACACCAATATCCCTAGACTGTTGGATGGATACATCTGAAGCATTGGGTTGTATAGAGTCGCTCTTTGGGAGGAATTAAAATTGCTAACTAAACTAAAACATTAAAACTTAAGGTGAGGGAATATTCCTGCAAATGTCCTATGGGACTTGCTGGAGCAAATCACAAGGATACGCAATCAACAACTTGGTGTTTCACAATTGACACGAGACAAAAGGCTTTATTAAAATCAATGGATATAGAAACTGCAATTATTGGGAATTGGTACACCTTTTGTAATTTTAAATAAGAAGCCCAGCATCCACTTGAAAGACAACTAAAAATACCTTTATATTAGAGTTAAATACACACACACACACACACACACACACACATATATATATATATATATCATAAGTTAGAGTTAATAATATTTCAAATTCAATCACTTTTTGGGTTAGAAATCCCATATTAGTCCTGGAACTGTCGGAACAAGCAGGGAAAATCCTCTTTAAACTCAAAATTCACAAGTCATCAACTTTCACAGTGCAATTTTATAAATGGAAAGATTGTCCCACTGCCACAATCCTTTCTTCTTCCTTATTATTAATTTTTTGACTTCTTCCTTATTTTCTTGCCGACCACTGCCACCCACAGCCACCACCAGCAATGCACCACCACCCAACCATTCATAAAAGCCCACCACCACAGCCATCACTATACTCTTCCTCTTATTTTCCCTCTCTCTACCTACCATTCAAACCTTATCTACCAAAATTGATTGCAAATTCAAAACCCCAAATCACTCTCCCTCTCTCTGTCTAAACTTGATCGTCACCAGAATTAATCTTCCCATAGTTGCAAGTTATACAGTGCTCAGTGCTAGCCACTGAGGTTGGCTTTAAATTAACTTGCACCTAGCACTGCCTTAACTAGCACCTTAATTGATGAAATGACTTGCACCAAGCAGCTAAGGTGTTAAGGCATCCGACACCAATCAAGTCAAGACAGTGCTTAGTACAAGTCAATTTATCACCTTACCTGGTAGCGCCTGACCTACTGAATTGACTAGCATCAAACACTGCACTAGCACCTTTACCAGTATAACTGTCTTTTTGTGACTACCTTCAACTGTATAACTTGCAACCATGAGAAAAAAAATATTCGATGATGATCAGTAGAGACAAAGGGGTGAGAGCAATTCCAGATTTGGCGTTTTGAAGTTTGTGGTTAACTTTATTAGATGGGGTTTGGGGGTTTGAATGATGAGCAGATAGAGAAAGTAAAGAGTGGATATGGAAGAAAGGAAGAATATGGTGGTGACAATGGTAGTGGTGGTTCACGATGGTGGCGTCAGAGTGAGTAAAAGAGAGAGAAAGATGGCGACTGCAGGTAAGAAAGAGAGTGTAGATAGAGAGAATGATAAGAGGAAAAAAAGAAACATGTTGCTAATGGTGATGATGGTGCTTGTGGGTGGTAGGTGATGGGAGGTTGTAAGTGGCGTGAGAATGATAGAGAAAGAGGGTAGATATGGAGGCAAGTCAACAGTAGTAGTTGTGAGTGGAGAAAAATGAGGAAGAACACTGAGTGGTAGTGAGTTGCTAGCGGTGATGGTGACTGGTGATGATGAAAATTAATGAAGATGGCATGGTTACAATGACAGGGAAAGACAGAGGGAGTAGGATTATGAAAAATGATCTAATGTTTTATTTAAGAGTAATTTGTTCATGACAAGTGAAAGTAGACGCATTAATAATTTTGAAGTTTAAAAATGATATCACTAACTTTTTGCAAAGGTATATGACATCCCCTCGAAAAGTTGACTGAATTATATTAACCCATTATGTTACATCAAGTAACCTTTATGATAATCGACACGTCAAATTTATAAAAAAGGATGTTGTTAGAAAATATCTATTATTTGTACCTTTTGACTTGACAACACTAACAGAAGTAACTGCAGCACTGTGTCCCTCCAAAATATGCGTACACAATCCGGCAGCTTTCCATATCCTAACAAATTAAATAAAATTCACTTTTATCAAGTTCCTATTCACGAAGAAAGGAATCAAAAAGTACAATACAGATCAAGCAATTCCAAGGGAGACATGGAATCAATTTACATTCTTACAATATTACCTTCCTAACCCATCATAGCTCCCTGTCAGAATGAACCTGCCAGATGACAATTAAATCTGAACTTTAGAAATGAATGTGATTCTCATTGATATATAAAAGGACACCAAGAACTATCACCACAATATTAACTGCAATACCACTGATAAATATATATATATATATATATATATATATTAACTGCAAAACCTATTGACAGATAAGAGAACACCAAAGGTATATCATAACAATTATAAAATGATTGTCATTAGGTTAAAAAAAAAAAATGCAAAGGAGTATAGAAAAGGAGATTGTTTTTTGACAAGATATATTGACCTAGAACCCTGTTTGGAACTATTCAATGATAGTCAATACGTATCGAAAAAAGGAAAAAGAAAAATAAAAGACAATGGAGAAGATATAATAATATTTCAACCTAAAACAACTAGCACTGACCAACTTTTGATGGCTTGCATTGCGTTTCATATTCAGTGGAGTCAAAGAATATGATATTCATCCCAATAAGTGACACCCATCTTACATTTATCAAAAAAGAAAAAAAAATAGTACAACATCTTACATATTTCAAGGTTGATGGCAAAATTACATAGACAGCTCAAAAGAAACCTAGCAAAAGGAGAAGACAACTTGAAAAATGGGAAAAATGATTACCAAGAAAAAATCTCCAAATACCTCATTTCTTAAACATTTTAAGATTGTGGGAACTCGGAAATATGATCGCTGAAAGAAAGACAAGAATTCAAAGAAAATATCCTGTCAATCACATTTTCAAAAACAATCAAACCACTCCATGAAAGAGAGATTCAGTGCTATGCTGAAATGTGGGCTCAAGGTCTTGTCCTTTGGCAATTACCATTTATTAAGTTCTCAATTTGGCGATCCCTTAGTAATCCATATAATTGAAACCATAACAAAAAGAATGCAATTAGGAAATATGAGAATTACAATGGAGATTTGCAGAGATTTCAGACAAAGTCAATGCAACAAAACTCTTGTTCATGGTTGTTAGTATCTTATGATACGCAATACATTTCAATACATGCAATCAGACTAAACAACATCATTTTAGCCTCTTTATTTGATGTTTTGTTGTATATATGGAAACAATGAAAGCAAGTACTTTTAGAATATGAGGAGTGAAGACATAAAAGAAGTTGAAGAAGAAAAATGGAGTAAAAAATTGTTGGCGTCTAATGATAATGATATCGATGATATTAAAATTGGAGATTGAGATGAAAATGAGACGGATTATAAGAATAAACTATTTTGGATTTTGTCTTTAAATTTTAATATTGATGAACTATGTTGTAAACTTGGATTAATAAATTTGGGTTTGAAACTTGTAATATTTATACATCTTGATTCTTGTATTGTATAACATTTAAGTTGATTGTTTTTTATAAATAGGTAAAAATGTTATTTAATATCACACTATATACCATCAAGTATTACCTTGAATATCACCTCTACCTCCCAAAGCAGATTTGAGGGTTCATGTGCCAATTAGGACATAGTGGGTGTGTGTCTTACCAATCAATATATATATATATATATATATATATATATACACATACATACATACATAAACACATATGTATATATATTTATACAATACAATATTTTTAAAAAATGATAAGTATTACGATACACATTTTTGACACTATGCCCTGGTTAGTTAGTCATCAAAAGAAGAAAAAAAAATACCCTGGTTGGTCACCAGAGTAATATTCGCCATAGTTCCATCCAACACACACAAGTGAAGGTTGAGGTTGGTTACATATCTAGCGTGGTAGACTATGCCCCTATACTGACACCTCCACTGCTGGAAATTTTATGCTCAAGGTACTTGCCAGAGGATGGGAATAGAGTAAAACAATGTGTGAAAAAGTGGCTAGTGGATCAGCAATTTGCAAATTAAAACAGGTTGGAGTTAATTGGCCCCAAATCTTGGAGCACAGATCTGGGCAAATTGCAGAGGCACAAGATCACAACTATTTAACCTATCAAGTTTCCATCGTGAGAGTGCATAACAGAACTGGAAACCAAGTCCCCACAACAATAAACAGTAAACTCACCACCAGACAAACACAATCATTGTGTTATTCCTATACTTCTATTTATATTAAACTTCTTTTCACTTATTTGAATGAGACAATCATTCCAAAAACTTATGTGAGAGCAGATACTGTATATAAATGTACTGCAAATCATATACGTAGGCATAGATAACCACGGAAGATGTTCTCCCTCAAGACCCTCTTGAGCTGTAGAAATTTTCACAATTAACACTCTCATGCTTTCTTGCACTCACTCTAGTCCACACTTTGGTCACTAGGAACTGACAGCTACAAGTGCCCTTACCCCAACATGACACACATACAAAATTTAAGACCAACCATTGAAGGATACCTATTGAAGGACCAGAAAACCATTCTCAAAACTGGTTAATACAAAGTATTATATTTCATCGGATGACCTAAAGAACAAGAAATTGTTCACTCAATGTGTTGAATGTTGAACTGTTTCATCATTAAAGGGGGAACCATCAACCATAGATGGTACCACACAATGTATGTATCCCATGTCTAACAGTTATCAGAGGTTAAATCCCTCCTATAGAGATATCGATAAAAATTAATGAGAGAATATGGGTACAAGCATCATAGTAGTTAATAAATGCAAATAACTAAAAAATTGTGGATAAATTAGTAATGACATTGTTACAGATTCACAAGCTTACCTGGGATTTGAACCATCAACTGCACTGACCCAATCATCATGTAAAGAAGGCTCTTCTTCTTTTCGCGGGGCCACAGCCTTTATGTATTCTATTTCTAATATTTTCTCCTGTAGTATAATATTTATTCTAGTTAGGAATCATGTCTTGTACGGTCAATTTTTTTCCAAATAATTTGATTGTCTCTCATTTTATCCAAGAATTAACTAATAAATAATGAAAATATAATTTATAGAGTACAAGATATTCCCATCATGAATTTTAAAGACTCCATGCTTAGCAAAGGAAAGTACCGCCGAAATGCCCTTGGCAAGAAGAAACTCTTCAAGTGACATCCGAACCAGCTCTCCATCGATCAGAAAATCAAAAGGTTCAGGATTCCAATCAGCATTCCCTGGTGATGATCAGGTGGCGAACTTAAAGTGGTGAAGTAATAAATAAAAGTGAATATGCACAAACACTTTCCTCCTTAACGAGACATTCTTGAGAATAAATGAACAAAAAAAAAATCAAAAACTCCGTTTCTTCGGCAACCGAACAGGGGAATGGAAGAAAATAAATGTTCCCACTGATCAAAACATGAAATATATATATATATATATATACACACATGCATATCCATAAAATTGTACCAGCTGCAAGAAGGTTGTTGACGACAGCGGAGAGACCCATCCTGGTAAGGTTAGATGGAATAGCAATGGAGGTGCTTGGAGCCTTGAAAGGAGGCTGGAGTTTAGTGATGAAGCGGACTTGGACACGCCTTGACGATTCTTCAACATCTCCGTCAACATCCATCGCTGCGTAGACAAGAAGATGGGCTCGGTGGCCGTAAGGTGTTCTTTTACAGAGAAGTGAACGGACAGAGAGACGAGCTGGGAAACGAGGGAAGCTAGGGTTAACTGAAATTGAGAAGTTTTGTGGTGAGATATGACCTACTGTATTAATCTAGTGCAGTGTGGGGTCTTTTAGGAATCGATGGCTAGATATTGGGCAGTGGGAAAAGAGAATCGCCACTGTTTTTATAAGGATTAATTACACTACGTGACGCCAACATAAATGGGCATTTGGTCTAGTGGTATGATTCTCGCTTAGGGTGCGAGAGGTCCCGAGTTCAATTCTCGGAATGCCCCCCCAAGGTTCTTTTTATAAAACTTTTCCTCATAGGTTTTCCTTTTTACTACTTTTCCCTATATATTTACAACTTTTCCTCACATATTTTTCCTATTTACTATTTTTCGCCCCCAACATCTTTTTTTATATTTACAACTTTTCCTCACATGTTTTCCTTTTTATGGCTTTTACGTATAAAAAAATTTCCTCACCAACATCCTTTTTATATTTACAACTTTTACCTCTCAAAATAAAATAAAAAAATCCTCGCATCTTTTTCTTTTTTACTACTTTTACCTATCAAAAGAATTCCTTTTCACCACTTTACCTTAAAAACAAAATAAATTTACTCGCATATTTTTCTTTTGCTTGATATTATATAAATATTGTTCTTTAAATATTAACTTTTCAATGAGCATTATATACATATATTATCCGATGTCTATCAGTCATACAAATATACTGCAAGGTTATTGAATAAATTTACTTATTTATTTATTTTGTTAGCACATAATTTAAATCAGAACTTACACTACATTTTTGTTCAACTGATGCAGAATAATTGATACTTTATTATTTTAATTGCCAAGGCTACTAGAGTACGTGTTTGCATGCATGGAGAATCTTTATGCATATTATGTATGTATCTAACCGTTTTTTTTCTCTGAGCAATTGCTCCTTGCGCGGTGATATGCTTCTTTGAGCAATTGCTTATTTAAATATTGATTTTTCGGTGAGCATTATTCACAAGGATAAAAAATTTGTTTATTTTTCATCGAAACAGTCAAAACGTTTCTGTTTCTCATGAAACTGAAACGAAATATTAGTAAAATATCGAAATTTACATGTTTCCATGGAAACAAAATTGTATCCGTGGAAACATACCGAACAAATGAAACATTATTTTGTATCAACAATAATTCTAGAAGTTAGTAAAAAATAATATCTATTTATTTTTCAAGGATTAAGACTCAAAATTACAAGAAGATATTTTTATTATTTTTTCTAAAATAATAGAAAAGTAGTCAAAAAAATAAAGTGTAGAGAAACGACTATTTTAATACTAAATTACTAATTATAATAGGTTTAAATCGCTATTTGTTTTACTTTTTATTTTATATGTAACTTGTTTCAAATTATCTAATTCGGAGATATTATATAGTATATATCTATTATGTCATTTATCATGAATATAATGTATATGTCTTAAATATGCACAAATATTCAATAAATATGTTTATTTGTATAAATAAATAAATTTTAAGTTATATTTTTAATTTTTTCTTCATTTCCATTATGTTTTCGAAATGATCAAAACTATACATCGAAATAATATTTTACTCCTTGATTATACATATATTATCCGATATTTATCAGTTATACAAATATACTGTAAGGTTATTGAATAAATTTACTTATTTATTTATTTTGTTAGGACATAATTTAAACCAGACTTTACCTTACATTTTTGTTCAACTGATGCAGAATAGTCGATACTCTATTGTTTTAATTGCCAAAGCTACTTGAAGTACGTGTTTGCCTGCATAAAAAATCTCTGTGCATATTATGTATGTATTTAACTTTTTTTTTTCTCTATGCAATTGCTTCTTATGCAGTGATATGCTTAACTACCCAACCGTTATTGGGGTAATTGAAATTAATATATACGGTATAATTAGATTATGTTTTGATAGAATGTATTTATATTTATTTAAATTAATTTTTATTATTTTAAAATTTTATAATTAACACTTCCACGATAAAAAAAAAAAAAAAAAATTGATACTAATTCATATAATTTCGTTTTGAATGTCTTTTCAACCGATTGACTCCTGAATTTTTTAAATACTGAGATTTGGGATGTGACATCTCCACGTTTTCATTTCACTTTTCACTCTCCAAACCACCACAGCCAACACCACCACCCACCGCCATATTTCTACAAAATTCTCTCTCACGCTATCTTTATCTATGTAAATGCCACCATGACCAGTAGTGCACCACTGAAAAATCCACCATAGGTAAACGTCAATCTCCTCCCACTCTACTATCTATCTCACTTTTTCTTTCCGTAAAACGCCACTGCCAACGCCACCTCAAAATTGTCAACTTTATTGACAGCATCGTTCTCATTGACAGTGCCTCCTCCAACGACCGCAACATTTGTACACATCACTCTCCTCCAACCTCACCATCTCAAATTCCCCTCAACCACCTTCATCATCAATAACCACTACGAACCTGTTAGCAGTATATTAGGACTTTTATATATTATTTTATTATAATTTTAAGATTAGGATTAGCCTCCATATATTATGTAATACTAGTGGGATCAGAGTTTTGTAGTTTGTTTCATTTATTATACTTTCTGTTGAGTCAAATTGAACTACTATATTCAAGAGCTTTAAATTGGAAGAATTATAATAGAATTAAAATTACAGAATAACTAAATTTCATGCATATAAAATAAAGCAATTAAATTAACATGCGTAAATAACAAAAAAATAAGTTTAGAGTGAGCTGGCTTGTGAGGCGTATAATCACTGTCCTAAAGCTGTTATGCCTCCCTACGTAAAGGTTCCAATGGTCACGGACAACTCCAAGATATAACCTAAGTTTTGCTCACAGCTAATCTCCTCAGAGTTCACGTGTAATACCCCGACCCGAGTTAGGTGGGACCGACCCGAGTTAGCCGGTACCCAACCTGGTAAAACCGGGCCATGACATATAAACCCGAACTATAATAAAATAAAAATAATAATAATAAATAATAAAAAATAGTTAAATATATATATATATGTATATATATATATATGAACAGTAGTGTGTGTGTGAGTCTCAAATGTGTAGTGTGTGTGTGTGTGTATATAATATACATATATATGAAAAATATCAAGGACCCATTTAATGTAGGTTGCCAAAATGAAAAAGCAGAATTTAATGGAGTGTAAGATGGGTTGATAAAGGCTAGGTGTAGGCTTGAACGTGTAGAGAGAGAAAGAAAAAAGTTAGAGAGAGAGAAGTTGGTTGTTCTCTTTAAAAGCATGTAAACCATGCTTGTTTCTTGTGAAAGAAATCAAATGAAGGGAATTGAGGAGGATAGAAGAAGAATCAGAGATTGAGAAGGATCAAAATCGTAGCAAAAAGGTGAGAAAAACTCAAAATTTTCATTTTTCTCTCTCTAGAATTCTGAATTTGATAGGAACTGTTTTAGAGTTATTTATGAAGAAACAATGTTTAGACTATATTTAGACTTGTTTAAATATGAAATTATAGTGTAAAAACACTCAAAAAAATGACAAACCCAGAATTATGAATTTAGCTTCGGTCAACCATGGTGGAATTATATCCATCAAACGAATCTTGATTTTGAGATTAGAAATCAATAGGAAATAACTCCAGGAGTCCAACGCAATTTGAATCACTAAAAACGGTCAAGAAATGACCATTTGGTGGCCAATTATTCTTCACTGGTGCATCACCGAAAAATTTAGAAATGGGTGTTGTGAATCTTGTTATTCGAGGGCTAAAATTAGTCTAAAACTATGTATTGAAGTTCAAGAATTCATTTGGTATAAAGATCGTGAAATTTGGACGTAAAAACTATGAGAAAATGGGAGAAAACAGTGGTAGTGCACTGTTCCGACGACTGTGGCCGGAATTTTCACCGGAGAAAACGACCGGATTATCGAGGGCTCTATCGGGTCTTGAGTAGACCGGGTCTGGGTCGGATCGGATCGGAACCCGACCGCACGCACTAACGGGTCATCATACGGTGCCGTTTTGATAAGTGGTTGCTGACGTCATTGTGATGTCATGCTGACGCAGTAACCAAACTAAACCCTTTTGGTTTCTGACTGAACCGGACCGGCCCAATTGAATTGGGACTGAACCGGACGGTTCACTTAACAGTTTTTGGAAATCCTATTTTGACCCCTCAAACTTTCGGTTAATTACGCAATTGCCCAGAAAATTAAATAACAATTAATTTAAAACCCTTTTTAAATTTAGGAAATTATTAAAATACCCTTAAGCCAAAATTAGTCAAACGAAGTCCAAATAAAGTAAACCAATAGTGCATTTTGACTATTTTGGGCGTTCTGAATCCAATGGTGGGGTCTGTTTTATGAAACGGGACTTTGAAAAAATAAGACATGTTAAAGTATAAATTACCAAATTACCCTCAATATCCCTAAAACCAAATAGAAGTTAGAGAGAGTCTAAATTGACTTTCTTCGACGTTCCGGACTCAATGGTGAGGTCCGTATTATGAAATAAGGTACAGAAAAATATGACACATAAATATGTAAGGTAATAGAATCAAACTTTAAAACTTAAAGAAGCTACCCAAGAAATGTAACTAAAATAGGAAAAAGAATTAATGATAATTAAATCAGAGTTATATTATGGAATGTGACCGGACTTTGAAATGTGATTTTAGGGAACTTCAAAGGAAGGATTTTTGGAGTTAAGTCTTTAGAATTCAGGTGAGTATTTCATACCATATTGAGGTAGACATTTTCAGTATAGATTTATTGAACTCTTTTATGATATATCAACATATGAAATCGTTTTCCTTTATAGGATTTGTTTAACAGTTATACTGTATACGTTTTGAATGACCTATTGACAACTATATTGTCTTCTTTGACTTAAGAAAATGTGTTTGTAAGATACTCAAATGTTATATGATTTTCTCACAAATGTGGAACTGTTTTAATTAAATATCAAATAAAGAACTTTGATTTGAGTAATCAAACTGCTATTGATGATTATTGATTTTGGAAACGATTTGGATATGATTTTGATGCTTTGAATAGAACACTCTTCTATGATTAGTCACTATCGAATAGGTTGTGATTTATCGAACCCATCCCACAGGGTATATTGTGGTGAGCCGGTGTTGATACGGCATATCGAACTAGCTAGCCCATCGATCTCAGTCAGCGAGGTTCTAATTTGCTGACCATAGAAATGGAGTATATCATTTTGAATATGAATATTGAAAATCGAACCATGAATCTAAATTGTTGAACTATGAATTATTGGACTATGAATTTGGGTTATTGAACCATGAATTTGAATTATTGAACTATTATTTATTGAACTATGAATTTGGGTTATTGAACCATGAATCTGAATTATTGAACTATGAATTTGGGAATTGAACCATGATATTGAATTATTGAATTATGTTATTGATTATCGATTTACGATTATCTTTGAATTGAGATATATTGGAACTGAATTTGTAACCGTTATCTTGTACTATAAATTAAGATAACATATGATATCTGATCATTGACATTTCTATATTGAATTATATAGTAGTTTTGAAACCCCTGGTATGTTATGGAATGCTCACGAGCTGGGATACTCACAAGCTGTTGAGCTCGTAGGATATTTTTATCCTATTTCAGGTGATGATATCGGAAAAGAAATAGCAGGTTCAGTCAGACTAGCTAGAAGCTTGTAAAGCTATGAACCCTTTTTGTAATAGGATTTTGCTAGTCATGATGTAGTTGCTTTTGAAAATTTTTAGACTGTATATCGAATATGACATCAGCAGGTTTTGAAAAAATTACATCATGTACTTTTGTAATTACTATGGAATGTATAAATAGATGAATGATATTGACTTGGGTGTTGATTGACGCTTACGCAATAGAAAAAGTAAATTTATTCTGCTAGCGTTTGATTAATGGAAATCAGAAAAGGCCTCGGTGCCAATCACGAACCCTCGATCCTGCATGGACCGGATTTGGGGTCGTGACATCACGTCCACTGAGAGAAGGATGAACCGTCTAGAATTAAAGTTGCCCACACAAAAATAATATGAAAATACAGAGAGGTTGAATGAAAGAAGTTGGATGGAAGAGATTAAAAGCTCTTGCTATGTGTTGTGGAAGAATACATAAGCTTCTATTTATAGGCATTCTGTGTATCTTCCACCAACAAAATATCCTAAAAAATCATTCACAAGTGGCAGAAAATCAGCAATAAAATTATTCAAAGGTCAACAACCAACATATCACAAAATCTGGAAATAGTTAAAACTAATTTTAAAACTTTCAAAGATATAAAAAATATAACAATCTATCGCAAGTTTCAAAATTTATAAAACTTATAAAACACATATATATTATTTACATATATATAAATATAGGAAAGTTTGGGCAACTATTATACTATGTAATAGGTGTAGGTGTCTTCCGGACTTGAACCTCACTTAGTGTTGACAATCTCTTTCTGAAGGATCATAGTGAACTAAGTCTTGAACTAGACCCTTTGAATCAGAGTTCAACAAGTCACACACACAATACTAATATTAGATATGGTTCGCGAGTTTAGTGCTATTAAAGGCCATGCACTTGATCTTGATTTTCATGAGAGTTTTTAGAGAATAGCTCAATTCTTATAGTCACGAGCTCACGACAGCTCTCACTTAGGTGAGTCTTCCAAAGGTACATATGACCTGTACCTCGCAATAGTGTTCATGCCTTGGGCTCATTCAGGGTAAACCCTTTCTAAATGTCACATAACACAGCACAGCACACTGCCATAGGGATGAGCATGAGCATTTTATTAAACAACTCCTTATATAAAGTGTTGGATATATAAGTCACGCAATATGAATTGTTAATACCCATTGAACCTCCTTCATGGGATCCTCAATCACAGAGGTTGGGTTACTTTCCTAGGTGACTTCCTTGTGAGCTTAAGCCTATCCCCCTCGACAAATCCAGGATTACACTCCTAGATAATCTCTTAGTCAGATGATCAGCAATATTGCGTTCAGATTTCACATATTTCAATGATATTATATTTTTGTTCAACATACTTTTCACACATTTATATCTCACTTGTATATGTCTGTTCATTTTCTTATTAGTATGTGCTTGCTTTACTAACTCTAATACAGCTCTATTGTCACATCTCAATGAGATGGCTGGCATTGGTTTATTTACTAGAGGTATGTCTAGTAATAAATTTTTGATTCATTCAGCCTCAGAACAGGTGGTATCTAAAACTATAAGTTCTGCCTCCATAGTACTCCTAGAGATTATGGTCTGTTTTTTAGAACCCCAAGATATGGCAGCTCCTCCTAATAGGAAAACATAATCAGTGGTGGACTTTATATCTATACTATCTGTAATCCAATTTGCATCACTATATCCCTCAACAACATTTGGAATCCCTTTGTAATATAATGAATAATCTAGAGTTCCTCTAAGATATTTAAATACTCTCTATGAGGCAGTCCAATGTTCCTTACTAAGATTGTGGGTATATCTACTAAGTCTCTCAACTGCATAAGAAATATCAGGTCTAAACTTATTTGCTATATATAATAAAGAGTCAATCAATTGTGAGTATTTCAATTAAGAAACTGGTTGACCATTATTCTTTTTCAAGTGTACACTAGAATCATAAGGTGTTGATACAAATTTACAATCATAAAATCCTAATTTTCTTAACATTTTTTCTATAGTACTTCATTGATTTAAAACAATACCTTCAGACTTTCTCTCTAGCTTCATCCCTAAGATCACATAAGCGTCTCCCAATCTTTCATATCAAATTTTCAAGAAAGATAAGATTTAACATCCTTAACTATTTCTAGATTCGTCCCAAAAATAAGTATATCATCCATATAAAGACATAAAATAACACTTGCCTTCATTATGGTCCTTATAATATAAGCATTTATCATATTCATTAATTCTAAACTCAAAATCTAGTATCACTTTATCAAACTTCTCATGTCATTGTTTAAGAGCTTGTTTAAGACCATATAATGATTTCCTTAATTTACACACCTTATCCTCTTGTCCTTTTATTATCAAGCCCTCAGGTTATTCCATATATATCTCTTCATCTAAATCTCCATTTAGAAATGCGGTCTTGACATCCATTTGATGTATCACGAAGTTATAGATAGATGCTAAAGCTATTAGGATTCGAACAGTAGTAGTACTAGTAACAGGAGAATATGTGTCAAAATAATCTATGTCTTTCTTTTGCGTATATCCTTTAGCCACCAATCTTGCCTTATATTTATCTATACTTCGATCTGGTTTTAATTTCTTTTTGAACACCCATTTACATCCTATAGCTTTGTTTTAGGGAGGTAGTTCAATTAACTCCCGAGTGTTATTTTAGTAAAATTGATTCAATTTCACTATTAACGACTTCCTTCCAATATGGTGCATCTAAGGAAGTCATCGCATCTTTATAAGTGGTAGGTTCTCCTTTTATTAGAAAAGTATAGAACTCTTCTCCTAGATTTCTAATAGTTCTTGCTCTTTTACTTATTCTTTGTTCTATTTGTAGTTCAACTTACTATTCTTAAAGGAAGTATTAATACTTGAAGAAGGTCTACTAATTGAAGGTGTTTCATTTATTTGATTTGAGAATCTTCTTTTAAATGGAAAAATATTCTCAAAAGATGTAGCATCCCTAGATTCAATTATTGTGTTATTTGATATTTCACTTACTTCAGAGTTAATTACTAAGAACCTATTAGCACTACTATTTTGTGCATACCCTATAAAGACATTATCTACTGTCTTAGGTCCAATAGTGTACTTGTTTTTGTCATCTCCTAAAATGTTGTCCATTAAATTTTTTAGGCTTAAGGGTAACTGTTTCCTCAAAATATGCCATGGTTTAAAGGACTAGAGAGAATTATAGTCACTTTGTAACAAAATAAGTAATAAAATTGTTATTATAAATTTAAAAATTAATTTTATTGAGACTTAATAAAATAAATTTATGTTCAATAGACACTTATTCAATTAAATTATTAAAGTTCAATTTCACAGTTATAAAAGGTCTTTTCAATTAATTTCACAGTAAGTGTACTAAGGAAAGAAAAAAAACACTATTAAATATATATATAAATAAATAAAATTAAAAACAGATAATAATAATGTTTTATTATTATTATTATTAGTAAGTAGATAAATGTCAGTGAATCGCTAAGAAAGGACGACACGATGCTAACTAGTAAGTTTTGATGAAACATGTTAATATCTAATTAGTTTTATCCTGAAAGTAGATTCCTGATTTCTTAGCTTTCAAACTTTAGAGTTTTCTGGAAACATACGTATTGTTCCAACACCCATACATACTGATTAATTCACAAATAGAAACCGACGACTTTCTTCAACACGTAATTTAGTATGACTGCAATTCTTCTTTTTTATTTTTATGTATATATGTAGTTGACTGCAATTTTTATTTTATTTTATTTTTTTATTTATGCATATATTTATATATATATATGTGTGTATATATATATATGTATATAGGCAGTCTCTACGTCATCTAATTTGTGAACCACCTAGCAAACCTCAGGTTTCCAAACGCCTCTACAACTCTATTTGCTGAGAGATCTCCTTTCTTTGCCTATTTATATGTAACAGTTTATATATGTAAGTAATAACTTATATATGTTTATCTATATATATATATATGTAAGGTTTATATGTATGTAAATAATATATGCACGATGCAGATATTATGTAAATATGAATTAGTGTTTTAATTCATTTATAATTCTTTTATATGACTCTTAACAGCTTTAGATTGTGTCTCTCTACGTGAAGGTTCCAATGGTCACGGACAGCTCCAAGATACAACCCAGGTTTTGTTCACAGCTAATCTCCTCAGAGTTCACGTCCACTGGGAGAATGATGAACTGTCTAGAATCAAAGTTGCCCACACAAAAATAATACGAAAATACAGAGAGGTTGAATGTAAGAATTTGGATAAAAGAGTTTAAAAACTCTTGCTGTGTGTTGTGAAATAATACATAAGCCTCTATTTATAGGCATTCTGTGTATCTTCCACCAACAAAATATCCCAAAAAATCATCCACAAGTGATAGAAAATCAGCAATAGAATTATTCAAAGCTCAACAACCAACATATCACAAAATCTGGAAATAGTTAAAACTAATTTTAAAACTTTCAAAGATATAAAAAATATAACACTTTCCATGTACAACCTCGTGACTCTCCTATATAAAGGAGCTCTCTTGTTTAGTTTCAGAATGAATTCAGTATAATACAATGTAGTCTTTTGGGTTTTTCCGTTTTCTCTGTTCTCTCTTTCTTTTATGTTTTTTATCTGTTTTATGTTATTCTACTGAATCTAACATGATATCAGAGCCTCCTCCTCTCTGATTTTCTTCTGCTTTTTCTGCCGTAACTGCCCAGCTGCCGCTCTTTTCCTGTTAAGCTGACTGCTTCTCCAAGCCGCTGCTCTGTTCCTTATTTTTTTCTCTTGTCAGCCGCCTGCTAGCGCAGTTTCTTCAAGCCACTAGCAGCAACTTTTTCTCTTTCTTTCTCTGCTGCAGCACTCGCTCAGCCTCCTTTTTTGATTTTTTTTTTTTCCTTCTGTTATGCCTTTTCTTTTGCTTTCTTGCCAGTCGTTTGCTCCTTTGGTTTCCAGTCGTTAGCTCCTTTGGTTTCTAGTCGCAAGCCTCTTCTGCTTCCTTCTTTTCTCAACCGCAAGCCCTTTTTTTTTCTTTTCTGTGTTTGTTTCCTTGTGCCCTAGCCGTTTGTCCAGCCGTCTCCTTTCTTCTCTTTTGCCCCCACCTTGTACCGCTTCTTCTTTCTTTATTTTTTCATGCTTTCTGTTTCTTGCTTTGATTTCTGATATCTGATTACTCCCCAACCGTTGATTCTTTTATGTTTTCTCCTCTGGCCCTGCGCTCTTTTCTGTTGGAATAATGCTGATTTATAGATCTGATTTCTGATTTCTCATTACTCCCCAACCGCTGCTTCTTTTTTGTTTTC
Organism: Nyssa sinensis; assembly: GCA_008638375.1. NCBI lineage: Eukaryota > Viridiplantae > Streptophyta > Magnoliopsida > Cornales > Nyssaceae > Nyssa > Nyssa sinensis. The sequence continues at coordinate 4,491,165 of CM018043.1, forward strand.
TCTCATGCCTCTGCACCACTTATTCTCTTCTTGTTTTCTTCCCTTGCTTCAGCCACCGCTTGTTCGTTTTTATTTTTTTGTTCTGCCGTTCTCTCTGATTCTTTCTTTATTTTCTCTACTGCGTCTCCGTTGTTTCTTTTCTTTATTCTTTCTGATCCTAGTTGCCGCTCATTTATTCTTTCTACTCCTTTAGTCCACACCGTTTCGCTGCTCCTCCGTCTCAATCACAGTCACAACCGCAGCCCCACATCAGGTCCCACCGTCTCAGCAAGTCGCAACTCTAGTTTTGTCTCAGCCGTAACTCTGGTTCTGTCTCAGCCGCAACTTTGGTTTTGTCTCCGCCGCCATGTCCACTTGGGTCACAACTCCGTTTCAGTCACATTCGGATTTTGTTTGCAAACTCAAGTTGGTCTATCCTTCCACCTTGAGTTTGAGAGAGGGTGTTAGAAGTATATTATGACTCTCCTATATATTATTGTGATACTAGGATTAGGGTTAGCCGCCACATATTGTGTAATGCTGGTGGGATTAGGGTTTTATAGTTTGTTTCCTTTATTACACTTTTCATGTACAACCTCATGACTTTCCTATATAAAGGAGCTCTCTTGTTTAGTTTTATAATGAAATTAGTATAATACAATGTAGCCCTTTGAGTTTTTTCATTTTATCTCTTCTCTCTTTCTTTTATGTTTTTTGTCTGTTTTACGTTATTCCACTGAATTTAATAGAACCACCATCACCACTAGCCAACTACTATCGAGTCCTCGTGCCCCCATCGGGCAGAGTCTCCTAAATCGATTGGGCCCTCTATGCATTCTCTCCCCTCCCCATCTACACACACAATGCACACACAACACATATATACACAAACAAACAAACACACACACACACACAAAAGCAAAGGCAAAGGGTGGCCAAAGGTCTACTTGAGATGAATATTTTTCTATGATTGCCATGTACAACTTAGCTCTGAACTTTTTATTTTTTTATTTTTGGTTACATTGGGAGCCAAAGACCAAAAGCAAAAATGGGTGGTCATGTTGGAATCTCATAATCAAATTTGCATATATAGGAGTACAAATCAAGAGTTTATTGAAGAAAAAGAAAATCAAATTCGTTCAGTTGGGCATGGGGACCTCAAGTGCTTTCATGTCAATAAAATTGATCAAGGGTCCTGATTGAATCTTATAATCCATGCTCATCCACGATGGCAAATTATCATTTTCAATCTCCAACTTCTCATCGTCCAAACAACCAACGAGATTCCACTTATCTCTAACTCGTCATCCTAGTAATCTATCTCTGTGTATGTAGAGGGCTTGACTTGTGTGTGTAAAGCCAACTTATCGTCTCGGTCAATCAATCTATCTCTCTGTGTAGGGTTTGATCCGTATTTTTGTGTATATATAAAGGTGGCAGAGAAAGAAGAGATAAAAAAAACTTACAATATTCCGTTTAATTTTTTTTTTAAATATTTAAAAAATTAAAATTAAAATTTACAAAAATATTTGAAATGACATTATAATATTCTGTTTTGTCTATTAATCATTAATTAATAGAAGATATATTTTTAGTATTAATATTAAAATAGAGATAAGATTAGTGCAATTTTTTAAATGTAAAAATCCTTGTATAATGTAACTAAATTTGACGAGAAATTTGTATAATTTCTTATTATTTTAAACTAAAATAAGATTTGACCTTTTTTTATATATTTATTTATGCAAATTTTTTAAATTTTAATATGAGAACTTCGTATAATGTATGATATATTTGTTATAGATTTGTCACCTTATTTCATTTTTCTTGAAAAAACCTTTTTCTCTTCCAAACATTTTCCTCTGGTTGCTTTTTTTTTTTTCTTCTTCTTTCTTTTTATTTATTTTTTCCAACCAAATCCATCTCGCGTCAGATCCACCTTATCCAACGGCTTTGCCTACACCTTGTCGCTTCTTTCTTTTTTCACTCCTTCACGGTAAAAGTTTTTCTTTTTGATTTCCAGGGTGCAAAGTCGGCACTGAGATTCGGACCCTCAAGCAATCGACGCCCTAGACTCACAAAGGCACTCCATCAAGCGATTGACGCCGGAATCCTCCACCATCTGGTCGGCGCCTCCCCATCTATGGAGGATCAACAACGACATTAATGATTTTTGCTCCATCTCCCACTCAAAACTCTGTTCCATCGCCGTTCGATGTTGTGACGTCAACATCGACGACTTCTTCTCTACAGCTGGTTGGCCATCACCGGAAAACTGACTAAGCCACCGTCCACTTCTACGACCGTTGCACCGTTGGAGGTCACAATTTATTCCCGCCAAGGTATCTTTTCCTTTTCCGTTTCTGTTCTTTTCTTTCCCCTTTCCGTCTGTTGAAGGGTTTTATAGGGAACTCCTTGTGACCGTTGCAGATTTGATTCAATGAACAGTAATGCGGAAGTTTGGGTTTGATTTTGAGTTTGTACAGATTTGATATGTGTTTGATGCAACTGCTGGAGATGGTTTTTTTAGCTTTTTGACTCATATTTGAATTTGAGTAGCTGCTGAGATGCCCTTAAATCACCAGATAATTGGGTTAGGGCATAAAAAACCCGACCTTTCGATACCCAACCGGTCTACTCCCAAATCCCAAATTGCAACTTATCTGACATCGACCGTCTGAGCTACGACGAGGGGCAAACCAGAAACATCCGAATCTGAAGCAATGGCGATGGCCGCTTTAAGACGCGAAGCTAGGCGTTTTGCGGCTTTGACATCTCTGTCTCCTAATCTTATGAATGCCACTCAATCCTCCATCATTTATCAGTAAGCTCTTATACACACACACACACACTGATATGTCTACAAATGCGATCTGCCATTTTATACGCATACTCATATACACACATATTTAAATGCCTATACGATTTATATATATGTATTGCTTATGATTCGTGAAAGAATCTGGTACTCCTGATTTTAATCTTGATTGGTTGCCAAGAAATCCGAGGGAACGAAAATAAAATTTTGAAGATTGTATATTATGTTGGTCTCATACCCATATTGAGAAGCTCGGCTCAACTGGGCCTCATTTTTTTCGTCAGAGGCAAAAGTTATCGGAAGTTTTAATTTTTGTTTTCTTTCAGGTAATCACTGGAAACTAGCCCTTTTCAAACTTGAAGAGGTTCTAAAGATGTTTTTAGATGTTTGTATTACGAAACTGTAGAGAATGGTGTTTTAGGGTATTAGTTGGTTTGAAGTTGATCCTTTTGCATGTAACACGTGCTTTATAGTGCTTTTAATCAGTGTACCTTAAAGAAAAGACCTTATGGACATCGAAATAGCCCGATGTGTTTTGCAGAACATTCGAACACAAAAAGATTTTTTAAAGTTTTCATGCAATAATTTATCCTTCGCAAATTTTGAATTCCAAATGATGAGGCAGTCCATCTTTGGTTTCACATTAATTACATGACATGATACACAAGTAACACAACCAATGATGCTTGCCACATAAACTCAATATAAGCCTACTAATCCACAAATAAGAACCTAATACCAAAGTTTGACCCAAGAGATGACCTATGGGTCACAATTACACACTGCTTTGGCAAATCTAGAAATTATAAAATCACCCTTGACTCTAAAATCACTAGCAAACAAATATAAAAGTAAACTAACTTAAAAACTCTAAATTAAGACTCAACTGGACTCAAACTTAATTATGCAGGCTCCCACGTGAAACGCGTGTTATCTAACATATGTCAAATCAAAACTTGGGTCTTAGAAGCATCTTTCTACCGTTTAAACACTTTATAAGGATGTTACCATTTTTTTCCATCAATAAGTGATCCTTCTAAGAAAGAAAATAAAAGCCCACCAATGCAGCACGTTGTTTAACTTCTAATTTTTTTGTAGATCTATTGTAATAATAATAATTTATATTACATTCAACATTTCAATCTAGGTACGACTTGCTATAAATTTATGTCATGTTTGGATTATGCTTGGGCAAAAAATTGAGAAAGTTGACCAGGGAAAAGCAAAAACTAATCAGATATTCTCCCCTGTGAGATACTAAGAAACTAGGAGGACAAAGTGATGGTTTGAATTGAACTATTAGGACTTCATATATACATATATATATATAGAGAGAGAGAGAGAGAGAGAGAGAGAGGGAGAGGGAGAATCCGTGCCATTGTATCATAAACCATTAATTAAGTGCTCTTATCTTTTAACAACTCATGGGCATATGTTTAAAGTTTGTTTAGCTAGAAGTCCTTACCTACAATTCTTTCAATTTTTATATTTGTTTTGCCGCACATGCAACGCTTTTCAATGTTACCTCTTTTGCCCCAAAATTTCAAACTACTGATTGATATGTGGGTTCACAGGGAGTTTTCTCCTGATGGAGTTCGTCCCATTTCAACTCAAGTAGGTAGGGCCCTTCTTTGTTTAATTGTTGCCTTTTTCTGCCCAACTTTACATTAAATCAGTAGTATCTTTGCTTTACTTATGAATACACATACATTTACAGATTATATTTTTGTTATGCAGTCAAAAGTCGGATGAAGTGCGTTAGGAACATTCAGAAAATCACAAAGCCAATGAAAATGGTGGCAGCATCCAAGCTACAAGCTATACAACTTAAAGCGGAAAACTCCCGTGGTCTATGGCAACCATTTACTGCACTTCTTGGAGATACTCTAAGTATTTTATAATCATCTTTATTGCTCATATGGTTCATTCTCAGTTATTGATACCTTGGTCATTATGAAATATTTTAGTAAAATCATTTAGTAAGATTGTTATTTTGATTATGAGTGAAATAGATGAGGAAATGCCTCTTTAGATATATCATGGAGACCAAGGAAAGGTGATATTGAAATTGGATAGTTTTCCTGCATTGTGTCACAGGTGTTGCGGTTGTGCTTTGTTATTAAAGTTTGGTTTTCCTTGTAGTTACATTCTAGGAGTTACGGATGAATACAAAGACCAGGGAACATAGTGCAGTGGGACAATTGATGGTCCTTGTCTTAATGCTCATAAGAGTTATGGAGTATAATTGACACGAATAATGGCAAATACTGTGATTAACCTGGTACACATTTAGAACTGCAGTTTTTTCCATATGTGGAAATCAACTTTGTGATTATCTTTGGTTCAAGTGAGCATTCGGCTAAGAAGGGCCTTTTATTTTATTACTTAAGTGAAAAATGAAGTACTTCCAAAATATGCCCTTTCTAACTGTTGCAACAATGGGTAATTAAATTCATTGTTTTGGATGACTAATGTTAGATTAGGCAAATGCATATAGATTTCTTTGGTTTGTGTTTACTGAATGAGTCTCTTACATTTTATATATTTCATGCTTCTGGTAAGATTCTCACATGTTTCTGTTTTGTTATAATGCTAGGTGTTGACGTGAAGAAAAATGTTATCATTACCTGTATCTTCTGACAAAGGTCTTTGTGGTAGAATTAATTCTACCTCAGTCAAGATAAGCAAAGCTCTTCATAAGTTAAACTCTGGTATGAACAAGAACAGTATGATATTTGTGTGTGCGTTTGTTTGTTTGTTTTTTTTTTTTTTTGGGGGGGGGGGGGGTGTTCGTTTGCTATCCAGGAGAAGCTGTCTTTAACAAGATGCCAATATTGATTTTTTACTTCCAGGTTCTGATAAAGAAGCAAAATATGTCATTTTGGGGGAAACGGCAAAGGCTCAACTTGTACGTGATTCAAAGGACATTCAGATGTCGATAACTGAATTGCAAAAGAATCCTCTGAATTATACCCAAGTTGGTCTACTGTCCTTGCCACTATTATTTATTAAGAATTGTTATATAAAATTATTACCTTTCTACCTTACATTTTTTTTTATTTGGAGTCTGAAGAGCTTTGTTTGTTCACAGTTTTGTGCAGAACATTAAAATCCGCATCTCTTGGCCTAACAAATTTGGTTGGTCTTTTAGTCTTAGCACCTGTGAACTGCCTTTGATATTGAGGTTATGGAGAGTTACCTAACTGGTGGCAGAACTTTGCATTGTTTTTATGTTTTGGCAAAAGGCCTTAAACTTACTGTATGCTTTCTGTCTCATATTGAGTATATAGAATTATGTTTCTAGACAAAAGGCAAACAAGATGCTGATAAAAAAAATTAAAAGCAAACAAGATGTGCATGAAAGCGTGGAGAGAATTCAATGCACATGCCAAATGCAAACTGCCTATAGGTATCTACTACATTGATCAATTTATGTGGATTTATTCACAAAATTATTATTTTTATAATCTGTATGACCCTTTTTCACTTCATAAGGCAAAATACCCAACTATTTTTATGTGTCAAAATTGATCCTCCCTTCTCCGGTACACATGTTGAAAAGTAAAGCTTATGCTTATAATTGGGTTTCTTGGCTTATTGCCTGGTGTTCTAGTGGTCAAGGCATTAAACTTGCCATTAATTCTTCCCGTAGTATTAAACTTACAAAGTTCATTGCTGCCAGTTTTGTGATCTTTGAGGCCACATGAGCAGGAAAAACCTATATTGATGGCAGAATTTGGGTTATTTTTATGTGAATAATTTTTAGCTGGTAGGATCATTAGAATTGCAGTCCATCAGTCTCAAATTCATTAAGCGCATGGCTATGTGTTGGAGCTTGTCTTTTCGTTTCTTTCACTACATTGACCTACTTTTTCCATTTCTATTTATTTATTTTAATCAGTATTTATTTTTTGGGAGTCTCATGTCAGCTTTTCTCTTATAAGCATCCATGGCTAGAAATGTTTCTGATTTTGGAGAGGGACTATTATAGAAAGCTAATTTAAACTTAATACTTTTTTTTTTGGGCGGGGGAAACATGTGGCAATCTCGAAGCTCCAATTTTAAATTGTATTTTGGCTGAAAGTTAAAACTTGAAAGTCCTGAAAAATTGCAAGTGAATTCCCTTCTTTTCTCATGTTCTTTCCTTTGTTCAACACTTTCGTCATAATTGAACTTACAAAAGAAGTAATTGTGAGACTGAAAAAATTCTTTTTTGTTTATATGATGAACTCCTTTGTGCTTGCCAATTGAATTTAGTAGGAAAAAGAAACATTTTTTGAGATTTAGGGATGCCCAACTTGGATTTTGATTCTTTTGTTTTGTTTTTCTCCTTAATTTTTTGCTTGATCAAGTTTTGAGTAAACATCGATATATTTGATGTCAAATTCATAAATATAGCATGCAATTGGAAGAAATTATCTTCTTTTTTTTCTTTTCTTTTCAATAACTGAAAAACTGAAGCTTCCTTTCTATTTTATTTTGCATGTGTGCCATGTGCTCCCTTTTTTTTCTTTGGGGGGATTTATATTTATATTTTTTATTAGATTAACATTTATTAAAATATAATCTATATCTTAGGGCAGTTAAGGGGAGCCCAAAATTCTTTGCTGGTTGAGAAAGATCTTGTTCTGTTGGCTATGTCCAATGATGTGCAGAAGTTTGATATTTTCAGAAAGATGATGCCTTAAAGAGCAGATTTTAAGCCAACTGAGTTTTGTTTTGTACTGGCCAGCCAGTGCTGCACTCAATCTTAATTACAAAAATGGCCATTTTAATGTAACATTTCTAATTTACTGATGTAAGATCCCAGTTTATGTTAGAAACGTAGAATTCATTTGTCAAGTTAGACTTTGATACATGATCAGTTTATCTCTGATTAATAGGATCCATGGTTTCAGAATCCAGGGATTTCTTTTATCTTTTTATCTTTTTAAAGTTATCCAAATCCCTATAATTCATTTTTGTCCCTTGAGGTCTCTGTTCTTGCAGATGACATATTAAAGAACATTGAATATGATGCTTTGAGGATTGTTTTCAACAAGTTTCAATCAGTTGTCTCACTTGTGCCAACGATAACTACTGTTTTATCTCCTGAGGTATCTTGTTCTTCATGGGACTTTTTAAGGTGCGGTGATTTTTGTTACCTTTAGTTCCAACTCACTTGGTGATTTTAGATGGTGGAGAGAGAAGCTGAAGCTGGTGGAAAGCTTGGTGATTTGGATTCCTATGAAATTGAAGGTGGTGAAACAAAGTCCGAAGTGCTTCAGAATCTAGCAGAGTTTCAATTTTCTTGCGTAAGTACTCCCTTTCAGAGTTAATAATATTCCCCTCCTTTGGCTGGCCTTGTAATAACAATGACAAAAATAAGCAGAACATAAGCAAAATTTTGCAGCAATCTTCAAGCAGAGTTCAATCTAAGCAATGGTGAATTTTTCTGCCTAAAATAAAATAAAATAGATTTATAATTCATGATTCAGTGAAGAGATATACTTTGTTGGAATCCAAATAATGCCTTGGTAAATTGCCGGAAGTTTTAAAATAATATTTCTTGTCATGCTGTAATTGGCTGTGAATTTCTTGTTAGGGTTCCGAGGTCTCTAAACATGCTTGTTGCAATGATGTTACATTGGATGCCCTATTAACATGTAATTTAGTAATGAAAAGGTTTTGGCCATGAATCATGATGTGAAAATACTGTGGCGTACCAATGAAGATTTGGTGTTATAGTGTCCTCCCCCACCCACACACGCACACATCTGATAAGTGCCCAAAAGGGGGGCACACCCATGTACCTCAGAGATGTACATAGGGACAAAAGAAATTAAAAAAAAACCCCCACTTTACTGTCAACTCATCTTGCAACATAGGCCTCATATCACTCAAAGCTCCAGTAAACAATATACTGAAATAGTGGAACGCTGTGCAATCCAAATGTACGGAGAATATACTCTGATTCACCCCCTCCAAGATATTTACAATTGGTGTTAAAGTGGTTGCACTCAAAACGGTTAACTCTGGAGTGTGATCTTAGATGGCCAAATTAGGAGGGAATACTACTTTAATTCTTCCCTTAGTGATAATGAATGAATTTAGGTGAAGGTGACAGGTGAAGATAAAGACATTCATGAGATCTAAAATGAAATGCTTGAAGAATTTGAAAACATGGAAAAAGCATACAAGAAACTAAAGAAAAATCATAAAATTATTTTCAAGGAGAGAGATGCCTTGAAAATGGAAGTAGATAAATCAAAAGAAAATCTAGCAAAAATTCTAAGTAAAAGGGGAAATTGCTAGATAAGTTGAATAATACATCCTCATCGTTGAGGGAGCAAGAAAAGGAAAACTGTGTCTTCCTAAAGAAAATTGAAGACTTAGAATTTAAAAATCAAACCTTCGTAAATAACCAAAATCAAATTGAATCCAAGGTTAATGATTTCAGGAGTGAGCTAACAAGTCTTCAAAAATTACCTAAAGTACATGATGGCAGAGAAAAAAACCTAAGTAGAACAAAGAAAGAAGGAATTCTAAGATGAGCGAGCAAGAAAAGGAAAACTGTGTCTTCCTAAAGAAAATTGAAGACTTAGAATTTAAAAATCAAACCTTCTTAAATAACCAAAATCAAATTGAATCCAAGGTTAATGATTTCAGGAGTGAGTTAAAAAGTCTTCAAAAATTACCTAAAGTACATGATGGCAGAGAAAAAAACCTAAGTAGAACTAAGAAATAAGGAATTCTAAGAGGAACATAATCAACAACCAAGTGCAATTAGAATTCCTATCCCCCCCCCACCGAAAAAAAGAAAAGAAAAAAAAGGTGCTACTACCGTCATAAGGAGGGACATGATCAAACAGTGCTACATGCATATAGACAATTCGTAACCAAAATAACTTCAAAAGGAATAGAATAAAACACTAAATGATGTTCAATCTATATTTCAAAATAAAGATGGTCTTTACTACGGTCACAATCGAAGGCAGTCACAAAGTCCATGGAACCATAAAAGGGTTAGCTTGACCTTCTATTCAAATGGAAGAAACAATACACAAAACATGGGGGAGCCACTCAGTGCTCCATTAAAGAATAAAGGCAAGAATATGAGTGGCCAATCATACAAACATGTGAATTCTATACCAAGAGCTAATAGTAATAAACCTAACTGTTCTAGAGATAATTCCACATCTATCTTGAGTTCAACTCACTTAAATACAGCTAGCAAAAGTTCAAAAAATGGAGTGAGGGGATTTTGATTTTGGTTATTTACCAATTTGGATATTAGGTATCCATCTAAGATTATTTGGAAGTCGAAAGTACCTTTAAAGGTGGGTTTTTTTATGTGGTGGACAGCTGCTTTGGATGTTATTTTGACAATTGATAATTTGCAGAAGTGAGGGTTTCATTTAGTGAATCGTTACTCTGTGTCATTCTCATGAGGAGATAGTTAGTCATTTGTTGCTTCATTGTGGTGTGGCTGCCCATTTGAGGAATTTTTTTTTTTTTCCGCTGCTTGGTATTCAGTGGGTGTTACCCTATTCGGTTAAGGATTTGCTGTTGCAATGGAGGGTAGGTGGAGATGTGGGAATGATAAGCTGGTGTGGTTTATAGCACCTCTTTGTTTGATGTGGTATGTGTGGAAGGAGCGTAATCGTTGGATCTTTGATGATAAAGAAAGGATTCCGAATTCTCTATCGGCTAGGCTTTTGCATACGTTATATTGTTGGACAGCTAGAATTATTTCCCTTTCGCTAGATTCTTTGATAGATTTCCCGAGTGGCATGAAGCTTAGATGATATTTTGGTTGTTTTTGTCTTTGTTTTATATACATCTATCATGTACATGGGCACGTCCTCCTTTTGGGCCTTTTTTTATCTGAATAAAACTAAACTTACAAAAAAAAATGGAGTGAGGGGAGAACCAAGAAAATGACAAAAGTGTTAACGAGACCTGTTAGGGATCAAGAGTAGGAATGATGTTCAGTGGGCAACATCTTAATAGTTACTGCTGCTATTCCATTGAAGAGTTTGATTTTTCTTGGCCTTTGTACATATTTGTGGCAATATAGTGGCTAATGCGGTTGAGCCACCTCTCCTGCCCATCTGGAGTAGAGTTCAGGACGTATATAACCATGTTCTTGTAGGATTTTGGGGTGGGATTCTTGAACCCAAGTGCATGTCTGGTCTGGTCTTTCCAGCCCCACCCCATCACCATTATTGTTTGTACCCCCAATTGTATTGCATCAATTTCTGATTAAAACTGTATTGCTCATTGAAGAACTGAATTGTCAAGACTGCTCCAGTGCTTTCTCCTGAAACATGGACTTGTTACTGTGACTTTTGCAAAGTAGTTGTCTTGGCTTATCCATGTTGATACTGTCCTCAGGTCTTATTCAATGCGGCCTTGGAGAATGCCTGCAGTGAACAAGGAGCTAGGATGTCTGCCGTGGATAACTCCAGCAGACATATTGGTGAGATGCTTGATCGCCTCACTCTGACTTATAACAGGTCTCTCTCTCTGGGGAATCGAATACAGAAAAAATTGTTTCTTTTATTAACTATTCTGTTTGGTTTTTGCTGGTAATATCTAACCCTCTTTATTCATTGAATAGAACCCGTCAAGCATCAATCACCACAGAGTTCATCGAGATTATATCCAGAGATTCAGCACTCGAGGGCTAATTTCACCAGGCGCATATGGCAAACATTAGATGATATCAGGAAATATTGTGTTAGGCAACAAAGACTTTTTTTTTAATATATATATATATATATATATATATATATATTTTGCTTAATCTTTTCCCTCCTTTGTAGCCATGAATTGTGTTAGGCAACAAAGAATCCATAAGCTCATATAATAAAAATTTTACTGCATTTTGTATATTTTGAATTATAGTTGGGGTTCTATCCCTCGAGTTGTCCCTCGGAGAAATTCCCAATATATATATATATATATATTTGCATTCAACTAAAGATCATATTCCACGAACATTAATTTCTGCCACCACAAACTCCACCGCCTTGGCAGCAATAATTACATCACCAACCCCACCACCACTGCAGTACGAGTCCCAATTGCCACCAAACCGGAGAGCTGCCATTGTCACCATCCTACGAGCGGAACTAGATTTTTTAATGATGCGTTTCCACCAGAAGAAGAGGTTCTTCAACTGTGGGAACCGCCACTGTCATAACTGCCACCAATTTTACCATCACTACCACTTACACTATTATTACCACCACCATGACAACCAAATAATACGAGCACTATCGGGAATGACATGCATCCAAGGTGACAAAACTAAGGCACGGATGCATATTATGAGTAGATTCTTATGTGATCTACTTTCAGGCATGAAATAAAATATTGGATTTTGTTTCACAAAGTCAAGATGCATCTTCTCTGTCTGCATCAGTCCAGAAAATAAAAAGAAAAAAAAGAGGAGTGATGATCTTTCTAATCTAACATAAATTATGGCTCATGTTTCGGCCATTCTGCGAGGTAACAGCCAAGGAGATTATGCATTTTCAATTTGAATTCAAAATCCAAGTTTTAATTTCATATGTTGCCAAACAAAGCCACAAGTTTACTAGGTCGTGCTTCATGAACATGAATAATCCTAGCAGCTGAGTTGGTGAGGGGATCTTGCATCTTGGTTCCCATAAGTGTTTTAAGCCACATAATATGTTTTGTCCATTTTATATTTCTTCAAAAATATCTCTATCAGCTTTGGTGACTTCTTTATTATTATTATTATTACATCTTTACGCGTCTTGTCTGTGGACCTACCAAGACTTTTAAGTCTCTTTTGGCCGGCTAGTTCGTTTAATGTAGACATCACTATTGAAACCTGATTTGATTATTTAAAATATTACTGGCTAATTTGATTGAGATTTTGGATACTGCACTCACTCTGTATATCGGTGCTTGATGGGTGGAAATTGCTAGGGCATAGGCATATGAATGAAGTAAATTCCTTTCATTTTATGCATCCTGGATATTCCTTTCGACCTGCAACTTCATCCCTAAGAACTGCATAGTTTTTTTTTTTTATCTCATTCATGAAGTTTTTTTTTTTGGGTGACTTAATGTAATTTTTTAATTATTTTTCTGACCTATGTAATATTAAAATATGATTTGAAGAGACATTTTTAATTTAAAATTTATATCTAAGATGCTTTTAGAAACATTTTTTCGATTTCATTTGGCTTGAAATGTGAAAATTTAATAGTAATGAATTCTTAAACAACTTTATCCAACAAAGATGTCTTTTAGGAGATGCATCTAAAGATTTTGTGTTTTGAAAAGACACCTCTAACGCTTCTGTTGAAAAATTAGTTCAAAATTATCTTTTGAAAAGACTCATTTAAAAAATATATGCGTCATGGAAATAATCAAACACTTGCTTGGCTGACAGAAAATAAAATTAAAAAAAATTACATGGGTGAGGTAAAAATTTCAAGAACTACATATGTTAGTGTTAGTCACAAAGTTCCGACCATGTGAATTACACGGCTCAACGAGAGCACCAAGTTTGGAACTCTGCGACTGACCAAAGTAGGGCAATATAGAGTAAAAATGAAGAATGTGTGGCTTTCTCACAACTGGATACAACCCATATTTTTCCATTTCTCTGGTTCTTGACGAACCTTTAGCTAAAGCCAATAGAACATAGACTCGGGCATTTCTAGCAAAGAATAAACAGAGGCAACCGAAGGGACTAACAAAATCAAACAATGTGTTACTAAAACCACTTTCTATAATCACAATAAAGAGAATACAAAGAGATTACCACAATAGAAACCCTTTAGCATTTAAACAATATTTCTGACTCCGATGCCCTCTTTGATATCACTTCCTGTTGTAATTGTGTAGTGATCTTGGGGATCCCTCAAAGAGATCCAAGAGGTAATTCTCTATGTCATCAGCACTATACTTAATGTACTTGTCACTAATATGGTTCGCGTTTCGTCCTACAAACGTTCGATAAGCCTGGATTACCTTGAGGGATGTTGAGATTCTTAGATCTTCTCGAAGCTGACCATCCGGGATTAACCATCCAGTTTGGCTTTTGTAAACATCCTCAAAACCAAGATAAAAGCTTTGAAGCCTCTCCTTAAGAAGGGATTTTGAAACGGAATTAGAACCGGGGTTGTGAGTCCCCTCCTCCTTGAGTAAGGAGAGGATTGAACTCCAAGTGGCTCTCTCATAGTTCATTGCATGCTGTTGGAATTTCCAATTATGCTTGCGAATCCATTCATCCCCCAAAATATTTCTTAGTTCAGAAGCCTTAACCTTTTCAGCCATGTAATGTATATTGTTCATCAAGAATAGGTGCCGTAGAGAATCATCCTTGTATAACTTGGATCTATCATCGAGGTTGCATTCTAGAATTGAAGCGAGGGATCGGAAGTGTAGAGCCATTGGCAAAACACAGCAAGAAGAGCTTTCACTCATGTTATCCTCTTCAGCAACTGGACTCATGTCAGGTGACAATGAAATAGGATCTTCTCTGTCCTGGTCCTTGAGGAGCACGTTAAGGGTATCACCGTAATCTGTGAGAGTCTTGATGTAATTCATGACATACCTAGTCAGATGGTGGATTCCACCGCCTGCAAATGGAATTGTTGATATGTTTGATGCAACAGCATGCTCAAATTCAAGAAACGTTGCCTTCACACAATCCCCCAGTCTCCTTAGAACATCCTGACACTCAGTTTTAACATAAGAACCAATCTCATTGGTGTATAAAGCATCTATATCTGGAATAAGATCAGCTAGCACCTCATACATGTCGAGAATGCGAAACAACTTCTCTGGTTGGTGGGGACCAATGGCTATGGCTTCACCAAAATTCAGAAGCTGCAACATTGAAGCCTTTGATGCCTCAGCAAAACAAACTGAACTGATAGACTTGAGCTCCCCAAATATCTGGTCGCCTAGCCATTTCTCGCTAGCAAGATAGACCCGCACAAAAATCTTCATAGCCCGAATCCACCTCCTGATTTTGGAGTTCAAGGTACTCCATTCCATCCTCACCACATCCTCAATGCTCAATTTCTCCACTCCAAGAATGAAGAGGCAGTCATCCTAAGGCATCTTTTCGGACACTAATAAAAGCCTGGGAGCATTCCTGATCATAATTTGAATCAAACATTAAATTAGCAATGCATTTGAGGTCAGGAATCACATCTGGATGGACCAAATCGATAATGTATTCCTCAGAGCCTCTGCTGATACTGTCTCTCTGAAGCACATCCTCAACCGAATCATCCCCAAAAGAGACAGTGGAGCCCTCATCCACAACCTCCTCTTCGCTTGAACGGAAAGACACATGCTCAGGCTCAAAGGGTTGCCTGTTCTGAACAAGAATGTGCCTGAACTCTTCCTCGAGCCTTCCCATTGCTGTCTGAAGAACATCATGAGCCCTCCGCAGAAGCTCATTCTCTTCACTATGTTTATTCAAACACAAACTCTCTAAGCTTTCAGCCAACTTTCGTGCTTCATCCACAGCCTTCACATACTCATAAGCTTCTTCAGGGCCACAGTCCCATATCATAGATTGATCTACCTCCCAATTCATGACCTTATCCTGAATCACATTAAGCCTCTCTTCAATCTCATTGACTCCCTCATCCATGTTTTCACTGACCTTAGTCATTGAGGACAATTGGGTCCCTAGATCTGACAAGATTTTTCTCGCATCACTAGTCAAATTCTTATTCGTTTCCAATGCCTTCGCGATTTGCTGCACGGCGGCAATCAAATTTTCTTCTCCTTCCAACATTGGAATTACAGATTCAAAGTCTCCCATAGCAAATAACAATCCAAAGCCACAAAGATTCACAAATAACCCAACAAACCCTGAAACCAGAAAAAATAAAAGCTACTCACTTAAATTTAAGCTAAAACACTTCTAGTTCAAACCAATCAAGAAAATTTGGGAGTTCCCGATAAAGAAAACCTAAAATACTCACTAAATGGAACCAATTTTCTCAAAGCTCATACACCGAAAAAGAATTGTAAGGGAAAATGATATGGTAGGATCAACCCGTTTTAATATGATACAAGAACAATCATATTAAAAAAAGAAAAAAAACCCAAAAATCAAACTCATCCAATCCCCAATCCTTCGGAGGGTGTTTTACAGTTTCAAATGTAAAAACACACAGTAAGTAGCAAAGAAAATATGTGTAAATTACAAATGATTTTCTATAAACAAGGATCAAAAGAAGCTGAAAATATAAAATCTTCAAGAAAAGCTTGATGCAGTAAAGGAATGACTCAAACTGGAAAAAGATTGGTATATGAACGTATACATGTATGTATCTATGAAAGTGTATATAAAGAGAGCGAGAGAAAGAAAACAAAACTGACCCTTTTGGATTTATGATCTGAGGACAGCGTTATTCGAAAGATTGAAGCGATTACTTAGTATCAAAGCCGATCTCTGCAACTTGGGAATCTTGTTGATAATTAATTCATCTTTTTCCCACAGCCTTGTCGTGGCTTTGACATTTCCGTTTTCCTCGAAAGACCAGGAAAGCATTCAATTACCCCAAAATGGTGCTATGTTTATGACAAATTACAGTAGTGCCATTGACGAAGATATTTCAATTCACGGTAGTTTCTCATTGGCCTTGAGTACACTATTCTCGTCACGCCATCTTTCTTTGTCGAATAATATTTTTTTTCCAATTAAATCAAATCTTATTATATTTTGGTTAAATTATGCTCTTTTTTTTAATGTTTATAATAATTATATTGATATTTTTTTTTAAAATTTTTTTAAATTACACTAAATTCTTCTACTTTATTTAACAATATATAAGTACCTTCTTTCAGTCAAATTTTTTAATTAAAACGACAAAATTATCTATTTAATTTTAATTTTTTTATTTTTTAAGATTTCTTAAAAGATTCGTTTTATATAAAAATAAATTTAAGGTTTTAATTAATATTTATGTAAAAGATAAAAAAGTCAAAATTTAAAAATTAAAAAAAAAAACATAAAATTGATAATTTTGTCATTTTGAAAAAATAAAATTGACGAGAAATATTATACTTGTATAATATCAGGTAAAAAATGAGATGTCAGTATAGTTTTAGAAACTATATAAGAGATCATTGTAATTGTCAAATCTCATGAGAAATTAATATAATTTAGCTTTATATTTTTTTAATTATATATACTAAAGTTTATTATAGTATTAGGCAAAGAAAATTAATGAAAGAAATGAAAAATTCAATAAAACTAAAAGATTTGTAATTTCCTTTTTATTAATTGATGTGATAACGAGTGATTTATCATTAAATATCTTTAATAAAAATAATTTATCATTATTCAAGATCGATTATATGAATCTTATCTAGAATGTTCGCATATTAATAAGATAATGAATTAGTCGGTCCAAAGATTGAGTTATAAAAAAAAGAAAAGAAATGAAGACTAGGATAATGAAGTAAGAAATTAATATGATGATGAATCTGTAGCTTTGATGTATTGATGCCGTCTGATTTATTTATTTGTTAACAATAAAACAGGAGGACTATTCCTTTTGGATACAACTTTGAGCCCTAAATACCCTCTGAGCCAATTATGGACCTCAAGTTAGAGAAATCAAATGTAACAACCCAAAGCCCATCATGCACAAGCCGGCCCAACTCTATGTGAACCGAGACAACCATCCACTAGGCCCAGCAGCCGAAGTAATATATCTGGATATAGTTTTACAGCACCTAGAATGGACAAACAAGTAAAGATTAATGGAAGATGAGCGTTAAACCTCACATTCACTTGTTACCATTTGATCAACGGCCCATGATCCAAAACAGTAAAATCTGATATTTTGTTTGAAAGAAAATACTTTGGAAGTTTTCAAATAACTATTCATTCCCAAAATTACACAAGATGATGCAAACTATGCTTCTTTTTTTTTTTTTTTCTTCATTCCATTTCAAATTAATCCATAATACACCCAGAAAAAAAAAACTCCATTTCACTTAGTGCTCTGAATACAGGACCACACTTGGTGTTCAAATGAATATATATATATATATATATATATATCAAGACTTTGGAAGGGGGTCCCCTCTTAAAAATGATTTGAGTAGCTGAAGAGCAGCTCTAGGCTTGAACATGGGTACTTCATGACCTGCCCCTCTCACTGTTGCAAATGTTAGCCCTTCATATACCTCTGTCCAACCTCCCACCTTCACAAAACCATAATATAAATTATGACAATATTGGAAACATATTCCTCTAAACTTTTTTGGGTTTCTAAAATTTTAACAGAAAATAAAGTTAAAATTTACATATGAAATTAGCAAGTTTTGTCTTCAATTACTAACCTGTTTCTTGACATACCAAGGATACCATGGAATTTTGGTTGATAGCTTGAGTTGTGCAAGTGCATATCTAGTGGCAGTCACCGGCACCACCGAGTCCACAGTCGCCGCTAAAATGCACAAATTTGACAGTAAAATGCAAAATTCAAAGTTATCTGAAATGCTATATATAAAAATTAGATCATGAATTTAATTAGCTAGGTCATGGTAATTAAATTTGAAAATTACCAACCTGAAAACCCAAATTCTCAAACCAGCAACCATCAATTCCCGGTATATTGGAAGAATCGATGCATCCGTGTCGTTCCAATTCCGATTTAAAGTTTCACTGTAATTTTTTTTTTTTTGTGCAAATGATAATTAGTAGCTAATTTGAAATTTTGTAATACAATCTTTTATAATGCAATGGATAAAAAAAAATAAAACTGAATTGAATCACCTGCAAGCAGTCCATTTATATGGAATTCTGGTTGTGTTTGCATGGAGAGCTTTCTGCACATCTGGCCTATTGTAGTAAACCTCTGCATATTTTTCTGTACAAGGATCATAGCCCGACATTCGCCGGAATACCTTAAAAATAAAAAAAAGTCACAAAAATTTACACCATTAGGTACTATTTAAATAATAATGATAAGAATTAAAATTCTCATATATAAATATATTTATATTGAAGAGAACTCCGTACTGATTTTCATATAGGAGATTGAAAATATATACCGGATGGGGTCGGTGGGGGAGGTGCATTGTCTGGTGGGTAGCAGTGCTTCCATCAGAGTTGTTGCAAGGGGGTGCATATATGTTGTACTGGTCTATGTTTCCAAATTCTTGATCCATGGCATAAGAGTACAATGACTCGCACTCGTTCGATTCCTTCTGCCGGCGAAAATCGCACGTATTGATGAGTTGCCGGTAAGTTCTATCGGAGATCATGGCATGGCTCCACCAGTATGTCACTGTGCCCAAATTGTCGTAATAGTTGTCTGTCACTGCATTGCCAACCTACATTTTGATATATATAAAAATCAATGCAGATATAACGGATTTTTTCACTCTATTATCTTTTTTACTTATATTTAGTATTTTCCTTTAAATAATATATTTAAAAACTATATTAGATTCCTAGGAATAAAAGATGAAAACAAAAACCATGCTAGAGTAAATTATGTTAAAAGATATATAGATGAAAATTGTGTTACCATGAAGCCTTTGAGATTTATTGGATGCTTGGAGTTTTTATTGTAGGTCACTATTTCTCTGGCCAACTGAGGAACATAATGGCCGGCGTAGCTCTCGCCGGTAAGATAAACTTCCCGGTTTTTGTATCGTGGGAATCGATCCATCCATCGGATTAGGAATTGTAACGAATCCTGGGCTGAATCACAGATTCTCCCATTAGAACAAATAATTATACTAGATTGAATAGAAAATTTCATATTACTAGTGAAGAAATTATAATGGAACTCATGCTTAACCGATTCATAAAAAAAAAAAAAAAAAACCATTTTTTACGAACATTAATATTATTAAACCTTCAAAATAACAGTCTCCATAATAAGCCAGTCATTTTTTAATCTCCTTTTATAATTTCTTTATCACTAATTAAGAAACATTCGAATGAGATCTTCTTCGATACTAAATTCTCTCAATTTTCTATATTCAATAATTTATTGAGTTATCGAGATATCGAGATCTCTTTGACCACCCAATCAAAATCGACCGACATAATTAATTACCTAATTTGTTTATAAATTTTAATTTTAGTATAAAACAACTCATTAGTTTTTAATTTTAATTTTCCTCTTTTGGGAGTGTCTCATCAGATTATTGTGGCAGTTTTGACATTTAAGTACTAGAGGTAGACCTCATAACCCATCAAGAGCAATCATGCAAGCTTTGTTTAGCTTGTGATCCTGATTGGGCAATCTAAATTTCTTATCCATTTATATCATTATGACACTAAATTGATTTTACTTAAAGCTAGTCAACTGGTTAATTGTGGACCATCCATATAAGACTGTGACAAGATATATATCAATATATATCATAAATCAATTTCTCCAGTCATTTAAAACATGGCCTACCTACCAATTAGGACGGTTCAATTTGATTGCTAGGTGCTATATAGCAAGGATTCATTATCTTGGATAAAAACAATAACAATGATGCAAAAATGGAGAAATTACTTCTATAATTTTAATATTTTGTAAAATTTATGCAAAATTTATTGAATTATTAAAATCACATAAGTTGTTACTAAATATATGATAAGTTTATGAAATAATTTTTCGTAAAAAATATAAGTTGTGGGGTCGTACCAGTGCGACGGTCGCCAGTGTCAAAGATATCCGATGACCGGTTGGTGTAAGAGAAGCCGACGCCGGCCGGAGTTTCGAGAAACAGTAGGTTTGCCACAGTGTTCCATGAGAACTTGTTGATGTATAGGCCTGATGCTGTCTTGTTGATCCTGAATGGACCTATTTCTTCTGATGCACCGTATGCAACAGAAGAGCAGCCTGGACCTGCTTAGGGAGGAAAAAAAATAAATAATATATATATATATATATAGATATGTATATATTTTGACACAGGCAATTAACATGGATTTAATCATTTAGTGGGACCATGAGAGCCAATAATGAAACGGGTCCCATGGAAGAATCTCTGTTGAATAATCAAACGGCTGAGATCAACCCATCATGTCCATTCTATGACGTGAAGAAGATATTGCCTGGACACTAGTGGTGAGATGATTGAGAGGCCACTAGATATACAAAGCCTCCCTCATATCCTTCCATATTGTGTGCCCATCATCTTGGCCTTTGCTAAAGTTTAGTTGGTGAAAAATTGAGAAAGAGTAGGGTCAACGAGTTTGACAAATCAGCAAAATTGTTAGTACGGCTTAGATATTTTACTAATATAGTAAATATTTATTGGTAGAATATAAAATTATGCTAAGTTTAGCTTAGCTGTGATACTCTGTACTGTATGCATAGTGCAGCAGCAGTAGCACCACGCATGCTGACAGGGGTGGCCAACAGAACTGTAATGGCGGAGCCTCAATAAGTGTGGACTATTCTTGGTTGCTTTCAAGCATTCAATTTCTCTTATCACTACATACAATATAAATGCAGAGAGAGAGAGAGAGAGTCCCACGGGCTTTTCAGCTTCTCCGTCGGTAGTTAGGTCATAATTTCATTACTATCAATAGGAAACAAAAAAACTATGGATATGAGCACACCCTATTTTTAATAAGAAAGTATCAGAACAAAAATAAAAAGACAAAACTGCCATTTAAAACATGAAAGGCACAATAATGGCTTGGGACCAAGGATGTTTATACTTTATATATCTATTTTTTTTCTTTTTTTGAGTAATTACAAATTTACAACAAGAGGTTTGCTAAAATATAAAGATTGAAAGTGTAGAAATGAACAGAATTTAGAAGATGCCAACTGCTGACCTTCTGTATTCAGAGTAAGCTTTTTATGTCATCAATAAGAATTGAACCTTTATCTCAATCCTTTACTTCTACTTTCAGATGCCATGCTTTACTTAATCACTCTATCAAATTTATATATATATATATATATATATATATGTGTGTGTGTGTGTGTGTGTGTGTGTGTGTAAGCTATTATAAATCAACATTCAAAATATCATTGCCCAGTTATAAAGAAAAAATGTATAAAAACCATTTTCATATTCTCATAAAATTTCTAAGAAATTTCTTTTTCATCATTTAAGAGTTGAAATTTAATATATAAAAATTGAAAGAACACAGCATTACTCAACATGCAATACAACAGTAGCATAATCAAACAAATTCCTAATGTTGTTCAAATGAGACTTATTCAAGCCTCACCTGCATATACATAATGTAACACACACACACACACAGAGAAAGGGGGGTCTGACCTCCATTAAGCCAAATAACCAAAGGTTTTGACAAGTGGTCATTAGCTGCCTCAGTCATCCAGTAAAAGAGGGCTCTACCGGCGATTTCATTGACAGTGACATACCCGGAGAACTGCTGAAAGGCAACCTTGGGCTGCCCTGGAAGTGCCGATATTCGGTCAGCTTCTTCTTCTTCTCCTCTAACTTCATTTGCAGCACCCACATGCACAAGCAGCAAAAAATAGACCATGGAAACAAAGATCTTTCCTTTAGCCATAACCATGGCCGTCCAGGAGAGAAGAAAGAACCAAAGGAAAATGGTTTCCTAGTTGTTTGTGTTTTTGGTAGGAAGAAGTACTGGTGTGTGCTATTCAGGATAGAATAAATAGAGAGAAGAGAGAGAGGCTGTCACTGCTCTACTCAAAGTGCCATCCAGAAAAATAAATAAATAGAAATGAAATGACAAGTGATATGGACGCCTCTCTAATTAAATGCCAAACCTCAACCTAAAACATAATTATCAGAAAGGGCAATAGAATTCGTGTGTATACGTCCGAGTGTTTTTTCCTTAAACAAAAATAAAAAGGAATCAAATATTGTTTTTTTTTAAGAGAAACATTACCATTAATATAGAGAGGGAGTGGCCTTATCAAATATTGTTTTTTTTTTTTTTACTTTCATATTTCATTTTTTTATGTGAAAAAAAATGGAATCACATGGTTTTCCCATGACCATGAAACAGTCCCTTGAATCCTCCATTAATTCCTCTTGTATTTATACATGAGACTTTGACTACCTTTTTCCTCATTGGCTTTATGCACTTCTATTTCTTTCACTCGATTGTTTTTTATATGTTTTGTTTGGATAAGTCTAAATGTGGGTTGTTTCTTCCTTCTAGTTTTTCTTTTTGTTTAATGGGTTGTTATACAAATTAATCAAACCTAACACTAAGATGAGCCTTTCAGATAGCGGCCTTCCAACTTAAACAAATATGTTTAGCACGGCGGCTAAACACATTTAGAGGCTTAAAATAAAATTGTAAAATGAGGTTTTTTTATTTATTAAAATTTTATAAATTTTTTATTTAAAATTTATTTTTCTAGCTTTTTGATATGCAAAATTACTAATTAAATTTTTATAATGAATTTCTTTTAACATTTTTTTTAATTGATATTATTGTCAATCCACTTAACAGGTTGGTCCTTTACCTCTACGTCATGAGTTTGAGGATCAATATGAGTCTTTTCAATCACATCTTCTTGTCCTAATATTTTATTATCATCTAACTCAACTACATTATTAACTTGTTCATTTAAGGAACATTCACTAATATTTTCTGATTTATTTTATTATTTGTAAAAAATTTATCAAGAGCTCATTTTTGAGATTGTATTAAATTTTCAATTTTTTTTTTTTTTTTTTGAAGTTTTGAATAACCATATTCATATTTTCAAGTTACATTTAAATTCTTTTGATATACAAAAAATTAAAACGTATCTATAACAATTATTTTATATATTTTTAATAGTTAATACAAAATTAATAATCAAAGATTCAATGAGCTAATTATAGTAAACAAAATAGAGACAATCTAATTATATATGTCTTAAAAGATAATATAAATTTTAAATTAAAAAATTCAAAGTTAGAACAATAGAACCTGATTATGGAGCAATTTAGTTTTCAGATTCAGCAAACATAAAAGAAGCTAATCAAAATTTCTAATACAACTCGTCAACTCCAAATGGCTGTACTTGCAAAACGTCAAAATCCAATACAACAAACAAAACATATGCAAAACGCTAAAAGCCTAAAACATAAAAGAGAGAATTTGTCAATTTGGCTTACGCCAAAGACCAAAGTCAACAAGGCCCAAAGCTAATAAAATAAAGGGGCGGCGCGGTTGGGCAAGAAAAAAAAAAGAGAAAAGAAAGAGCAGGCGGCTAAAGCAAATAAAAGAAAGAAGAAAGGATGGCTGAAGCAAACAAGGGAAGAGAAGGCGGCTGGTGTGCAGAGCAGGAAAAGAAAAGAGAAAAAAAGAAAAGAAGTGGTTGGGCGCTGAACAGAGAAAGGAGGAAAATAAAAAAAGAAAAGAGAGAATCGGCAGGTTGTCAGGTTGCAGAGTATTTTTTAGACTTAAAGAAAGAATTTTATAAATAAAAAAATAAGAACGTTAATTATTAGAAAAGACAAAATGAGATAAATGATAAGATAATAAATACTATCAAAAAGTAGTTATTAAGTGATAATTGTATAATAAAAGAGAGAAATTAAGAAGACAAAAAGATTTATTTATTTTATTATAATAAATAATTTTTTTTAAATATAACAAAAATTATGGGACCTAAAAAATTGGGGGCCTAAAGCCAGGACTTTACTGGCTTTAACCTTTAGCCGACCCTGTTGTTTAGTGCATGATTGAATAACAATAATATTATATTTATTTACTTAAAAGAGTGAGACTTAAATTTAAATTTTTTTTTAATGAGAAAAACATGATAATCAACTTAAATAATCCCAAATAGTTAAAAAAAAGTTATTTTTTTGTTACAAAAAAAAAAATAGATGTCCCACGATCCTACTTCTCAAAACATACGGTTGTCTCACATCTCTCATAGAGATGAGGTTTATAAGTAGGTCACATGAGCCATAAATTTTACTTTTGTGAAAAAAAATAAGATAATCGTGAGTTATAAAAGTTTAACATCTATCTATCATTATATAATTGAATCACCTGTTACTGGGCTTAAACACTCATTTTCGGTTATTATATGAAACCATCGTTTCATATTATTGTTTGATGTAAGTATAATTATTTATTAAATATATTATTGAAAATGACAATTAAATAATGACACGTGAAGTGACCATGACAGTCACCCTTACTATAGGGGTTAAACACCTGTCGTCAACATGAAAATCTGGTCCAGACGCCACTTGAAGTAGTATGGGGTCATGGTTGGCGCTCGATGTTGCAGCTCAACAAATGTAGTTTCAGACTCATTTGATGAGAGAGTGAAGGCAGCAGGAACGAAAGGACTGATGGATAAGTTTTGAGTTCAAAGTTTTAAGTAAGAAAAGGTAGCCCTCTCTCCTAACCCTTCATTTCATACATTATTGACAAGATTTTGGACACACCCATATCATTGATTTGCACATTGAAATCCTTTTCATTCTGATGGGAAATTGTACCAAATATGGATCTTATATTATTTTTTGGGGGTCAAATTTGACTGATTGTGTTGAAATTAGAGGCCAGATGTTTCTATTATTTAGATAGCTGAATCGCGGATATTTGTATTCCATAATTTTTTTTTTTTTAAGTTTTATTTGAGTAGTAATTATTCACTTCTCAAAAAATTTGTGTTAATTAGATACTTCGTAGTAACAGGCACTAATAATAATTATGTTTACTTTTTTCATTGTTGTATAGAACATATTATTTTCAAATCTGTCTCTACCCATTTATTTTAGTATTTATTCTACAATTGAGTACATTTAATAATATATATATATATGGGATTTTTAAATAGTATTTAGGTAATTTATGTTATAATTGGGACGGATTTAAACTGCATCTTATCAAATTCATTCTAAATTCTACAGTTATTAGAATTGGACCGGATAATAAATCAATGAAGAAGCCGATTTACGGTTCACTGGTTCAATCGGTGTTATAATTATATATTAAATATATATATATATATTATAAATTAATATATATATATTTTATTATCTAGTGAAACTTAATTATTGAAATTATCTTACTATATAAATTTTATATATTTATATATATAATAAAAATACATGTAACAATATCTTATTTTATATCAAAATTTATCATTTAATCATTAATTATAAGAATTTTTATGTGAAAAAAGAAGAAGTTATAAGTGATAAAAAGGACAAAAGATGGTTCAATCGGGTTTTTTTTTAATCGGTCGGTTCAAATGATTTTTTTTTTTCTGATTTTTTAGTAAAAATAGTATATTAATTGAATCAAACTGATTTAATGCTGAATTTCCGATTCAATCGGTTAAATCTGCTAATTCGATCCGATTCTCGTAACTATAGTTAACCCTATTCCAATGAAGATGGAATAAATTACCCAAAAAAATTTATTTTATTAGCATCCCTTATTCGAGATACAAGTGAGCACAATCGTAATGTTTTACACAAGAAACAACTGTTATTTAGTTTTTCTTTTCTTTTCTTTTTTAATAAATTATACCTGGTCAATTGTTTAATAAATTATTAGTTGGCCATAAAAACAACATAGAAATGTTTTTTTGAATTAACATAAATTAATTGTTTAAGGTAATGGGGCCAACGAATTAATATATCTTAACGTGCACGCGAGGAAGGTGACATTGATTTCTATAAATGGAATGGTGTAACTGTGTAAAGTGTGACCATGGTGATAATGGCCATGATGATTGCTGTTTTGGATTTGCATTGCTCTTCATATGGAACATCACGAGATTATACCTTCATTAGTTTTTTCTTTACTAAATTTAGCATTGCTGCTTCTAACCATTTAACCATCATCTCCTCTTACGTATCTTCTATCTTTTCTACTCATATTTTGCTTCAACTGTCCCTAAACTTTCCCTATGCCTTCACTTGTCATCTTAGGTCATGTTTGCCGAATCCACTTCTTCAAAAGTTAAAAATTTAGAAATGTTCATGAGTCGAATTATAAAATAAAAGAACTGAATCAGAACTGTGAACAATTAAACCTTATTTAATTCAAAAAAAAAAAAGAGTTAGAATTAGAAGTATACATGAGTCGGGCTGAAAAAAAGAACCAGGAACCGCGAATGGTTAGACCCGACCCAATCCGAACCAAACAATTTCGAATCGAGTTGAGTTGAGTTGGATCGGTTCTGTTTTTTTTTTTGAGTATTTTCCATCTTTATCCGGTAAAAATCCATGATCAAATAATTAAAATTTATAGCAAGCTACTTCATTTTTGTATGTCCCCTTGCAAATGGATACTTTTCTTTGTGGTCATGATCGTGCAATGTGGTGAATTTTTGCTGCAATTGAAAGATCTTGATGTGGAACCATTTTACATACTGTTGCATTGGACGAAGGAGAAGGGGTTGGCATTTCAAATTGATAAATGTGTACTCACCTGAGCAGATTAGACCTAGGCTACATGCCCACTGTATCTGCTTCAGTTGTGATTTTGTACACACGTACAAATCAACTTATATGGCCGGTTCAGACCCGAGCAGGCTATACACACACATTTATTGATATATTGATATGATATATATATATATATATATAGACATTTATATTTATACAGATATATATCATATATACATATATAAACACACACACACACACATATATATATATATATACTGCTATGATATATATACACACATATATATTATTTATAATTTTTTTTTAAAGTTTGATTCTCAGATTGGGTCAACTTATTCGAATTTTAAACTGAAACCAATTCGAAAAAATCGGTTTTAAAACTAACTCAACTCAAACTCTTTTTGGAATTGACCCAACATGATTTATTTGATCCGGATCTATAGTTCTCGATTTTTTGTATACTCTTAGTTAGAATGGAGCTTTTGTTCTAGTTGTAAAAAATAGCATCTTACTAAACCAAATGTCTGCCTATATTGCTTACATTGAAGCTGAAATTAATATATAATTTAAATTTTTAGATGAGTTGAGAGTCTATTAGAAGTTACAAAACTTTTAGTAGCCATTTGTGATGGGGAGTTATTAAACCTTAAATGAAGTGATACATCAACTCTTATCTGTTGTTGTTTATATAATTAAGAAGTGGATGTGTTTTTGTATGAGAAATGTTATTACATTATTGGATGCTTGTATGTTTATATATAATAATCTTCTCCTTTTTTCTTTCTATTAATAACTATTTTAATATTATATAAAAAATTAAATTAATTGAACTCGAATCGATTAAAAATTTGTACGAAATCGGTTCAAGATATAAACAAGTCAAACATAATTTAAAACTTATAAATTATAATTAATAAAACTTGAGTAACTCACACCTCTATTCGACTTGATTCGATTCATTCACTGTCATAAGTTACAATACAAGCAACCGCATTTTAATGATTCCAAATATTTCATATTAAATAGTGATTAAATCATATTGATGAATAATATCAAAAATGTTTCCTATCAAAAATGTTTTCACACATTTCTCAAAACTCTTGCTACAAAATGTCTTTCTTATTAATTTGATGTTTTTTTTAAAGAAAGTGAGATAGTACAATATATATATATATATATATAAATATAAAGTATCAATCAATTAATAGATGAACAGTTTAACATATTACAATAAAAAATTAACTAACATAATTAAATCTATATAAATTTAAATTAAGAGTCTTTCAAATATAGATTTTGAAAGTTAAACAACCTAACTCAACTCATCATGGATGAAAATAATAATCATATTTTTCTTAATAAAAGAGTGAAATCCTAACTCATAACCTTTCTTTTAAAAAAAATATTAGTAATCAATTAAGCTAAATCCACTTGATTGAAGAGCTATTTAAAAATTGAATTTCAGGTTGAATCGTCATCCCAAAAATTATAATTAATGCATATATATATTTTGACTTATTTTAAATTTATTATCACCTTAATAATTAAAAATAATACATATATCTCATTATCACACTAATAATGAATATATGTGTTGACCTTCTCACTCACATGACTGAACACAGATTTAATATAGCAAAGCCAATGAATAGTTGGTCTTCAGCTATCTTTTTTTAGAATCTTTTTTTTTTTTTTTTGGATAGGATTAATTACTGGGAGTTATTGAAGATAAGGGTATTAGAGCGAGAAGAAAAAAGAGAGTGAATAGTAATTTTCACTGGTCAAGGTTCTCTCTCTCCCATCACTCTCTCTCTATATATATATATATATATACACGCGCGCGGACACGGCACACAGAGGCCTGCAGTCTATATATACAGAAGCCTGCACAAATCTTGAAATGCTCATAAGCAGTCATAAGCATATCATGTCACTGGTTTGAGCTTTGAGCACAGGGGCACCCGCGTCCCCATATTATCCTGCAAAAATCCATTTACCAATCAAGTCCTTTTGAATCCGCCGCTGCTTAACGAATGAAAGGGTTGATATTGGAACTTCATGTTGCTTTAAATATCGAGAGTTAATGTGAAGCAGGTGTGACCAAATTGACTGTCCATCCATTTAATGGGGTAGGTAGTCCTTTTGAATTGTGTGTATATATATATATATGATTGTGTATATATATATATATATATATATATGATGATGATGATGATTCAAGTGGGTCTTGGGCTTTGAGGAGGGGGGTTGTTTTGCAGCATGCATGGACCCCTTTTTATCTCTCTCTAGTCTCTACACAGTTATGATCTCTTTCTCTCTCTGAACATTTATGATGTCTTTCTCTGTCTATATTTATAATGATGATATCTTACTTCTCACGGATACCCACTCAAAAAGCTCGGATCTTTTTTATACAGTATGAAGCCATCAGATGCATCAGAATCAGACCACAGCTTCTTATTTTTACTGGAGCTTAATTCAATACATAAAGAAAAATGTAAAAATATATATGTATATATATTTCTATAAATGTAATTTTATTTATATTTTTTAAATAGACTTTCTTACTAACTCAAACACTCAGACATCATTTGATAATAAAATCTTGATTTTTTTACTTCAAACAATTATTCTCACTTTTATATATTTATAATTTTACACCTATATATATTTATAGTATTATGTTTAATAAATATATTCTTATATGAAATATGTATCTGTAAATGTAAATATTTAAGAACATTTTTTATTAGAATAATAAAATTACTATTTATAGAAATTATAAGTTCAAATTGTGAAAATAAATTTTCTGTTTAATATTTATTTTATTTTTAAAAATAATGATAGTAGATTTATCATAGAAATATTAAAAATACTTTTTTTATCAGAGACACCTTATTTATTATTAGAAAAAAATGAATGAGGTGGAAAAAAACTCAGCGAAACACAGGACCAAAGTGGTGCACATCACTGCAATCAAACGTGACCACATGGTCCAAGCATGCAATTACATCAGCCACGTCATATCATTTGGAGGGTGATTGATTGATCATGAATCCACGAACCGACATAAGACGTTAATTATGTTAACAAATCCACAATTTTTTTTTTATTTAAATTTTTAACTTTTTCCTCATTTACCGTATTTATATTTCCACTCGTCTTTAACTTTTTCTTTATCCGCCTCTCACTAAATTATTGTGGAGAGGATCACAAAATCAAAATGTCTCGTCATTCTTGAAACAAATTTGAGGGAAAATAAATTACCATTCTTAATAAAATAAATAAATTGTAGGCGAAATATGAAAAAAATCCTTATATCAAATTACATTTATTCTCATATTTTTTAAATACTATCACACACATATATACACATACATAAGATATGTATGTATAATTTGTTTATATATATATATATTTGAAATTAGTAATAATAGACGAATTACTTTTAAACAAGATAATAATACAAGAGAAATTCATTTCTAACGACCTATTGCCATTCTTAATAATGCGAGAGGAATTTATTTTGAATTGATTTAAATATTATAATATTATTTAAACACTTATTAAATATATTTATTCAAATATTAAATAATTTTAATTCAAATAAATTTTTGTACAACTATTTATTTAAATTATAAATTAACTTAAATTACATTTTTCTCAAAACATCCTCATGTACATTATATCAGTGATAATCTGTTTATATGAGATAATCCAACTTCCTCCAAACAATCCTCCTAATTGATAACACTATATATATATAGATAGATAGATAGATAGATAGATAGATGTACTTACACTTAATGCAGCTCCATTTTTACGCCCGTGAAAAGAGGGCTTGGGTCAAAGAACTCGTTGTCATTGGCAAACACTAGAGATTAGAAATATATGTGTGATATGGGGATCTTAAGATCGATATATATATGTATATATATAATCTAATTATTATGATGATACAGAGTACAGGCACGTTTGCAGCGGTGTGACGTCCTCTTGACCACCACAAATAAGAGTGGGTGGCTTCTGGTTGCGCCCCAAGTCAACACAGGAAAAAGGCTACTTAGCTTCTAGTCCAAGATGTATGGGTCCTTAAATCCTTTGCTTCGGGAATATCTCCTATATGCATGCATCAGTTTTTGACTCCCACTGAGTGAAAATTTATTGTACGGTTATAAATTATTGATTCAGTTAATCATCCTAATTAATCACACAATATTATGTTAATAAAAATTATTTTATTATTTACTACAAACTTAATATATATGGTATATATATTATTCTATGATCAGGACTTTGGTTCAAATCATATAATAATTTCTCTTTTTTAGTAACCAACTCTATTTTTTATAATACGACTACTATTATTGTTTTTTAGTCTATCTATCAATAGTACTTCATTCTTTTTCTTTTTTTTTAAACGACTCATTTTAATTATATTATATACCTGGTATGACTTATATTTTTGAATAAGATTATTCATATTTCAAAATGACATCTTTTATTCACTTACACTCTTTTGTAATGTCTCTATAAACTGGGTCAGGACAAGATAGGAGTGAGTCTTTAAAACTTCCTTGGATTCGAGATGAGATCAGGAAAGTGGAAAAGTCTATAAACTTTGTAATGTCTCTTGCTAGAAGTGGAAAAGTCGGACTGCTCTTACCAAAATCAAACCAAGGTATGATTTAGAT
Organism: Nyssa sinensis; assembly: GCA_008638375.1. Lineage (NCBI taxonomy): Eukaryota > Viridiplantae > Streptophyta > Magnoliopsida > Cornales > Nyssaceae > Nyssa > Nyssa sinensis. The sequence continues at coordinate 4,523,007 of CM018043.1, forward strand.
TACTCACTATCATCACCAGTTGTTATCAAAACTCCTGCTTTTTTGCTCTCTCTTTCTGTTTTTTTTTTTAATAAAAAATTCTCAACCCTGCAGATTCAGGATTTAAAGAGGTGGGTCTGATTCAAATTTGAAGTATCAGCAGTGTTGATTTGCTCAATTTATGGTTCTTGATTCAATGAATTATATGTATATGTATATAGCTTGTTAATTTCTTTCCTTCCATTCAATGATATGGGTGTGATACTATTTTTTGTAAACTCTCATGAAAGTTTATGATATTTCGTTTGATTTTTTTTTTTTCTGTAACAAGAAATTGTCTCTCTGTTAAGTGTTTGAGGCAAGAAATTGATCTGCAACATTATCTATATATATATATATATATATATATATATAAATTGACAAAACAAATGAATATTATGGAATACATAGTATTTTCCTGAGTTAAGTTAAATAAAGCTAAGGTAGATTGTAATATTAAATTAAATAGATTTGTGATTAAAATGTTATAATACCTTAAAAACTGTCTATTGACCTCTTCAAAAGTCACATAAATTTCTGATTCTATTCTACTGCCATGATACTTACTCCAGCCCAAAACAAATGGAAAATGAGCCAAGGAAACTGACAATACCAATGAAAAGTTAAAATGAAACAAAAAATTCACATTAAAAAAAAAAACTCAAACTTGTCACAAGGTAACAAAACTTTGGTTGTTAACCCACAACAAAAAAAAAAAAGAAGTAGATACATTTGGCACTTTTATAAGAAAATGTCCATGTTAAATTTTCAGGCCACAACTGGCAACAAAAAAATTTAGAAACAAGAAAACCTCAGCAGAGATTTCCTGTGTATAGAACTTAATGGGCCCAAAAATCCATTGCCTGTTTCTCACTCCAAACGAACTTCATACCATTGGATTGAACCAACATCTCCATCTATCTCAAGTTCACAGACAGACTTTACCAGGTATGTTACAGCATCATCAATGGTTTCAAATCTTGCAAGGTCAGGTGGCAGGGTCTTGCCTGGCCAATTTTCAAGCCAACCTTTCAACTTGGTCCTCAATTCTTCTTCGGAGACAAACTCCTCATTCTGTCCAGGTTCCATTAAGACATAAGTATCCGACTGTATATTTGCCCTTCTCCTTCTCATTGCAAAAATCTGACAAATATACTTCAATGAGAAGGAATGAACTATGTCATTTTTGAGTCAATTTTGGCTAACTTCTTTTACATGTCTGTTTTTACTAGGAGAGGATGACTTTGGTCACTCGCACGCCACATCCAAATGTGCGTGTATTTGGTCACTCACGCGAGTGCAAATCCGGAACATCCCCTAGTTGTTCAGCTAGCTAGCTAGCTAGCTTTTTTCCTTTTGTATTTCTTGAATCATGTGGTCTCTTACTAGGAATTCAAAACTTTTGATAAATGCATCAGTACTGTCAGTGATTAATAATGTTATTTGGTTTCACTTGTTATGTGATTGGGCATGTTCATGTACAACAATCTGTTTTGCTAAATATTATCCCAGAAGAACAAGACAAAAATGATAATATTACAGAAACAAAAGAAAGATCATGCAGTCAAATTAGATGAACACACTACAGAAATGGTGATCAGCCAGGAAGGAAAACTAATATTCACACCTTAATCGTATTTCTGTTCTGGCTTGCTATCTTGTGCAGTTTGGGGTAAACTGAAGAACTCAAATTCTGGGTCAAAGCTACTGACTTTGGTTGAAAAGCTGGAGATTGAATATGGTGGTTTGATGCTATTTTACCTGCCAAGCAATCAAGACTTTCAGCATTTTATATCAGCCTAATATTTCCATATGAACAATCTGATCAATCAGTAACCTGACTAATGCTGCTTTCTGTAATGTAAACAAGAATGTTTAAATCTGCAGAATGTGTAGGGTTGATTCTTTTTCGACCAAGAAAAACAAAAACAGAACCATGCATTTTGCTGGTGTAGCTTTTGTGCCCATTCTTTGTCAAGCAAGTTAGAACTCCCTCAATGTATCATCTCAAAATTCTTTTGAGTTTTCAGACCAGCAGCGCGCAATCTGATTTTTGCGGGTATGATTCAATAAAAATATGAAATGCTATCAAATTTGGAAGTAGGGATAGTTTGCCATTGTCAAGTTATAGGTAAAATGCTTGACATATTTGAATATTAATTATACACAAATAATGACAAGAATGCCCAATATTTCCCCAGTAGCTACAAATAATGGCTGTATAAAAATCTTTAGTGGTCTAGGTGATTATGAACAGAAGGTTTCCTAGTTATTTCTCTTTCTGCATCATTCTTACTTCTTTCTTTCTCTGCTTATAAAACCATCTTTTGTTTTCTGCCAGTAAACCACTCAGAAACTATTCTTGACTCAGAAGTAGCTAATAAAATACGAAAATATAAAATTTAATCTTAATATAAATGTATGCAAATCCATATTATAAACTCAGGTCTTTTTATCTTCACTTTTGTTTCCAAAGATTCAGACAAATAAATTCAATAAAAAATTCAGAAATGAATGAGGCCCCAAGTATAGAGCTTACAGTTGAAACTTTGAATTCCATTTCTGAAAAGCTGTTTCTCCATTGCTCCTTCCATCGTTATCACATTGCTTGAAGTTAACATTCTTCTTTGTAAATGGAAGTACAGATAGTGGAGGCATCTATATCAAAAACAACAATGTTGGAGATAAAGATAATAGATAACATGATGAAACTGAGCCTCTACTGTCTTTTATCAATTACCCTTATTTTTCATCATATTTTCAAAAATGTCCTCGGATTCCAAGTTACCCGAGTTGAGTTACATTTTCTCATGCTATATAGTTAAATTTGTCACCCTCTGGAGAAAGAGAACGAGGAGAGGGAGGGAGGGAGGGAGGGAGGGAGGGAAGAAACCAAAAAAAGGGCTTTCTATCTTTCACATTTTTTTAGCATTTTCCTTCCCTTGTTCTTGCCATAAAGCAAATTGAAAGTTAGTACTATCTTAAGCAATGGCCAAGACACAAGGCCTTGTTTGAACAAATTAAGCAATGGCCTTGTTTTACATACAACCCTGTAATTGAAATCCACTATAAGAGGGTGAAGCTAATTTAGTAGTTTAGCCATCCACTATAACCCAAAAAAACACAAGATATTATATAATAGTACACACACACACACACACACATATATATATATGTATATATAGAAAGAGAGCCCGCATTCGTGTTCCCTTTTTTTAGTATTTTATATATTTTTCTTGGTGTTAGAGGTATAATAAAAACTCAATTTTTTTTTTGCATTATTCAAATCTACATATTTATTAATAATCATTTCTCTTAATTTTGAGAAGTGAAATAAATAAGACAATTTTAAAATACTACTAACATAAAATATATGTATTTGGGTCTGTTTAAGAAAAGTCAAAACGAATTTTATAAAATAAAGATAAACTGGTTTTAAAATTTGTACTATTTAATAATAATTTAGAATAGAAATCATTATTAAACAGTACAATTATATTAGAAAAAAAGTTGATTATTCTAAAATTAAAATAATTAAATGGGAGTATGCTTAATCTAATTGAATTTGACATATTCTCAAAGTCTTTTAGAATAAAAAAAAATACTGTACCTAAGTTTTCTTACCTATTTTCTTCCTCCTAGAAGAAAATAGTATGAGTCTTTTTTCTTTTTCCTACTATCTTGAGTGCCCTCTCTAAAAATTGAGAAAGTAGAATTAAAAAACCTCCTAGGTATAACATCATTCCGAATAAGAAAATAATTTTGTATCTCTCTCTCTCTCTCTCTCTCTCTCTCTCTCTATATATATATATATACACCTTTAAAAAGTGATTTACTTAATAAGGGTGGAGAGAGATGATCGATGAGAGAGATTACACATAAAATAATAAAATAAAAACAATTTCTTTACAAAGATAGGCTTAATCATAAATAATTAGTTAGAACTGCATGCAGAGTTAGGTCCCTAATTACGGTTGCAATCATGACAACCCACGACTTGTATATCTTCCGGCGCTACAAAGGGTAGTAGTTAAGAATGGCGCCAACTGTATCCGGAGTTCGTTATATATGAAAACTTACCAGTATCCCCGAAATGGCCTCTGGGCCCTCCATTCTTGGCAAATCTTCTCTCAAATGAAACCCTAAGCCCCCTTCTCCCTCCCCTCTCTATTAGTGCCCTAATCCCCCTTTTTTCATCTTGAATATCAATTAATACAGTTCGTCTGTTTTTAGTTGTTGATTTTCATTTGCTTTTGGTCCTCTGGTGAATTGATTTATAGCAGATGTTACATTGCTCATCATCGACATTCTTTTAGGGCCTCAAGGGTTTTCTTTGAGAATTTGAGTAAGTTCAATTTCTTTAAACTTTTATTCGATAATTGTGATTGTTTTTCTTTGGTTATCAATCATTATGCACAAAACCTAGTTGCTGAAAATTAAAGCCTACCACACTACAATTTAAATTATCTGCAATGAATTTGCATTTGAAAAGAAAGGAAATGTAAAACCCTAATTAGGTAGTGTCGAATTGCATGGGATATGTTTGTTCATTGAGCATAAATAAGCCAGAAAGTGAAATTCATAAAGCAAGTTTGAGTTTGTAAGCTACCTGGATTTTTAAAATTTTTTTTTTTGTATCACTTCGAAGAACTCAACATAGACCCATCAAACCACTTTTTTTCACGACTTAACGAACGTCAAAATTTATTGTACAACACCTCATTAATGCTAGTGTCTCAAGTCAGAAAACCTTGTGCAAAATGTTGATTCTCTTGGAAATTTTGCCATAATCACTACAATCACTTTATTGTAACCATGTATGGAATGATAACATGTAACAGCAGGACTGGGCGATTGATATCACCTGCCTGATAAATATCAGGGCTTCATCGCCAATTAATAAATTAACAGAGAACAGTAGAACCGACCTTGAAGGCTGCCTCTCCCACCTGCCTGATAAACTGTGGGGCTTCATCTTGAACCTCTGCAATGTTGTCTCCTAAGACTCATTTTGGTTGTCAATGAAGGGATTAGAAAATTTAAAGAAACGCATAAAATGGTTTAGTGTGCATTTGTTCTTTAAGCTTTATATAAGCTACTTCTCTTGTTTGTTCACATTGTTCTCAAGAACAAATGGAAGGAAGCTGTTTTCTTTTTTCTTTTCTCTTCTTTTTTTCCATGAGTGGCATAAGTTTGATGTTCACTTTTACCTTTCTATGCTAAGTTTCAACCTAGAAACATGTAGGGATTTGGAAAAATTAACACCCAAAACATTTGTAAAAACTTATGAAAGGCTATTAATCTCTTTTGCCATTTTGCACAAATATCAAGATATATTATCTTCTTGTATTTATTTTTTTAATTTATCCTACATTTTAGTAATTCATGTTTAAATGCTTGTGGTCAGTTCTTTGTTTTGCCTTTTTCTCAAGGGCTTTTCGGTGATCATATTCAATTGTAAATTTAAAAAATCATTGTTTCCCCACTGTGCAGCATGAATACATATCATTTAAGATGACATAGGTCCTCCAAAGACTAGGTCTATCGGACAATTAATGGAAGGTGAACATGGGAATGGAGGTAGCAAGCATTCAGGGATGCATCCTGAGCAGATACGTAATAACAGTGATCCACTTATTCAAGGAAAAATGTCAAGCTCTTCTTCATCTTCTTCTTTTGATCCTTTACTGGAATCAGATGGCGAAAAGGACAGTTTCTACCAAATCTGAACAAGAAGGTAATAGCTCATCAATTGATGTGTCTCCTCAGACACCTGAGTGGAGCATGGTTAGTGGATCACCAAGGAGTGGACCAGGATTTGAATCATCACCAGGAGTTACTGGTCAGAGTCCTGACTGGAGCATGCAAGGTGCATCGCCAAGGCAATCCCCTCCAATCCAAATGATGGGGCGACCTACAGGCTATGACCCAAATCGGATTCCATCATCCATTTTTGGTGGTAAACCTGCATCGCCGATGGATTGGAGTGTTGCTTCAAACGAGTCGTTGTTTAGTATAAACATGGGAAATAACAGTTTCTCTAGAGATCGCGCTATTCTTCTGGGTAAGTCTGGAGAACTGACTACGATCAATGAATCAAACAACTCCCCATTCAGCCCGCATCCTGTTACTGATGCTGAGTTCAATGAATTGAATAACTTTCCATCTAGCCTGCCCACAGTACCTGAATCAGCCGCAGACAATGACCGAAAGGGTGCTGATATGGGGAAATCTCAAGTAAAAGCAGGCAGCATATGATAACCCACTAGTGGTTTTACAGGGAACTGCAGAAGATCATAGCAAGCAAAAGATGCCCCCTGCTGAGGGGTCTCGTACTTCTGGCAGCACTGCTCGCCTTTCTGATGAGAGTGGTAACAGCAGCAGTTCATTTGCATTCCCAGTGTAAGCTGTTGCTTTCTTTCTCATTGAGACAGAAACAATTGTATGTCAGTCTCCTAGAAATGCATGATTGAATACTTTAATGCATGTACATGACCTCTTCCATTTCTTGCCTTTTTTTCATTAAGAAAGCAAAAATTGGAGAGGGGAATGTCTTCAATTGGATGCCTTAACAAACACAGTCCTCTCTCTCTCTCTGACACACACACAACATCCTGTTCAGCTGACTTACCAAAATCAGCCTGTGAAGAGGCCTAAATTGGGCCTAGGGTTCTTGTCTTAGGGGAGGGGGATGGCATCCCCACTGATCCATGCTGGTCCTTTGAACCCTTTTTTCTTGCAGCTGAGCCAATGTGGGTTGTTCCAATGGAAGTTTGCTGAGTGGCCAGCCAGCGGACAGTCACCATTACTTTATTCTTAAATGCTGTGATTTTTAACTAAAACACATACTTACATATGGATAGATGTTTTGTTCTTTAACTTCATGAACAAGGCATATTTGTGTATTGTGTTGGAGGAAGAGTGCATAGGCATTGTGCTACACTTCTTATGTGTCTTGAACATTTTTCTGCTATACGTTCTTCAACCGTTTGATAGCTGGCCAAATTAGCATTGTATTTTTTGCACATAACCATCAAACTTATTTCTTATTCTCGAAATAATGTTTGCTATTACCATGTTTTTCTTATTTCGATTCTTTGGGAACATTCTTTTTGTTGATTATGGACTTTATACCATTTTTGCACTTTCAAGTAGTCTAGTGAATTTTTGTTATCTAAGACGATCTTACAACTGAATACATATTTTTGGTTTTATCAACTGTGCAAAGACATTACCCTGTTAACTCTATTCTGTCATCATGAAAGTACTAATTTCAAATTCGTTCATTATAGATTGGGAGGTGTAGGTGGAAGAAGTGGCTCGGGGGGAGTTCCAGAGAAACTGCAGTCACAGCCAGAAACCCCTGCTAGCAACTACAAAAGCTGCTGAGAAGAAATGGTTCTCTTGTTTCTCTTGCTGCCCACTCTGCCGTTGAGAAAGCGTGTCCCATCGTCCCAAACAATGCCTTATTTATAAGCATCATAGAATGACTTCCTTTGCATGAAACACGCTTGCCTAACTTGTCCCCTTGATTTGAAGATCTAAAATTCTGCGTCCACTAGTTGATGGGTTATTTCATCATTTCAAGCATTGGGAATCCTATTAATATAAGAAGGTCCAAAGTATGGAGCTAACAATTGGTCTGGTATTTGACTTTCTATCAATGTCGGGTTGCACAGTTCTTGTGGCAAGTTTAGCTTCGTGCGGGCAGCTGGTTCTCGGTATTCAGAAGAAGTAATGAGGACAACCTAAGATAGTGTTTGAAGATTTTTTTCCTTTCATTTATCCATCTGATGCTGAGGATTCCTGGAAGAAAGTTGGATTTGTTACCTAAACATGTATATTCATGTAGTCTAATTCACTTTGTCACTTGTATGTTCATTTCTTTAGTTTGTTGTCGGTAACTCCGGATTCTAATGGAGTTTTCGTTTATTAATATATAGATGGTGGTGCTGGAATCGCTGCTCTGCTCTTTTTCTTTTTTCTTTTTTTGGGTTCTGAGAAATCTGATATGCTTTAAACGTTAATTTTCCTTGCTGTTAAAAGTTAGTAGATGGCCAAGATTGTTATAGTAGGATGAGTTAGTACTGACATAATATTTATTTTCCCTTGCATTTTTCTGAAACATGCTGCAAGTGACTGAAAAATTCTATGAATTTGCAGGAAATGAACATAAGAGATGCATTTTTCTCCCAACTTTATGCCACTTTTACCGCTAAACTTCTTTTCCTGCATGGCCAACTGAATGACAGCCACGTGATTCTTCTACCCAGAATCATAAGATAATTAAAACGGATAAATTACACTTATCTTTTATAAGATATATAACAATTATACTCATATTTTTTAAAATTTTTAAAATTACACTGACTTCTCATATTAATTTTTTTTTTCAAAATAACGAAATTGCCTCTTTTACTTTTATATTTTTTCAATTTTAAGTAACTTATTCAAACTTTTTTTTAAAGATTTTTTATTTTTTATTATTTAAAAACAAATTTAAGGTAAATAACTTATTTTTATTTTATATAAAAATAAATTTAAGATTTTTATTAATATTTATTTGAAAAATGAAAAAAAAAAGTTAATCAAAATTTAAAAAATTGAAAAAAATATATATATCAAAAAAATAATTTTATCATTTTGAAAAAAAAATTTGATTAGAAAAATGTATCTGTAAATTATTTGATAAAATATTAAAAATTAGTGTAATTTTAAAAAAATTAATATAATTACCATAAATTTCATAAATAGTGAATGTAATTTATCTTAATAATTTGGGATAATTACACTTACCTCCTTTGAGGTTTCTGACAATTATAGAAACTTCCCCTATAATTTCTGAAATAACACTGTCCCCCGTCAGTCATGTCAGACAAACAGTGTTAACAGAATTTGTTCTTTTACCACTTTACCCCTTTATTTTAATCATACTTTTTAAATAAAAAATAAATTATTCTCTTTTTTCCATATTTTCTTGGTAAACAAACATACAAAGAAGCATGATTTTCTTGATCTGATTCTTGAATTTCTTCTATTCAAATGGGTTTTTGCAACCAAACAACATCAGGAGGTTGAAGATTCCGGTTTTTCTTTCTTTTTCTTTATGGTTTTCTCGGAATGTTGAAGATGGGTTTTAATCTCGACCCTCTGGTCCCATTTTCGTCAAACCCATGTTTGATTCCTCAAAAAGAATCCTCAATCTCAAATGGGTATTCCAATTCACATCTTAATATTGCTCAAAAAAAGTGAGAACAATGGTGGCAGAGATGAAATTCCTCAAAAAGAATCCTCAATCTCAAATGGGTATTCCAATTCACAGTTTAATATTGCTCAAAAAAGTGAGAACGATGAGATGAAGAGCAGAGTGAGTTTTGGAGGCAACCTGATAGGTTGGGTTATGGACCGTGTTTGGATTTCAATAATGAGTATAGAAAATCAAGTGTGGAGATTGTGAAGGGCAGGAGAAAGTATCTGATGGTCGTAGTTTCAGGGTGGGATGAATCAACAAAGGAATCAAATTGTTGATGCTGTGGTCATTGCAAGAATTTTGGGGGCTGCTTTGGTTGTTCCCATCTTGCAAGTCAACGTCTCAAATAATCAATACACAGCTGTTGTCGATCCGTCACAACGCTGGCAATGGACCCTCGCGTCCCGTCATAACGTTTTAACGAATTCTATTTCGCCGCCGCTGACGATGAAGAACACTACACAGCTGTTGACTTTGCCACCGCTGACGATAAAGAACACGCTTCAAATTCCGTGTCGTTCCGGCAGGTTAATTTGTACAGAAAAACTAGGATTTCGAAAAGTCCAGAAGGGTTTGACCACTGGGGAGGAGCATTTGTATTGATTATTGATACAGATTTTGATGGGTTGCGCAGCAGAAAATTGGGGGAAAATTGGAGGAATTTGCAGAGAGTGCAGTAGCAGTAGGGATATGTGTATATATATATATGTGTGTGTGTGTGTGTGTGTGTGTGTTTGTGCCACCGACGGCTTTGATGGTTGGGTTGAATGAGTTCTGTTTCAATGCTTCACAGAAACAAAAAGACATTCAACAACAGCAGCTACAAAACTGTGTTTTGTTTCCAAAAATCAACAGCAAAAGTCATCAATCAATGGCGTATTCTCCAAGTATAACAGCACAAATTGAGAAGCAAAGGCAAGAGATTGATCGGTTTATCACTTCACAAGTTAGTGAATAGAGATTTTTCAGATTGATTTTGATTTTATTTTTATTTTTTTGCCTGTTTTGATTTTGATTCGTGTGGTCTAATTGATTTTTTGGGAAACAGAATGAGAGATTGAGGTTGGTTTTGGAAGAGCAGAGAAAGCAACAGCTTGAACTGCTGTTGGAAAAATATAATGCAAAAACATTGATTCTATTAAAACAGAAGGATGAAGAAATAGCAAAATATGTGCAAAGAAGAATGGCAATTTCGATTTTGCTGCTGCTGTAGGTCTTGATAATCCAAATTGAGAGAGAGATGAGAGAGGAAGAAAGAGGATAGGGCAGAAAAATTGATAGAGATTATTAATTAAAAAAATTATTAAAAGTGAGGGTAGTTTTGTCATTTAATTATTACTTGTAAGAGATAAAATTGACATTTAGACAAAAAAATTACTTACATCATCAAATTTTAACAGTCAACTAACAATAAGGGAGAATCTGTTATACACATTGAAACCAGAAGGGGGATAGTATTATTTCAGAAACTATAGAAAATTTTTTTATAATTGTTAAAAATTTCAGAAGAGGTAAGTGTAATTATTCATAATAATTTTTTTTTTTTAACACGACCGGCAAATTAAGATTCATGGTGCCCGCATAAATTTAGAATAGTTATTCTCCCATCGCTGCACTAAAACAAAAATAATAAAAAAAATTTGAAAAATGAAAAAAAAAACATAGCGCGTTTTCTCAAAGATAAAACAACTATTGAGTTTTTCTCTCTCCTCTTTCTCTGTTCACCAGAACCCAAATTAGGGTCGGGGTTAGGGTTTTTGCACAAACCCTACCCACTCTTTCTCTGCAACTGACTTGGGAGAGATAAGGATTTTTTTTTTTTTTTAACCTATGGTATTCTCTGACCCTTTTAGGAATTCAGTAACGCGTCATTCTTCTTCTGTGATCAAATGGCACGGTCTTCCCAAACCCTTAAAACTGTTCCTTCTCTTGTGGTCCCTCTCATTTGCTCACAGCGATGTGGTTCTTAACGTTGATTCGGACAAATCGGCACTCTTACAGTTAAAGAGCTCAGTTTCAGACCCTTCTGGACTGCTCTCTAGCTGGAACTCGAGCAATTCTGATCACTGTTTGTGGCTTGGCGTCGCCTGCGATTCAAATTTTCGGGTTTTGGCCCTCAACATCACCGGCAGAGGCGCTGGAGGTAACTCCGGTTCTTTCTCTTGTGCTAAACTTGCTCAATTTCCGTTATATGAGTTCGGTATTAGGAGGACTTGTGTGGATAGTAATGTAAAATTAGTGGGTAAGCTTTCACAGGTAATTGCGAAGCTTACAGAACTTAGAATTTTATCACTTCCTTTCAATGATTTGAATGGTGAGATTCCTTTTGAAATTTGGGGCATGGAAAAATTGGAAGTTCTTGACCTCGAAGGCAATTGGATTAGAGGATCTTTGCCGTCTAATTTTGGGGGTTTACGAAATCTGAGGGTTCTTAATTTGGGGTTTAACGAGATCACAGGGGAGATACCACATTCGTTGTCTGATTGTGCGGGTTTACAAATCTTAAATTTGGCGGGGAATCAACTGAATGGGACGATTCCGGGTTTTCTCAGTGGGCTTCTAGATTTGAGTGGACTTTACTTGTCATTCAATCAACTTAGTGGATCAGTTCTGAACGCAATTGGGGACAATTGTGGAAAACTTGAACATTTAGAGCTTTCAGGTAATTTCTTGGTTGGCGGGATCCCAACTAGTTTGGGGAATTGTAGCGGGTTGCGATCGCTTTTATTGTATTCTAACATGCTGGAAGGAGTCATTCCTGTAGAGCTTGGTCGGCTGAAGAAGCTTGAAGTGTTGGATGTTTCAAGGAACAGCCTTAGTGGATCCATACCTCCTGAGCTTGGAAATTGTTCTGAATTATCCATCCTTGTCTTATCAAATTTGTTCGATCCTCTTCCTAATATTACTAATTCAGAGGGGGATACCTCATTAAGGCAATTCAATTCTACGAATGATGAATTCAATTACTTTGAGGGTGTGATTCCAGAAGAAGTTACTACTCTTCCAAAGCTCAGAATAATATGGGCACCTAGGGCAACTCTCAAAGGAAGGTTTCCCAGCAATTGGGGTGCTTGCGAAAGCTTAGAGATGGTGAACTTTGCCCAGAATTTTTTCACTGGAGAAATTTCTGAGGGGTTTAGTCGCTGCAAGAAATTGCATTTTGTTGATTTGAGATCTCACAGGCTGACAGGGGTGCTTGTTGATAAACTTCCCGTCCCTTGTACAATTGTATTTGATGTCAGTGGGAATCTGCTGTCAGGTTCAATCCCCAGATTTAATTACAACACTTGTGCCTATGCTTCTTCATTTAGCAGATATCCCTTTGAACTGTACGACTTATCATCTGCATATCTGTTATTCTTCGCATATAGAACTCAGCTTGGAACTCCTTTGCCAATTTCTGGCGATGGTGGTAGTCTTGTGTTAGTCCATAATTTTGGTGGTAACAACTTTACTGGCACTTTACAATCGATGCCACTTGCACCCGAAAAATTCAGAGAAGAGGCTGTATATGCATTTCTTGCTGGTGAAAACAAGATTACTGGATCAATTCCTGGAGATCTATTTGAGAAGTGTGATGGATTGCATGCAGTGATTATTAATGTCAGCAACAACAGAATATCTGGTCAAATTCCAGTAAACATCGGTGCAATGTGCAGATCTCTTGAACTTTTGGATGCCTCCGGGAATCAGATTTCTGGGACCATCCCTCCTAGTTTTGGGGTTTTGGTGTCTCTTGTTGCACTTAATTTGAGTTGGAACCTGTTTCAAGGTCCAATACGAAGCAGCTTTAGCCAGATGAGCAGTCTCAAGTATCTTTCTTTGGCTGGTAATAACCTTACTGGCTCCGTCCCCATGAGCTTGTGCCAGTTGCACTCTTTAGAAGTGCTTGAACTTTCTTCAAACTCCCTCTCTGGTGAGATTCCAAAAGATCTTGTGAATTTGAGAAACCTTACTGTTCTTCTGCTTAACGACAATAAACTCTTATGGCAGATTCCCTCTGGTTTGGGAAATGTTATGTCGCTCTCAGCCTTCGATGTTTCCTTCAATAACCTGTCTGGGAATGTTAATTTGATGAAATGTAGTAGCGTCCTTGGAAACCCTTTCCTATGGTTTTGCCGTATGTTCTCCTTAGCAGTGCTGTCTTCTGATCCACAAGGGAAGGTTGGGGATTCACTAAATCATGCTGCTTCTCCATCCACAAGTTCATCCCAGAAAAGTGGGAACAATGGTTTCAATTCTATTGAGATTGCCTCCATGACATCCGCGTCAGCCATTGTATCAGTTCTTCTTGCTCTGATCATCCTCTTCTTTTACACCAGAAAATGGAACCCAAGTTCCAGAATTGGCAGGTCTGCCAGAAAGGAAGTTACTGTCTTCACTGACATTGGAGTTCCATTGACATATGAGATTGTTGTGGGGGCCACGGGGAGTTTCAATGCAAGCAACTGCATTGGGAGTGGTGGTTTTGGGGCAACTTATAAGGCTGAGATTTCCCCAGGAGTCTCTCTGGCAATTAAACGGCTTGCAGTTGGACGGTTCCAAGGGGTTCAACAGTTCGATGCAGAAATTAATACTTTAGGGAGGCTTAGCCATCCGAATTCTTGTGACGTTGATAGGTTATCATGCCAATGAAACAGAGATGTTTCTTATTTATAATTATTTGCCTGGTGGTAATTTGGAAAAATTTATCCAGGAAAGGTCCACAAGGGCTGTGGATTGGAGGATACTTCACAAGATTGCTTTGGACATAGCACGGGCACTTGCCTACCTACATGATCAGTGCGTGCCACGTGTCCTCCATCGCGATGTCAAGCCTAGTAATATCTTGTTGGATGATGACTACAATGCATATTTGTCAGACTTTGGATTGGCCAGGCTTCTGGGAACTTCAGAAACCCATGCCACTACAGGTGTAGCTGGAACATTTGGGTATGTTGCTCCAGAATATGCCATGACTTGCCGTGTTTCTGACAAGGCCGATGTCTACAGTTATGGAGTTGTGCTGCTCGAGTTAATCTCGAACAAAAAAGTCCTGGATCCCTCATTTTCTTCTTATGGGAATGGTTTCAATATTGTCGCTTGGGCATGTATGCTCCTGCGACAGTGCCGTGCCAAGGAGTTCTTCACTGCAGGATTATGGGAAGCAGGTCCCCATGATGATTTGGTAGAAGTGTTACGCTTGGCAGTCATGTGTACTGTGGATTCTCTTTCAACCAGGCCTACAATGAAGCCGGTTGTAAGACAGCTGAAGCAACTTCGACCTCCATCTGTATCAGTTGATTAACAGTGTCATGTACAGAAGGTAAACTCAATTGTAATTTGTAATTGTGCTCTTTTCTGGGTAAGCGCTGTTAATTCTCTTTATGGGCTGATATTAGGTTCAGTTCTCAAGCTGCAGTCATTTCACATGTAAATTGTAATATAGTTTTGGCCCCCCATTTTTTCTTGCAATTATTCTGATCAGGGGGTTATTGATCAATCTGCAGAAGATTGCAGGTATTTGTCTCCCAAGTTGTATATGTATATCTCAACTCTATCTATTGTTTTTAATAATACCAAAGAATAGAAATGCTTATGTGCAAATGGTGAGTATTGTTGGAAAAATGCTGAAGTTGTTCCCTGAAGGTCAGATATTAAAACGAGTAATGTTTTAAGCCTACTACAGTTGTCCTGCCCGTAGTCTACTTTCTCACAAAGAGTGGGATCCATCATCTACGGAGTCCACCGATAGTCTCACTGAGAAGGTGAGTTATAGGTGGGATACAAAATATACTGTATTAAAACTAACCTCACACGATGATGGACTGCTAGAGTTGGATGGGAAATGCTTGTTGCCATTTTGTATTATACATATCAAATAATACCCTAAAGGTTGCGCTCCAACTACCGACTTTGGGATTGATCACAGATTTTGTTAACCGTTGGTTCTTTCTAGCCTTCTTCTGATGTGCTTCGTTTCTTCACTTCTCCTTTTGTTGCCCCGTAAGAAACACAAGAATCTATCAAACCCATTTGTTGTTATCTGTCACTACGTGTGCTCTGATTCAAAAGCTCCAATCCTTTTAAGTGAATTTTATTTTAATTTTTTGAGATAATTATACTGGTCTTTATTGAGTTACTTAATAATTATAAAGACTTTTCATATATTCTTTAAAATTATATTGAAGGACAATATACATATTTTTTCATTCATACAAAATCTGTCATTAACGGTGTTATAATTTCAATCAAATATTTTATATCTATAAAATATCCTTATATATTACACTATACACGGACTTTTTTTTTACATTTTCGGACAAAAGAAATCTTGTAAGGATCAGTGTAATTATTAAATTTATATTTTTCATTAGCGTCCATCACTAGACAATTTTGATAGGAAAAGTTGGAGTAATTTTAAATATTAAAGGAGAAAATGTAATAATTTTTTAATATTACAAAAGAAGTCGGTGTAATTTTTTTTTTAAGTGATAACTACTTTGCAAACATTTTTTTTGGGGGGTTGGCGGAAAAGTAAATCATACATTTCATATTCATATTCAAAGTATAAATAATATCACGATAACATTTTAATTTGAAACATATAATACATGTTAAAATTTGATTTGAAGGAGAAGAGCACTTTGATGAAATGTAGTTATCAAGCCACACCTCGAACAAGCTAGCCAACATTGTTTAGCCAATTCGGACAAGAACCATGAACATACTGGTTTATTGTTCAGTTATTTTACGTTGTGCTTGGAAACCCAGAATTGGCTACTTTGGAGTTAAAATTGAAGACAAACCCAACTCATATTTTGAATTAACTTGCCTTCAATTCAAAATTCTCAA
Source organism: Nyssa sinensis (assembly GCA_008638375.1). Lineage (NCBI taxonomy): Eukaryota > Viridiplantae > Streptophyta > Magnoliopsida > Cornales > Nyssaceae > Nyssa > Nyssa sinensis. The sequence continues at coordinate 4,539,109 of CM018043.1, forward strand.
CTCAGTCCCAATAGATAGATGTAGGCAACATCCAGAACACCTTTCCTGCTCTATAACCATTTTTGCCCAACAAAATGCATCACGTACTGTATACAAGTGCCCAGTCTATTGAAATACTTTTGAGGAAAAAAAAAATTTGCCATCAGACAAAAAGTTAAAAAGAAAACATTTTTTTTTTTTTTTTGGGTTTCTTCTTTTTCTTAGCCATTTTTAAAGTGGTTGCCATTGTCATTACTGTTACGAGAGGTAAGAAGGGTTGACAACTATATGCCTTAGAGGGTGAGCCACATCACTGCCACCAGCATGCTTGACAAATTCGGCCGGAGAGAGAAAGGTGCCATGGCAAACACAAACTATCCTCACCTCCTCTCCTTTCCTATATCTGTATAGAAAACCTTCTATTCTTTTTCCATTGGGCCCATCTCCTCTTGCAGACACACATGGCATGTCTAACATCACATTCCTCACCATTTCGTTTTCTCCCTCTTCAGTAATTGTGCTTTTTGTAGATGGATTCTCCACCGCAGCTCTGTTGAACTTCCCCGACTTCTTGGTTGTTCCTGGGGTGAGTACTGGTTTCTGCTCAGTTAGAGACTGGACACTTGCAGGGCTTCTTGCTTCATTGTTTTTATTCATTCCTGCTATGCAACCAGAAGATGCAAGACCATAAGCACTAGAAAGGTCAAAAGAATGGCTGATGGAAAGTGAGAAGAAATATCCTGTTTCCACTACAGGGAATGAGATTATTGCATGAGAAATTATCGAAGAGGGAGCCAGAGACAGAGAGAGTGAGAAGATACTGATAGAAAGATCGACAGATTTACACTTGGGAACACTAAGCAGTCAACGAGTTCATGCCGCATCTATACAAGTTAATGGTGCGTAAGAAAACAGAAAAACATAAAGACTGTCAGCAATAAAACATGAACTTCTCTAATGCATTCTGAATAATAACACAATCAAGCTTATTGTTGTGATTATAAAATTCTACTGTATCTAATTTGTTTTCTTAGGCTCCATCTGCTTTATCAGGAATTATCTCAAGCAAAAAATAAAAAATAAAAAAAGTTTTGACATTAAACAAACTGATTTAACTTAAATGATGACATATAATTCAATGGCAACCATAGGACATTGATCTAGAGGCATGTTTTTCTCTGAAGTTTGGATAAAAGTTGTTTCCACTGCATTCTTCCATCATGAAGAGAAAAACGTATAACTTGATACTGTACTGAATCCAACGGACTGCTCACTGCCCCTTTTAAGTATTGTGCTTCAAGATTTTTGCTCTCCTTCCATTTTTGAGGTATTTTTCACAGAGATCATGGTTTTAAGTTTTAACTCACATTAGTTAACTATGATGATGGATGCCCAAGGTCTTGGATCTACTAGCCTGTGCTGTAATCTTCATGCCTTCTTGGTTTGCTATGACCCACATTCATTTAAAAGTAAACAACCAAATATCCCAGCTTCCCACATACTGTGCCTGAGGCAGTATTTGGATGACAGTCAAAGCACATTTTTTAAATTGTTAAATGCAAAATCAGGTGTGAGTAACGATATTTGTTGTCACTTCTCTACAGAGCACATTTAGCGCTAGGTCGCTGGCATGGATTCCATTGCCATTAAAATCCCTGGATTATTGACAAGCTGCTAATTGTGAACTAATGTCATCTAAAGTATGACATCCCAGTTGAGAACACATTACAACCAATGAATCAGAATTCCTTTCCTCGCAAGGAAGGCAAACACCCCCCCTACCGAAGACTCTACCTCAAATCTAAAAATGACTGTATTATTATATCAAGATACCTGAAAAGATTATGAATCTTTATTTATTTATTTATTTTTTTGGGTGGGGGGGGATTTCCTAGCAGGCATGAGAACATCCATTTTGAATACAAGTTGAAGCCAAAATTACAAACACCCAAATGATACCAAATTTAAAAGGGGAAAGATAGAAACACTTAATGAAAAGAAGGAAAGATAGACAATGGATCAAAATTTTCAGTAACTCATGAATGTACAGTTGGGTTGGGCAAGGGGCTGCATGTTAGACGGACTCTGTACATCATTTCCATGCACATGAACTAAATTTGAACCCTCCAGTAAGGTAACCAAGCCAACATGTCCAAATTTTTAAAATTTTTCCCTATCACTTTCAATTTAATAGTATAACTGTCTTCAAGAGGTCATCTCTTCTATTCACGTTTCTTGCGACGATGGTACTGCATGTGTTGTGCACATAGTGCATGTATTCATCTAGGATTAAAAAACCCAACTTTTTAAGTGCACTATATTGAGTGATTGTCATGAATTCACTCATATTCTTAATATTCCGACGTGACATAAGTTATGACCAGAAAAACTTTTGATCCGTTTTGCTTGAGTATTTTTTATCTAATTCATCTCTTATTTTGTAACTCACATATATAAATGTATCATTTTTAGAATTCATACTTATTAAAAGATAACTGCCGTTGTGTGAGTCGTCATTGTGCATAAATGAAATTTCGGATCTGATACATAATAGATTGATTATGGCAGCCCGAGCATGCAGACATTTTGCCAAATACCATATTTCATGTCTTTTCTATATTTTTGTTTATTTATTTTTATTTAAGATTGTTTTATTATCGCTCCCGCGCAACACACTAAACCCTTAACTCCATAAATTTTTAATGGATCTTATATAACTATTTATAAGACATTTTTATCAGTAACCAATTCTTTACAAATTTGACCCCTAACAGTTTTGACCTTTGATCATAAGCTATATAATTAACATATATTCAAAGTTGAAATGGAAATCAGCAACCAAGATTGATCACAAAAGGAATATACGCAGAGATTCTGCAATATTTAAATACCAAAAGAAAGGAAAACATATATAAATTTGTCAAGTTCCCAAGGTTTGCAAATAAAATAGCTAAAACAATTCAGATCTGGATCAAACTACAGTAATGAAATCGTACAATAAATGATAGAAAATCAAACTACAAGCAATCGTGATGCCAGTAAGCATAAACTTCGAGGAGGGAATCAATATGATACCTTGAATTGATTGAGACTCAGATTCAGAAATCCCAGAAGAGCCACTCCCTTGTGATCCTTGTGATGATGGTTGTGGTGGCAATTCCTCCAAACCATTGGTCTTTTCGCTTTTCGATTCAATCGCCTGAGGAGTTTCAGCCCCGCCTGTTGCTCCATAAACCAAAGTGGCCATACCAAAAGGCGACACTGCGCCGCGTTGATTCTGTCCTCGAGCATTGTCTTCACCATTTTCTTCCAACTTCACCTGATGTCGTACTGTCCTCACATTCTTGAGTTTCTCTATCCTCTTCCTCTTGGCCTCCATACGTCTCTGTGACTGCAACTCCTTTCGCTTTCTCCACTCCTCTTCTGTCTGTGTAGGAAGAGAACACGTCCTTACCATCGGCGTGTAAGCAACGGGGGCCATACATGCCGTGTTGTTATCGTCTGTCACCGTGAAATTCGATATTGAAGACGAGCGAATTAACTTCTCGGCTTTCTTTAGGTCGACCCCGAATCGACCATTCAGTGAAAGCCCAAGACTGAGCTCCATATCTTCTTCCTCCTCATATTTTGTTTCCTCGAATTTTCTCGGAAAATGGTCTCTGGAGATGAATCTTTCTGTTAGATCTCTCGGGAAATTATTCATCTGCAGAGAAACATGATTGGTTTCTCTTTTTCCGTCAGCTTCCGCCATTTTGTAGACGAGTTTGATTGAAGATAAACCGAAATTGGTTCAATTCAGAGGTACCCGGCTTCAACAGACTTTCCCAAGAAAAGGAGAAAGAAGATTTAAAAAAGTTGAAAGATTTGAAGGAATCAAGATTATGATCTTCGTGTGTTCTATTGACTTGGAACATGGATTCCATGAAGCTCAGAGGATGTAATTTCGGATTTTCGCAGAGTTTCTCGGGGAAAAATAGCCGGCGGAATAGAGACAGCCATGAGAGGAAAAACAGGAGAAAACAGAGGAAAATAAAGTGGAAAGAAGATGATTTTGATTTCTATAAATTCTAAATGACGACACTACTCTTGATAATGAAACGCAAACGAACAAGGAGTCGACACGTGTTCGTATTAATAGTCCGTAACGCCCACGTGGCTTTGACAACCTGGTTTCAAGACGACGCCAAACAAGCCACGCCATCCTCTTAGAAAGATGTCGTAGATTGGTTACGATAACACACGTGTCGAAAGTCGAGCGTGGGAGCGGATGAGACAGCCACGTGGCCAGAAAATCTCGGGCTCGTAAAGCCGCGACGTCTGTCTGTCTCTCTCTCTCTCTTCCCTTTTTTTTTTCCTCTCTAAAAATAGATATATATATATATATATATATAAAATAGGAATTGAAGTCTCCATTTCGAGATAGCCACAAGGCCAGAAAATCTAGGCTTCGGATAAAAATAATTGTTTTTTACATTAAAAAAATTATTAAAAAACTATTTATATTTTTACTTGTGAAACAAACTGAGATTCTCCCAACTCATATAACAATAGCTGTCCTCCATATCCACAGACCGTGGGGGCATCAGAGTCAGACACGTGGACGACAGCTCTCGTTTTGAGCTACAGTTCGTATATAATAGCAAAGATTGCTGTGCAACGTGGATTTGACACTATACACGCCAGCGCAAATGGCATTTCTGTAGTTTCATTAAAATATGATGGCAACTTTTAGAGAGACTAGAGTTTCTTAATTGGTGCCATAAATTGGGCCTGCAACTGTTTTTTTAAACATTATAAATTTCTCCTTTTTCCTAATAATTCTCTTTGTAATAATTTCAACTTTATAACTATGGGTCCTTACAGATTACATAAGATTTCAACTATATTTTTTTGAGATAATTATACTTACCTCTCTTGAGGTTTCTGACAATTACAGAAACCTCCTTTATAGTTTTAAAAATAACACTGTTCCTTCTGTCAGAATTTGTCCCCAAACGACGTTAGCGGATTAGATTCATTTACTAAATTAACCTTACAAATCATGGTTAAATGACAAAACTATCCTTCATTCCACCACAGGAAACCCTATAACCCTTCCCTTCCTTCCACCCACCACCTCCACCGACGCTATTCTCTCTCCCTTCCCTTCCTTCCACCCACCACCTCCACCGACGCTATTCTCTCTCCCTCCTCTTCCTTCCACCCACCTACCTCCACTATCGTCACTACCACCATCGACAACACCACCGAGCTGACTAGGATTCTGATCACGTCTTCTTGGGAGTGGGAGCCAAGGACAGGGCCTGACAAGAGGCTTTCTTCGGAGGGGGTACTTGCCGACGTAGGCGGTGGCGTCTTGGTTCCTCTTGACGGAGTGTTGGCCAAGCAGGTTGGCTCCTCCATCCTCTCTCTCCACCAGGTTCAGCACTGATCTACTCTCTCTTCCATCTCAATTTGTTTCATAGCCAATTGGAAACCCCAATTTCAAGATGGAGCTTCGGCGTAACCACTCCTCGCTAGCAAAAAACGTCGTCGTCGACGACAACTGTCGCTACGTCGAAAAAGTTTGCGGTGGGGTCGGTGACGATGGTGGCTACGACACTGGTGGTGGTGATGCCTTTGGCAGTGGATCTAATTTTTGCCGATTGCAGCTTTGGGTAGTTAGATGAGAGAAATCGAGTGTCTCTGGCAGTGGTGTTGGTGACGGTGGTGGCTATGGCTATGGGATTGGTGAAGCCTCTAGCGATGGAGATTGGCGGTGGGGTCGGTGACGATGGTGGCTACGGCACTGGTGGTGGTGATACGTTTGGCAGTGGATCTAATTTTTGCCGATTGCAGCTTTGGGTAGTTGGATGAGAGAAATCGAGTGTCTCTGGCTATGGGATTGGTGAAGCCTCTAGCGATGGAGATTGGCGGTGGGGTCGGTGACGATGGTGGCTACGGCACTGGTGGTGGTGATGCCTTTGGCAGTGGATCTAATTTTTGCCGATTGCAGCTTTGGGTTCTTCCTTCTTGTCTTGTTCATAAATTTCCTCTATTTTGTCATTGTAAACTTTAATGGAGGAGTTTCCAATTTATAATTAATTGTTTACTTAACTATTACATCCGAATTTTTTACAACTTGATTTAATCATTTTCCAATTAATTTCAAGCTAATTCTTGGCATAAAATCTGAACTTTTCAATTTATTTTTGGATTTGTTAATATATTCCAATTCAAACTTTCAATCTCTGTTTTTTTTTTTCTTTTTGCAGTTTAGCTGAAGCCATTGATCTCTCACTCCCACCACAGCCATCCGATCCTCTGATAGAGAAGATCAAGCTTGAAATTGGGGTATGGCGGTGGAGTAATTCAGAGAGAGAGAAGATAGGAAAGATTGCAGAGAGAGAAGATAGGAAAAAAAAAAGATTTTGTTAAAATGAGTAAACTCAAAGGTAAATTTGGTATTTGAAAAAAATTAAGATGATATCAGCATTTTTCGTTTAGTCAACTAACAGTTGGACTAACGGAGGGGAGGTATTCGATACAGACATTAAAGTAGAAGGGAGGTCAGTGTAATTTTTTAAACTACAAGGGATCCATGTGTAATATCAATAAACCTCAAGGGAAGGTAAGTGTAATTTATCCTATTTTTTTATTAAAAAAGATTGCTTCAAGTCTTACAAAAACTTGTTGGCTTTGTAGAAATATGGAAACAAAAAGGAACTTGTCATTAATTGAATATATAGGGGCAAATTTTCTATTAAATATTGAATTATAAATATAAAAATTTAATATTAATTGATAAATTATAAATTTATTAACATATTTTTTTAAAAAATATTAATTAACTTCAAATCAGATAAATAATTATATTGATTTTAACTGTGTCATTCTTGAAAAATGAAAACAAACAATTTTAGGAGCCAATTATACATTTCTTGAATCTCATGATTTTAGTCACCAGGCCAAACAAGGCCTTAATAAAAATCCTTATTTTAAGATAAAGCTAGATTAACGGCTAAATGAATTGTTAAATGAGATGATTGAAATAATTTTGAAGTCAATTGGGCCAAAAAGCATCTCCCGAACAACACGCAAAATAATAAAAACAAAAATCAAGGAGGAGATCAGGCGTGGACCCCATGAAGAATCAACTTGCACTTTTCAAAATTGTAATCAATCCCCTGAGTGGATGCCACGTGGAAATGTGTTAGAATAATGCACGTGTCGGGACCTGGTTGCAATCAACAGCTAAGCAACAACAACTTGCGGAAGGCGACGTTTCCGGTTACGGATGGAAAGTGATGGCGTCACAAGGCGCTAGTAGGCGGAAAGAAAATCCGGTGACAAGCTAAAATTAAATTTCTCCATATAAATTAGATTTAAATATATGATATAAATAATATTACGGTAATATTTTAACTTAAAATATATATTATATATCTAAATTTGATTTATGTTAGAAAATATAACAATAAAGTTATACACTCTCTAATAACTTAAATTTTTAGATGAGTTAGTGATTTCATATAGTATCAGAGTAACAGTCAAAATGTCGTGAATTTAAACTTCATCTTTACCTTGAAAATTTGAATTGATACGTGTAGGCTCAAATTGGTCACACGTGAGAAGCGTGTTAGAAAATATAATAAAGTTACACCCTTTGTAATAACTTAAACTTTTAGATGAGTTGGTGATTTCATAATTTATATAATTATAAAAAAAAATTACATGTTATCTTATTAATGAATTTTTTTTCGTAACTCGCATACATTCTATCGGTGTGTATATATATACATTACACACACACACACACACATATATATATAAATAAGTGGCTGATTGCCTAAGGAGTTTTGATATTTTTTTTTTGGATATGTAATCATATATTTTAAATACACATGTATAAACCCCAAAAGCTTAAGTTGTTATTCGAATTAAATATACAATGTCAGAAGCATCACAATATCATATGAAGTCTGAATCGAATATATTGTCTCAGCCATCATCACGATACTTAAGTCAAGTCTGAACTTAATACATCACGTCAGACATCACCATGGTGATTAAACAATGAAATTTTGAGTCTAATCATGTATATTAGTCATTTCTTATTACATTTATTACCTCATGTGAGATCCCACACACACACATTAACTCAACAAATCTTTCCTTGACATGTAAGTTATCATATCAATCATGTCTCCCCCTTTAAAACTAATTCTTGGTAACGTGACTTATTTGAGTACATTATGTACTCTCAAAAACTAACGATCTCTAATGAACCAAACCTGAATTGAATACAATGTGTTAGCAACATTACAATATCACCAACGTTGAACGCACTGTAATCAAGCCTACCTCAAAATGATTTCACATTAATTTTTGAGTTACCATATCAATCACGACTTTCTCTTAAAATCAATTCTTACTAATATGATTTTTTTGAGTATATCATACTCTCTCAATAACTAACGCTCTCTAACGAATTAATCTTAAATCAAATATATTATGTCAATAACACCACGGTATTACCAAAATCAGTCTCAACTGGCATATCAAGTATCACCATAATATTACTAAGTGTTTGACAATTAAAAAAATAGTATTTTCGAAACTTTGATACTATTTGCTAGAAAAAACATAATTATAAACAGTGTATAAGAATATTCAATCAACGAAAAACTTTAATAAATATGTTAAATCTCAACTTAACTAAAAAACTTAAATTATTAAATTTTGCATCATGTATATTATTAATTTCTTATTATACTTTAACTCAACAAGATTTACCACACTATACAATTAATATCGCACTAGCAACATTGGGCATACATGAACTTGAACTTCTTACTTCTCCAAGGATTCCACAAACCCACAACTCCGAACCGTCTGGTCTGCACACAACAAATATCGTCCCAATCTCCATTTTGTCCAAATTTCTTTCGAGCCAAACACATCTTACAGAGTTCCACATCACTCATGGCCTCGGCAGCAAAACCCAAACCATCAAACGCTACGTGAAGAAGCCATGTGAGATCACGGGTCCCAGCGCCGACGTCGAGTATAAGTCCGCCCTCCTGAGCGCAATCGAGTATCGTGTTTTCTGCCCCGCCACCGCCATCGTGCCCGCCTCCAACCCGGAAACCGTCTACGTTATCACGTACTATGCCCCGGACCTGCGCCGCAACCGTCTGCCCATCCACCGCATCATCTTGAAAAATGCCGGCGTCGAGAAGATGACGGAGGAGAAGATTTTCGACGTCAATGATTTCCCGAGGGTCTATTTGACGGCAAATGTCCAAGTGGACGATAATGCCATAGGCGGAGGGTACCAAAGGTTAGCGATTTGATATCACTTATCTTGATTGTTGATATTGCTTAAATATATATATATATATATATATATATATATTTTGGTTTCATTTTATTGTGCGTCTTGTGGATTGTTATCGTAATTGGGATTTGCTTTGGTGGTGGTTTCCAAATTTTCTAGTGTGTAATTATGTATTGGACCCTGAATTTTTATTCGGTTTGACGTAACAAAAATGGATGAGCGATGAGTGATCTTATGGTTTTTGAATTATTTTTTGATTCAATTTATTGTGTTTTTGTGAATTATTAATTGAATTAGGGCTTTGTTCTGATGGTTCTTTGGAGATCGAAATGAATAATGTTGTATTGGGTTCTGAATTGTTAGCTTGGGACCAGGGATGTAGTAGAAATAGACGAGACGTTTGTCCCCCCCTTTTTTCTTTTTGAATTGGGCAATGCTATGGTAAACTTGAGCTTAAATGAGTTAGATGTTTTAACCATTGAATGGTTTAGGAATTGAATTTCATTCATCCTAACTGTTAGAATAAAAATATTCTAGAATATAGAATACAACATATTACCACATTGTATTCCCACATCGTCTTTCCTTTTTGTTTGGTCTGCCTCCTTCTACCTATAAATAGGCATCATATTGTACAGTTTTAATACACAGAAATATATACAAATATTTCCTCAGTTCTTTTCTTTTCTCTATTTTTTCATGGTATCAGAGCCACAAACTTGTGTCCTGTAAGTTTTTCTTTTCTTTCTTTCCAACGTTCTTCCGGCAAATTTTTGGCGCTCTTTCTTGTGACGGTAGCCATTACTTAGAGTTCTTTTCAGCCTTTTTGCAGTCCAATCTGGAATAGTAAGTCCAGAACCAGATTCACAAGGTACGGGACTTCCCTCCCGTGAAAAGACACTCTATCACGCGCCGCCACGCATCGCCATCTCTTTCGGCCTTCATCGACTTTGCACTATTCCGGACACTTTTTTCATCGAGGTACCACCACCAGTAGAAAGCCCATTCAGAAAGGAGTCCAACGTCGTCGAAATCGCCTCCAGAAGAAGTCCCACGCGCCACTCGCTGGTCTGCTCCGCTGCCTCACGCGCCCCCACGCCCTTCACGCACCTCACGCGCCAGCATCCTGTCCACGTCAGCCCTAGTCCACGCCACCGTTGATCGTTGAACGTTGAATTTTTACGGAACAGGTGCTTTCTGCTCAGTTTTTCGTCCTGGTTTCATTTTCGCAGTCTGTTTGTGCATTTGAAGCTTCAATATGTCTCAATCTGCATCTGCATCACATCTTGACTCAATTGCCCGCCCTATTGACGTAATGTTGGATGGATCCAATTATAGTATGTGGGCTCAGAATATGGAGGTTTTCTTGAAAGGACGCCGATTATGGCGTTATGTGACTGGTGCTTCTCCTAAACCAATACAGAAGGGAAGTGAAACAGAAGAGGTGTTTGTGTCTCGTTTGGAAGAATGGGACAACACTCACTACAAGATTCTATCTTGGTTCATCAACACATCTATTCCATTTATCAATAGTCTCATTCCAAGACTTGGGAATGCTAAGGTTGCTTGGGATTTTCTGGCCAAAAGATACAACTGCACCTATGATGCTTCCTTGGAGTTTCAACTAGAAGCTAAACTTTATCAAATGTGTCAAGAACCAGGTCAGTCTATTTCTGATTTTTATTCTCAGACTAATCATCTTTGGGAACAATTATTTGCTGCAGATCCAAAGTTAGCATGTGCTCAAGATATTCAAACGTTTGCTGCCTGGCTTGATCGATGGAAGTTTATGCACTTCATGATGGATCTTCGTGATGATTTTGAATCTACTCGGGCCTCTCTTCTTCATCGTCAACCACTTCCGACTTTAGATGTTGCGGTTTCTGAACTTATCTCTAAAGAAACTCATCGTTCCACTATGAAGATGCACTCATTTGATATGGTTCTTGCCACTGCTTCTCGTGGTACTTCACAATCTTCTACTAGACGTTCATCATCCCAATCCAACTTCAGGAATCGTCTTTGCAGGTTGTGTAACTTTTGTGGTCACACCATCGATGAATGTCGCAAGTTCAAGTATTATAAGCAGCAACAAGCTTCCCAACAGACAGCTGCGGTCACTTCACCTACACCTTCCCAACAGACGGCTGCGCTTGCTTCCTCTACTTTCTCTGCACCCGAGTCTTCGTCTTCGTCTCCGTCTCCATCTCCGTCCACTCCTCTCACTGCAGCTGACGTCAAGGACTTAATTCACCAGGTTTTGTCCCAATCCTCCACTGCCTTGTCCGTCACCCCAAGTAAATTTCAGTGGTTTATAGACTCTGCTTGCTGTAACCATATGACATCTGATTCCACCACCTTCTCTTATAAAACTGCTCTTTCTACTAATCCTGTAATATACACTACCAATGGTTCTCATATGCCTGTTAGTCACATAGGGTCTATTTCTACCTCTAATTTATCTGTCAGTGATACTTATCTTGTGCCGCAGTTATCCTTAAATTTTCTTTCTGTTGGACAACTTTGTGAGTTAGGTCTTGACCTGAAATTCTCTAACAAGGGTGTTGATGTACAAGATTCACAGACGGGTCAGCTGCTTGGGACAGGCCGTAAAGTTGGACGTCTTTTCAAGCTCACATCTCTGCAAATTCCTTCTTCAACAAACACTTCCATGGCTGCCATCACAGTTACTTCCAGTTTGTGGCACTCCCGGTTGGGTCATGCCTCACTTCCACGTGTCCAGTTCTTGGCTTCTCAGGGTCATTTAGGTCCAGTTAAATTTCAGTCTTTTGATTGTGTGTCATATCATCTTGGCAAACAAACACATTTATCCTTTAATAAAAGTGACTCTTTTTCTGCTGCACCTTTTGACTTAGTTTATTCTGATATTTGGGGTCCTGCCCCGACACCGACTGAGGGGGGATCTTGTAATTTTGTTATCTTTGTGGATGATTACAGTCGTTATACTTGGATTTATCGTTTGTAACATAGGTCTGAACTCACCACTGTCTACCAGAATTTTCACAAAATGGTGCAAACTCAATTTTCTTGTACCATTAAAACTTTTCGTTCAGATAATGCAATGGAATCTTGCCCTTTTACAGCACAATGGGACAGTCTCTCACCATTCTTGTCCATACACCTCACAACAAAATGGTCGAGCAGAACGTAAACATCACCACATTCTGGATACAGTAAGAGCACTTCTCATCTCTGCCTCTCTTCCAGAACGTTTCTGGGGAGAAGCTGCCCTTACTGCTGTCTACACCATCAATCATGTTCCCTCACCCACTATACATAATAAAACTCTGTTTGAGCTTCTCCATGGTACGGTCCTCCCTAACTACTCCTTGCTTCGAGTTTTTGGTTGTGTTTGTTTTGTCACTCTTCCCTCACACGAATGCACTAAACTTGAGTCTCGATCCCGACTCTGTTGTCTTGGTTATGGTCTCACTCAAAAAAGTTATCGTTGTTATGATCCCATAGCTAACCGTCTTCGTATTTTTCGTCATGTAGAGTTTTGGGAACATAAGATGTTTACGAGTATTTCTCCTTTTCCACAGTCTTCTATCAGTTATGCTCCTATCTTTATTGACCCCTCTATTGCTTTAATTCCTGACTCCTTTGTAGAGATGCCAAGCTCCTCAGATGTTCCTTCTTCGCCTGTTTCGGAATCATCTGACACGTCTGCTGATACTCCTGATCCATCAACTGCCTCCGAGCCTGCCCAGGTACTTGCACTTCATCAATCCACTAGAGTAAGAGCTCCTCCTTCTCATCTTCAAGATTTTCATTGTTATTATACTCTTGCTACTCTTCACGAACCTCACAGTTATCATGAGGCTAGTGCTGACCCTCTTTGGCAGAAAACTATGTCTGATGAACTAGAAGCTCTCACTAAAACTCATACTTGGGACCTGGTGGATTTACCTCCTGGCAAGTCTGCAGTTGGATGTAAGTGGGTCTACAAAATCAAGACTCGGTCAGATGGATCAGTGGAACGATACAAAGCTCGTCTTGTTGCCAAGGGTTTTTCTCAAAAGTATGGTATTGACTATGAGGAAACTTTTGCTCCTGTTGCTCGTCTTACCTTTGTCCGCTCTTTGCTTGCCGTTGTTGCTGTGCGTCATTGGCAACTGTTTCAGATGGATGTCAAAAATGCATTCTTGAATGGTGATCTTGCTAAGGAAGTTTATATGCATCCACCCCCTAGTTATGCCCATCCTCCTCACACAATTTGCCGTCTTCGGCGTGCTCTCTACGGTCTCAAACAAACTCCCCGAGCCTGGTTTTCAAAATTCAGTTGTGTTGTTGCTCAACGGGGGTTTACCCCTAATGCCTATGACTCAACTCTTTTCCTTCGGACCACTGGTGCTAGTATTATTCTTATTCTTTTTATGTTGATGACATGATCATTGCTGGCGATGATCTCTCTGGTATTCGAGATCTTCAACACTTCTTGAGTCAGAATTTTGAGATGAAGGATTTGGGGCAGCTTAATTACTTTTTGGGTCTTGAGGTTACATCTAGATCAGATGGTTCTTATCTCTCTCAAGCTAATTATGCATCTGACTTGCTTTCTAAAGCCGGCTTGACTGACAACAAAACATGCACTTCTCCGCTTGATCCTAATGATTGGTTACTTGTTATTGATAGTGAATCTCTTCTTGATGCTACTTTGTATCGACAACTGGTCGATAGTCTCATCTATCTTACTGTTACCCGACCAGACATTTCCTATGCAGTTCATCTGGTTAGCCAGTTTATGAGTGCCCCTCGCTCTACTCACTATGCTGCTATTCTTCGCATCTTACGGTATGTCAAGGGAACTCTGTTTCATGGCCTTCACTTTTCCTCTCGCTCATCTCTTGAGCTCCGCTCCTATTCTGACGCTGACTGGGCTGGTGATCCTACCAATCGTCGCTCCACCATGGGGTACTGTTTCTTATTCGGCACCTCTCTTATTTTTTAGCGTAGTAACAAGCAGATTGTTGTTGCTCGCTCCAGTACTGAGGCTGAGTACCGTGCTCTTGCTGATACTACAGCTAAACTTTTGTGGTTACGATGGCTTTTGACAAACTTGGGTGCTCCTTAGACGATTAGTTCTCCTCTTTATTGTGATAATCGGAGCGCCATCCAAATTGCTCACAATGATGTCTTTCATGAGCGCACCAAGCATATTGAAATTGATTGTCACTTCATGCGGCACCATCTTCAGCAGGGCACCTTGGATCTTCGGTCTGTCTCGTCTGAAGATCAACTTGCCAATATTTTCACGAAGTCTCATCCTCCTGGTCGGCTACGTGATCTTGTTTCCAAACTCCAGTTGACTTCGTCATCTTGAGTTTGAAGGGGGATGTTAGAATCAAAATATTCTAGAATATAGAATACAACATATTACCACATTGTATTCCCACATCGTCTTTCCTTTTTGTTTGGCCTGCCTCCTTCTACCTATAAATAGGTCTCATATTGTACAGTTTCAATACACAGAAATATATTCAAATATTTCTTGAGTTCTTTTCTTTTCTCTATTTCTTCACTAACCACCTTGACTATCTATTGGTTAAAACACCCGTCTCGTATAAGTTTGCACTTACACAAACAAAAGAGATGGAAACAAAAAATTATTATGAATGTGGTTACTGGTAATCCAAAATTATTATGACTTGACAAATTATGTCACATTACAGCATTTGGCATGTGGAGATCAGGCAATGATGAGTTTGATTCTATTGTGTAGTCTGTAGTCATGGATGAGAAGATAGAATGTTGATGCAATTTGGTAGAGGATTGCTTTCTGAGTTTTGGTTTGTATTGGGGTTTACCATCGTGCCATTGTGAGGATTGGGTAAATATAAATATATATGGGTAAATATATTCATTAATGTTTCCATTGCATTCCCTTTGTGTGCCAATATCAGTTTCTCAAGATCTCTTCTCCGGAAAGGAGAAAGCAAAGGAAAGGATACACAATAATACCTGCAGCCAGTCTGTATCAATTATATTCCTTTGAGGTGGTTGGTACGTTCAATCGGTTAGGGTAGGCTGGCTAGCGAAATGAAGGTTGAAGATACTGCAACACTTCAAAAGGAAACTTTTACCCTCCATATTTGCTGCAAATGAACCAAGTCGATCATGCTGAGTACTAGCAGTTCAAGTTTTGTTCACTAGACTGTTGACAAGTTTAAGATGGGCCAAACTTTAACTCAAGCTTAACTAGCATGTTTAAGCTTGGTTTGTTTATGTATTGCCAAATATGGGATTTGTTCACGAGCCTTAGCAGCTTATTAAATATCAATTTTGTGGTAAAATCAAACACTTTCATCATGACTAATGCAAATTAGTCATTGTAACTTCATAATATTCCAAAAAAAATTCTTGTTTGATTTTTTTTTTCTTTTCTTTGGCAATCTTACTAGTCAACAACCTTTAGGGTATGTTTGGATAATAGGAATCTTTGAGTGGGAATGGGCATTCTATTCTCATTTCATTGGACTCCCATGTTTAGTGCATGCTATTTGGAAATGGAATTTCATTCCTTCGGGCATGAGATATCCTCTAATGGTGGGTAAATTATTCCAATGGCAGGTGTGGCATCCTTATTCCCATTCCTATAGGAATTAAAGTTTAAGCATGGAGGAATGTATAAGGGTAATGTTTGTAATTGTAGGCTGACGATATTGCCAAGTGAGCAAACACTGATTTCAAGTTTAATTAAATGCTAATATTATGAAAAGGCAAACATGCCCTTTTAGGAAAGGTCCAATTCTTTTTTTCTCAAACATTCTCTCATTGTTTCAAACCACCCCCTGCGCGCATAAAAAGAGACAAACCCTATAATGGCAGGACCTTCGTGCACTAGGAGTGCCCTTTTTGACGAAAGACTTTATTACTATAACTATATGACACCTATATTAGCTATTTTTGAGCCTAACTGAGCAAAGCTTGTTATTATTTAACTTGTTTCATTTAGCTACCAGGTTTTGAATATAAGATCAAGCTCAGTTCATTTAATTGGTTAATGAGCTTGAACAGGCTTCTTAGAAAGTTCTGCTTGAGCTGTTCATAAGAGGTTTGGTTCATTTAGAATAAGTTTAGGTTCTTGGTGGTGTTTGTAATATTAACTCTATAAATATTACAATTTCTCTATCTTTTCCCCTTTAAAGCTCGTCTTTATGCTTCTCGTATCTTAAGAAGCACGGATACAGACACGGACACGGGACACGGATACAACACGACGCGGACATGAAGACATGTTATTTCTCAAAAAAGTATAATATGGACACGTTGAATATATATGAATTTTTAAAATTTTTTATATGACTATATAATAAAAACTATTGTGATTGCAATTAAATTTGGTATAAAAAAACATAAATCACAAAAATATTATTAAGATATTAAAATAGTAAAGTCATTAAATAAAAATTAAAGGACTTCTTCATTTAATCATTAACATCCATGATTTAAGTGTCCGACACGTGTCCAGAAAGTGTCCGAAAGTATCGGTGTCCGACGCGTGTCTGACACGGACACATGAGCCAAAATAGAGTGTCCGTGCTTCATAGCTCATATCCTTTCAGTTCTCTCTAATAAATTTTTGTTTTTTTTAGAGAGTTATAGACCATTAAGGCAATTGCTTGTGGGCAATTCCCATATCAACTAATTATTGGTCATATTTTCAAGAATGGGTCAATTTTTCTATGCATCTTATTGCAAATGTTCCTTCGGTTCATTGTTAAGTAGGCCTTTTTTTTTATAATTAGTTCATTGCCAAGTAGGTATTTGTTTAACATAAAACCACTCTCCTTCATATTAGTAATTAAGAAGGAAGACCAGGTCATTTTAGGAGATAAGAAGGTTAAATTAGCTGTTAGATTTCCTTTTATGCAGTAGGGTACATATTTAGCTTTTTGGTGGAGTTAAGCTTTGCTGGTGAAGTTTAATTGTTGTATATCTCATGCCATTAAAATCTTCTGAGTTGTTTGGCTTGCTTTCATGGTAGGCAAATCCTGAACTGTTTTTCCTTTTCTTCATTAACATAAAAAAAAAAAAACAACTGGTGAAAATTACTGATATTTCATTCCATTTTGTTCTTACCAGGCTTTTTGAGCTACACAGCAAGGGCTTGCTTTGGCCACCAATAATCTAGTGGATGGTGTTTCCAATTTTCACCCTACTTCAATGAACAGAAGGGGGCTTCCGTGCCTGGTAGTATTTTCTATATGAATGAATGCCTCTGTTTATCATGTTCAGAAACATCCGATTGCAACAACTGGGTTATTGGAACAGAAACTGTCCATTTGATGTTTCATTTTAAAAAAAAAGCATTTCTGGTCTTCTATTGTAGATCATCCATATTAACATTTTATCTAGATTTGAGGGATAGAAGTCAAATAGAATTCATATTTGTTGTGGATGGTTTTTGCTTCTATGCCAAAGTGACTTATTGGTCATATAGCCATTTGGAAATAATGTAGGATTCCCGAACCGACGTCAGCAGTAACATAGATTCCATAAAGCAGGGCTCTTCCATCTCCCCGCAGATGAGGAATTCATCCTCCACTTCTTGACAAAATTGAATCATAGATCCATTATTTTGCCAGAAAGTAATAAATTTGCCTGCTGGTTTGTGGGCATAAACCCTTCTAGACTTTCAGCAAACAAAGACTTGAAAGCTACCATTTCTTGTTTGTTTAAAACCAAACCAGTGCCAACCCATCAGGTGCCATCTCTGCTGCCCAAAAGAGATGGTTCCAGTTCTATCTATTGGTGTCATCATCCACATTCCACCGCCATCAAAGCTCAAAAAGAGTTGACATGGCAACACACATTAATCTTATTCAATTTATAGTGGAAGCTCTCCTGCCCCTCTCAGAAATACACCACTACGGAAATCTCTTGCCGCTTCCCTGATTGCATCTACACTACACCTATGACCTATGGACATTGATCCTTTAGCTTATTAAGTCATCTCTGTCATTGATCAAATCATATCAAATGATTTTATTAGTTTAACGATTTGATACTAAGTGTCCTCAAATAAGGTTTTTTTTTTTGGATAACAAGAAATTCTAGCATTATTCTGTATGACTTGATAAATATTGAATATCCGCAACTACTCTCAAGCCATAGGCTCAAACAAGAAATCACTTTTGAGCTATACCATAATTAAAATTCATACATTTAAAATGCTAAAGCATGTTTGCACGTCATCAGATGAGCTTATTGATAATGCGATGCATCTCTAAGTATTATATAACTAAAATTTTGATGGGCAATTTTTTAATTTTTTATCCATCTTCTAACTAAAGTTCTAATTCAATACTTGAATAGTGACAGTCCAATCACCCATAAAATCAGGTAAACTTGGGACTAATTCATGGAACTTCGTAAGAGAGATTTTAAGCAAATCCAATCATAATGTTTCTCTCTCTCTCTCTCTCTCTCTCTCTCTCTCTCAGCTCAGAGGAACTAGAGTTTGTTCAACCACTTTCTGTTTTATGAAATTACAATTCTAAATTCTGTTTTCATTGTGGAAGCAAAGAGAGAGATATGTATATAAATTTTGAGGTAATGCTAGGCAGCAATGCATCTCCCCCCAAATTTTAAAATTTTGGACTTATACCACTTGTTTTTATAGAATTTTAAAAAATATATTAGGAATTACTCTCAAAGAAATTTTTATATTTCTGTATGTAACCTTCCTAAATTTTAACCTTTTTTTATTTATATTTCCCCCCCCCCCCCTCGCCCCAACCCAACCCTATTAGCTAGATCCGCGAAGTTGAGTTGAGTTGGTTAGATGGTTTAAGGAAATATAGATAAATTAGTTAGGATAAATGAGAACTTACAATAACATTATTGTCCTAAATCTTGGGCTGCGATAATTAAGCTCTCAGTCACCCCACCCACCCACTTTTGAGAGCAACTGGCAAATGCAGCTGCCAAACTCTGAACTTTTTTTTATAGCGCCTGCCCTGTCTTTTTTTCTTTCTGCTAATATCTGTCCTAGTTTGGCAATATGAGCCAACATTGATGTATACACCAAAATAAATAATTGTGTGTACTTGCTTGCTTTTACTTCCATCAAAGAGTGCATGCATGCTTTAACCTATAGGATTGGTTGCTATCCACCAAAGGGACCCTTGGGTTCATTTGATAACTTGGTATCACCATCACCTGCAATATATCAGCACCTCCATTATCGATCATCAAGACCAAATTTGTTGGGTGTGAGGTGGGGGAAGAGAGAGTCATCATGCATGGGCCGGCTAGGTACTTGGATAACTTGATATACATAAGATTTTAGAAGTAGTGATCTAATATAATCTCAGAGTTCGGATTTTGAGAAGTCTCGAATTTATCTCTATACTAACCCGCTTAAATTTTTGAAATAATAGGTGATTTAACATCTAGCAACTACTCACGTGAAGAGAGAAAATGTAAGATTTATTTATTAAATAAAACCCTAATTCAGAAGAGTTTTCTATTTTTGTTATCTGTGTCTTTTGTTGATGCAATTTTCTCATTAATTTGTCAGCTAATGGAAATTAGGGACAAATATAGAAACCCTAGAAACGAAATTAGAAAAAGGGTAAAAATAAGTGATAAATGCATCAAGAGATTAATGCAAAGATGACACAGAAAGTGATCGAACTGCACATCTCCACTGCCATGAAATTTAAAGAGACAAATGAAACTCTATTATGAAATTTGATTTTATATTAGATCATTAATTCTAAAATTTAAGAGGACAACTCTCTTTTTTTATTTGAAAGTCACGTGGAGAATGAAAAAATCTTAAATATTATATTGCCTTTTGTTTCGGTGAGGAAACTCTATTATTGGGAGTTGCAAGCCACATTATCTGTTGATATGCTTTTTCTCCTTGCAATGCCATCAAGTTGAGGGGTCGGTTAGCTGAAGAAAGCAAGTCAACTTAGAAAACATATGATAAGTATCGATTGATTAAGATGGGGGGGTGCATTTTGAGCAATGGGTCGGTGCCTTGGTGGAGTTTGCTGCGGCTGTGTTATTCAAGAAAAATGAGGGCGAATAAATGTAGTTTGACCAAAGGCTTGCATCTGGGGACCATTTATTGATTTGGGAATAACAATTAATGTTTCTTTAAATTATCAGTTATTCGGACCTCAGGGTCAGGGGCACTGTGAAGTGTGAAGTGTGAACCCACTGCGCCCCTTCTTGCCCACCCTGGCCTGTTTGCAGAGAAAGAGCGACTTTCATGAAAAGAGAAGAAAACAAACATCTTCTCAATTAAGTAGTGATACGGGGGGTTATGGTTTATTATCTAAACACAGGTCGTAAACACAGACACATGAGGTTGTAATTGGTGACCTCGGTCCGGATTACTTAAAATAAAAAAAAAATAAAAAGGTCTAGCCTTTTTTTTACCTGCCTATATTCACATAAAAAATGGCTAGTTTGACTCACTTTTTCATTGTATTTTAAAATGTAACACTTCTACTTGAAAATAAAATCGTTAGTCTCTCTTATGGTTCATACAATTTTCCTAAAACTCACTTCCTTATAATTTGTCCTACTTTCAGGAAAACCCTTTTTATCTCAAAATGTGACATTAATGTGTCTCATGGTTTTAGTTTATAAAAATAGGGACCAAAGATATTTTAGTTTTTAAACATTACTCATCAAATTTATAATTATAATTTTTTGATTATTTCTTTGGAGGATAATTCATGGGGCTCCTCATTATCCCCCGCGCATGGGAGGACAAATATATAAAACTGTGTGTGTGTGTGTGTGTGTGTTTTTTTTTTTGCTTCATGTTACAGAAAATGGAGTAGAAGCACAAAAACTTTTATGCAACCCAGTGAATCTTTTTGATAACTTTGCATGTGATCCCTATTTCTATGCTCTACCAAGACTTCATGCCCTACCCTACTCATTCAAATTTTTAGTAGGGCAGATTAAGGTTCTGGGTTTTAAGTTTTCTTGTTTGCACAGACTTAATTAAAAAAGATAATATAGGTTTGATTTTGATAAACTGGTGTCCATCCCACTTAATAATCTTTAATTTTCCTTAGTTGCATCAAAACCCCATATTGATTTATTCAGCTATTTCCAGGTTTGTTGATCCTAGCTAGGGTTTTTCACATTCCTTAATGACCTCGTCAGACCACATAAGGACATATATACAACCCACTCACTTTTATGTTTTTCAGGCCAAAGTTGTGAATTCAAGCTCTTGGATTAGAGGGTGCTTTTGGAAAACCTGCAACATGTCCATCTTCAAAGATCATTTTTTCTATTTCAGTCTCTAATTCTGGAGCTCAAAGTAGGTATCAGTTTTAGGGTTATTTGCTCTTTTGGCATGAATGGTAGACGTAAAAAAAATTCCGATGATTACCTTCCCAGGCCCTTGTCATATGGTAATTAAGGTGCTGCGAATAATTTGGAGTTGGAATCCACACCTTCTAAGTTGGAGAATGCCTAATCTTTGACTAATTAAGGTGCAAAAGTATTATCTGAAATCCTTTTCAAAAGGTTGGGAAAGAAGCTTGCACACGTCTATCTTTTCTCTCAGATGGTCTGGTGATTGAACACAAACACACACACACACACACAGATATATATATATATCATTTCGATTTTTCGGGGGTGATCAATCATCACTTGTTAGGTTCAACTTGCTCATTCAAATCTTTCTGGCAGGAAAGTTGCGTGCTAGTCCTCTCTCAATAAAAGAAGATATGTTGGTCCCTCACCAATAAGGTAGCCCTTTCGATGTCCCAAGTACCTTTCATGCCTACACATCAAAATGACAATATTCTCAGAGAACACCGTGACTTTTGAAACCCGTGAATGACTTATCTAAGTAGACTTCATTCTTATCTCTAAATTTTCACCTCTCTGTGAAATCTAATTCATATTATCTCCCATTAATTACTATATTTATATGGCCAGTGATGAAATATATATCTCGGATTAATGAATATGGTTTCAGTTCTAGCTTAATTATATGTAGACTTGACTTAATGTCAATTGAACAAAAACCATATATGCAGCTTACCCAAAAAAAAAATTCACAAGTGAAACCTTTCATTGACCGGCCAAAGTTTCAAGTGTTATAAACCATGTTATCAATTTAATTTGTTTAATGTTAAGGTTAATTAATTAATGATAGATATATAATAAGAAAAAGATTGGGTTACATGCACATACTTAACAGATGAAGTGGAAGTGGAAACTTCAGTGTAGTTGATCCTATATATTTTGAGGGTTTAATCACATGAACATCTTCCTGGTACTAGCTAGGCGTGCATCTGTCGACCCATGTGATAGAATTTGGATGGCAATGCCTTTTGTTGTTGTGGATAAAGCATTAAGCTCAATTTTCCAAAACGTGCAGAATGGTCCCCATTCCATATTATCTACTTTCTTTGTGTAGAACAATTAATATTATCTCATCAAAATATATATGTTTCCTGCAAACTAACACATCATATATATATATAGTACTGTGACCGGCAGGCAGCAGAGTAAGATTAACACAACTTATTCATCAAGGACAAATGATAGTTCAATAAGTATGACAAGAAAATGACTAGATTTGGAGCTAGATTATTAATTTGACAGATGCTGAGGTATGACACGTGGTCGCATATGTGCCACTGCTTTTGTCTTTATTTTTTCATGGAGCATGGTCGGTTGAATTCTGGCATATATCTTCTCTCTCAATCTCTCTCTCTCTCTCTCTCTCAAATGTGCAGAACTTCAATAAGTCTGTTCAGGATCCAAGAAGGTGCGCGCATTCCACAAGAGTGCAGGTTCGTTCGTATACCATTTCAGTTACTAATCAATGACCAAAAATTCTGATACAGTATAATTAAGAAGGATATATAGCTTTTGGCCATGTAAGTTTCTTTGATCATGAACCTTTTTCTGAACCACGGCGGATAGGCTTATCTAAGCCTTAATTTCTTTCTGCCAAGAATTTTATATGTATATGTTGCTAAACTAGATTATGATGACTTGATCCAATTGGTATTGACTTTTTCATATGGACTATTTCATCAAATAGTTGTATGATGTAGTTTCTTTCACTACAATAGCTATTCAAAAGGTAAAATTGGGGCCTACATTAATTCAGAATTTTTTTGAAAAACCTTGAGATTATGTTACCAACCAATCAATCTATCTATCTAGGATACTATTCTGTGTTTTGTGTAAACTTGTTTGAGTCTAGCTCCCTTCTATTTGTGCATATAAAACTCGTCATTATTTGTTAAATGCTGTTGCAAGAGTTTTATTGTTATATTTATCTTTGACAAGTAGGATTATGATTTTTAGTGACAGAAATCTTCTGATTATATCATTTTTCCCTCTTTATGTTTTTCTTTTCTATGGATGATGAAGCAGAAAATCATGAAAAGACTATCTGAAGAAACTTTGTGGGGGAAGCTGATCATTTGAGAAAACAAGAACGGAAATTTGAGTAAGCTACAACCTTAGGAAATTTAATTGGTTATCGGTTGCTTTTGCACCAATAATTAATGAGAAACAAGATGTTTACACATTCAAAAGAAGTAGATTTTACAACAAAACAGGAAGGCAACACAAGTGACTGAGAAGATCTCTAAGGCTTCATCTAGTTCAACACCATGGTCAAGATTGAAAGATCCACGCATTGTGCGTGTCTCCCGCGCTTTTGGAGGAAAAGATAGGCATAGCAAAGTTTGCACTGTGAGAGGATTGAGAGACAGGCGTGTAAGGCTTTCAGTACCCACTGCTATTCAATTGTATGATCTTCAAGATAGGTTGGGGCTAAACCAGCCTAGCAAGGTTGTTGACTGGTTGCTGAACGTGGCGAAACATGAAATTGATGAACTCCCTCCTCTCCAAATGCCACCAGGAAACTTTGGCCAAAATCATCAATCCATGTTAACTTCTCATGGAGCTGGTGCTTCTCAATCCAACAAAGAAGGGGTTAAGATTAATAACTGCATCAATTGGGATGATCCACTAGGCCTGTCCAGGTCAATTTTTGAGAGTTCAGATGCTAATTTGAGGGACAAGTCTCCCGAGGTTGCAGCAGAAAGTTCAGTCAATGAGAAAGAAAATTGGAACAAAAGAAATGAAAAGGAGAAACAAAGTGATCTGGAAGGTCATGGTACATATGTTCCATCTAATTTCTTTCTCCCAAGAGCCACTCATACTCCATTACCAGTTGGCTTGCTTAATAATGCCATGACATACAATTCTTTCTATCGTTGGGATGCTTCAAATTTTTCTCTTTCTCACTTGGGAAGCCATGGATTAAATACACCCCAAACAGAAGATCTCCACAACTTCAATATTGTGACATTGCCATCATCATTGCCATCATCATTGTCTCTTCCATCTGGCCCTTAAGTTCTTGTGTATGTCCACTTGGAACAACACAGTCTTATTTCCCTTCACATGTTACTGCTTCATTAGAGTTCAATCCAAAGCAAATCAACCACTTTGATATGCTGAGAAAGTTCACAAAATCCCTTGCCCAAATCAACCCTTTCATTTGAGCATGATTCCAAGGCTTCTCCCTTCTCAAAATAGTAATGGAAAAGTCAGCCAAATAACAGTGATCGTGAGTTTCATTTTCTTTCTCACTGGGAAAAAGGAAATGTTTCTGGTTAATTTTATGGATTGGTGCACATTCTACTTCCATATCTGGACTAGAAGATCTTTGTTGTTATAGCGATCACAATGTTCACGTTTTATTTCATAAATTGGCTTCACCAAGCAACTGAGAGAGTCAAATTCAAAAGATTTAAACTTGCAGTACTTTGGAATCTTTTGCTGCCTGATCAATGGTTTAATACTGTAAGATGACACCATATATAGGATGTTTTCATCTTCACAAGTATTTATTTTGATATTCCAAATAAGGCTAATTGAGTATTTTGAACAGTGAAAAAGGCTTGAAATTATGATTTATTACTTTGTTAATTTCAACGTGTCATTTCAAATTTGTTTATATCACAATTTGTGTGATAAATATATTGTCCAGACTCAGGATTGATACCCACAAAAAAAAAAAAAATAGTTACGTATCTGCATGCTTATTATTAATTCATGAGTTGTTAATTATAAAGTATTATATAAACATGCTTAGCGTTGTCCTTGCAACCTCATGAGACAATCCAATGCGCAGGTGGTGCAAGGGATTGTGCCATTTTATTAGTTTGCTCCATATCCCACTTCTGTGCTTGCAACCTAATGAGAGATAATCCAAAGCTCTCTCTTCTCTCTCTCTCTCTCTCTATCTATCTATCTATCTCTCTAAACCAGCAAGAAAAGAAACCCCAATGTGGAAGGAATAGCCAAGTTCCCTTTTCCTTTCAGAAACTAGACAAGTATAGAAGGATAAGCGATAAAGAAGTAATGTTGGAAGCTTCAGAGAAGAAAATGAAGGAGAAAGAAAAATGTGCTTTGGTGAGTAAGACAGGTGAGGAATTGTAACAGTACTATTAGCTTTGCACAAGATCCAACAAAGTAATTAATGGAGGGAGCAGAAGATTTACAGCAATCCCAAAGGACCCTTTGAAAGGGGCATCATTTGAAAAGATAGTTCGTGGTCCTCAATTAAAAAGGAGGAGAGGAGGAAGAAGCAGAAGAATAGTAGAGACACACTATATATAATTAGGGTTTTGGAGACTCGGGTCCTTTTCTCTGTGTCTGAGAAGGAACCATCAGGCTTTCACTTGAGGTCCCCCATTGGCCTAATTAATAAGCCAAGTTTTTTTTTTTCATATAAACAAGGCCAAAGCCAAACAAACAAACAGGGCATAGCTAGCCCATAAATACAAGGATAACAGCCAAAACAGGTATTAAGCAATTGCAATGACAATGGCAACTTGGAAAGACCTCCCTTGCATATTTTGAATAGCCCACATCAGTAGGGTTTTTTTTTTTGAAACAGCGAAAATGGAAAATTTTATTAATGAGAGAGGATGTACAATAAATACATTAGAAAACATCAATAAAACAAGGGAAGAAAATAGACAAGAACTCAACATCCCTAACTTCATCCCAACTAAGTTGGTACCAAGCCAGGAGAGACACAACCTAGCATAAATCCACATAGACAAAAAATATATCTTTCCACTCATTTGCACAAATACAAAATCTATCCATTCTAGACTTTAATATCAACCTATAGCCAAAACTTCCACGCTTGAATAAAAAACCTTAGCGAAAACAACCTGAAACTGAAATAAGGAAGAGATAATAAGAAACGCATCCAACATCAGCAAGCTTTCAACTGAACCTTTCATCATCCAAATCTATCAAGAAAGACTCAACCAGAAGATGAAAAACTCAGAATAAATACCAACACCTCCAGGGGACCAAAGTTACTGAAAGAGAGACGAGAACACAAAATCCCAACAGATATCTTCAGTATGTCTTTCCAGAACTTCATCACTTCAATAAATATCCAAAAACTAAGATAGACTAAAAATGCCCAAACAGTTGCCGCTTTCTCAAGAAGCCTTACTAGCCAAATCAGCTGTATACAATAAAACAAACTTATCAAAACTTTTTCTTCTAACAGCATCACTTGAATCATATGAGTTATAGAGAATGATCAATCTTTAGAATCCAGAACTCTTTTAACACCAGGAAATAATTTATATCAAGGAAACAAGAAAACAAGATTTGATAAGCTCTTGGGCCTTCAAAAACAAGACTTACATTTTATAGTATCAAAAAATTAATTAAGTTGAATAATGTAAGAGCAGCAGTGAGACCCATTGTTCATTGCATAACTTCAATATAC
This sequence comes from Nyssa sinensis, assembly GCA_008638375.1. NCBI lineage: Eukaryota > Viridiplantae > Streptophyta > Magnoliopsida > Cornales > Nyssaceae > Nyssa > Nyssa sinensis. Next base: position 4,566,210 of record CM018043.1, read on the forward strand.
AGTGTGTCAGTTCTGCACCATATATACCATTAGTCATAACTATATTGAAGATGCCACAGTTTTACCAAAAAAAGAGAAAAGAACGCTGATTGATTTAATTCTTTGAGAAGATTTTAAGGTGGGTTGCTTCACTTGATTATGGTTATTTCATTTATTAATTATTATTAGATATAAGATTTGTAGGTTCAAAACCACCTTCAAGATCGAATTGATTCATCAACTACATTATCTAAAAACCAATCTATTGTTGATAATGTAGATTTATTTTTTTTAATAAAGCATATGAATCTGGTTCATCATAACATTTTATTGAATGGCTTTTTAACCGTAGACTTTTTTTTTTTCTCCTTTTTGAGTGTTAGTTTTTGGGTTTTGAATCAATCATATGTGAATAACATCTGCTCTTTAAGAAATGTGTCTTGACCCATATAAATAACTGATAGGACAAGTTTTTATCCTAATTTAAATACGTCTTTATCATGTGTAGAGATCAGTATTTTGAATCCTAACAAAATTCTATATATATCTAAAATAAATACACGGATATGTAGTCTACGTAATGTGGTTATAAAATATAATACACTTTCTCTATTTAGTCTTTCCTCTCTGATGGTTTGCGTAATGTGGTTATGAGATATAATATACCTTCTCTATCTAGTCTTTTTTTTTTTCTAGTAGGTTTAGAAAGTGAAGATTGAAGGACTAATTCTAATAGCCGCAAAACTTCACAAACTTACAGAAATCATAAATCAACGTTTGGTTTATAATAACAAGCAATATATGATTTACGAGTATCTTCTACGGTTTTAATCCGTACACATACTATGTGTATTATTTAAAATAAACTCAGAATTAAAATATGGGCCAATTCATGATGAAAAAACTAACAAACAATCACATATTTTAAAATCGTGACCTCTTTACAGGAATAAAACATGAAATGCAAATGAACCTTGTAGCTGCATCTTAAACGGGTCTGCATCGGCCGGCCCACAGACAAAAGTGCATTATAAAATAAATGACAAGCCCAATACTAGACCCAAACCCAATTTTGAACAAATCTAGACTCACCAGTCCGCTCAGCTTCACTTTTCAAGAAGGATGGTAATGGCATTGAGGAATTTTGTATATCATCTCACACAACTATGGGCAAGGAGGTTTTTAAATTTTTTTTATTCATGACAATTACACTAATTTTTCTTAAAATTTTATTAATTTTTTTTATTTTACTTGACAATATACATATATTTCATTTTAATCAATTTTTTTTTCAATAAAATTGTCATTTTATTTATTTTTTGCATTTTTTTCATCTTTGACCTTTTTTTAACTTTTTTAAAAGATTTTCTATTATTTTATTTAAAAATCAATTTAAGGTAAATAATTATTCTTATTTTATATAAAAATAAATTTAAGGCTTTTATCAATATTTATTTAGAAAATAAAAAAAAAAATTGGTCCTAATTTTAAAAATTGAAAACAAAATGAAGGGATAGTTTTGTTATTTTAAAAAAATAAATTGACTAGAATGAGTATCTATATATTGTCATGTAAAGTAGAAAATGTTAGTATAATTTCAAAAAACTTCATAAGAGGTCGATATAATTATCAGAAACTATAAAAGAGATCAGTATAATTTCGTGATTTTTCTTTTCTTTTTCTCTCTTCCATTTCAATTTTTTTCGATGTTAAGAGCTCCCAAGATTATTTGGGCCGATGGAAGACCCGGTCCGATTATCAGACATCTAATTATCCTACAAAATCATACTCTATACTTACACCATAGGTGAGGCTTAAATCCCTTATCATTAAAAGAGTTGAATCTTTAACCTCCTATATATAAGAAAGAAGAAAACCTAAGATGATCATTGACTCTTTCATTACATCTGTGATACCAAATAAAGTTGCACTCAAACTTGTCTCTTGAGTAAATGTTAAATTGTGTTAATAGAATTTATTAAGATTTAACTGTTTGTGGTTGATTTTATGGAATAATTCTAAGATAAAATGAAGATTTAAATAGATTTATATCATAAATTTTTACGATAGATAAAAGTAAAAAAAAAGTAGGAGAAAATATTAAACCGTAGACTCACTTTTTCTAATTGATTTAAAAGTGGAGAATTTGAAGAAAAAAAATTATTTAATAAATTTATTAACAATATCCTTAAATGAATTTTTTAGTAGTCCTTAAATGCATTTTTAAAAAAGGTTAGTTGCCCCTTTTTTAAAATTCATAAAAAATTGTAATTGTCATTTTTTTTATATATATATATATATATTTTCTTCTCTTTCTTCTCATATTTACTGTTCAAATAAATAATAATAAATTTTTTCATAAATATTTTTAGAAATAATAATTTTTTTCATAAATATTTTTCAAAACAAATTCTTTATAATTTATAATAAATTATATTGACCTCCCTTGAGATTTATGACAATTACAATGATCTTTTTTGATATTTTTAAAATTACACTTACCTTTCTTGTTTTATATAATATTATACAGATATTTTATTTTAATCAACTTTTAAAATTTGACTAATATTTATTTTTGTTTTTTAAATAAATATTAATAAAAATCTTAAATTTATTTTTATATAAAAAATAAGTTATTTCTTTTAAATTTGTTTTTAAATAAAAAATCTTTAAAAAAATTGATCAAAAATTCAAAATTGAAAAAATGTCAAAAAAATAAATATGTTATTTAAAAAAAAATTGAAATGAAAGAATTGTTCAAATATTATCATATAATGTAAGTAAGATTAATTTCAAAAATCCCATGAGAAAGTGATTACTCCCTCCGTTTTAAAATGATAGTCTTTTTTGGATATTTTAATTTTTTTGAAAGTATTATTTTATTATATCTAAATTATTTAATTTTTTTATATTATTTTTATTTAATTGTAAATTATATTCACATTAGATATAATAAAAAATAATTTTAGAAATTTATAATTTAAAAACACGTTAATTTTTTTAATAAATCTCTTAAAATGAATAGTTATCTTAAAATTTAAAATGGGACGGAGAGGATGTAATTGTGAAGAACTCCGGTCATGGCAGGAAAGGAAAAGCCGGCAGTACAGAGGACAGGTGTCAACCAGAGGCGATTGTTCTCTGCCTTTCGCTAACGTCACCTGGTTTATCTTAGCATTCCTATGTTTTTTCAAATATCCTCATGGCTCTCTGGTGCCTTCAAGTCAACCCATCTCGGTCTCGGTCTCGGTCTCGGTCTCGCTCTCTGGCTCTCAACTCTCCTTTCTTCCCATCAGCTTTTCTTTCTCCCGATCCAGGGTTTTACTAGGGTTTAAATCCCATCATAAATCCAATTAAAATTCTCAGTCTTTCATTAACTCAGGTAAGCTCAGCAATCTCTGAGTAGGGTTTCATTTTTTATAATTCGTTCGAGGTTGAATGCTTCTCTCAATGACTGTCAGGGCTCAGCTCAAGAATTCAATCGCAAAACCCCTAGAGATCACTGGTGAGTATTCTAATTGCCTCTGATTTTTTGTTTTTTTATTCGTCTTTTTTGGTTCGTATTGGAAAATGTAACAGTCTAGGGTTTGTTCCATTCTTGATTTCTTTCTAAATCTAAGCGTTTTTCTGTTAAAAATTTAGCTCGTCGCCGAATTGGAAATCTTTGAAAACAAATGGTCTTTTTGGGAGTTTTACTTCCCCTGAAGTGATATGAGGTGTTGAATATGAGCGATGGAGATGGGGAGAGTGGAAGAGAATATGAACACAACGGCTCAAAGAAGAAATCAGGAACTGACGATTTTGCCCAAGCGATGGCGAAGATTGCTGTAGGACAGGTATGCGAGAGTGTCGGGTTTCAGAGTTTTCAGCAGTCCGCCCTTAGTACGCTCTCCGACGTGGCTGTTCGATATATTTGTGATATAGGGAAGACTGCAAATCTCTATGCGAATTTGGCCGGTAGGACGGAGTGTAACGTATTTGATATAATTCAGGGTTTGGAAGATTTGGGATCACAACAGGGGTTTTTGGGTGCTTCAGATATTAATCGTTGTCTTGCGGATTCTGGTACGGTTTGGGAGATTATTCAGTATGTTGGAAAAGCTGAGGAAATCCCATTTGCATATTCGGTTCCGCATTTTCCTGTTGTTAAAGACCGGAAGCCAACGCCAAGTTTTATGCAAATTGGAGAAATAACACCTAGGGAGCATATACCTCCGTGGTTGCCTGCCTTTCCTGATCCCCAGACTTACGTGATCTCGCCCTTGTGGAATGAGAAAGACAGAGACACTCGGGCAGACAAAATTGAGCAGGTTAAAGAGAATAAAAAGGTGGAACAGCCGATAATGAATCTGCAGCAGCGGTTGGCTTGTAATGGGTCTGAAGCACAGACAGAAGTTGACGCAGGAGATGTTGTGAAGGCAAAACGAGTGGTGGATAGTAATCCATTTCTTGCAGCACCCCTGCGGTTTGGGGAGAAGGAAGTGTCTTCCGTTGTTCTCCCGGCCAAACTTTTGGACGAAGCTGTGATGCAAAATCGTGCTGTTGTAGAAAATCATGCTTCAGTGTTGGAGACGTTTGCTCCGGCTATTGAAGTGGTGAAGAGCAGGTTATGCGATTTTGAAGAGGGTAGCAAAAGGGTTCTTTTGAGCAGGAGGCCCATTGTGCAATTTAAGTTTGGTTTTAGCAATAAGTCATTAGCTACAGCAATGAGCCTCCTGAATGAGGGTGATGAGAAAACCGCCTCTTGGTTTGGGAATGAAAATGAGAAGGATGACAAGCAGAGGAGGGCTGAGCAAATTCTCAATGAATCTTTGGAAAACCCACAGGAACTGGCTCAGTTGTAAATTAGGTTTGTTTGATTAGAATCTGGATACTTGTTTAGGAAACTGGCAGCAGATGCTGTTTCCAGGGTAGTCAAAGTCAAGGGGAATAGAGTTGTCTATATACAGGCATTAAAGACTGTTAGAGGGAAGTGTTCCCACTTTAACAAGTTTTCAAGGTATGTTCTTGTCATTTACCATAATAGACTTTTGTCATTGATGATTCTTTCTAATTGAAAGTTATTTTTTCCCTGTATGATCCAAAATTGGATGTATTGTTAATATCTCCACCTTTTAGCTATTATTTTCTAGCTATAAAATGAATTTAAGTACAATATTGTATCAAAATCTCATTGACATAAAAAGAAAGGTACATATATATTACCCATTTAGTTCCCATGCTAGAAGCAGATATTGAAGTTGTACTTATAGTACGAAATGAAGGGGGCTAGATACTGTTCTATATGTTTTACCCATTTATTCCCCATGCTAGAAGCAGATATTGAAGTTGTACAAGTATTGCCATATTGCTTCATTAACTTATTATTTAGACTATATCTATGAAATGCTGGGGCTAGGTACAGTTCTCCTTTTTGCAAGAACATGAAAAGTTGAAAGCTGTGGAAGTAGATCAAGTGACTGAGTTAATTTATTATTTATTTGTTTAGGCAGTTGTGGCTGAGTTCATTGGTAGCTGATAAATTTGCAATGCAACTTAAAGTTTTGTTTCCCTCCATTGGGTTCATTCAACCCATTTTCCTCATTCAATTAACCAGTTATGGAAATTTCAATAAAATTATTTCAGCAGTTGGACATTTACAAATAGAATTTGGGACACTTGAGACGTTGTGTTAAGAGTGACTGCTACAACCCACAAAACTAGCAGTGTAATTTCTACCTAAAATTATGGTTGGTTGTTTAAGTTACAAATTTATAGTTTATGGACCATTGTGATTGCTATATGGAACTCTAAGAAATCTGGTTGTAGTCTACTTATAAAAAATAAATTTTAAAAATTAAAATAGAGAAGAAGAAATTGGTTGGAGTTTATAAAGATACAGAGGAAAAGATGATTGTGGATTTTTCTTGCTTACCACTTGAGCAATGAATTGAATTATGATTGATAGTTAGCATCATAAGGGTTTCTTTAAGGGTGAAATTTTGTTGTTTTTTTTTTTTTTGATAAGTAAAAGGAAAACACATTTGGTCAGTTGACTATCTTTATGTAATAGCATTAGGTAATTCGTTTGAATTTTGTAACAATACGAAGGAGAACACAATGAATTTTTCAAATGAGCCTCTAACTGAAATAATTGTATGTTGAACTCGAGAAGCCTTTTTTATTTTTTGTTTTTTTTTTTAATGTTATCCTAGAGTGCCTAATAGTTTATTGACTAAAACTCAATAAATTAATGAATTTCAAAATATAACCAAGTTTGGCTTGTTTATCTTACTAGTAGATCTCAAATGAGCTTAAATCTTTGGGGCATGGTTTGTTTTACTGTCCTACTCAAGAATAGGTCAACCTTGTAGGAATGAGTTCCTTTTTGGAGCATTTCCATTGCCATCCCTACATAACAGTTGTCGGCATTTATGTGATGAATGGCATTGTCTAGTGGTTGCTAAACTTATGAGCTCTTAAGGTCTACATTGGTTCACATATATTTGTTTGGCTACATGTGCCTGTAAGACCTCCAGTTATATGTATGCACTATCTACAATCGTTTGTTGAAGGTGTTTGAGGGAAGTATTAGAAAGCAAAGGGGGTTGGGCTTCAATTGGATTTGGGGAGTCCCAAGGGGTTTGGGTTTTGGAAGGATATAAGGGCGGGCTGGGAGGAATTTTTAAGCATATCAGTTCCATTATGGGGAATGAGCATATGGCATGATAGTTACTGTGGAGAAGCTACCTTGAAGCAAGTGTTATTGTGTTCCCTAACTACAATTTCATCAATAGTGAGCCCATTGAGTGATTGGCTGTACTTCCTAGGTGCCGAATCATTGAATTTGGGGGTCCATGTCTACTAGGTGTTTGAAAATATTGGGGATGCCATGGCCCTTGCCCACCCCTCATATACACCATTGGCTTTTTGTGGATTATACTAACATCATAAAGAAAGAAGTGGGTTGGACATTTGTGTGAACTGGTTGGTTGAAGATTGGAAATTGGAATTGGTATATGCTCTGTTTCATTTACTATATTGTGCTACCATCATTGATGGTAGAGATAATGCACTTAGATGGAAGGCAAAGACGAATGATTGGTTCACGGTGAAGTCTTGCTATGAAGTGTTGTTTGGCAAGAATAGTTGGGGGGAGGGGATGCTATTTCCCTTTAAAAAGCATTTGTGGATTAGACCCGAACGGACCCACAGGTAAGTTGTAGTAAGATTAAACAAAGCTTCTACTAAGGAACCTTGCACTGCCAATGGAAAGTAATCCGCGGCAGAAGACAAAGCATAACTCCCCAACAAGAGGATGTTACAAAGCTGCTTTAATGGTTTCTTTTGGTTGTATGTTCCATCACATGGCAACATACACAAGAACTTCATACACCAATCATGGGCTGGGTACAACTGTGCTTGTTTAAGGGCATTGGGTATAGCAAAGACCTGTTCTCTTCTTGCTCCCTTAGCATTGGGGGAAAATCTTGATTATTGATTATTTGGTTACTAGGGCAGATGCTCTCCAATTGGCATTGCATCTACAAGAAAGCAGGGGAAATAGTTAACCATTTATTATATATTTTTCTTTTTCTTTTTTTGATAAGTAAGAAGTATATATTAAGAAGCCCAAGAAGGGCAAAGGGCAAAAACCCTAAAGCATTACATCGGTCTTAAAGACTCCAAAAAGTCAACAAAAGAAAAGACATTTACAAGGAAAGCCTCTTTGGCCCAAAAAAATAATAAACGCAAAAGAGTCTCTTTAAGATAAGGAGTAGGAAGTTCCCGATCTTCAAAGACCCGATTATTCCTTTCGATCCAGAGGCGCCATAAGAGGCAAATGGGAACCAATCTCCAAATTCTCTTAGTTTCTTTAGGAAGGATGCATCATTCCCATGCCAGAAGAAGGTCTTTGACTGAGATTGACATGACCCATGAGATGCCAAACATGGTAAGAATAAGGTTCCAGCAGCTCCAAGGGACTTGACGTTGATATTGAATTGATGTTTCTCATCCTTTCTTTGTTTAGAGTCTAGTGGGTTCTATTGAAATCAGCATGTCGTGTTGGGACCTTAGTTAGTAAGAGGGTGGGGATGGTGTGGAGAGCAGCAACTTTGTCTTTGGCAGCGTGAATGGAAGGGCAGTGTAACTTGATGAAAAGAAGCTTCCAATTTATTTGTAAGTTGAAACATGTGATTCTAAATATATTGTTTTTACGGCCATTGGGGAGGATTTTTTTGACTTGTTTGTAAAATTTATAGGAGATATGTACTCTACATAAAGTTCTTGGTTTTGGTGTGGTTCTTTTGTACACTTCTTGTACATGCGGGTCTGCCCCTTTTAGCACTCTTTAGTTATGATATCTTTAGCTTGTATGAGATTTATATGTTTAACAAGGGAACATATATGATCAAATTTTATCATTGATTTTGTAAAATACTTGTTCTTTTGTAATTTGGTTACTTCATAGTGAGTGAAGCACTTGTGTTAAATACACTATTGTACATGAATTTTAACCACTAAGGTAATCCCAAACTACCTAATATGCATGTGACACGTAAACACATTACTACACCTGACGTGTACATGAGTCAATGGCTACATGTATAGTAGTTTTGGCTTCAATAGTACAATAGTTGACTTTTCTTCTTTCTACAAATTTTCTATCTCCATTTGTCTTCTTCTTCTTCTTCTTTCCTCTCTCCTCTATTCTGTGCCCCTCCTCTCTCTCTCTCTCTCTCTCTCTTATTACCCCCATATCAGTTGGTTTCAGAGCTTACTTTTGATATGCTGCCGTCATCTTTGCCAGATGGAGCTAGCTTGGGCTTTGGGTGGGGATTTTTTTTTTGGTATAACCTAACGTTTTTTATGGGTCTTGTCTAATTTGTAATTTCTCTATATTAATGAATTAGTTATTTATCAAAAAGATTATCAATCAATTTTTGTACTTTTAATTTTTTTTAAATCTATGATCGAACATTTAGCAAAATCCCCCCCCCCCCCCCCAAAAAAAAAAAAAAATTCTTGGTTCCGTCCGTGATTGTGGGCATTTTCCGCCATCATCTTTGCAACCATATTATCGTCAACAACCGTTGCTTGCATCTCTGCGATTTTATTCCATCCGTATTGTTTGGTCATTGAGAGTTTCAACCAACACCCCATGTGCAATCCCCTCATTGATGCCAAACTTCTGCCGTTATCGAATTGTCACCCCTAGAAGGTAACGCTCCTTTGTCGTCGATTGACAACATCTCAACCTCATTGCTCCAACATGTCTCATCACAAATCATCGTCGTTTCCTACCACTGCTGTCATCGACCACTATTGCTCCATTTTCGCCATCCCTAATCTTTGCTTTCACTGTCATCATCTCTGCTACAGAAGTTTCTCTCATATCAATGTTTTTGCCTCTGCAGCAGCTAGGTTTGGTTCAGGTTGAGATTGTTCTTATTGATCAGATCGTTGCTTCGCTTTATATTCCCTACTTTATCTCATTAAATGGAAGGATCGCCCTGATACTAATGTTACATGGATCACAGAGGAAGAGTTTTGATGTCTTGACTCAGATCTTCTAAGGCAGTATCAGCGCCTTAACTCTCCATGGGCGAGTTTTTCTCAGCTGGGAGATTTGATGGCAGCCACCAGAATGGGTTTTGCACATACTTTAGGCAATAGACTCAATCGGATTATGAATCAAGTTTTATATTTTATTTTATTTTTGCTAATTTTAATTTTAATCCTGATAGAGACCTGCATGTTCGATATCTATGCTAGGCGTAGGCACAGACCTAGAGGATTTTAGGGATTAATTTGTATTTTTTTTTTTTTTTTGAGGATTTTATTTCAATATTCGCTTTCTTTTTTAGAATTGTCTATATATATATATATATATTCAGTTTTGGTGAAATATTAAGAAGTTGCTAATTGTTCTTTCTCTCTCTTCCCCTCTTCTTTGTCTTCTTTTCTCTTTCTCTCCGTCTCTTCTTCTTTCCTGTTTTGCTTGTCTATTCCTCCCCTCTCCAGTTCTACATCATTCACATTACACTTTTTCATCATATTCTTGTCTGGTCACTTTAGTAAGTTTTCAACCTTTTGTCTTGTCATTGGATATTCAGGTTTGGTGAAATATTATGAAGTTGCTAATTGTTCTCTCTCTTACCCTCCTCTTTTCTTCTTCTCTCTTTCTCTCTTCTTCTTTCTCGTTTTGCTTCTCTATTCTTCCTTCTACAGTCCTACATCAATCACATTACACCTTTTCTTCATATTCTTTTCTGGTCACTTTTATAATTTTTTAACCTTTGTCTTGTGATTTTACCTTCTTCTTTTTTTTTTTTTTCCTTCTTTTGGATTAGTAACCTTTTGTCTTTCATCTCCTCAGTTTGCTGTTACATCAGTTGGGTTGAAAACGAACCGTCCAAATTCTTTTCCAAGAAAAGGCCAAGTCCCCAACAGCAGATGTACTCTTATAGTAAGAACGAATAGAAAAGTTCCCATCTTTATCTGCTCCACCGCATAAAATCTATCCATCACCCTGAAAGCAAAAAGAATAAAGCATATCAAGTAAAGCTTCCAGGGAAGCTCCCAGTTGCCAAAAGCCTGAGAAAACTTAGGATCCCAGACCACACTCCCGGCATGGAGTTAGGACGGCTATGCTTCTCCATTTCAGTGAAAAACTAAAGACATTGCATCTCTTTGTCCGATACCCTTAAAGCTGCTAAAATAACCTTCATTGCTTCTGCTTGCTAGCACTGAATAGTGGCAGATTTTTCAGTGTTAAATTTGTATCCAACTTATTTCAAAGCAACTTCTGAGGAAGACATGGATGAAAATCTGACTCACATGATCACAATCCTTATTTAGACAATTCTTGGAAAGTTGCCAGCCTTACTAGGAGAGTTGCCAATAATTGCCGCATATAAGAACTCACTTAGCTTTCCTGCATTTTCTTGCTTTTTGACAGATGCACCCCAGTTGAATGACTTCCCTATGATAAAATTAAACAAAGCATTTTTTATAGGAAGCATGCAGCGAGAGTGAATCACTGGTACTGTTTAAATAACAAGTTTTAACAATTCTGAGCATGATGCAAAAGTAAATTAAGAAGATTAAGCCGGTGTTCCTCAGAGCTTATCTTGAAGAAAGTTGTGATTAGTTGCAAATGTCAAAACTTACAGTGACAACATGACACAATTAGGCTGCATAACCTGGTACAATAATGCTTCATAACCTGGTACAATAATGCTTCATAACCTGGTAATTTGGAAGTTGAAATATATTTACTGTGTTTCCCCCTTTCTACTTCATCCATTGCAGTTAGGATGCTGAAATTTGTGAGAATTTCAATCCAAATTTATAAATTTCTTTAGGAGCAGAAATATCTATGTAGATTATGAGTAATTTATGTTTCCTAACTATTTTTCAAGCTTTTTAAGCATGAAGAAAAAGTAGAGGTCACTATAATTGAGTTGGTGGTCTTCTCCCTAACATTTTGGCCAGAATATGGAAACTTAGATCGTTAATAATAGGGAATAACAATGAGGAGTTGATGGCTAGGAGATACCCAAAAATGATCCCTTTGGCATCTTGGATTGAGTGGGGCATTGCTTTATCTGTAAAGTGATGTTATATGGTATAGAATTTTGGGTTGTTAAGAAGCAACTAGTCTATAAAACAAACAGTGCAGGAGATGGATGAGTAGCAATAGAATTTAAGATCTACTAGAGGACAAGATGAAGAAATTAGTAGAAAGATGGTTGGTTGTGTGACATGTGTGGTGAAGGCCAATGGCTACAGCCAGAATGAATGGATTGGTTCTTGCTAAAGACCATACAAGATTAAGAGGAAGATCAAAAAGAATGTGGGTCAAGGCTATGATAAAACGCATACTGACCTATAATTTAACAGAAGAATGGGCTTTGGATGGAGCTAGATTGTGAGAAAGGTATCATGTATTTGAAATCAGTTCTTTGATTTTTTAAGTTGAAAAATGTTGGATAAGACGATGATATAAGCATGATGACCTGTGTCTTGAAGGAGAATGGCCCTAGATTGCAAGAAAGGATCCACTCTTAAGTTGTTGTGATGATGGGATCTATGGCTTCATTGCTGATGAATTGATTCAGTTGTATATTGGTTGAACAATTTCAAACAAATTTTTCACATAGCAACATATCATGTTATACCACCTAGAACATTTATTGATTCTTAAATCTTTCTTATTGCAAGATGATAGATTTAAAAGCAATATTTTCTAATCTGGTATGGTGACACATGTATGTATTTGTATTTGAAGTTTTTTTGTGTGCATTTAATGCTTTTGATAGGTGCTTCTTCCTGTGCCTTCTAAGATAAAATCTGGTGCAAGTATTGGTTGCCATCCAGGGGCCACCGTCTTATTGCATATGTACATTACATAAATGTGGTACCTATACTGTGCATGCAGTTGCACTTATTTTAAACGGTTATATGGATTTTCATAAGTGTTACTCAGGTTTATTCTTGAATCTTATTTTGAAGGTGTTATAGGTTTGCATGCATTCATGTCCCATGGTACAGTTGTTTTGCCCTGTAGTGCACCATAGTGTGTCACAAAACAGTCTTGTAGGGAGTTTGATGGGATAAAAGATATGCAGTATTTGCTTCATTTAGCTTTATAGATCTGGAGAGTAGTTGTCTTTACATTTGAAGGGAATAGGGGCCATTAGGTTGAGATCCTTGGATGATGACTAGATTTTGAAAACTACTTGAATGTTGGCAATGTTCTTGGATTGGTAGCTGTATTAGGACTTTTAAGGTTAAAGCAGTTTGATTGAAACTGTGTATGCTTTGCTGTGAAGAGAGAATGAAGAACAACTCTTCCAGAGTTGTAGAGATTTTGTGTTTTAACTTGCAGGCCTCAAACTTGGAAGAGTGCTTGCAGTGCCTCTCAAACTTGTCTTTGGGTGAGCGTTGCAGCAGATAAGCAGCTTTAGGACATGCCAAATCGGCAGGTGCGTTTCTCATTATGTAAAGCACTTCTCTGCTAATAATAAGAGATTTTCAGTCCTACTTGGTAGCTTAACTGCTTAATTACTCTCTATCAATTTATGATCAAATTTGCAATCAGTTGATGATAACTTTCAAGTTAGCCGAGCATGCCACATGTTACTTTGCAGCAGAGATCATGTGCATTTCATGATTATCCTCAAAATCTACTAGTTGTACGATGAGATGAGATCACATGATTTGTTATGATGCTTCATGCTTTTCTCTTCATTTGTACAGAGAGAAAAAAGTGGTCCTGTCCTTAATTATGTTGCATAAAACTTAATCTGAGCCATCTACTTCAGGATACATGTGCATGTAAGCATTTCAGTCATGCTAAAGTTAAATTTTAGGAGTACTACAATATCAAATTGCTATATTTGATATTTTTGTTCAATATTGAAATTTTATTTTATTTTTTGCCAGCACAACAATTTTTCTTCCCAACTACTAAACTGCTTTATGATTTTAAGATATTTTTAGTCAGTGGATTGAGAAAAATTCATCCTTCAGATTTGAAAAGGTCAAAATATGGGGGTATGTTTTAGCATGTGTGATTATGCATCACCTGTTATTTTATATATATATATATATATATAGAGAGAGAGAGAGAGAGAGAGAGAGAGAGAGAGAGAGAGAGAGCCCTTTTGAGAGAGAGAGCTGCAGGGAAACAAAGTTTTAGACCTCTCTATACGACAACAAACGGTGTGCTATTCAAAATCTCTTAAAAAATGGTGTGGCTAATTATGGTTAAATCATTTCAAAACAAAGATTATTTGTGTTCCTTATAATTTCAATAGGATATTTTAATTGATAGATGGTTTAAGAATTAGAGATAAATATAAATTAAAATTCAATCCTTAAACTATTTAATAGTTGAAATATCCCAATATGTAAGCTCAGTAACATTGACCTTGGTGTAAAATTTCAATTACCAATCCAAAAGAATAGGGAAAAGTTGAAAAACAACTTCACACACACACACGCATATATATATATATATATATAGATACAGAGAGAGATAGATGTGAATTAATTATGAGAAATGTGTAGATGGGGGAGTGAAGTGAAACTGAAAGTATGGGCGAGCAATTAAGTAAGAAATTGGTAACCACTACTTTCCAACTCCCCATGCCATTGCTTAAGAAGAAAAAGGTCAAAACCATTAAAGAAGACGTCCACTTCACAAACCCGACCAGCTTTTATAGTATCTGAATCTCCACAGGACTTTGCGGCCACAACAACCATCATCAAATTCATCTACCTACCAAAACATATATTAAATAACAAATGTCTGTTTATTTGTTCAGCTTTCATTTTAAAATTAAAATAAAAAATTAAAAAAAAAACTAAATGTAAGAAGGAGATGAAAGGCTTCTATAATAATAATAATAATAATAATGTTAAACTTAAAGAGGCACATAGAAAAAGCAGAAAGGTGGTTGATCCTTCATTTGATTGTATTATAATAGTTTTCGATCACTGTCAATGGTTTTGATTGTGTTTCTTGTCTGGGAAAATTTTCCATATGCATTTAAATTCATCACTGGTTAAAGTTTTATCCTTTACGACCTACAATTTGTAATGGAGTGTTTGGTGAGTAAAAGTTATGAATTAATTTATTATATTCATCATAAAATATAAAGTTTATAGCATTTTTTTTCTAAATTTTTATTCTATACATATTGATCCCCTTATAATTTTTGAATCTATCAATACTCATATGAGACAGGGTCTTTTAACTATCGGATGATCTCGAAAAAAAAATTTCTTAAATTTCTAAAGTAATTGAAATAAATAAAAAAAAATTAATTTTAAAAATATTCAATGATTAAAATATTGTCTGATACAAGCTCGAGTTTATATTAACATTAGTTTTTTTTTTCTTTACTTTGCTTTTCTTGTATGCATGCTTACAAGTAGCATGACCAAGAGATGTATATTGCTTGGAAATGCTAGAAAATTTGGCACATATAAAAGATGCATGGGGAGGATTGTGAGAGATCAATCTCACCATTTATTCTCTCATAACAACACAGTTTCACCAGTTTGAAGTTTGATGGAAAAGGACAAGGACAAGAATAATATGCAAATATTAGTTGGAATCATTTAAAATTGCTTCCCCCTCTCCTTAGCAAACCAACAGAAATATTTGAGAAGTATATTAATATTACATAACTTTTATAATCTTACCTACAAATAAACCCCCTTTTTTTATGCACTACCTACTTGCTGCCAAAGCTTCTCTCTCTCATCACCTTGGTATCTCATTCAAGGCATCACACACACACGCACACACACACACACACATATATATATATATATATATATATATATATCTTTCTTTCGTTGAAATATGATATGAATTTTTTCTCTTCCCTTACTCTCTCAAATCATTCAATCCAAATCTAAGATTATAAATGTTGACTCGAGTCATACTACTATTGTGAATTGTTCAAACTTGATTCTCTAAATTAAGTTTGTTTCAAATTATATTAAAGTTCGATTTATTAATTTTTTGAATCGATTTTTAATGAGTTTCTAATTAAATTAAACGTAACTTGATTTTTTATATAATATTAAATTATTTATTAATTTATCAAGTTAAATTTGAGTCAAGTTAAATAAATTAATAAATCTTAAAATACGTTTAATTTAATATGTTTATTTTACGAGTCGATTAAGAACAATTATATAATCAAACAATCAAACGAAACAAATTAAAATAACTTAACTCGTTTTAGAGCCTTATCCAGATCGACTATAATATAATAATAGTGTGAAAATTAAATTATAAACATTTTCATGTATTAGCAGATCAAAGAAATGCTAAATATATAGACAAATTCAACAGGAAGAAAGCCATAAAAAGTGGACCATATGATACATGTGGCCCCTTCATCACAGCTGTTGTTCTGACCACAAAAGGAAAAGGAGGATGAAAATAGAATAGAATTACTTTTTATTGGGGTACGCAAAATTCTTATATATATATATATATATATATATATGCAACTGTTCTTAAGCAATGGGAGCAGTAGAAGTTGTGCCGTGTGAGATATCCCTTTTGCACAATTTAATTAAGAATCAACATCGACCAACTAATAGTTGACTAATAATCTCAACTAAAATTCTGGTTTGCATTAACATGTTGTACCAATTAATAGATCCATGTACTTGCACGGCTTCTTTTAAAGTAGTCAACACGGCATGAATGGTGTGACCTAGTCACTCTTGTTTATTCTTAATCCATTTGATTTTCGATGCCCCTAATCGTAGCTTAGGGTTGGCAACCTTATAAAGACTTTGATGTGACCCTGTCTCATTATTTTAGATAATTTTAAAAGTTTGTGTTTTATATGTTTATTTCTTTTATAATTTTTTTTTTACTTATAAAACTTTTAACTTTAATTATACAAAATTAATATATATATATATATATAAATAATATTATTAAGACATGTTATAAATAAAATATATATAAATATTTTATTTTTTTAATAATTAATTATTAAGACATGTTCCAACCCTTTCTTTATGTCATGGTGTGGGTCTAATGAGAGTGAGGAGATTAGTTTGATGGCGAAGTTAAAAAAAAATTATTATTATAAATATTTTTAAAAAAATTATTAATTATTAGGTAATAAAACTATTAATTATTCACTATAAAACAAATTAGTTTCTTAAAATTTTATTAATTATTATAGATTATCAATTTATTAAATAATAATTATAAGATGATTAACTGTAATGACCTTTGTTTTATAATTATATAGTCTTTAATTAGACCATCCAAATTTTTTTTTACCATAGACAAGCGTATAAAATATTACTTCTAATAAAATGCATCAAATAATCTGAGCCCAATTTGTAATTGATAGGTAGTTATTTGAGATTAATTCGTAAAATAAAACACAAATTTATCAAATAAAACATATATTTGTAATATAATGACTCAAAACAATGTATTATGTTAATTAATATTTAAAAAAAATCATTCCAAATTTTCATAATCTAACGTAATTGTGATATATTTATATTTTTGAATTTGAGATTTATCTTTTTTATCATTTTATCCGTATTTTTGAATTTGAGAGTTGTAGATATATATCATTTTTATCGAATTTGAGAATTTCGTTACAGTAGTGTGATAATATGCAACTACCAGGGTAGCTGTGCTCTTTTTAAGTGATGAATATTACGATCCAATTCAATTTATAATTACATTATAAATTATAAATTATAAATTAATTAAATTATAAAATAAAAAAAGTTAAATATAAATTTAGACTAATAAATCAGATCAGTTCATAATTAAATAAAAATAATACCCATAATTTTTTAATAAATAAAGTAAGATGGAAATCAATTGACTTATTCTTGAAAACAGAAGTTACGGTGACCAATTGAGTTGGCCGGTTGGTTTGCGCTCCTCTAATCTTAATTACCGTTGATTAAATAATTAACCACAAGTGGCAAGTCCAAGGTTATTTTAGCCATAATTACCAAAATCAAGACCATCTGTTTTTAAGCAGGTCACATTATTATATACTTTCTCATCATAGGAATTAGGAAGTAGGAGCCATCCCCCTCAACCCTCGTTCCTTTTGCTTCTTCACCAACAAAAGTCTACTTCGCCTGAAGCCCGCCCCCCCTGTCCTGTATCTACTTTCTCTCTATATATCTACAACTCTCTCTCTCTCTCTCACACACACACACACTCACTCTATACATGCAACGAGCAAAATGGGGATATGTTTCTCTCGCAAGTCGGTAAAGAAGAAACCGTCCAAACACATATCGAACGGCCAGTCGGCAGTCGCAGGCTCCAGCAATCGGTGGACTCGAATTCGATCGTCGAAGAAGGAAAAGTTCGAAGACTCGTTAATCCACGAGCAAGCTCTCGCCGCCGCGATTCTATTTCAGCAGCACCAGCAGCAGCTGCAGAACGGTGGAGGCGGTTCTGTGTTGTTTGATCGGTCAACTTCCCTACGCTACCCGACTGCGAACTCCAAGAAGCAGCAAGTGTTGCCTCGGAGTTCGAGTTCTAGGGCACGGTCGCTTACTGATCCTCTGCTTCAGCCTCACCAGCTTGTTAATCAGGTATGGTGTTTTTGATCATTGAATCGATACATGTTGAATTGGAATTTTTTTTTTATAATTTTTTTTAAAGCGATTCACGTGGTTTTGTTTTTGTGTTTGCTCTATGCTTGAAGTAATACCGGGTTTAATCTTTATTTTTATGTCCCTAGTTTAGGAGTTTTGATTATCTTGTGATCGTGGTTTTGAAATTCGCTCACAAATTGCGTTAATATAATAACTTTTGGATTCATATTGGGCCTGCGAATCAAGATTGGTGAAAATTCATATAGAAATAAGTTCAGCCAAAAAAAAGTTCAGAATTGCGTAATAGTCAGCCATTTGAGTAAAAGACGGCCTAATTATTTCGAAATTTTGGCTTAATAATTGAAAGGGTTAATCAAAGGGGTCATTATACTCAATTGCAAGGCTGTGCTAAAATGCTATTTTGTGCAAAATAATATCAAATGTTAAGTATGTCTTCCGTCTCCCCCCTGCCATTATCTTTTAATTAAAAAGTTCAACAAAAAAAAAAATTGGAGTTTTTCAAATATGGACTTTTCAGGAAAGAGACAGGGATTTGGGTTGGACTTTTAAACTAGCTGTAAATATCTGTATTAAAACCCTTGCTTGCAATATAATTTAAGTGGCTGTTAGTTTTTTAATATAGTGACTGACTGTTAACCTAAAATTAGAAAGGTTATATAGCTTCTCCTCCTCCTCTCGCAACTTCCCATAACAATTCACTGCACCATATATTTTCTTTTAGAAATTGGGAAGTTCTATTTGAAAGCAGGTAACACATATGTGCAGGGTTTCTCTACAACTTTCTCCAAAACAAATGGAGCGATAGTGGAAGCTGAATATTTCCCAAATTATGCCCAAGTATCTGATGATTAATGTTTGGAATGCCCAAATTATTTCCAATCATAGTTGTTATGGTTGCTCGCTCGGGCCTGGGATCAAAAAAACTGCCTAGGTGATAAACCCCTGAACCCAAATAGCCGGGCAGTAGCCTATCTCAATCGGTTGTCCTTGGGCGTCCAATTTGTCTGAGCAAAAAACATTTGTCATTAGCCAAGTCCAAATATTATTTGGGCCTTTTAAGAAGTTTAGTTGTTTTTTCAAAACCCAATAGTTGTTTTTGTGAAAACCAACCAAAATTTGTAACAAAATTCCACTATAAAGCCTTCAAATTTTGCATCAAAGGTAAATGCTTGCTCCTTTATGATTGTTGTGGAGTTTATGGAAGAAAAGAAATCAAATGATTTTTGAGGGGGAGGAGATGCTCTCTGGTAGATTTAAACACTGTTTTCCTAAATTGTTATTCTTTTGGGTACAAGAATCATTTTCTTGGTGTGTAGATTTCTTTATAGAAATATAATTTTTTTTAGTCCTCCTCTCTTCTTTTATAAATGGGTTCGCCCCCCCGCGGCGAATTTTGTTTACAATTGTTTAATGCTTGTAAAAAAGAAAGTTTTTTGGTTGTTAGTTGATTGTATGTTCCACTTTAGATTGTGATGATTTATTAGTTATATATTATTTTTCAATATTAAATGGTTACGTAATTTAATCAATTGCTCCTTTTTGTCTACTTAGTTACTCTATAAGAAACATGATTTCCCTTTCATGTTGGTGGTGTGAAACCAACAATTTAGTATTAAACTAGTATCTTTGGCCTTGGGGGATTACTATCATTTGTAGTACATGCAAGCACATATACATTGATGTGTCCAAATCCTATTTTGTTTCCATGTAATAATCATTTTTATTCAAATATATCATTTTACATCATATACAGTGACAAATCCGGTTCCTTTTATGTTCAATTCATATTCAATTTGTAGGGGCCATTGCTTGATCGTTAGAGGAATACATAAATTTGAACATAGTAAAGTCAGAAGTGAAAAGATTTCGTTGAAATTGTTCATTTGGAAATTTCCCGAAAAAGCTAATCATAGGTTCTTCTCTCCATCAGAACAATATGGCCATTTTGTTCATTACTTAACTTGATTGAGTATAATTCTTCTGTTTTATTGGATGGAATTTCAATGAATTAAATCCACAAGAACCTCGAAGTCCTAGCTTTTTAATACAAAATAATTATTTAGAGCTTGGACAAGATTTCAGTTGAAATTGTTCGTTTGGAAATTTCTCCGAAAAGCTAATCATAGGTTCTTCTCTCCATCGGAACAATAGGGCCATTTTGCTCATTACTTAACTTGTTGAGTATAATTCTTCTGTTTTATTGGATGGAATTTCAATGAATTAATCCACAAGAACCCCGAAGTCCTAGCTTTTTAATACAAAATAATTATTTAGAGCTTGGACTTCTAGTTCATTTTATTTTGGTAGTTTGATCGTGAGAACACATTTTCTAACTAATGTTTTGTTTGTCAGGATGTGAAGCTTAATGATATTGAGACCAACCATTTTGTCCTTGTCCATGGAGGTGGTTTTGGTGCCTGGTGTTGGTATAAAACTATAGCACTTCTAGAAGAAGGTGGATTCAGAGTCACTGCCGTAGATTTAACTGGTTCTGGAATTCATTCATTTGATACGAACAGCATCACGAGTCTTTCGCAGTATGTGAAGCCACTTACCGATTTTCTTGAAAAACTTGCCGATGGGGAAAAGGTTATTTTCTATTGCTATATTTTTCTTTTCTTTGTTTTTATTTTTATAGCTGTATCACACTGTCACTTGCATTTTTTTTTGCTTTGTGACCTGAGAAGCATGAATACTTCTAGAAAGGAGGAGTCATATCTGTATTGCATAGGAGTACTTGTCAAATGGTTGCCAATACTTCTGATATTTCCTAAATATATATGCTTTGTATAATACATGTGTATTTATGTGTGTGTGTGTGTGTAATTTAATGCACGTCGAATAATTCTCAGTTGCTACAGGTTATGTATCTGCCATGTCTTGAACATTGAGAGGTGGCTTTTTAAATGTCGTAAAACAATATAATTGTTAGGTAAAACATGGGACCCGTTTCAAGTATCTAGACTAATTCTTAAAAGAAAGAATTGAATTATGATAAGGTAAATTATGCCGAACTTGGTACCAAATCCTTGTCCATGCAATATTACACCCAGTAATCTCCTATGAGTTTTAACATTATAATTTGGAAACTTAAAATAGTTAATATATTATGACAAACAATTATTCTTTTAGTGTAGAGTATATATACTTGCATATGTTTGTGTATATGATTTTGTTGTCTCCTTCATATTGTATTCTACTTCTCAGAATCTGTTATACCAACATAACTATATCCTATTATATATGTATCTTGTATATGTGCCCATGCTGTATGGTTTGTGACAAAATAAATAAGCTTGCTCTTGGGGTGAAGCTTCCATAAGTTCTCATCAACCATTTGCTGTAAAACTTCACATGGGTTCAATTGGAAAAAGATTCCTACTCGCACCTGACACAATTTGGGGATTATTTTGGGACTACCAATCAGAACTTGGGCCCAGAAAATCCCATTCTCCGTTTGACCGATTGGCAATTGACATTTTGGAGCAATTTTGAAAAATTGAAAAAAGGCCCAGCGGCACTCTCTGAGTGCCAATCGGCACTTGGGGCCTGGAAACACCCCCCCTCCCCCCCCCCCCCCCCCCACCCACACCAAACTCGGCTTGTCGATCGGCACTCGAGTTCCAGTTTTGCCCAGTTTTCATTTTTTGGGGTTTTGGGACGCTATAAATTGAAGAGAAAAGTGATTAGGGTGCTTAAATACTTCAGTGAGTGAGATCTGTTGCATTTTTATCTTCATTGCAGTCTTCTTCTGGCTTGAGACTTGATAAAACTCATTCTCTCTATCTAATAGATAATCAGAACTAATCTTGTTGTTTTTTCTAATTGTGCTGACTATTTCCTTATCTCAAAAATGAACAGTTGTTCTTGCTCTCAGTTTAATAAGTTTAAAGTTCTGTTAAATTTATCTTTGCCAGTCACTATAATATTTTTTTAAAAAAATTATACAGCTACTTTGTATTTGTATCCAAAATGGTAATTGATCATGAGGAATTAGTGTTTGAAGGTACTAACTAGCTTGGTAAACTCTTTTGGATATCATACCTGAGACTTGGGATTAGATCTATTTGAAGTTTGAACACTGCCTTCACATACTAACCCCTTACCATTGCCTAGAAAGAGATATAGAAAGTAGAATTTTATATTTCTGAGAGTGTTCCTTGATTTTGTTCTTGTCTACTTGAGTTATGCAGGTGATTTTGGTAGGCCATGATTTTGGTGGTGCATGTATATCGTATGCCATGGAGTTGTTTCCGTCTAAAGTTTCAAAAGCTCTTTTTATTGCTGCCTGCAATGTTGACTAGTGGACAAAGTACCCTTGATATGTTCTCCCAAAAGGTTTGCTCATCACTCGCTGAATTACTGAACTGGATAAAATCTTTGATTTGCATGCAATTGAAATGAATTTCAGAGGTTGAAACTGGACTCAATTTACATGACTGAAGATATTTGAAATGCATTTCAATTTTTCAGAACGAGGAATCCACTTATGCATTTTCTGGAGTTGCTTCCATAGATTTCTGGGCTGACCATACATCTTTGCCCACAATTTACACTAGCATTTTGCTCTTACTCAGCCACATGCCCATAATAAGTGTTCGTCATTCAGTGGCAAATTGTTTTTTTCACATACATTTTCCACAAGTCATCAACATCATTTGGTATGCTCTGAGGAATAGTCCTGGAGCCTTGATGTGCCTTACTTGAAAATGATTCGGGATGAAAAACTGAGTTTTAGTGATGCACGAGGCACTTCTGTTTAACTAAATCTAGCCTCAAGGCATTAGTTGCTTTCCTCTTGTGGCTTCACAAGGTTTTGGAATTGATCCAGGCTTTTAATATCTTGCACGTTATTTTAAGTAGTTTGGGCATGTACACAATTAGGATTGATTTTCAGTAACATTTGATGACTATTGCAGGAAGTTTCAAATGATCTGATGCGACAGGCTCAGATATTTGTGTATGCAAATGGGAATGATAACCCTCCAACTGCTATTGACCTTGACAAATTACTATTAAAGGACTTGTTATTCAACCAGAGTCCTGCCAAGGTTCGTTTCACTGTATTTTCAAAATCTTTATTTTGAGTAGGAGCACATAATATTTTGAGCCTGTAGAACCCTACTTCTGGCATAGTCTGTTTATAAGAATAGATATCCCAGTACAGGCACACACATTTGAGAATGCATGCAGACATGTAAGGGTTAGTTTGTATGTTGGCTCTGCTTATCTCTCTACATGGAAGAATGTCAATAGGCTGGAGATGACTAGAAACGTGATTTTCTAGTGCATCTTTGCATATTTAATATTTGAAATGGTTGTGATTTAGAATCAAGTGGCCTTTGATTGTTCCATTGGTAAAGCTTGAGCTGACTAGTGGAAGAATGTGATTTTGAGTTTAAGCATAGCCATCTCATGCAAATAAAGCTGAAGGTTAGGTTTGTACCAAGTCTATCCCCTCCCAACAACCTCATAAGGCATGCCAGACCACCATTGAATATTTATCCTTTTCGTTATGATGTATAGTTTCAAAGACTACCATGTTGTTTGTGTCTTGACTATCAAGTGCCTATTTGTGTGGATCATTAGTTGCAGTGGCAGACCTTGCATCGGTTGTGAGTTAAACATTGCACCAATTGGATAGTGTGTGATCCACATCCCTTTAGTCAATGGTTAATGGGACTATTTGGGATGAGTGGTAAAAACCGACAGAAATTAGATAGTTATCATTATAAGAGATCCAATTGTTTTTTATCATTAAGGATTGCTTTCTTCTCCTCTGGTTTGTGTCTTGACTATCAAGTGCCTATTTGTGTGGATCATTAGTTCCAGTGGCAGACCTTGCATCGGTTGTGAGTTAAACATTGCACCAATTGGATAGTGTGTGATCCACATCCCTTTCCTCAATGGTTAATGGGACTATTTGGGATAAGTAGTAAAAACCGACAGAAATTAGATAGTTATCATTATAAGAGATCCAATTGTTTTTTATCATTAAGGATTGCTTTCTTCTCCTCTGGTTACTAAGAGCATTTGGCCAACTATTAGATGACCAGGAATGTTTAGTAAACCACTTTATTTTTCCTGTCTAATATTCTCCCTAATTTATGGGGTGCATCACAAAGCAAATTCTTGGAAATATTCCATGTTCATCACTATGGGATAATTCTTGAGGGGATGTGGGAGAGAGTAAATAAGCAGATGTGCTGCTCTTTCCGGAGAAAATGAAAAAGGTGCACTATGGAACTAATAATTAAAATAAAGATTGTGCCCTATGAACAACTGTTTTACATTTCTCTTAGGTTTTATCTTGTTGATCACTGTGTAAGCCTTGAGAAATTCACTCTGGCTGTTTGAAAGCATCCTCTGATGTTGCAGAAAGATTGTCTTGGTTGTTTACCTGAAACTCTCATCCTATGTGTGCAATGTGCATGCACATGTGCCCATGTGTTTACCTGTCCACTGGTGCTAATTCCAATTTTGCTTTTCCTTATCCAGGATGTTGCATTAGCATCTGTTTCAATGAGGCCAATCCCCTTTTCACCAGTATTGGAGAAGCTCTCTCTTTCTGACACAAACTATGGCTCTGTCAGGAGGTTTTATATAGAAACTCCAGAAGATAATGCCATACCCATAGCACTACAGGAGAGCATGATTAACAAGAGCCCCCCAGAACAGGTTTTTCGTCTTAAAGGTGCGGACCACTCCCCATTTTTCTCAAAGCCTCAAACCCTACACAAGCTATTGGTGGAGATCTCAAAGATCCCTTCAACTTAACATTATGTTTGCCTGGATGGGTTTAGGAAACCCCCTCCCTCTTTAAGGTTCCACGAACATGACTCGAGAACTATCCCATGGATGCTTGCAAACATCCATGGTTTCACCTGGCATTAGAGATGTACAGCAGCCACATGGTAAGCATCGTTCTTGAACATTTGTGGACATGACATTCCATTCAAATATTGTCTTGTAGACTTTTTAGTGCAGGTGTTCCATAGAAAGTAAGTTTTCCTGTCATTACATGAGTGATGTTCATGTCCATCCCGGTGACAGACATTTCACCATATTGGGAGTTGCATTAAATAGACGTGAATAAGTCTTACCAGCAATATTCTTGGTTTTTATTGCTTTTTTTGTATATGGTTTAAGCCGGTAGTGAATTTGATGACATAAATGTGTACGGCAAACCTGATACGAAGATGGGCCAGTTAATTTACAACAGTAAAATTATAATTGCAGTTGTTTTGAACTCCTGGCTCACCTTGAGAAGATTGTAGTAGTGCCTGGCACTCAGTACACCATATATGTTCATAGATGATCAATGAATAGTTATTTAAATTGGTCCTTATAATTTCATTTGGATATTACTTCCATTTCTCAACATATAACAAAGCCTAGAAACAAATCTGAGATATGATGTAGCTAACAAAGCATGGAAACAGTTGCCATTCTTCCTCAACTCTGGATTCATATTCCTTCACATATATAATGATTGCTCATTGGAATACTTGGAAAAAATTGGCACACTAAAATGACCGGCTATCGTGTGTATTATGAAGATAATTTGTTATTAGAATAGTGCATAAAACTCAACTCAACGCAATAGAATTTAAAATTTAATATATCATACAAATTTAAAATATATAATCTTCTAATATAATATATATATATATATATTTTTAATTAATAATTTGGTTACATAATATATATGTTATGTATAATTGAATGGGATTAATGAATTAAATTAGTTTAATTTCATTTAAATAAATAAATTATTAAATTTAGATCAAACCGAATGATTAAATATATATATATATATATTTTTGGTAGATATTAAAATAAGTAAAATAGATACGGATTGAATTTGAATCAAAACTCAATTAATTGATAGTCTTTTGTCGTGTATTTAGTCTTAAACGTACCAATGATGAATTTCCAATGTAATAAATCAATCGCAGCTCTCTCTCCATGTCAAATGGGTTCTGGTCATTGAGCCATGAATGATGGTAAACCAACACCATTAGTGGATAATACCGACAGTTCCCTTTTATTTGTAGGATTGAGTCGACTGGCGGTGAATGACACCCACTTCTGGCTTCATCACCACACAGTATCCCATATTTCCATCACCACCGACACAAATCAATCCGTTCTAATTTTATTTCCTGGTCCACCGACGGAAGCAAACAATCCAACAGACGCGCGATGTTATCCTCGCTCATCCCTCACCCACCCCCCAAACAAGCTAAACAAAACATAAAATAACGTCTGTGTCATGCCAACTCGCACCTTGACCAATTTAGTTAACCTGATTCATTAAAAAAATAAAATAGTATTGCATTATTTTATATCTTTTTTTTCACAGATGGATCAAATATATTATTTTATATCAAACTTATTAAAATAAGTTAATTTTAATTTAAAATATAATGACTAATTCTGAGCTAACTATTTAAATTTGAGTAATGTTAATTTTATTTTAATATTTTACTAAAAATATTTACTTTTCGTTGATAATGTTGTATTAGGTCGAATATCACATCATAATAGTTTATTTTTATGAGTTAACAGTATTGTATTAACTAAATATTATATCATGATATCATGACATTAACTCATAAAAATAAATACTTTTAATAAAAATTTTAAATAAGCGATTGTTTAAATTTTTCTTGATCACGTTAAGGTAAACAAAGCGCCCCACTACATATAGAATCAGCAAACGCTCATTTAAGCTTCATTTGTGCTCCTCTTATATCTCAGTCACTCCTCTGGTTCCTTTGCCTTGCTCCTCCCCGCTCCGGATCTGGTCTGACAAAGAAGGTACGGAAACCCTTAAACGGTCGTTGTTGTAGCTGTTAGATTTGAAGAATTATTTTGTTTTAATTTTATTGTAAGGTTACAATTATGATCATTGTGCTTTGGATTTCTCGTTCTTTTGACATTTATTGTTACTGATCTGATGTTTTAGCGCCACATCTCTGAGTTTTGTCGTGTTTTTCCGCAACATTTTTATTTTCTATTGCTTTTCATGTTACTTTTGATGCGTTGTTGTATGTTTCGAATGATTGACGAAACATATTCTCGTTTTCTTCGGGAAATTATCTCGTAGGACATGATCTTAGGTGTTAATTATATTTGGGATACCGATTAAATCGAAGTAAGGTAAAAAGAAATGGTGTGATTACATTATGTAAATACATAAATTGTGCTGGGATTTGTGGATCTGTTTACATCACATCTGATGAATAGTTAGTATTTTGTTTTAAAAGTAGACTAATGAAAGCTATCTTATGGGTCACATTTGGCAAAGCAGAATTATGTTTTCAAAATAAAAGTGGACACATGCATCAGCATTGTTGTTTGAAACAAATCGCCCAGACATAAATTGATGGTGCGCTGCTTGCCCCAAATTCTTAGTTTGGTTCTATCATCTTTTTTGTTTTCTGATGTCCATTCACTGAGAATGTAGCTGAAGCAGGATTCCCTTATGGTACATTTGGATAAGTGAATTTTGAATGAAGGGATTTTGGGGTGAATTTCAGATATACCTAGAGGAATTGCTACCGGAGTTGAATGGGAGATCTAAGTAAATACTGGAAGTAAGGGAGATTTATATATTAGGAATCTTTACAACTAGAACCCTTCATAGCATATTTTTAAATAACTAGTTTCAATTATCAAAACCCAGCTCAAAATATATACAAACCATAGTCAATATTCATTTAATGAAGAAGAAATCAACCATAGTCAATAGTTCTAAACGGCTGTATCTCTATGCACACACAAACTTTTTCTCAAACATATACAAATCTAGATGAGAGCACAGGTACGGAAATCAACCATGGTTTCTGATGGTTTTCAGTGATATTTTCTCAATAGTCATTTAATCAAACATGTACAAAATCTTGTTTACATGCGTGCTTGAGCATGTGCCTTGTGCCTGCTTGTTTTTGTGTGTATTCATGTAGGGTATGCTTTTGTGGATATCCAAAATTGGTGTAGTTTACGCAGCAATGCTTGCCCAGGTTCTGTGGCATATGCATTTATTGGGTGTTTACTTATTATATTTTTTGACTTTTTTGTTTTAACAAAGATTGTTTCTTCTTCCAAGCAAGTTGCTACCTCCATGATATATTTCTACGTTTGGATTTTTCGTCATCATCTAAATGTTTGTGCTTGGGCTTTCTTGTCTAGAAATAACTAAAATCATAGAAAATGGGTCGTGGAGTTAGTGCTGGCGGGGGGCAGAGTTCTTTGGGATACCTGTTTGGAAGTGGAGAGACTACCAACAATGCTCATGGTGCTCAGAACCAGGGTCATGGTTCAAATAATGGGCCTTCCCAGAAGTCCACTGTTGCTCCACAACCATTGGATAACGCTAAGCAGACTCCAGCAGGCATACCTGGAAATAATGCAAACAATTATTTCCGGGCAGATGGGCAGAATTGTGGCAACTTTATCACGGTATGATTCTAGTGAACCTGTTGCTTATTATCATAATTCTTGGTGGTGGTGTAATTTCATTTAATGTCTCACTATTTCAACCTTAGTTTTGTATGCCCATTCATATTTTGTTTTACTGGTATTTAGTGCTAAGCTGGTACTATTCTGACATAGAGGGTTTCAATCTTTCCTTTTCGCAAATTAAACTTAAGGTTTTACCATTATTTAGCCATACCTTATTGCCAGAAATATATTATATTAAAATTTCCTCAATACAAATTATTATCTACGTTATTATGCATTTATCTCAGTTTACTATGTAGCGAATACATCATTTCAATTTACAACTATAGAATTTGCTAAGGTCTTATGACATGTAAAAGACAATCATGTTAAAAAGCTTTTCAAAATACTCATTAACTAAGGGTTTTTCGAAAGCATAAGAAGAAAGAAAGAAATAAAAGAAAGAACTGAAAATAAAACAGAAACATGAAAGAACGCAGTTGAGGCATATTTTGTCCAACGAAATTGGGCTAATACATACATACACAGAACACTGCATGCATATCTAAAGCATATTTTTTACTTTCTGTCAGTTGCAGATGTTGTATATTGCATCATTTTGTCTGGACTTTTCTAATTTTCCTTCACTCAACAATTTGGTGGTTGTGAGTTTCTTCCATCTCATGTGGTATATTACTGTGGTAACACTATTAAATGGGTTTCCTGTGGGTGCAGGATCGGCCTTCAACCAAGGTCCATGCTGCCCCTGGTGGTGGTTCTTCCCTGGGTTACCTCTTTGGTGGTGGCGAGAAGTGACCTCTTTGGTCCTGGGAAGTGGAGAATTCTCTGTAATTCCAGAAAAAAATGATTATTAAACCTTGAAACCTGTTCTGAACTTTATTGTTGCTCAAGACTGATATGTAGCTTTGACGGGATTGTTGTGGTTGGCTGCAATTTTAATGCAAGTGCTAAATGCATTATTTAATTGAATAACATGTAGCATCTCTTGTTTTAATTTTAACTAAATGATCTTCCATGAATTTAAATTATAATCTACAATTGTTGGCAATACTGAACCCGAAGGCAAATTTAAAGGCAGCTGCGCAAGGTGAGATACAGTTCCCTGGTGAATCAGCATTTGCTGTAAGTGAAAACGCATGTTAAAGCACCATACATACCTATAGAAACCTTATTTTATTTCCCATGAAAAGTTGAGTACCTATTCAGCTGAATCTTTTTGAAAGAGCAACCAATCAATGGAACGAGTCAACCATGAGTTTTATGTATAGGGCAGAAGGAAACAACGAGGTTATGTATCAAAATTTATATAATTCTTTGATTAACAGATAATTCTTAACAGGGATGGCTAGTGAGATACCTGAAAAACCAACAACAAAATGGAAAACATTTCCATCTTCCTTGGACAGGCAGAGGAAAAAGAAAAAGTGAGTATAACAAAAAGATGAGAGTATAATCCCCCCGCTTGGACCTTTTTTCGTTTTTTCTTTTCTTATTTTCCTTATTTCTTTCTTATTTTTCATCCAATCTTGAAATAACCTCACATTCCTTTTTCCTTTCTCTTCAACTCCAAATGGGCACTGAAGCATTATTCTCCGACAGTTACAAGCCTCCCTCAAGTTCTTTGACATTACAAGAACCTCTTTGTGACCTTCCCTCCCTCGGTTTAGAGATGACAAATTACCCCCCCCCCCCCCCCCCCCCCATTAGTCTTGTTTAGAAACCTGAGCGAGCAAAGTCAAGAGTAAACTTTTAAAACCCATTTAGATTCAAGACGAGATGAAGAATGGTCACCCCATCTTGATGACATATTAATATTTTTTTTAAATCCCTAGAGTACATTATTTTATTAATATATCATATTACATAAAATTAGTTTTAAGATTTTTCATACTATATTCTTTGTTCTAGTAAATACAACTATCATTACCTGTGTTGTTTTACCAAATTTTCTTATAACATAGTTGTGTGAGTGCTAATGAATAGAGTCTTTTCGTATATACGGGTATTAGTTAATTCAGTTTCTTGATATTAATCGATCAAGCATCTTAAACTTACCTGATATAACTAGTACCAACAAGTTTCATTGACCAGCACTAGTAGACTGAATTCGTTAGCATCCAAACACTCAAATTAGCAAATAAACAAATTTGATAAAATATTATAATAAAGATAAGCATTACTCATTATTATAATTATAATGACATTGTAACAAATTACGATGTTATGGTAATAAGAGTCACTTTGGTTAAGTTGAAGGTAAAATCTTCGTGATTTTGATTAATCCGTGTAAGCTCACGAATGTAAAATATTCGTGAGTGTATGATAATTGCAATCCGGTTACCATTGAAGGCAAAAATGATCAACTATACATGGGTACTTTCTATGTTTATTGTAAGAAATATAACAACGTAAATTTATAAATTAGGAACAAATAATTTGTTGAGAATAATAGGACTTTTTATTGCATATTAGTTATTGATGAAAAATTAATCTATAAAATGAACACAAATAATTTCACTGTATGCATGTATATAATTGTATAAAATAACTAAGATTTCGTGTTATTAGAAAATTATAAGCAATTTTAATAAGTAAACATGTAATTTTTATAATTTATAATTTTTTTGTTTAAAAGGAAAAAGTAAAAAGTAATATAAAATTGCACTTTATTATTGTATCTTAATATAATGATATACTTCTCAAAATGTTATTTCAATTATTTATTCTAATATTCATATCTTAAATTATGTGGCATTGCATTATTTACGATGTATTAAATTATGCAATTAATATATCATAATAATATGATGTTACATTATTTGATATATAAAATTTAGAATAAAATTTCGAAAAGTGTAACATTGTCCTTTTAAAGTTGATTTTAAAATAAAATATGGATTAATTAAATAAATACATGTATATATATACATATATACACATACATACACGTTTACGTACGAGAACTGATATAAAAGTATATATATTTGTAGATATTTACATGCCTAAATATTATGTAGGAACATATTAATTAAGTGTATAAAAATATGAATATGTATAAGTGTAAAAAAAGCAACAGTTTTTTTAACAAATTAAATGATATATATTTTTTATTTTTTAAGAAAGAAAACAAATTAAAATGTTTGGAATATGGGGACTATTATCATTCGGTACTTGATTTTACTTCAATACCCTTGAGAATAAATGGAAATGTGGCACTGGTGTATGATTTTACTTTGATACCCATTTTCTATCCCGTCCAACAAAAGACATCCCCAGGTTAGGGTTTTTCGCTCTTCCGACCTCTCTGCTGAGCAACTAGGGTTTCAAATTCGTTGGTGAAGAGAGGTTCCGTAAAAAATGACGACCGTAGTGCAAACATCAGAGGAAGATCCGGCGCTCTCCGTCGTCCGCTTCACATCGGAGGTTTCCTGGTCCGACGCAGGTCCCGAGGTATCCCACTCTCCTTCAAATCTACCGCTCGTTCTCTTTGATGTATACGTGCACATATACATATGTACAAACATGCATTCAACATCTCTTTGCGTCCAATAGTGGTTTTATTCGGATCCGTTTGGTTCTCCTTATTGTACTTATTTTTTCATTGGACTACTAATGGTTTATAATCGCACTATGGATCGAGTGAATCAAACTATATTAGGTGAAACATGAATTCATCTTTGCGTTGGAACTTTCATGATTGTGCAGTCTTTTCTATGTTTCAAATTTTGGATTTCGCCTGTGATGGTGCAAAATGTCTTATATATGTTTGTATATACATAGGATTGGAATTCACTGGTAATAACCGAATGTTTTTATTTGTTCATTATTTTTATAATTGAAGTTCACTCGTAACCTAATATTTTTATTTGTTCATTTTTTTTGGTAGAGTGACCTGTTGTTTTGATAACTAGTGTGTATAAACTGGACACATGTTTTGTCATTCAATGTCACTTTTTATACTTCATCATCAGGTTGTGGAGCAACAAGTGAATAGGCTATGCGTGGAGGCCCAGGAATGCATGGTGGTGGGCAGATGGTTGGATTTGGCCTCTCTTATGCTCACTACTGCTGACTTAATATTTTCTAAAGTGTCCGAGAAAGGTAAAGTTTACTCTAGTGGAGAGTTCGATACAAGACAAGTAAATGAGTTTCTGTGATGAACCTTCTTAATATTATTTGCTTCTCTCGAGGTACTAATGTCGTGGTTATTGATGTATCTGGTTGCAAATTGCAACCTTTGAAATTCCACACTCCTGCATGGAAACTTTCGTCTCCCAGCCTCACCCCCCACCCCCTCCCCCCCTCCCTTCTTTATGCAATGATTATAAAATTCAAGTTTTTTGGCCACCGATTTTGGAATGGTGCATATTGTTAGTTGACCCAAATAAATTGTCCATAACATTACTGTCATCAGTTGAAGGGGAGTCTAACAACAACATTGTCAATGAAGAAACTATTGAAGCTGGGATACTGAACATCAGTGTTTGCACTTTCTATATTGGCCAAAGAAGCCTCTGTCAGTCATATCATTCAGTGATGAGCTGCAATTGGCATTCTTATCTTTTTTATTTTTCATTTTAAAGTGATACTACTGCTGACTTTATGTGCCAATATAATATTTATTTATATTTATATTTGCATAGTCTGATATCCGTTGTATTTCTCCCCAGATATTGAGTGTATCTTCACTGTTATTTGCAATCTTGTCACAAAGCCTGAAAGCCCAGACGAATCATTGGAGATGGCGAAGCTTATAGCCACAAAAATCACCAATCAACCCAATGACAAGCCTGCACTGCGCTTGAAGATGTAATATCACTCAATGATCTTCATTATAGTTTTTATGGGATGTTAGTGGCATTGTCTTACACTACTTTTTTTTTTTGCCCAGCATGTTCAATCTGTACAACCTACTGGAGAACCCATACAGCCAATTCTTTGTTTACATGAAGGCCTTAAATCTAGCGGTCAATGGAAAGGTCGCTGAAAATATCATACCTTCTTTTAAAAAGATGGATAATTTCTTGAGGGAATGGCATATTGGGATCAAAGATCAGAGAGAACTCTTTCTCGCTGTCTCTAATGTTTTGAAAGAAAATAAAAGGTATAATCAAAAGGATTTCTTTCTAAACAAAAGCATGATTGATTTTATCTGTTTACCTTTCTTCAAAAAAATTATTTTCTCATTTACATAGTAATGATAATGATGATTTCTCATGCCTTCTATTGTAATCCAGTTTGGCAAAGGATTCTTTCAAATTTCTGACCAAGTATCTTGCAACATTTTCTGGTGAAGATGCAAGTATTATTGGTGAAGCCAAAGAGGAAGCTGTGCGTACTATTATTGAATTTGTGAAAGTCCCTGACATTTTTCAGGTATGGTAGTGTCTTACTGAATGTTTAATATGGCCTTAGAGAGAGAAGGGGGGTTGGTGCAATGCTTTAATTGAAGTATTGAGTCAATTTACATGGCTGCAGCTTTCATTAATAAGGGATTTTGAGTTACTTATCAAAAAATTTAATAAGGGATCTTGAGAGTTGCTTTCTGTTTTCTTAGTTTTACATGATCTGACTGTTGATATCTTCTCAATTTTACGTTTTTTTTTAGTGTTGTTGGTTTTCATATTCTTAATCTGCTTTTGGCACAACAATGTATATCATATCTTCGGGTGTTTCTATATATATGCTTATATATCTTTCAATTATCATGTCCTGCACTTTGTAACTTATGCAAAAACATTTAAATCATTTGAGCAGCATTTGTCTTAATGTTTTGCATGCATCTTTGACGTTTTATCCTTGGGAATTATCCGCATTTGTCTTAAGTACAAAAATTAAAGCCTAAGATTCCCCGAGGAACCTGTAAAAATATCTAAATACATTGGGTATTCTTTGATACGAGAAAAACTACCACAAAAACTATCCTTAAAATGCCATGTAGACAACTTGATTCCTTCAAAGGTGCTGATTCCTCTTCCTCGTTATACATCAAGTTAGACATAATGGCATCATCTTCCATGCTTGTCTCAAATCCCCCTACAAGTGACTACATCTTCATTCAAAAAAAACCCCTCTAATATAAGCCGACATTACCCAACTATACCCAAAAAGAGAAATTAAATTACATGCATCTGTCGCCATCTTACAATGGACAAGAAGATGATTAATTGTTTCTTCCTCTTTGCACATACAATAACAGGTGGGAAGATGAAATCCTTTTCTTCAAACTTCAAAGGTTATCCCACTGTGAGAATGTCACCCATGCCGCGAACCAACAGAAAAAAAAAAACCGTAGCTTTCTTTGGAATTTTAGACTTCCAAATCAACTTTCAAGGATGAGAGACAATTACAGTATTTGAGGCGCATTTTGATGTGTTTTGAGGCGGTTTCGGACTGAAGATAAATATGTCCAAGAGTAAGATCATTTTGTTGGGCGAAGTGGCAGGGGTGGAGAGTTAGGCTTGGGGTGGGGTCGTTGCCTACTACGTATTTGTCTTTACAGTTGGGATCTTAGATGAAATCTACAGTGGTGCGGGATGTGGTCATTGTAGGATTTCAGAGGAAGTTAACGGGGTGGAAATGACAATACCTTTCAAAAAGGGGAAGAAGAGTACCTTGTCAAATCTTATGACTTATTACATGTCTCTTTTTTTATGCCGGTCTCGATGGAGAGGAAGTTGGAAAAAGCTTCAGAGAGATTTTTTTTGGGGAGGAAAGGAAGATGAGAAGAAAATCAATTTTGTCACTTGGGATAAGGTGAAGCATAATGTGTGAGAGGGAGTTTTGGGCTTTATAGATTTGAAGAAATTCAATAAAGCTTTATTGGAAATATGGAAGTGGAGATTTGTAGCTGAGATGTGGAAGAAGGTGGTATCCATGAAATATGGTTGTGAGAATTGGGGTGGTTGACTAGGGACACTAGGGAAGCATATGAGTGTGGGGTGTGGAAGGCGATTAATAAGAGGAGGGATGTTTTTCATCAGTTGGTGAGATTTAAAGTAAGGGTTGAGGGTGAGATTTTGGGAGGATCAATAGTGTTGTGATAGGATTATAAAGGAGAAGTTTCCTTGTTCAATATTGCTTCCAATAAGGAAGCCTTGGTTGTGAATTGCGTAGCTTCGGTGGGAAACAATCTAGGGTTGAGCCCTTGTTATTGAAGAAACTTCCATGATTGGAAGTCAAGGGAGGTTGAGGAGCTAATGGAGGAACAATTTTATATCTGATTTTTTTTTTTTTTTGGTTACATGGTTGGTAACTTTGTATGAAAAGAAGGAAATGCTGAGTTGGTTCTATCTCCACAGGGTACTCTTAAATTTTCAAAATATTTTCCATAATTTTTGTGTTAGATTTGAATTTTATTTTAGTCCTTTTGATTACTATTCACTTGTGTTAATATTAATTGTTAAGTATGTTTCCAAAAATATTTTTCAGAGTGGTTTTTGGTAGCATGAGAAGGTGGCATTAAGCACCACATAAGGCATCCTGAAATTCTTCTTCTTATGGGTGGATGTTAACTTCGATATGACTGTAAATATCTGATCAGTGTCTTGAGATTTATTTTCTCCAACTTTTATATGGGGGTGGATCCAGTATTTTTTTTAAGGATTTGGGGCATAAATGTTATAGCTAACAAATGCACTATTCATTTAAGCCATACCAGTTTTCATCCTTGGTAACTGCTTATACCATTGTGTGCGGGGACATGCTGCAGCTTATGTGTTGGTACCTACCCCACTTATTTCCCGCAGCTGCAGGGTGGTTTTCTCTACCATTGTAAATCCGATGGATGAGATACAGAACTTTGGGAAAGAATCAATGTCCTGTACAAGTATATGTGAATGCTTTTGAAGTACAAGTGAATCTGTTGAAGGAAAAAAAAGGCTGAAATTGCTTTCAGAACTTGAAAGTTTTACGATTCTTGATTAACTTCGAATCTTTGCATAGGCAAGGCTGCCTGTTTAGGCTGATCCAGCTCTTAAAATATCTGAGGAAATGGTTTTAATGTGTTCCAACTATCATTGGGGACAAGCTGGAATATGACGATGTGATTGTAAAGAGACTTTTTGTGTCCAGTACAAAAACCCTTGTATGTGAACATGCAGTCTCATTTAGTCATGGGACGGAGGATAGGTCTTTTCTTGATTGGAAGTGCTGTAATTTTTGATTTCTTCAAGTTCATTCATGAATGGGTTTGGATTGTATTAGTTGTAGTTTTTTGGACGATTTTGTTGGTTCTCCAGTCCAGACATGTTTTAATTATGCCTAATTGATTGATTTGTGCGTATCATGTGTATCCCTCATCACTTTTTGAACTTTGGTTCTAGGCATGTGCGTCATCTTATTCTTGTAGTTCTTTTACGCATTTGCACCAGTGTTCGAATTTCTTAATCATTTTCTTCAACCCAGCGATGAACCTAGCATACTTGTCAACCGTTGCCTTGGTGCACGGGGAATTGCCCTCCCAATCAGCTTGATAAAAAAGTCATTTAGTAATTTTTTTAATCCTATGTATTTCATTTAACTTTGTCATATTTATGCTATTTTTGATGAATTAACACTGATAAAAAAAACATGGTTTTTTCCTTTCATTTAATGGCTTATAAACAAATAGTGGATGCTTGGTGGACTTTCATTATCATTAACAATGAAGAAAACGTTACTTATCAAAAATAAAAAAGAGAAGGAAACATTATGAAATATATCTCTATGAAATGAAATATATGTTAAAACTTAAAAATGTAGAGTGATAAAAACATTATAAAATCAATACAACTAATAACAATAAAAACATTATACAAATAATAACTTATGTAGTTGTTATCTTATTTCGGACGATATAGTACACAACCATGTAGTTCAGCCTAAATTATACTCTAGTTTTTGGTGCTCACTGCTCAGCATAATATGTTCTTTGTGATGTTATATGACAGTGTGATTTGCTAGATATGCCTGCTGTAGCGCAACTGGAGAAGGATGCTAAATATGCATTAGTATATCAGCTTCTGAATATCTTTCTGACTCAGAGGCTGGATGCATACTTTGATTTTCATGCAGCAAACTCTACTTTGCTGAAAAGCTATGGTAACTATTCATCTTGGTGTTATTTTTATTCTCAGCAGGTAGATGACCTGAGGTTAACATTTTAGTGCATCTCCAATCGAATCTGGCATTTGTTCTTTGAATTGTGTAGGTCTTGTCCATGAAGACTGTATAGTAAAGATGAGGTTGATGTCATTGGTGGATCTTGGCTCTGCTGAATCTGGCCAAATTCCTTATGCGCTAATTAAGGACACTCTCCAGGTAAACCTGCTTTCCCGTCTTTCCCTACATCTGCCGCCTTTGCCTTCTATATCTTTGTCAATTACTCTGGTGTAAGTTTTTTGCAGATCAATGATGATGAGGTGGAATTGTGGGTAGTTAAGGCAATAACGGCGAAGTTAATGGACTGTAAGATGGATCAGATGAATCAGATAGTGATTGTAAGGTGTGCTGGATGACTTTCTTTCTCTCTCTCTAAAGTGAATCTGATTGTGACTTCAGCATTGACTGCGTTTTATTATATTATATTATTTGATGTGTAGCCGCTGCACTGAGCGTGTGTTTGGCCAGCATCAGTGGCAAGCTCTTCGAGCAAAGCTAGCAATATGGAGGGTAAAGAATATCTCTTTGATTTATTGATTTAATTTTTTGGTTTGTCCTGACAGTTTGTTGGGGTAATGTGCACCATCTGAATCTAGGCTTGGGAAGTTCAGGAATGATGTGTTGTCTTTTGTTATCCAGTAATTACCAGTTTGGCGTTAATTCCTCTCTAGAAAAAAAAAACCTTATGGAGCATGTTTTGATATGGTTGGTTTGCAAATGATTTTGGTTCTACACGAGCCAATGTCATTCTTACAGTACCTTGTGCTGAAGACAGCAAAGCTTGTCTTGATCTTGTTGATTTTTAAAGTTGTAGATGAAACACCAAAATTTCTTTATGTTGTGCAATTTCTCTGCCAAATTTTATTTATTATTGAAATGGTTTTGGGGATTTATATCTTGATCTTACTTTTCCCAGGGTAATATTGCAAATGTGATTGGCACAATCCAAGCTAACAAGGTAACTGAAGATGGCACACAAGCAATGCAAGGCTTGACAATACGTTGAGTATTCTTTT
This sequence comes from Nyssa sinensis, assembly GCA_008638375.1. NCBI lineage: Eukaryota > Viridiplantae > Streptophyta > Magnoliopsida > Cornales > Nyssaceae > Nyssa > Nyssa sinensis. The sequence goes on from CM018043.1 coordinate 4,604,948, forward strand.
ATTGGCCAGTGAGTTTCAACTTCCAACCATTTTCTTCTTCACCTAGAAATAGGTGACTTTGAGTTGGACCCAAAATGCAGCAGCTGTTAGTCTACCTTGGTTTTTTTTTTTTTTTAAATAGTTGGAATGAATTCATGTATGTTGGAAATTTTGACAGCAAGTAGTCATTTTAAACCTCTTTTTTTGGGCCCCTATTGCACCTACATTTAATACGTGGATGGAATGTATCATTAACAGATTCATGTATTGCATTTGGTTTTTGATTTGACCTACTTTTACTTCCCAAATCTTAGTTTTAGAAGCGAATGGTGGCAGCCGGCCGCAAAGAAAGTTAAGATTTATGGTTTGCTGGACTATTGCAGGAAATGACTTGTACCCACTAAAACTGTTAGAATGGCTCACATGTTTTGCTGATGTCTCATATTCATGGGGGTGTAATGTACTGGGACTAACAAATAATTTTTCCATACTGCTAGGTTGATTATCTGCAGTTAGTCTCTGTCAGCTGCTTGATTTCTGCACTCTTCTATCTCAGTAACCTACCTGTTGGATCACATGTGGCTGCCCACCTGATTTTGGCCTGAATAAATATTTCAAAATACACAATTTGAGATTTGAAGCAAACTCTGATAAAGTCTCAAGTTAAGGGAGAGAGGCTTGACCATTGAAAGTGCATAGATCACTTTAGGGAACTTTGGGAAGTTACCATCCAATAGTAGGTATACGGTTTAGAACTGGCATGAACACAGGTCAGACCGTTATTTATTTTTATGTTGTTTTTAACCTTCACTGATGTGACGTGTTTTTGAGTATCACATGATGTGATTTTGAAGAGTGTTAAAAGTTTTGGAGATAGATAACATGTTTGACCATAATAAAAAATTTCAATAAGAAAGTAATACTATATTATTGCCACTTGAGAAACACTGGTGTGATGTTGTGAGTGGATGCAGGATTTTTTGACCTGGCCGATCTTTTTGTTTTTGGTCATGTGACTAACCAATAATTGATGGATAAAATAAATAGAATTTTGTTCGAGGTTCACATGCATCGGGTAGGAATGGAATTAAAATATCAAAGATTAGTAATTAAGTTGCTTTGATTTCATTTAGCATTCTTCTTCTTCCTTGTCCTTTGATGAAACAAAAATTATATAATTGAGTTAGTGGTTGAGTGTTATAGCTGTAACTTGTCGGCTGCAACTTGTCTGTTGGATTCTCATATTAATTTTCAAACAAAATGTCATAGAAAAATAAGGGTAATTATCACATGTAATTGTGGCCATAATTAAAATTAATCTGTTAGACAAGCTTTTGTAAGAGAACAATGAAAATATGAGAGGCCCTTTGATTTTATCTTATTTCCAACTCTCTCTCTCTCTCTCTCTCTCTCTCTCTCTCTCTCTATATATATATATATATATATATATATATATAAGGTACTCTTTTAAGTCTGAGGCTTGTGGCATATATACGTTGATGTGAAAGGAATTGAGAGACGGATCAAGCAAAATGGTGCATGATCTTGTGAGGAAAATATGTTCATTGGCATTGCTTGTGGTAATAGTGGGCATAGTTGGATGCAGAGCTGCATCACATGATAAGAATAACAGCAACGATGACAGCAGTCATGAACTGCCTGGATCCGGAGCTGTTGGAATTCTCCATGGATTCTGAAATAAATAGAAGGCTACTCCAGCAAGGAAATGGCGGAGTGACTTCGGGGGCGCTGAATCAAGGTCCAGCTGCAAACTGTGATAGATATACGTATGCGAATTGCATTCCTGATTCCAATGGTAATGTCAACAATAACTGCAAAACTTATAATCGATGCCGTATTGGCGGCGACAACTCGCAGAGATGAAACTAGGAAAATGGTACAGTTTTCTCTTTTATATCTTCAACCATAATAGAAAGAAAACACAGTTGGGGTATCTCATCTGATGCTGCTCGATCTATAGCTTGAAGTCATTTGTTTATGCAGTCTAGCAATGTATTGTTTAAGGTCATTCTTGACTTTTGCTTTGCCGTTTCTTTAATTAACAAGTAATACGGTTCTTAGTAAAAATTTGTTTATCAAATGATGTGTATTATTGGATTTGGTTTTATTTCAAATCATGATGTAACATGTATTCAGTTCAATATTATCACATTATTATAAAATTTGTTTATCAAATGGTGTGTATTGTCAAATCATGATGTACTATGTATTCAGTTCAATATTATCACATTATTGTAAAATTCTTTACTATTATACCATCATGATGTGATGTGTATTTTTTTTCCTCTTTTAATATTAAGGTTAGAACCAGTTTCATAAAAAATTCATTAAAAGACTCTTTTTCCTCCGTGACTTTGTCTTCGTCCATTTTTGAGAAGAGAGTAAATTAGATAAAATAATAGTTAAGAAACCTCTTCATATCCTTTTTTTTTCTTCTATAATTTTAAATTAAGTACGAGATAATCTCTGATTTTTTCTAAATCCCTCGAACCAAACGGAGTTTTAAAAATGAAAGAATATTCAAAATGAAAAAATTTTATTTAAACCCCAGAGGTTTGGCCAACCCGATTGATGCATCAAAAAATGACGGACCAATCTAGATTACGGTAGATCCCAAGAATCATGGCTCCGAATCCCAACAGAAGGGAGGGATATTCATCTTATAAATAGGCCCTAAAGATACATTTTATTTTTACAATCAATTATATTCTTTCAGTTTACTCTTTACTAATTTTACCATCTGAGTGGCTACCGCCGGAGCTATCTCGGCGATCCTTTGACTCCTATTTTTCAAAGTTCGTGACAGACGATGAGGAGCGGAGCCCCCACCGGTCAGAAAAGTGCAGCATCAGCTTAGCGCCGTCTGTAGGAACTGACAATCATTCCTATTAATCTTGTTGTCTCAGAAGCACCTTCATTATGACTCCTAATCTTCGTCCAAGGCAAGGTTCCCAAAACCCACAAAACCAGCTTTTAGCCCAGAATGAAAAGGGGGGGGACTCCTGATCATATACAGCAGCAGCTTGATCAGATTCAGCGACAATTTGATCTAATGTAGGAGCAACTCCTCGCCATATCCTAGGTTCTGGCTTTTCTGACCTAGAACCTGCAAAGCAACCCTGTCCACCTCCACCAAACGTGCCTAATGAAGGGATTCAACTTCCTACTACCCCAGGCGGGAGACCTCATGATAAGGAGGATCCCAATGCACATCCGACACATCCCTAAGGTGCCGCTCATGCCGGAGGTGACCCCCAGCCATCACACGTTCCTGAAGGAGGGATGCCGATTCCTCATTCTGCCGTCCATTACCACAGTAGGACAAGGATCTTGACCCCTACAACTTCGAGGGCCGACCCAGTGCCATCAGAACTTCAGCCACCGCATGGGCCAATTCCCCCAGTCCGAGGCCAACGTCATCCTACTATTATCGGGCCAGGGCATCCTTTGCATATGGGACCTGAGGTCGTAATGCAGCGGCGACATTAGCCAGCCCCGTCCAGAATACCTCTGAGGATGGAAAAAATAGCAAATTTTGTCGAACAAACTGCCCTCACTAAAGGGACCCATGTCCCTCCCAAGTAGGATGAGCTGGCAAAATTTCTCAAGAGATTCACCACCCCATTCACCACAGCAATAATGGGAGAGGAATGCCCCAAAAAATTTGTGGTCCCGAAGTTCACCTTGTATGACGGGTCAGAAGACCTCGGGGACTATATCTCCCATTATCAGCACACGATGGCTCTGCATAGGGCTATCGACACCTTCATGTGTCGTACGTTTGTAACAAGCCTCAAGGGTACCACTTTGAAGTGGTTCCATAGCCTCCCTTAAGAGTCAATAATTAACTTCTACGAGCTCAGCAGGCTGTTCCTTAATCGATTCTTGACCAGCAAAAGGCTCAGGAAGGGCTCCGAATTTCTCCTAACGATAAAGCAACATAAGAAGGAGTCACTTAGTGAATACATCGCTCGATTCAATTTCGGGCTTACAGAGGTTACGGACTGCAGCCTGAGCTTCTTAGTAGCGGCCCTCTACGCAGGTCTGGGCACTGGGCCATTTCAGGACTCCTTGACAAAGAATCCTCCTATTGACATGGCGTCACTTATGGAGCGGGCGCGAAAGTATATAAACTTGGAGGATACAAAGATGTCTTTCTGAAAGGCCAAAGAGTAAGCTCAGAAGGACGACCATACCCAGAAAATGGACTCTAGTACCACCAGGAAGAGGGGTAAAAGTCATGACAAGAGGACGACACCCAGACCCTAGAACAATCTCAACCCTGGAAGGTACAGAGCATTCACACCTCTGAATGCCTCCCTCACTCACACACTCTAGCAGGTCCGGACTAGAGAAGATCTGAGGTGGCCAGAACCTTTGAAAAGCAGTCCGGACTCTAGAGATCACAGCAAATACTGCGACTTTCATCGTGACTGAATTTCTTCAGGTTAATTACTGACGATTCAGGTTTAAATATTATTCCTTCTCTTATTTACTACCAAGTATTTCAGGTCTGGAACTCTAACATTGAGTTAATTGCTAGTACTTTAGGTCAGAACAATCTCAAAATTAATCATAGAGAGCAGTGGTGAATAAAAAGTGTTTTTCATTGATAGGCCTGAAAGGGCAGAAGATTACAAAACAAAATGAAAAGCAACAATAGGCAACCCTATTCAAGGATCTATGGTGACGGGGGTAGCCTCGGAAGTTTGTGCGGCATCCTTTGCGGGTAAGGCTTGGGGCAGACTCTGGCGGGTAAGGCTGGGTCGTCCACTTCCACTTCATCCACCCTCGAGATATCGAGGCCAGGGTAGAGCTTTTGAATCTTCTTCTTGAAGAGTTCATACCTAGAATCCACGAACTTACCCCCAATTGATTCAGCTCATCCATGAGCTCCTTTTCAGTTTTTTCCTTGGCCGCTGCCCTGGTCGCTTCCACATTGGAATATAGCTTCAGAGCTGCTACAGCTTCCACCTCTTTCTTCTCATTTTTCAGACTCTTCAAGAGGAAAGCAAGTTTGTTCCTCTGAGACTCCAAGACAGCCATGCCATTCAATGCTTCCTCGTATTTTTCTTCAAAAGAGAGAGAGGTGGAGTGAGATATCTCGAGCTCAGTGCGGGCCCCGTCCATCTCGGTTTGGAGTTTGCTCACCCTCTCTGATTCCTCGGGGTAGTCCATAATGGCAGCCATTGCATGAGCAGCATGCATATGAGAACGGGTGAATTAGTAAAATAAATAAATAAATAATAATGATGAATACGTGAAGATACTTACCCTTGCCTGTGCTACCAAGAGGTCCCTGGCAATTCGACGAGGCTTCACACTTTTGAAGCACGGCGAGACCGAAGACCAAGACTCCTCAAAGGCGGCCCTTATGGCCTCATCTCCAGAAGCGGCGTTGGTGACTTCAAGAGGAATGCTGTTCAGCCTCCCTTTATCGTGGGGTGCCGAACTAGCCTCTGGAGTTGGAGGTGGGGTCAGCTATTGAGAAACCGTGGGTGCCGTTGGTTCGGCAGTAATCTCTGGAGCACTGGGCACTTCGACGTCAATCATCATTTTCTTTTGAGGAGGAGCAGCAGCAACAGAGGGGAATGGACCCTTGGTCTTCTTCATGCCCGAAGTATAGTTTGACAACACTAATTTCTTCAGTGCGGCAAACTTGCTCTTCACCAAATTCACCTCTATGAAATTGCGTAGAGTAAGGACTCGGTCAGTGAGGGCGATCAAGGGGCTGCAGTAGTCACCGATACTTCTCTTGAAGTTCGGGATTGAAAGCTGACCTCTTCCAAGCCTTTTTATTTGTAACACAAGAAACAATAAAGTAAGTCGAAGTAAAAATTAGGGGGATGAAGAATAGCCAACAATTATAGGTCTGAGGTCTCACCCTTAAAATCGGTGTGCCGAAGAAAGAGACTCAACTGGTCTTCGAAATCTTCGTGTTCCCAGCCTCCGCCAACAAAGAGTATCACTTCTTCCACGTCTTGTTGGAAGTGGGTACCGAAGTCAAGGCTCTGAACCTCTTCTCGAAAGACATATAATAAAGTCCCTCCGATCTAAGGTACTTCATGTCCATATTACTTCGGATGAGGTCTAGGTCCACCTCAACCCTGTTCTTATGGCCTAACACTAAAAAGGCCATAAGCTGCCTCCAGCTGTTAATATTCAGCTCGGCAGGGCAAATTTTGAACCAACTAAAAAATTCATTCAGTAGGGGGTGTAAGGGAAACTGTATGCCGATCTCGAACCATTCGAGATAAGCGCAAATCTTCCCCCTCATGATGTCCGAAGGACGTTCTAATTTTCTGGGAACCCTACAATATACGTTCTTCGAAAATCCAAAGTGTTTCCTGAGGGCATTTAACATCTCTTCAGTCATGGCACTCTCTCCTTCCTCTCTCTGAGGTCGGCTAGAGGTGCCGACCTCTTTGTTCCTAGATTCGAGGTGGGCTTCAACAAACACCACGTCGAAATCGCTACCAGAAGCATCATCACTTAACCCCCCGGAGGTGGGGGTCCTGTCACCACCCATTTCTACATTTTTCCTAATTTCCCTATCGTCGGATTGGGTATTGGAGTCCGACATGATGAAGATATAAGAAAAGAGATGAAAAACATAGAAGAAGAAAAATAAAATGACTAAAAACAATAGAAGGAAAGGGAGTTACTGACTCGCCGAAAAAGTAGGGTCAGGTGACGAAAATCGTTGAGGAGGGGCCGAAAATCGCAGTGCTCTCTTCTCACAATCACTTCGAAAATGTGCAAAAACTATAAAAGAAATTCAAATGACCACTTCAACTATTTATAAGAATCGGCATGGGTGTCATTTAATGCATCGAAAACCTGAGTGTCGGCTGAATAATAATGACCTCGACCGCCGAAACGACGACACACGTGATAATTACGACATAATGGCTCCCGTCCCCTCGAAATACGGAACGACGCATTAATATGAATACGTGTGACCCTTCAAAAACCCTAGCTTGAGTTCAGTAGGAGTCTCTAAAACTAAGGTTCCGGAGGGGGGGAGTAGCTGATGAACCAAAAAATGACGAACCAACCCAAACTTGACACGTGTCTAGCTTCTTTATGTGCAGGGTTGGAAGTAACACAGCTGTCTAGATTTGACATCCGAGCAGCAGGTTTTGGAGCATTAGTTCTTGATGGTACCGACCTCATCATCGCCATGGCGCCCCTACCGAAATCAAAACAATGAACAGAATGCGATATGGAAACTACCGTTTGAAGATACAATCCGATCCCTACCATCACGGAGACCGAAACGGAAACTACCTCATCCAGATTACGGTGGATCCTGAGAATCATGGCTCTGAATCCCAACAGAGGTGGGGATATTCATCTTATAAATAAGCCCTAAAGGTACGTTTTATTTTTACAATCAATTATATTCTTTCAGTTTACTCTTTACTAATTTTACCATCGGAGTGACTACCGTCGGAACCATTCCAGCGACCCTTTGACTCTTTTTTTTTAGAGTTTGTGACAGACGACGAGGAGCGGATCCCCCACCGGTCAGAAAAGTGCAGCATCACCGATTTATTTGAAAAATATACACTTACCTCTTAAGGTTTGGTTCCTTAGCTTCCGGTCACACACCTTTTAGCTATAATAAAATGACTTCTTTACCCTTATCGTGAGTAAAGAAAAAAATGTATCCTTTTGTAAGAGATGAAATTTAGTTATTACCCTCCCAATTTTACATATTAATTGAATAAAAAGTGTTTGTGTAATCAAATGTTAAAGTTGATGGAGATTCATGGTTGATCAACACAAATCAAATCACAAAGTTTAGAAATCATTGTTGAAAGAGAAGAAAATATGTCTACTGAGCAGGATCAGATTCATATAGAAATGGTAATTACAGTTAGAGGACAAAGCAATTTGGATCAAAGAATTGATGAGCCTACATTTCTCGCGGATGAGCTATTTATATGAAGAGAACCATAACGGTTTTTCTGTAAGTATTTTAATAGAATGTAACGGAAGCCTAACTCAAGCTGTGAAATAGTTGGCTTGATATTGACTTTAAGTTATTCAATCTATACAAAAGTAGGGAGGCTTAGGGAAAAAAAAATATTTTAATGATTTTTTTTGAAATATTAAAAATACACATAAATAAACAAATTAAAACTTTAAAATATATAAAAAAAATATGATCATCAAATAATTTTTTATATATATATTTTTTTCTTACTTAATCATTCAAACAAAAAAATAATCACAGTCTGCTTTTTTTTTTTTTTAAATTATCAAATAAAATAAAAATATATTTTTTTTATTAAATTATATTTTCTTTCCTTCTCATAATTAAGTTGCTTTGATTTCTCTTAGATATCAAACAGGGACAGGGACGTACTATGCCATTCATTTCTTCTTCTTTTTATCTAAAACAGGAGCAGGGGACAAGGACAGGGACGTACTATGGCATTTATTTCTTCTTCTTTTCATCTAAAACAGAAGCAGACAAGGACAAGGACAGGGACGTACAAGGGCATTTATTTCTTATTTTTTTTGTCTTCCAATGAGACAAAAATATTTCTTTTAGATATCAAACAGAGATGTACTATGACATCTATTTTTTATTTATTTATTTTTTTTGTCTTTTAACAAGACAAAAATTATAAAATAAATCCACGATAATCTTTTATTGTAATGGCTGTGAACTGTCGGCGGCAAGTTGTCTGTTGGATTGCCTATATTAGTTATCGTGCAAAAATGTTAGAAAATTAGGAAAGGTTGATTGTCATGACGAGCTTATCATGTGTCAATCAATCAGACATTACAATAAAAGATTATTTTATTATTTTTTTTATAAATCTAACTTATTAAATATACTATAATTTATAATTAGTTAAAATTATTAATTTCAGGTCATATAATAAATTTTTTATAAAATAAATATATTAAATAAATTTTTGTTGAAATTTTTTTACATAAGACTAATATAATGAATTATTAATAAGATATTATATATGTATAAGACCATTAATAAAAAGGGTATATGCATAAGACCTATTAATATAAAAACGCATTGATGCAGTGACGTACTCATTAATAAAAAGTAGTAATATCACAAGTTATTATGGCCATAATTAAAATTAATCTGTTAGATAAGCTTTTTTGTAAGAGAACAATGAAAATATGAGAGGCCCTTTGATTTTATCTTATTTCCGACTCTATCTCTCTCTCTCTCTCTCTCTATATATATATATATATATATAAGGAACTCTTTTAAGCCTGAGGCTTGTGGCATATATAAGTTGATGTGAAAGGAATTGAGAGACGGATCAAGTAAAATGGTGCATGATCTTGTGAGGAAAATATGTTCATTGGCATTGCTTGTGGTAATAGTGGGCATAGTTGGATGCAGAGCTGCATCACATGATAAGAACAACAGCAACGATGACAGCAGTCATGAATGCCTGGATCTGGAGCTGTTGGAATTCTCCATGGATTCTGAAATAAATAGAAGGCTACTCCAGCAAGGAAATGGCGGAGTGACTTCGGGGGCGCTGAATCAAGGTCCAGCTGCAAAGTGTGACAGAAATCTTAAGTATCCGATATGCATTCCTGGTCCAAATGGTCATGTCATTGATAGATGCAACACTTATGATCGATGCCGTATTGGCGGCGACAACTCGCAGAGATGAAACTAGGAAAATGGTACAGTTTTCTCTTTTATATCTTCAACCACAATAGAAAGAAAACACAGTTGGGGTATCTCATCTGATGCTGTTCGATCTATAGCTTGAAGTCATTTGTTTATGCAGTCTAGTAATGTATTGTTTAAGGTCATTCTTGACTTTTGCTTAGCCGTTTCTTCAATTAACAAGTAATACTGTTCTAAGTAAAAATTTGTTTATCGAATGGTGTGTATTATTGTATTTGATTTTATTTCAAATCATGATGTAACATGTATTCAGTTCAATATTATCACATTATTGTAAAATTTGTTTACCAAATGGTGTGTATTGTTGTATTTGGTTTTATTTCAAATCATGATGTAATGTGATATGTATTCAGTTCAATATTATCACATTATTGTATTTAGTTTTACCGTACACTATGTTTGAATGAGTAGGGAGGGAATGAAAGAAGATGATAACATTAATTATAAGGTAGAGAAGAGAAGAGTGTAATTACTCTTTTATACTTAAATAACAAATGAAGAAAAGTTGAAAACAACAAAAAAAAAAAAAGAAATCTTTTTACTATTATACCATACGATAGAGGTGTTTTTTTTTCTTTTCTTAATTTTAAGGTTAGAATCAGTATTATAAAAAATTCTTTAAAAAACTCTTTTTTTTCTCCGTGACTCTATCTTCGTCCATTTTTAGGAAGAGAGTAAATTAGATAAAATAAGGATTAAGAAACCCCTTCATTTTTTTTTTCCTTCTATAATTTTAAATTAAGTACGAAATAATCTCTTATTTTTTTCTAAACCCCTCCAACTAAAGGGAGATGAAAGAATATTCAAAATGTGAAAAATTTTATTTAGACCCCAGAGGCTTGGCCAACCCGATTTATTTGAAAAATTTACACTTACCACTTGAGGTTTGGTTCCTTAGCTTCCGTCACACACCTTTTAGCTATAATAAAATGATTTGTTTACCCTAATATTGATTAAAAAAAATGTATCTGATGCTACACTTCCCTAACTTGTCGAAGCTCTGTTCTTCGTCTGTATGGAATTTGAGAAGAAATGGAGTTAGAGTGCCGCCGGGAATGGCTCTGGCGTTAGCCACTCCGATGCCTAAGTTAGAGAGTGAGTAAAAAACTGATAGGGAAGTAATTCATTCTCCTTTCGATGTGTAACTTGATGATAATTATAAGAAGACTGTATTTCAGGGTAGGTAAGATTTGGTACCGTGAATTCTGGGTTTCACTGTTGCCCGGAGGTGACAGTCCCATAATGGCCACCTGCCTCACTGTTCCACATTACTACCTGCTCCACAGTCTCATCATCGCTACCGACTTCACTTATTCCACGCTGCTACCTGCATCGTCATTCCGAGGTCGGTAGGTCAAGGCGATAATGATGACGAAGTCGGCATCTCCTAGGTTAATAGTGCTTCTAATTCGACTACACCGACCTAACTTCGGTATATCTAGTTACTTTATGACCTGCACACAATAAGCTGAACACGTGTCAATCTCTGGTTAATTCGTATAATTTTGGACGTATCAGTATCCTTTTGTAAGAGATGACATTTAGTTATTACCCTCCCAAATTGTAAAACTGCCTGAGATGGTTTGCACCAGTTAGGTCACACCATCTGCTAAGCAGCAGTTTGGCTGATGCAAAGTACATTCTTTTTAAAGCTAGCACTAATATTTTACATATTAATTGAATAAAAAGTGTTCGTGTAATCAAATATTAAAGTTGATGGAGATTCATGTTTGATCAACACAAATCAAATCACAAAGTTTAGAAATCATTGTTGAAAGAGAAGAAAATATGTCTACTGAGCAGGATCAGATTCATATAGAAATGGTAATTACACTTGGAGGACAAAGCAATTTGGATCAAAGAATTGATGAGCCTACATTTCTCGCGGCTGAGCTATTTATATGAAGAGAACCATAACGGTCTTTCTGTAAGTATTTTAATAAAATGTAACGGAAGCCTAACTCAAGCTGTGAAATAGTTGGCTTGAGACTGACTTTAAGTTATTCAATCTCTACAAAAGTAGAGAGACTTAGGAAAAAAATATTTTAATGATTTTTTTTTGAAATATTAAAATTACACAAATAAAAAAATTAAAACTTTAAAATATATAAAAAAAATATGATTGTCAAATAATTTTTTATATATTTATTTTTTTCAATTATTCATTCAAACAAAAAATATTCACAGTGTTTTCTTTTCTCTTCTAAAGTTTCAAATAAAATAAAATTTTTTTTTTTTACTTTTATTGTAAATTATCTTTTCTTTTCTTTTCATATAATTAAGTTGCTTTGATTTCTTTTAGATATCAAACGGGGACAGGGATGTACTGTGGCATTTATTTCTTCTTCTTTTATGTCTTCCAATGAGACAAAATACTTGTTTTAGATATCAAACAGAGATGTAATATGACATTTATTTCTTCTTTTCTTTTTTTTTTTGTCTTTTAACAGGACAAAAATTATAAAATAAATTATACTATTTTTTTTTAAATTTATAAAAATTAAATTAATTTTTTCTAATATTTATAAAAATTAGATTGATTTTTTTTTAAGATTTCTAAAATTATACTAACCCCTCTTATTTTACATGATAATATACAGGTACTTCGTTTAATCAATTCTTTACTTGTTTAAAAAATGTTAAAAAAATTGATCACAATTAATAAAATATAAAATATAAATAAATAAAAAGAGAAATTTTGTTATTTTAAAAAAAATTAATAAAAATAAAATATCTATAATTTTTAAATAAAATAAAAAATTAATATAATTTTAAATTTTCTTTTAAAAAATTAATGTAATTATCATTAACTTCTTAAAAACTCAACGTAATTTAGTCAAAATTATATAATTGAGTTGGTGGTTAAGGTTGATGGCTGTGAACTGTCGGCGGCAAGTTGTCTGTTGGATTCCTATATTAATTATCTTGCAAAAAATGTTAGAAAATTGGGTAGGGGTGATTGTCATATAAGAGGTCATGCAATGAAGAACTTATCATATGTGAATCAATAATAACTTTGACATGTCAATAAAAGATTATTTTATTATTTTTTATAAATCTAACTTATTAAATATACTTCAATTTATAATTAATTAAAATTATTAATTTCAAATCATATAATAAATTTTTTATAAAATAAATATGTTAAATAAATTTTTGTTGAATTTTTTTTTTAAATGAGACTGATGTAGTGAATCATTAATAAGATATCATACATGCATAAGACCATTAGTGCAAAAGCGTATTGATGCGTGATGTAGTCATTCAAAAGTATCTCAAGTTTTACTGGAAAGGAATGAAAGCTAATTGTGTCGGTGTGCTATAATTTTAATTAATTAATGAATATTGGGAAAGTAATAGAGAATAGAAAGGGGATGAGAGCACCTTCCATTTTATATTCTCTACCCTGAGTCTATTAATTATAAGAGAGAGACTGAAATTTTCTGCACGAAGGCTATTAAAAGGCAGGGAAATCTACTGCAAGGAGTTGAGCGGCATAAGGCGAGATGGGAATGGTTGGGAAGAAAACCTTTTTCCTAGCATTCTTAGTAATGACTGTCTCTGCGACTGCTACAAGTCTCAGCAGAGCAGCGGTGAGTTCGCAGAGGACAAAGTTGAAGTCGTGGTGCAAGGGCGCCATTGATGAGTGCTTGGAGGAAGAGGTGGAGTACCTAATGGATTCGGACATAAACGCAAGGCTTCTTCAACAAGGAGGTAAAGATCCATTCACGAATTTCACCACCATTAACATTAAAACAATTGGTGCGTATTGTGATCGTGGGAAGTATGCTTCTTGCATCCCTGATGAAAATCAAAAGGTCAACAGAGGCTGCAAAACCTTCGATCGGTGCCGCGCAGGGAAATAAATTCAATATGTATGTATGTAACTATGTATCTCTCTCTATATATGCAGGCATGTACTGCTAGCTTGTGTTATATTTGCAATAATGGAATTTGTTCTCTTTTGTTTGGTGGTGTTATATATGTTTAACTCTGGTTATTCTTAACAGCAGCAGATAACATTTGAATTTGTGGGAAAATTTTCTTGCCTGAACTCATGTCAGACCATAATTTGACAGGATATTGAATTAGAAAGTTTCATCTGATGGGTCTAACATGTTTTGAGTCTCCCCAGAAAAGGTTGAAATACTCTGTTTCCTGTGTGAAATAAGTTTTAGCAGCAAAGCATATCAGCAAACAAAGATGAGATGCCCAAACAAGAAAGATGACCTGCCCAAAACTCTTTATTTTGGGACTCAGACTTGTATTTGTACGTGAATGAATTTTCTATTTCTTTTCTCTAATTGCTTTCCTTCCCAAATTCACAAAATAAACTAAACAATATGAAAGAATATGCCAAACCATGTTTTGTATGTTTAGAATTACCAAAACAAATAGGGTAAATTACATTGATCATCACTCAATTTTTAACAATTACAAAGACTTTCTTCGAGATTTTTGAAATGATAATGACCTTCTTTACTTTTACTGTCATTTGAGTCGCTGGGCACTCTGTAACTGTGAGTACTAGGGTTGAAGCAGTACGGAAGGGGAAGAGTTGGGTCCATTGGCAAAGCTTCGTTGAGGGTCGTAGGAACTGTTTCAATGATCTTTTCATGGTTGAATCTTGGCAGAACCATTGACCGACAAAAATAGAAATCAACTTTTCTTTTGGGCGCAAATGAAAACGATGGACTTTGCGTGCACCGCAGCAGAACAGTTCGGCGCGGTCGACGTCGACAGTGATCTCGTGCCTCGGCGGCATTGACTCTGCGTGCACCACCGCGTGGGCGTGGCACGAGACGGCGGCGCAAGCTACGCAGGCGTACAGCCGCGGCCCCGATTTTTTCTCAGATCCTTGCAGAAGCCATATCTATTGCGGATAATCGGAAGAAACCCAAATCTGATTCTCTCATCAACACTTCCATCAACCCTTCCATTTGCATTTCTTTGATCTTGATTGTTGGTCATGGTTTCTCAGCTATCGGATTACTGATTCAATCAACCGATGAAGCTTTGCCTGCATATACACACACACACACACACACACACACATATATATATATAGGTAATTTCTTTGCAGCGACGTTGGACACGTTAATGGCGTTTTGTGATCGGCGATGTGGTGGACGTCGGTGGTGGTGCATTTTTTGGGGTTAGGGTTAGGGCTGAGGGGGATTTGGATAGGGAGAGGATGGAGGAGAAGAAGAGACAGGAGAGAGAGTGTTATGGATTATCTAATACAATTATAATATTAAAATATAAGAATAAATTAATAATTTTACTTATTTTCTTAACGGAGTAAATGAGACAAGACTGAGAAGGAAGACAGTATTATTTTAAAAAATATAATAAAAATTTTTATAATTATTAAAAATTTTAAAAGAGATAAGTGTAATTATTTAAAAAAAAAAAAAAAAAGGTTCTTTGTCAGTGATTAGTGAACTGCATGAAGAACAAATTATCATAAGAAGAAAATGTCATTGAGTAGGAATGGAGTTAAAAATATCAGAGATACTAATTATACAAGTTGCTTAATTTGATTTCATTTAGGTAATCAGACAGAGGATACATGCACGTCACTTTTCTTCTTCCAATGAGACAAAATTATATAATGGAGTTGGTGATTGAGGGTGATGGCTGTGACTTATCGATTGCAACGTTGTCTGTTGGGTTCCAACATTACTTTTAATTAGATATTGGTCATTGTCGTTGTCATATGTTGTTGTGGTCATAAAATGGATCTGTTACTTATTACTATACTTTATTTAATTAAGGAATATAGGAACAGAAATAAAGAATGAGAGGACCTCTCATTTCATATCCCCTTCAAAGCTTTTTCTTTCTTTTTTTTTCTTTTATGGGATAATTACAGTGACAACCTCATACAGTTGTGATATACTACTATGCGACACACCAATCACTGCATGACACGTGCAACTGTAAGATCGGTTCATGACCCATAATAGAGCTCAGGCTCGGCCATATAACTTGTGTTCGGTCGCCCAGCTCGGGCTCAGCCACATAACTTGTGCTCGGTCGCTTAGTTCATGTTCGGTCTTATAATCTGTGCTCGGCCATTTAGCACATGCTCGGTCATACATCTCATCCTCAGTCAGTCAAGGGCATAACCTACATGGGCCGAGCTCATAGTATCAAAGCAAGACAGTTCTCCCATAAAGACTAACTTGTATAGATGCAAGCTTGCAATGCAACACATCAATGATTAGACCTAATCATCGCTTCAGTAAGCACCAAGCAGGAAGTAAGGAAGCTATCTCCAACAAGGAAACTGCCACACTAAGTTACCATATTCAACAAGGTAACTGATATCTCCAGAGATCCAATCCCTATATTCATGGCTCCAAATCCTAATCAACTTAGGAGAGATATTGCCTATAAATTCAACCCTAAAGGTACGCTTTATTTTCATGCTCATTATTTTGGCTTTCATTACGAGTCTTTCAATTCAATTTATTGACTTAAGCATCGGAGCGGCTACCGCCGGAGCCAACCCGGTGGTCCTCTGATCTTCTGTTTCGAATGTTTCGCAGGGAGCCGAGCTTGGATCTCACGTGGGCCAAAAAGTGCAGCATCAGTTTGGCGCCGTCTGTGGGAACGACAATCACCAAGTGCTCTACTCAATCTAAGCTCATCTTTCGTCTATCAGAGGGATCATGGCTCCCAACTTGCGACCCAGGAATAACACTCAAAACCCTCATCCTCAACCAACTGCTGGACGAGGAAGAGGGCGAGTGAATAACCCTGCACAGGAAGAACTAATCGAAACTAGGCGGCAGAACCAGTTGCTACGGGAACAGCTTTTGACCATGACCAGGACCCTGGCAATGTTCACCCAGAATCATGAAACCAATCCTCAAAATCCACCCGTTGTCACTCAACAGCAGCAGCCTCCTGTGGCCGCCGGTGTTCATATAGACCCCTAGCCGTCGTCGGCAGCCGGTCGAGGGGTTCCCGCCTTTGTCCCGGAGGTCCATTATCGAAGTACTACCCGACCCCCCGTCCCGGGGGCCTCGAGAGTAAACTACGTTCCACAAGGATCACCTCCTCGAGTAGTTCCTGTACCACCAGTACCAGAGAATCAGAACAACCCCCCAGTAGCGGGCCAAGATCAGCCTACCCATATAGGCCCTGAGGCCGTGAGACCTGCCTCGCAGCAACCCGTTTTACCAAGGGGGTCAGTAAGAGCCGAAGAAGTTGCTGAATCAATAGACCGTACTGCTATCATAAGGGGTGCCCAGCATCCAGAACAGGACGAGCTGGCCAGATTGCTCGGGAGGTCGGCCACCCCGTTCACCAATGCTGTCATGGCCGAGGAAAGACCCAAGAAATTTATCGTCCCTAAATTCACCCCTTATGATGGGACTGGGGACCCGGGGGACCACCTCTCCCACTACCAGCACACCATGGCTTTGCACGGCACTTCTGATGCCTTCTTATGCAGAACGTTCGTGACCAGCCTCAATGGTACCGCCCTAAAGTGGTTCCACCACCTCCCGCCGAACTCAGTATCTGACTTTTATGAGCTCGGCAGAAGGTTCTTGGACAGATTCATGACTAGCAGGAGGCTAAGAAAGGGTCCGGAATTCCTTCTGAACATAAAGCAAACGAGGGAAGAATCGCTCAGGGGGTATATAGCACGTTTTAACGCCGAGCTCACCGAGGTAACAGACTGCAGCCCCGGTTTCCTAGTGGCTGCTCTAGCCGCTGGACTTGCTCAAGGAGGGTTTAGAGACTCCCTGACCAAAAATCCCCCTGCGGACATGGCAGCACTCATGGACCGTGCAAGGAAGTACATCAACCTGGAGGAGGCCAGGGACACCTCTAGAAAGGTCAAAGAGCAAGCTCAGAAAGACGATCACAAGAAAGATAGTCAAAAGAAGGACACCAGCTCGGCCAGGAAGAGAGTCAGGAGCCCAGAAAAAAGGGGGGCCCCCAGAACCTCCTTCAATTCTGGACTAAGGGAATTCAACCACTTCACTCCTCTAAACGCCTCTCCGTACAACATATTGAAGCAAGTAAGATCTCGAGAAAATATGAGATGGCTGGAGCCTTTGAAAGGAGACTCCAGCTATCGAGATCAGACCAAATATTGTGACTTTCACAAAGACCGAGGGCACACAACCAATACCTGCAAAGCTCTCAAGCATGAGATTGAGCAGCTAATAAGGAGAGGGAGGCTGCAGGAGTTCGTCAAGCAGGACGGAGGACAGAACCCCCGTGACGAACGACCCCAGCAGAGAAAAACCGACCAGAGGCAGGAGCAGAAAGGAGGCAGGAACGAACCCCCACGACAGAACAATCAGGTGATCTATGTCCTACACGCAGATTCCCCTGCAACAGGCACCTCTAACAGGTCAAGGAAACGATATGCTCGAGAGGCCAGGTCTGCTCCCAACATCATGCAGGTCGCTAACTTGGAGAAAAGGTTAAAGCCCTTGCCGGAAATCCAATTTACGGATCACGACCTTAGGGGAGTTCATTGTCCTCACAGCGACGCCCTGGTTATCTCCCTTAAGATCGCCAACTTCGATATCCGGAGAGTTCTCGTCGACACTGGGTGTTCGACCAATGTACTGTTCTACGACCCTTTCAAGCATATGAAGCTCGACCCCAATAACATTAAGCCCACGGGCATAATCATGACGGGCTTTGATGGAAACACTAACACTCCACTAGGAAGGGTCGATCTGGCCACCACTGCGGGTGAAGGGGACGGATAGAAGACCACGATAGCCGAGTACATGGTCATAAAAGCCAAATCTCCCTACAACGTCATAATTGGGAGGCCTTGGCTACATGAGATGGGAGCGGTCACCTCAACTCTCCACCAATGCTTAAAATACGTTCACAATCAGACAGTCTACTCCATCAGAGGATGCCAACCGACCTCCCGAGAGTGCCATGCCCTCGCGCTCAAAGCTAAGGCCCCCAAATAGCAATTACTGCACGCCCGTGTGTGCAAGGATGCAATCTACCCTTGCTGTCACGAGGCAGAAGACTGTCCCTCCAAAATTGAAGAACCATTGAGCCCCAGAGGAAGGGATAGCAGAGCCAAGCCTATGGGGGAGCCTATTAAAGTCCTGGTCAGCTCAGAGGATCAGGGACGTTACCTGCAGATAGGTCCCGACCTGACACATGCCGAGCAGGATGAGCTGGTCAAGTTTTTGAAGAAAAACCTCTCCGTATTCGCCTGGGAGACGAGCGACATGGAAGGGATAGATCCCGACCTGATCACGCACAGACTAATGGTGGATCCAGATCATCCACCAGTGAGACAAAAGAGAAGGCCTCTTGCTCCAGAACGGCATCAGGTCATCAACGACGAAGTTCAAAGGTTGCTCAACGCCAACATGATACGAGAGGTATTTTATCCTGATTGGTTGGCCAACACTGTTCTGGTCAAGAAGAAGAATGGTAAATGGAGAGTCTGTGTCGACTACACAGATCTCAACAAAGCATGCCCAAAGGATAGCTTCCCTCTTCCACGAATAGATCAGTTAGTCGATGCAACTGCAGGGCACGAGCTCATGAGCTTCATGGATGCATATTCTGGGTACAATCAAATACAGATGCATCCTCCCGATCAAGAGAAGACTTCATTCATCACCGAACGAGGTCTCTATTGCTACAGAGTGATGCCGTTCGAGCTAAAGAATGCTGGAGCTACCTACCAACGTCTTGTTAATAAGACGTTCAGCCCCTTGATCGGCAGCACTATGGAAGTTTATATCGACGATATGCTGGTCAAGAGCCTAAGGAAGAGCAGTCATCTCCAACACCTAGCGCAAACCTTCGATATCCTCAGACAATATAAAATGAAGCTCAATCCCTCAAAGTGCACCTTTGGTGTAACAAAAGGGAAGTTCCTTGGGTACATAGTCTCTCAAAGAGGTATAGAAGCAGACCCGACTCAGATCGGGGCTCTGATCGGACTGAAATCCCCAAAGGCCCGGAAGGACATTCAAGCTCTGAACGGCCGGATAGCAGCTCTCAGCAGATTCATCTCCAAATCCACGGATCGGTGTCTTCCCTTCTTCAAGGCTCTGAAAGGTAACAAATCTTTGCAATGGACTGACGAGTGTGAAAAATCCTTTCAGGAACTCAAAAGATACTTGGCTTCGCCCGAGCTCTTATCAAAACCAATCCAAGGAGAAAGGCTGCTTCTCTATCTCGCAGTCTCTGAGAACGCTGTCAGTTCGGTACTGGTCAGGCAAGACAGGAGCGTGCAGAGGCCCATCTTCTATGTCAGCAAGGCATTACTAGACACAGAAAAGAGGTACCCCGAAATTGAGAAGCTAGCCCTTGCTCTCATAGTTTCTGCACGGAAGCTGAGACCATACTTCCAAGCACATCCCATAGAAATTCCGACTGCCTACCCACTGAAAGCAGTCCTAAGAAAACCAGAAGTATCAGGACGGTTGGTCAAGTGGTCAGTGGAACTGGGGGAGTTCGATTTGTCCTACATTCCACGAGTCTCAATTAAAGGGCAAGCCTTGGCAGACTTCGTCGCAGAATTCACTCCCGCGCTGCTAGGCAAAGCTCAAGTCTCAGACGAGGTGGGGACTTGGAAGTTGTATGCTGATGGATCATCCACTGACCGAGGTGCCGGAGCAGGGCTAGTACTACACTCTCCTGATGGAATTACAACCGAAAGGGCAATTAGCTTGGGGTTCAGAGCCTCCAACAACGAAGCGGAATATGAGGCCCTTATCTTAGGAATGAAGCTAGCTCAGGAGTGCGAGGTACAGAGCCTCGAGGTATTTTCTGACTCCCAACTGGTTGTTAGCCAGGTTCAAGGAGAATATGCCATCAAGGATGAAAGAATGCTCCGATATTCGGAACTAGTCAACTTGCTAAAACATTCCTTCCGAGCATTCTCAATCCAAAAAATAGAAAGAGGACAGAACAGCCGAGCCGATGCCTTAGCAAACATGGCATCTCACATGAAAACGGGGGTGGAGTCAACAATAAAGTTCTCTCACCAGCCAAGGCCTAGCACCGAGGAGATCCAGGTCGCCCAAGTCACAGAACAGCCTCAGAACTGGATGACTCCTATACTCCAGTACCTAGAAGAGGGACTCCTCCCAGAGGACAGAAATAAGGCAAAAAGAATCCGCATCAGAGCAGCTCGGTATCTTGTCCTTAACGGAAAGCTCTACCGAAGGTCTTACACTCAGCCATTATTAAAATGCCTAGCACCTGAAGAGTCTCAATATGTCTTGGCAGAAATCCATGAAGGAATCTGTGGAAATCACAATGGGGGGAGAACCATAGCCCACCGAGCTCTAACCCAAGGCTACTACTGGCCTGGGATGCTGAAGGAAGCAAAGGAATATACTCGAAAGTGTGACAAATGCCAGAGGTTCGCCCCTTATCAGCATCAGCCGCAACATGAGCTCATCCCCATTACTAGCCCATGGCCCTTTGCGCAGTGGGGAATGGACATCATAGGACCATTGCCTAAAGCCAAACCGAACAGGAGATACCTATTGGTGGCTGTTGACTACTTCTCAAAATGGGCCGAAGCAGAACCACTGACTCGCATCACTGAAAAAGAGATAAAGAGTTTTACTTGGAAAAATATAGTCTGCAGGTTCGGCATACCTCATGTGATCGTCTCAGATAATGGCACGCAGTTCACTGGGAAAATATTCAAGAAATTCTGCCAGGACCTAAACATCAAACAGCACTTTTCCTCCCCTGGTCATCCTCAGGCAAACGGGCAGGCCGAGGTCACCAACCGAACTATCCTCGACGCTCTCAAGAAAAGATTAGAGGAAGCTAAAGGGGGATGGGTCGAGGAACTCCCTAGGGCACTCTGGGCCTACCGGACAACCAGGAGAACTCCAACATCGGAAACTCCCTTCTCCCTAGCCTACGGAACTGAGGCAGTAATCCCTGTTGAGGTCGGCATGCCGACCTTAAGGGCTGAGGCTTTCAACGAAGAGACCAATGACCAACAACTAGCAGAAAATTTGGATTTGCTCGAAGAAAGAAGAGAGCAGGCCGTAATCAGAATGGAAGCATATCAGTGCAGGATGGTTAACCGCTCAAAAATTGGCCTCAAACCTACCAATTTCCAAGTTGGGGACCTCATCCTAAGAAGGGTTTTCCAGAACACCAAGGACCCCACCATGGGGAAGTTATCACCGAACTGGGAAGGCCCCTACAGAATTATCAAAACAGTTAGACCGACCACTTATTGGTTGGAAAACATGAATGGGAAACCTGTTCCCAGGCCTTGGAACATGGAACATTTGCGAAAATATTATCAATAAAGTACTTTCTTTTTATTTCAACATCTTTCGTGAAACATCTCAATGTACAGACCTTTCAGGTCTGGTCCATCTTAATGCACAGGCTCAGGTCTGGTCCATCTTAATGCACAGGCTCAGGTCTGGTCCATATCAATGTACAGACTTCAGGTCTGGTCCATCTTAAATGCACAGACTGTAAGTCTGGTCCATCTCAATGTACAGACTTCAGGTCTGGTCCATCTCAAATGCACAGACTATAAGTCTGGTCCATTTCAATGTACAGACTTCAGGTCTGGTCCATCTTAAATGCACAGACTATAAGTCTGGTCCATCTCAATGTACAGACCTCTCAGGTCTGGTCCATTTCAATGTACAGACTTCAGGTCTGGTCCATCTTAAATGCACAGACTATAAGTCTGGTCCATCTCAATGTACAGACCTCTCAGGTCTGGTCCATCTTAATGCACAGGCTCAGGTCTGGTCCATTTAAATGTACAGACTTCAGGTCTGGTCCATCTTAATGTACAGACTTCAGGTCTGGTCCGTCTCAAATGCACAGACTTCAGGTCTGGTCCATCTTAATGTACAGACTTCAGGTCTGATACGTTTCAATGCACAGACCTCAGGTCTGTTCCATCTTAATAAACAAAATCCCTAAGTCTGATCCATCTTGATATATGAGGATGATGTTTTATTGCAAGAACACGAAACTAGGTGCCGGCAGTTATAAACAGGCGAGGATAACTCTAAGTGCTCAGTCACACTGACCATCAAAAAAATCCTTACAAATACAAGTCGCTCAGTTCGGCAATCAAGCTCAGGTTCCTGCTCTAAAAGATCAGAGTAACTGTCTTGTACCAGTTTCTACGATTGTTAATCAGAGATCAGATTGATTGATTATTATTCAAGTCATCTTTCTTAAAGGAAATCCATGATTCAAAAACCCCTCCAATACCAAGAGTTCGGCACAAGTTGGTTATTACTACACATTACTTCAGGATTGCCATAAGTTAGTTCTGGAGACAACCCATGGTCGGTAGAAACAATACTCTGGATTCCGAGCAGGTTTACTTGTGTCATAATACAAGCCTCAAAGGCCGAAGTCCGTTCATACACAACAAAACATTGATACATTTTTAGAACAGAACTCAAAGATTGCCAACAATCAAAGAAAGATAGAGACAAAAACTGAAGAGAAGATATTTTCATTAATATTTGAGCTCGGTTACAAAAAGATGAAACAGGACTACAAAAGTTTTCCCTAAACTAAGGGGCTTGCAGATCCGTCGTCCTGATCACCATCCTCGTCCTCGTCATCGTCGTCAATCCCAGACAGGTCAATATCCGGGTACTTGGCAAGAAGCTTGGACTTGAAGTTGTCATAACCAAGCTGCGCAATAGTATCACCCATCTTCTCAAGCTCGGTCTTTAACCTGGCCTCGGTCTCAACCTTGGCCTCATCAACCTTCTGAACAAGTGAAGACTGAAGAGCACTGTTCTCCTCCTTCAGTTTGGTCAGGTCCTGAAGAAGGGAGTCTCGTTCAGATCGCAAAGAATCCCTCTCAAGTTTAATAGAATCCCTTTCGGATTCCATAATTGAGAAACAATTCCTCGCCTCCTTCAGCTCGTCCTCGGCTGTGGTGGCTTGAGATTGAGCCGTACCGAGCTGAAGCCTGGCTTCATCCAGCTCCTCCTCCAACCTCTCCACGGCCTGGAAATCCACCGTGGCCTCCATTAAAGCAGCCAAGCTATGGAGGGTCTGCAAAAATAAGAAGACATATCAGTAAAGAGGAAAAGGAAGAAGAGCACAAAAGCAGAAAGGTCGGTCGTTACCTTCAGATGAGCCCTCATGGCACCGGCCACAGTCTTCTCAGTACCCTTCCTGGTGCTGCAGGAAGGGATGTCAGTACAAGGGGCCTCAGCCCAGAAATCTTCAATGGCCTGATGGACGGCCTTGTATCCATCAGGCATGTCAGTACCCATCTTCGCCTTACCCCTCTGTTGAGATTTTTGGGCCGAAGAGGGGACAGGCCGAAGAACCGCCGTACCCCTCTGAGGGGCAGAAGAGGGTTTCCCGATCACCACCCCCTTTTGAGGGGCAGAGGAGGGCTCCCTGATCACAACTCCCCTCAGAGGAGGTCGGGAAGAGGGAGAAGCAGAGGAGACCGCCCCCTTCTTGGGAAGCACAGATGGGGAAGGGTCGGTCGTCCTCGTCTTCTTCGAAGAAGACGCAGTGGGAGGGGGCTGGCTAGCCACCCTCTTCTTCTTTGACGACCCCCATTTGCCAGCGAGGGATTTGAGGACGTCGTCAACAACACCCTTATCCTTGGGAGGCATTGTAGGGCCTGAATGAAGAATGGCTCGGTAATCCCTGTTTGAAGTCTGGAGGAGTCTCTTGTATTGGTCTTTCAAAACAGGGGTAAATTGCGGCCTCTTCTTGACGCTCTTGGCTACATAAAAGAGTTTTGAACAAAGGTCAGTCAGATACACAAAGGACAGGCACAAAGCAAAATTACAGAAGAAAAGGGTGTCTCACCCATAAACCCCGTGCTCCGGGGGAACGTGGAGAACTGGTCCTCAGGGTCGGTCACCTCCCATTTTCCACCAACAAAAAAGAACCGATCCTTCCAAAATTTATTGGAGGACGGCACGAAAGTCAAAGGCCGGAAGCCCTTGTCAAACGACATGTAGTAGAGGCCCTCTGCCTTCCTATATTTAAGATCCATTTTACTACGGATCAAGTCTAAGGAGACCTCAACACCATTCAGGCGACCTAGGGCCATAAACCCTAACAGGTGCCTCCAACTATTCAGAAGCAGATCGGCCGGGCAGAGATTGAACCAACAGAAAAAATCCCTAAGCAGTCTAGGGAAAGGAAGGCGTAACCCCATCTCAAACCAAGCGGTATAAACACAAATTTCCCCATCCTGAACTTCCCAAGGGTAGTCGAAGTCATCAGGAGCCCTAAGGGTGACATTTGGAGGAATCTCATACTTCTCCCTAATAACCTCCAACCAAGAGGATGTTACAGCACTCTCTACCTGAGAAGACCGACCCGAGACCTCACCCTCTCTATCCCTAGACTCCGAGAAGGCATCAACTATTCTAACTGAGGGACTAGAGTGAGTCTCCTCCAATTCAGTCCCCGAGGAAGTGCTACCCCTAATTAGGGTTTGTGACAAAGAAGGAGCTTCCGGAAGGCTCCCCGACCCATTACCAACATCAGAAGATGCCGAAGAAGTCGACATTTCAAAATAACCAAAAGGAGAAGAAGAGAAAGTGAAAAGATGAACGAAAACACTAAAACCGAACCTGAATCAAAGTAAGGGACTTCGGATGGATGGGATTCTTCACAAGGTAGATTGCTGGTTCGACAATGGCGGATGTATATCTCGCTTTGCAAAATAGAAGATGGTAAAAAGAGTCGTACAAGGCTCTTTCCCCCTTTTATATACATTCGGAGAATAATGGCTACCCAGGCGAACCGCCACGACAGTATCGCAACAATAATGATTTGAGAAACCCAAAAATCGGCTGCGCAATAAATGATGTACCAACGGACGTCTAGGAAAACGAGAAGACAGAACGCGTGACTTTTCGGGCACTCTTAAGACCTTAGTTATCCCCCGAACTCCAACTAAGGCTTGGGGGGGAGTAACTGATATACCACTATGCGACACACCAACCACTGCATGAGACGTGCAACTGCAAGATCGGTTCATGACCCATAATAGAGCTCAGGCTCGGCCATATAACTTGTGTTCGGTCGCCCAGCTCGGGCTCGGCCACATAACTTGTGCTCGGTCGCTTAGTTCATGTTCGGCCTTATAATCTGTGCTCGGCCATTTAGCACATGCTCGGTCATACATCTCATCCTCAGTCAGTCAAGGGCATAACCTACATGGGCCGAGCTCATAGTATCAAAGCAAGACAGTTCTCCCATAAAGACTAACTTGTATAGATGCAAGCTTGCAATGCAACACATCAATGATCAGACCTAATCATCGCTTCAGTAAGCACCAAGCAGGAAGTAAGGAAGCTATCTCCAACAAGGAAACTGCCACACTAAGTTACCATATTCAACAAGGTAACTGATATCTCCAGAGATCCAATCCCTATATTCATGGCTCCAAATCCTAATCAACTTAGGAGAGATATTGCCTATAAATTCAATCCTAAAGGTACGCTTTATTTTCATGCTCATTATTTTGGCTTTCATTACGAGTCTTTCAATTCAATTTATTGACTTAAGCATCGGAGCGGCTACCGCCGGAGCCAACCCGGTGGTCCTCTGATCTTCTGTTTCGAGTGTTTCGCAAGGAGCCGAGCTTGGATCTCACGTGGACCAAAAAGTGCAGCATCAAGTTGCAAGACTTTTTCTTAGTCTAAAAGGATCACATTGAGACATTGAATCATTTACTGTTTGTACTGAAAGCCTGAAACGTCTCTTCTTCATGCTCAGAAAGAGTTGTCCTGGATGAATCAAGGACAAACACAACATTTCCAAGAGGCTCTGTGAACTTGCCCTCTCAACCCTTTTTCTAACATATTTATCATTTATTATTTAATTATTTCGTAACAGGTATATGATAGGACACGAAAGGTCTGATCAGGGAAATAGTGAATAGGAACAACTCTTCTTTAATATTTTATTTTATCCTACAATTTAAATTTTTTTTTATTTAAATCAAATAAGTGGCTCTAGTTTGGTTAGCAAAAAGGCCTTTCATGCTCCAGAATCCTTATCCACACTTGTTTGGTATGGACTCTTCATTGCATTGCATTCCACGTGAAATGATTCATGAGGACACCCTGCTTCAATCTTCCACCAATAGCGTACAAAATTAGGTAAAAAGTGGGCCACCATATTTAAGTTTTGGGCTCGAACCTTGTCCTCTTTATAAGAGTAGTTAATGTGAATAAAATCAAAACAAAACAGAAAACGAGAAAGTTTTTAGTCTCCCCAGAAAAGAGAATTTTAAAATCCTTGTAATATAATTATATATATATATATATATATATATATTTTAAATTCAGTCATCATCAAGTGATTCCTAAGGTCATGGACAAACAGAAGAGGATGCCCATGACATAATAAAATTTTGTTATACATCAATCAATCCCTTTACCTTGCATTATTGCCCCCATGATGGCAGCAAGTCTGATTGAATGACAATTAGAGAGGAGTTAGGAATTGGGCAAATTTTGTTCTCAATTATAAATGATAAATTTTAAAAATTAAGAAATATTAATAAATAATATTTTTAATAAGTATCTAAATTATAAATAAAAAGAGATAAATTACACTGATCTTTTTCAAGGTTTCTGACAATTATATTGATCTTTCATGAGATTTCTGAAATTACACTGACCTTCCTCTACTTTACATAATAATATATAGACTATTCTCATTCAATCAAATTTTACATTCAATATAATAAAATTGTCCATTTTATTTATTTACTTTCGTATTTTTTAAATTCGACCAATTTTTTTAACTTCTTTTTAAAGATTTTATTATTATTTATATAAAAATAAATTTAAGGTAAATAACTAAATTTAATATTTTTATCAATATTTATTTACAAAAAGAAAAAAAAATGGTTAAAACTTAAACATTTGAAGAAAAAAACATAAAAATTGTAGTTTTGTTACGTTGAAAAAAGAAATAGACAGAAGAAAGGTATCTGTAGATTATTATCTAAAGTATGAGAGATTGGTGTAATTTCAAAAATTTCAAGAGAATTCGATATAATTTAGCCATAAAAAAGTGATTAAAATTAATAAGAGTTGAATTAAAGAAAGAGACCCTAAAAAATCTTTAGACTATATTAAAAAAATCTCGTAAAATTAGCAAAAGTTCTATCGAAAGGGTTAAATTAAAATTAAAATAAGAATAAAACTTGAAAAACATTAAACTTAAGAGGGGTAAAAACATAAATTAGATGAATAAATTTAATTTTTTTTCTAATAAGTATATAAAAATATTTTATTAAAAAAATGAGGAGGGGCAATTGCCCCTCTAAGTCTGGATCTAGGCTAGCTCTGTCCAATGCTAATAACACAAATTATTTTATGTGTGAATCACTATACAAGTGATTTAAATATTTGTTTATTTCACTGAAATTCACTTAAATGATATCATTTGCTATATAATCAAATTAGCATGTTATAAAAAAAATACTAAATAAATTCAAAATCTTTCCATTGTTATTTTTTTAATCTCGTTTTTCTGAGGATCTTTTTTTGAAAGAAAAATAGAAAATTTCAGCGGCTAAATATCACTATTTGTTTCACAAATTTATTGAAGAAAATGAAAAGATAATACAATAAAAAATATAATAATATGATAAAAAAAATCATCTTATCTTATTTTGTTACCGTGAAAACATAAAGTAAAATAAAATATAAGAGAAAATTACAATTTTAAATTTTATATGTTATTTTTTTCTAATAAGCATGGAATTTTAAAAGAATTTACTTTATTTTAGTAGGTGAAAGATATGAATTTTCAATTTTTTTATTTAATTGCTTCCCTTCCCAAATTCACAAAATAAACTAAACAATATTAAAGAATATGCCAAACCATGTTTTGTATCTTTAGAATTACCAAAGCATACAGGGCTTATACTCACTACTCCTTCAGGTTTCTGATAATTATAAAGACTTCTTCTGACGTTTTTGAAATAATATTGGTCTCTCTTATTTTTATTGATAAATTATAAAGACTTTCCTGCCAGCTTTTTTTTTTTTTAAATAGCAAAATTGCCCCTTTTATTTTCTTTTCTTTTTTGCATTTTTAAAATTTTGACCATTCTTTAAATCTTTTTTTAAAGAATTTTTTCATTTTATTTAGAAAAAATAAATTTAAGATAAATAACTTATATTTTTTAGTCAAAGAAGATTGTAATTAATAGTTCTCTGGAAATGAGAAAAAAGAGTTAGAAAAAATTAGTCAAAATTGAAAAAATGCAAGAAAATAATAAATAAATAAATTAAATGAGCACTTTTGCCATTTTGAAAAAAATAAGACAAAAAGAAATGTCTTTGTAATTTATTAGTAAAAATAAGAAAAATTAATATCATTTTAATTTTTTTTAAATATTTATAATTGTAAAAATATACAAAGAATATTAGTGTAATTGACCTATACAAATTGTATTAAAACTAGTGTTATTAAATCCGGTCGGCCAGTGGAATGACCCGGTTAATCGGAGGCTAAATTTGTCTAATTTTATAATTGAACCATTTAAGGAAGTAAATTGGTAAAAACCGATTGAGCCAGACAATTTTTTTGCTTAACCCATTGAACTGGCCAAATCTTTGTGATCCGATAAATTTGAAACTATTACTCAAAATAACTAAATAACCAAACTTATCACATTCTCCGAACTTAAGATTATGTCCCTTTTAGTCTTTTTAGTAAAATATATCCTGAAAATTGAAATTGGGAAGGGATTCATATTGAGAATGGGGAAATAAACTGATTTAACAAAATTATATTATATTGACATCTCTTGAGATTTATGACAATTATATTATTTTTTTTAAAGTTTCTGAAATTATACTAACATTTTCTACTTTACAAAATAATACACAGATATCTCACTCAAATTATTATTTTTTTTAAAATGACAAAATCACCCCTTTCATATTTCTTTTTTCAATTTTTTAAATCTTAGACTATTTTTTTATTTTTTAAATAAATATTGATAAAAATATTAAATTTATTTTTAAATGAGAAAATTTAAAAAAAGTTAAAATAAATTGGTCAAAATAAAAAAATTACAAAAATAAATAAATAAAAAGGGCATTTTCATTAATTTGAAAAAAAATTAAGAAAAAGAAAGCATCTATATATTATTTAGTAAAATATGAGATGTTAATATAATTTTAAAAATTTAGAAAAAATATATAATTATCATAAATTTTAAAAAAATTTCATTATAATTTATTCTCAAAATTTTGTTAAGTCGTAAAGATTCTTGGAGTGTTATTGATAGAACACTCCACTATCTGACATAATCTGTACTGTTACGTCTTTTTTAATTTAATTAGTACATATTATTAAATTAGTTTACATGTTTGAAATTTGTCCTTTAATTTTATTCTAATAAATAATAATAAGTATCAATTTTGAAATACAGGAAGACAAACAAAGATCATTTTATTCAGGCAATTTTTCACTTCTCTACCTCCATTGTCTCGCACGATGAAGAGCACCAGCAACACAAATATTTTAGTCATTCTCGCTCCCCTATACCTCTGCTTCTTGCTCACTTCTTTGCTGATCATCATCCCAATCCCCTGTAACTCACAACCTCTTTACACACCTCGCGAGAACATCGCCCTTGCCTGTGGCTCTTCCGGCGACACTACCGCACTGGACGACCGGGAATGGGTCGGAGACATCGATTCTAAACAATCAACTTTAGAACAACAGCCCAACACATCAACAATCTCCTCACCACAAAGACCCGCGGTCAGAACTTCCGGTCCTTATTTCAATGCTCGTCTTTCCCGGTCTGACTTCACATACGTTTTTCAGGTCACTCCCGGCCAAAAATTCATTCGTTTGCACTTCTACCCCTCTATCTACCAGAGTACCGACTTCGACCCGTCTAAAGCCCTCTTCTCCGTCAAAGCCAATGGCTTTACGCTTCTTCGCAACTTTAGTGCTTCTCTTGCGGCGGCTTCTATTGGCTCTGATGTTATAGTAAAAGAATACAGCATCAACGTAGAAGAAGATCAGAGCCTAATCAACGTAACATTTTCGCCGTCAAGTACTCCGTCTGATGCCTATGCTTTCATCAATGGAATTGAAATCGTTTCCATGCCCACCAATCTTTATTACAGTTCTTCCAGTGCTCCGGGGCTTTACTTTCATCGACCACCCGCAGAGCCCATTTCGTCTGGAAAACGAGAAGTCTCTTGAGATGGTGTATCGATTTAACGTGGGCGGACAATTCATCTCCCCCAAGCTGGACACGGGCATGTTCAGAAGCTGGTCGCCGGACGATGACTACTGCTCGGAAGTCGGGGCACTACCAGTTAACACCGAAATCCCACTCAGCTTCACGAGAATACCGAATTACACTGCACCAGCTGACGTATATAGGACTGCTCGGTCGATGGGGAACAACAAAACCGTAAACGAGGGCTACAATCTCACTTGGAATTTTCCAGTGGATCCGGGTTTTACGTACATGATTAGGCTACATTTTTGTGAGTTTCAGATTCAGGTAACGAAGCCCAGTGACAGGGAGTTCAGTATATTCATCGCTAACCAGACCGCTGAGGCTTCTGCCGACATAATCGTTTGGAGTGGTGGAAATGGAGTTCCGATTTATAGAGATTATGCAGTAATGGTAATAAATCAAGGAAGAGAGAAGAAACAAAATCTATCTGTAGCACTGCACCCTAATTCAGAGTCGAGGACTCGCCGCTCTGATGCAATCTTGAATGGGATAGAGGTTTTCAAGTTGAGCGACGCTGCTGGCAATCTCGCCGGACTCAACCCTGACCCGGTTGTGACTCCACCACCGTCTAGCCCACAACCGGCGAAGTCAAAGGGTAAACGAAACACTACGTTAGTCGCAGCTGTCGTCGGCGGTGTCCTTTCCGGTGTAGTTGCACTCTCTGTTCTCGGTTTCCTGATTTTCCTGCATCGGAGGAGAGTTAAGGAAACAAGAGTTGCGTCGAAACTTACCAACACCAGCAATGCATATTTACCGTCTGATATATGCCGTCACTTTTCTCTTGCTGAGATAAAAACGGCAACCAATAACTTTGACAGGATTTTCATCATCGGACGTGGAGGCTTCGGCGATGTATATAAGGGTTATATAGACGGTGGGGCCATCCCAGTTGCGATCAAGCGGCTGAATCCTGACTCACGACAAGGGGCCCACGAGTTCAAGACAGAGATCGAGATGCTCTCCCAACTTCGCTACCTCCATCTCGTCTCTCTGATCGGCTACTGCAATGAAGCGAAAGAGATGATCCTAGTGTACGACTACATGTCCCGTGGGACGCTCCGAGATCATCTCTACGACACCGAGAATACACCGCTCTCGTGGAAGCAACGGCTAGAGATTTTAATCGGCGCGGCACGAGGACTACACTATCTTCATGCGGGTGCGAAGCAACGGATCATTCACCGAGACGTGAAGACGACAAACATTTTATTGGATGAGAAATGGGTTGCGAAGGTGTCCGACTTTGGGTTATCCAAAATAAACCCGACTGACATGTCCAACGCTCATGTCACTACGTTGGTGAAGGGTAGTGTCGGGTACTTGGATCCGGAATACTACCGACGTCAGCAGCTAACGGAGAAATCTGACGTGTACTCGTTTGGTGTGATGTTGTTCGAAGTGTTGTGTGCGCGGCGTCCACTGGATAATACGGTGTTAGACAAAGATGAAGTGAATTTACCGAGATGGGCCCGACAATGTTACAAGAAAGGAACGCTTGATCAGATCAGTGATCCTTATTTGAAGGGAAAGATTGTGCCGGAGTCTTTGAAGAAATTCGGGGAGATTGCGGTGAATTGTGTGGATGATGAGGGAATCAAACGGCCATCAATGAATGAGGTTCTTTGGTCCCTTGAGTTTGCATTGGAGTTGCAAGGGAGTGCAGAGGAGGGAATCGAATTTGATATTGAAGTAAAAGAGAAGGATTTTGACTGTCAAGATAAGAAGGTTGATGAAAGCAGTGGACAGGTGTCGAGCAGTGGGTTGACGATGACATACAATGGTGGGACGAGTTTTACTACCTCCGGCTCAGAGTTACTGTCATCAGGTGCTGTGTTCTCTGAGATCAAGTGCCCCGGAGCACCTTAAAATTTGGGTAAGTTTTTGCTGTGGTCTCGCCTATGATGGTGCAAATGGATAGCTATTGATATCAGGGGTCCTATATGGTTATATTTTGTAATAATTACTTGCTTTACGAGTAATTTTAAAACCCCAGGTTTTAAGATTCGCTATAAGTATTTCAGTAATTAAGCTGTTACTGCAAGCGATCAATTGGCCTAGTCCTTGATATATGATTGGTTGTAATTTTGGATTAAATGTTTTCTCATTACACTGTTTTTTCGGACTTTTAATGGAGTTATGCATGCTTGACACATTGTATATTTATTATCAAACTAATTAAATAATAAATAATGTTTCATGTATCTAAAATATATTTAAAAGAAAAAATAATAAAGATAAGTCTAGTTCATAATTTTTAGGCTACAATTCGTGTTACAGTTCCATTCAAGCTTAATTTAAATTTCAATTGAATTACATATATTATACATACATTACATTTTTATAATATATGATGTACATACATATATATATATATATATATATTAATATCATATTATACTCATACATAATATATTATGTACATACATATAATAAATTAAAAACTTAATGTTGAGATAAAAATTATTTTTGAAAAATACTTATCAAACATATTTTTACTTTTAAAGCAAAAATTACTTTTTTACCTGTTAAACAAATTGCTTAAAAAGTGTTATTAATCCGATACATATTTAATATCAAAATAATTTTAAAAATTTGACTAAATAAATATGTATGTTTTGGAAAGTAATTTTTGCAGATAAAAACAAACTGGACGGTGCTTGATCCATACTAGGTAAAAGAAACTTGCTCCTACTTATATATATGTCATAATTTTAATATGTCATGTATACAATTACATATATATTATATAACTATTTAGTTTTAACTAAAAAATAATAAATAAATAAAATTTAAAAAATATATGTACATTATATATGTGAGTAAAAATAAATTGGATTGTTTGAAGAATTCATATTGCTTTTTAGTATAATTTTACTGCACATTTAGCTTTGAAAGATGAATTAAATTACTTTAGGATAAAATGTATATTAGGTTGGGTGACAAGTGCTTTAGGTTTAGGCGGTGCTAAGCTAGACATTTGGTAGAATTAAGGCACCTATAATTAGGACTATGAGATGAAGTGCAATAAGCAGCGTGATTTGAAGAGTTTTAATCAACTACGTTCGTTCTGCTTGAGATCAAAAGCTGTTCCAATGTGAAAAAAATTCGTGTAAAATAATTGAAATCTATTCGATGATGTGT
Organism: Nyssa sinensis; assembly: GCA_008638375.1. NCBI lineage: Eukaryota > Viridiplantae > Streptophyta > Magnoliopsida > Cornales > Nyssaceae > Nyssa > Nyssa sinensis. The sequence goes on from CM018043.1 coordinate 4,639,036, forward strand.
TATTATATGATATTTTTTGGATCTCATGTAATATGATATGACGTAATTTTCAAAAATACCATATAGTGACATATTATATTAGAAATATAATTAAAAATATGAAAAATTAGGTCAAAGATCTTTAAATATGTTGTTAATTAAGATGTGGTCCAAGCCGATGATTAGATTCGATAATATTAATTTTTTGGAATAATTAGTCGCGGGTCCACTTCAAGGACTCATTTGAAGCGTAAGCACATGCTTAGACATTTCTTTATTATAAGTCCACGTATTCATTTGTGTTTTTAGGTTCAGGTCCATTTTTTATTAGATGACAACTATTACTTTTTTAAATAACTATTTTTGAAACAAGAATTATAATCATATATGTATAAATTAGTCGCGGGTCCACCTCAAGGACTCATTTGAAGCGTAAGCACATGCTTAGACATTTCTTTATTATAAGTCCACGTACTCATTTGTGTTTTTAAGTTCAGGTTCATTTTTTATTAGATGACAAATATTACTTTTTTTAAATAACTATTTTTGAAACAAGAATTATAATCATATATGTATATATATGTATGTATGTATTAAAATTTGATATTTGAAACAAGTAATGTCATCTGATTATTATAACATAAAATAAAAATTAAATGTCAAATTTTAAGGTGTGTGATTAAAAAAAAAAATTATACAATTCATTATTAAACTTTTTTCCTCTAAAGTAGAGAAAGGGTGGGCTAAAAAAGGACGAGCCTAGTCAATGAAAGCAAAAACATAGAGATTTTCAATTATTTTCCCAAGTTTCAGACTCAGCTATCTATGCAATAATGCATGCTTTATCCAGCTAAAAAGATAATTAGATTTGAAGTCAGAGGCGAAACAAAAAGTGCAATGGAATTGAATTGCAGGGACTAATTCTCTGCAATGATCTCCTGAATTATTTTTCCAATGGGGGAGTCCTATTTGAATCTGAGCTATGTATATCTACTAATTCTGCTCTAGGTTAATACATGTTTTTCAGAAATTTTCTTATGTGATCTTCAAATAACACTTCCTTTGTGCTCACGAGGGGAAAGTAAGCACGGCCCAGCACACCACGAGCTATGCTCGGCTATCGTGTTTGGAAAGAAGGGACGTCTCAGTCGTTGACATGAATTCAAATGGATCATACTATGTCGGATCATCACATTTGACAATTCTAACTAGAACGGGGACATGAATGAGACAGGAATGGAGACATAGGTAGTTGATGCCAAGAAATAGAAGAAAAAGAATACAATTTCTCCTTTAGTTGCGAATGGCTTATGAACTATAGGTGCACCAAAGGCAAAGATTAGAGATTGATACACTAATTGGAGTGCAGTGACCTACTTGAGGTAGATCTAAAATCGACAATCACAATCTTAATAATCAAATTGAAAATCATATTTGCAATAAAAAATAAGAGATTAAAAAATAAATTTTCAACAAAAATTACTACTTTTAAATGAAATGAGAATAAGAGAATTCTCCACCTCATTATCCACTTCAACAAAATCAAATCATCTAAGAAATTTAAAGCAATATATAAAATTCAGTCACAAATTTAGACATTTTAACCCAATAGAACGTCTGATTTGGAAAAGCTGACACTTGACAATTTGGACGTGGGCATAAAGTTAAAATTGACCTAAATTTTCTGATTTGGATCGGCCTGAAAAATTGAAAGTATTTCAATTAAATGAAAAATTTATACCACTGTCCAGAATATGAAATATATTTCTTATACTTTATCATTTATATAATTTTAAAAGCAAAGAATTGTGTTATAGAGTTTATATATGTGCTTATATACACACATAAGGTTCGGAGTAATTATTTGATGTGACTGTTACATTACGTCATTATGTGAAAATTTTTCATAAAAGATCAATTCTTTTAAAAGTACGAAAAAATTTAGTTTTTAAAATATAAAAAAATTAGTAATCTATGAAGAGTCGAAATGATGTAGTGTGACGATCTTATCAAATAATTTTTCTAAGGTATGACGAGTACACACACAAGTTGTGCCATTTTAGAAAACCCTTAATCAATCCAAATTATTTTCAAGATGAAACCAAAAAAGTAAATAAATAAATAAATTACACTGTCTTCTTCTAAAATTTCTTACAATTACAGAACCTCTTCTGATATTTTTGAAATGATACTGACATTTTCTTCAGTCATATTTTTTTTTAAATGATAAAAATACCTCTTTTATTTTATTTTATTTTTTTGTAATTTTTTAATTTTGACCAATTTTTTAAAACTTTTTTTCTTGTTCAAATAAATATTAATTAAAATTTTCTTTGATTAAAAAAATTTATATTTATTTTATTTTATTTTTATATAAAATAAGAAAAAATCTTTAAAAAAGTTTAAAAAATGACAAAATTTTAAAAATTTTTAAAAAATAAATGAAAGATAGATTTTTCAGTTTTTTAAAAGAAAAAACACAAGTTGTGTCCAAGGATTTCAAAGTCGGGTCAGTCATCTAACCTCGTTGTGCTTTCCCTGAATTTTCTTTCTTACCTTGCAATGCGCGAGAGCGTTAAGTTCAATCCCAAGCTGTTTCTTGTACATGTTAACACTTCGCAGCTTCCATGGCCATGAGCGAACACTAATTAACGAATGTAGATATGGGAAATAAGGTTGAAAAGAGTCAAATAGCCCAAACAAGATTAAGCCGAAAAGTCATAAAAGATGAAGTTGAAATAAAAATAGTACCAAAGTAAATCTAAACTTGCATACACATGTTGAAACAAACTTGGAGATAAAGAGATGGAAGCCTCCAAGTCTATTTTTACGAGACAATCTAGGTCATATGGATTGGTGGATGAGGGTGAAAGAATTGCTAAGAGTGGACCGAACTATAGAATGGGTACACTCTAGCCTCTCTGGAATTTATGAGAATCTTTCACTAAGTTTTATAAGCTTCCATCATCTTCTATTAAAGTACACGTGGAATGTCTAGCGTAATGAATGGAGAAACCGTTACAATTTTCTCCTATAAATAGCTATTCCATAAATAGATGTAGATGATGATAAAAAAGGAGGATAAAAGGACTGACTATGGTGCTTCCCCATTGATTCTCTAATCCAGATTGCTTTACCCTCTGACCTAGCCATATTAACTTGATATTCTCATATGTCATTCTAAGCGTAATTGCCATTCCCGTACGAATCGTATCTAGTTTGACATTCACTTTCAACATTTGGCGACTATGCTAGGGAGTGGAATTCGCGAAGGATGGCGCCTGTTTTGCGTAGATGCTTACAGATCGAGGGAGCTTCACAGAACCAACCCGAGGGCTCTAATCATTCTCACACCCTGAACCAGCCCTTGAATGACCAAAATCCACAAGGAGTTCAACCTGTTGTTCTAAACTCAAATGTTTTTGAGAATTTGGCGACCACCCTAGCCCAAATGCAAAATACCCAAGTTCAATTACAACGCACCCAACAGCTTATCCTTGATGCCCTCCTTTACCAACCATAAAATTCCATACCACAATCCTCTCCTAGTTTTAAACCGCACAATTCAACCCAACGGACCGTGAACACCGCCAATCCTCCTTTACCAGAAAGAGGACCCTTTACTGCTAGAGTAGCCTCAAACCAGAACCCCGTGAACCAAAATGCACCTATCATGCCTCCAAACAATCCCACAACCTTCACTATGGACGATGTTCATAAACATGTCCAAGCAATACTTCAACAAGAGAAACAGAAGTTCCCTGACATGACATTTACCACTTCTTATCCCAAGGAGATTGCCTTACTCCCTTACCCTGAAGGGTATACTGCCCCACGTTTCGTGCGTTTTGATGGAAAGAGGGGAAGTTCTTACGAACATGTAGATCGCTTCATCGAAAGTTTGAACACTCATGCATTAATATTGGATCAGAACATTTGCCTTTAGGAGTTTTCAAAATCCTTGATTGACAGGGCCTACACGTGGTATCAGAAGCTCCTTGAGGGATCAATTCGTAATTAGGAAGACTTGGTACAAAAGTTTCATGCCAAATTTTTTCACGTCGAGGAAAAAGTCACGAAGATCTCTTTGGCTAAAGTCACACAGAAACCAGAAGAGATATTCATTAGTTACGTGAAGCGTTTTCGGGATTATTCCTTGGATTGTTATGAGCCTATCACTGAAGAAAAGCTGGTCAAGCTGTGTATTGGTGGCATGGCTAAGAAATATCGAGTCCATCTTGTAACTACTGAGATTGAAAGTTTCTCCAAATTGATGGACAAAGTATCAAAGATATCTGAAGCAATGGGTGAAGCAAGGCGAGCTTCCATGATCACAATAACACCAAGATCTTATAGATGTGAACAATCAGCGGCAGTAGCAGAGGATGAGGAAGTGGTGTTAGCTCAAATGACAACTAAGTGTCCTCGATCTACACCACCACCAGAATTCCCATGTGAGCTACGAGAAGTTAGGGTCGCTCTCAAAAAATGGATTGAAGATAAAGCAATCCAACTGCCTACACCTAACAGGCCGCCTTCCAAACATGACAAAGAGTGCCCTAATTACTGTCCCTTTCACTAAGCTGTCCGACATCCATTAAAAGATTGTTGGGCACTTCATCATATATTCAAGGAACGGTTGGATTCCAAGAAATTAAGGCTGGATCCCTTTGAAGTGGAAAAAAATCCACTCCTCCAACACCAGGAGAAAGGAAAAGAAGTAGCTATGGTGTCTTACTATAATAGTGCTGAAGAAGTAGCTATGATCGAAGCTCCCAATACCGACCCCCCATTCCGCATTTAACCTTGTAGATCCCCACGATGATCAGATGGAAAGTTTGAGCAAAACACCAAAGTTTGCGTTGTTTTTTGACCAGTTGGGAATAGGCCCCGACTCAAGGAAGCAAATAGTAAAGGCGATTCTCAAGATTACTACAGAAAATGGTGAGAAGTGTACTTTAGAAACAGGCTTACTATGCCGAACTCTCAAGAATGCGTGCACTGCGATAGGATGGCACAATACCCATATAACAGGCTGTTTTACATACCGGTGACCATCAATGGTACTCATTTTAAAAGGGAATTTTTGGATGAGGGAGCTTCTATAAACATTTTACCATTATCAGTATTTAAGGACGCAGGGTTTGAAGAAAGTGACCTGGTCCTAGATACAATCACCATAACGGGGTTTGGCTTACAAAAGCATCAAAGTCTAGGCTACATAAATGCGGACTTGAAAGTTGGTCCGATTTCTTGCTAAACCAAATTCCATGTAATCCAAGCCGTAACAACCTATCATGCCCTCTTGGGGCGAGTTTGGATGCATCGTTTTGCCCTAATCCCATTTACTTTCCACCAATGTGCCAAGGGTATCCTCAATAACAAACTCATCACCATTATGGCGTCGTCTCATCCTTTATTACAATCGGTGGCTCATTATATTGATGCAGTGTTTTACACTGAATGCGCTGAAGATGAGGCCATAGTCTCTGTAACGTATTCCACCCCAATCCCACGATGGGAAAATGCCAAAAATGGGAATTTTTCTGAACCTACCTCGACAAACAAGAAAAGAAAAACAAATAAGGGCTCCCCAATGGTGAAAAGGATAAAAAATGCCGATGAAACAATCACTTATTGCTTGTGACGGTGTTCGGGGTCAAATCCATCAAGGATATTGAACCCCAATCCAATAGAGAATGTTGTGTATTAGAACAAGTGAAAATCATGCAAGAACCAGAAGAAGCACCGTAGTGCCTCCAAGATGGCCCTCGCTCCCAGAAGCAAGAACTTGAGCGAATTGATCTCGGGGATAGTAAAAGTTTTTCACGGCCTATATATGTAGCTAAGGCCCTTCCAGATAATATCAAAGGCGAGCTTATCTCTTTGTTAAAAGAATTTTGTTATGTTTTTTCCTGGACTTACTTTGAAATGCCAGGAATTGCTTCAGAGGTCACGATCCACAAGTTGAATGTCTCACCTGTTGCCGCACCAGTTAAGTAGGCACCACGAGTATTTCGGCCTGAGCTAGAGCTCCAGATCAAAAGTGAGATAGAAAAGTTGTTGGATGCAGGATTCATAAAGCCCATACAACACCCGAGCTGGCTGGCTAGCATTGTTCCTGTTAAAAAAAGAACCGGCCAAATTCGTGTGTGTATCGACTTTCGTGACTTAAACAAGGCATGTCCCAAAGATGAATTTACACTACCAAATATAGATATTTTAATTGATGCTGTAGCAGGAAATCAAATGTTCTCTTTCATGGATGGTTTCAGTGGTTATAATCAAATACGGATGGATGAAACCGATGCTCACAAAACAGCCTTCAGAACCCCTTAGGGTAACTTCCATTATACAGTAATGCCTTTTGGGCTAAAGAATACAGGTGCAACCTATCAGTGGGCCATGACATTCATGTTCCATGATATGTTACATGAAAACCTTGAGTGCTATGTGGATGATCTGGTAGTTAAGTCCAAGGGTCCCCTTTCACATTGTCAAGACCTTAAAAAGGTTTTTGAAAGGTACAAAAATTCAACCTCAAGCTCAACCCCTTGAAGTGTGCATTTGGTGTTACTGTTGGAAAATTTTTGCGGTTTATAGTCCACAAACAAGTTATTGAAGCAAATCCAGACAAAATAAAAGCAATCTAATAGCTGCCAAGGCCTAATTCTCTAAAACAGTTAAAAAGTTTTATGGGAAAAGTATCTTACTTAAGAAGGTTCATCCCGGCGTTGGCCGAGATAACTCAACCGCTGACAACATTATTAAAGGTCTCGAGCTCTTTTGAATGGCTACTAGAACACTAGAAGGCATTTGAACAGGTTAAGGGCCATTCTGACTTCACCCTAAACCATGACTACCCCAACCCCTGGAACACCACTCCGTTTGTACCTGACTTCCACCCCAAAGTCCATTGGGGCTTTACTTGCCCAAGAATGCGACGGACAAGAAAAGCCGATCTACTACATAAGTCACATAATTAGGGGACCAGAGGTAAGGCATTTACTTATTGAGCGCCATTGCCTAGCTCTCATCTTCATTGTCCAGAAATTTTGACACTACCTGCTAGCCCATCCCGTGCAACTATTTACAAAGTGTGATCCAATTCGTTACCTTTTAACAAGACCTATCCTATCAGGAAAGATAGCCAAATGGCTATTATCTCTAGCAGAGTTCGACATAGTCTGTGTGGCACCAAAAGTAGTCAAAAGTCAAGCGTTAGCAGATCTACTTACTCAGTTCCCTACTTAAGACTTAGAGCCAATCTCAGAAGATCTTCCTGGAGATGATTTCATGATAGCCTCAACTCAATCAATGGATGAAATTTGGTCGCTAAGTTTTGATGGGTCTTCAACAAAAAAAGGTGGCGGAGTAAGGGATTGTTTTAGCCTCAGAGAGAGGTGAAGTCTTTAACTTTGCCTATAAGTTGGATTTCAATTGCTCCAATAATGAAGATGAGTATGAAGCCTTAATATTAGGACTAATGGCGGCACACAGTCTCAGAATCTCATAGCTCAAGGTCAAAGGAGACTCGAATCTCGTAGTCAAACAAGCCTCAAGAGAGTATGCCATCAAAGAGCCTTCTTTAGCATCTTATCAGACTATACTGCAGCGTTGGATGGATAAGTTCAAATTCATAACTATAGAGCATACTACCAAGATCCTCCAACAGACACCCCGATGCTTTGGCTACATTAGCTTCAAAGATAGCAATTAAGGAAACAACAACTCAGATTCAAACATCAAAAAGAGTCGTCCCAATAACCTCAACCTACCATATAACTGAAGATGGGATTAAGACAGATTGGCGCCACCCCATCCGCAATTAGCTGGCTCAAAATAGAGAAAACAACTTGGATATGGATTTAAAGAATTTTGTTGTTTACAATGGGGACCTATATTACAAAGGTGGTGGGGGAATCTTGGCACGGTGTTTAGGACCCTCGAAGGAGAACAACGTCTAAAAGAAGTCCACAATCATATATATGAAAGGGAGATGTAGGCCTCTATAGGAGGATGTAGAGGCAGGGTTTCTATTGGCCTGCTATGATTACACAAGCATTGGAAATACAATGACAATGCATAAATTGTCAAGCATTTCCAAGCTGTTTAGAATGCAATTTCATTGAGCCTCTAACAGATTGGAGGCAATTTTATCTAGATTATTTAAATGAAGGTGTTTTACCAAGCAACAAAGCGGATGCTGACATAGTAAAAAAAAGGGCATGTCATTTTTTTTTTATCCATAATCAAGCACTGTACCGGCGAGGATTCTTAGATAAACCATTCAAATGTTTGGTAGATCACGAAGCCGCCGAGGTTTTGAAGCAAGTTCATCAAAGAGAGCACCAAGGAGGGGCCAAACTATTCCAACAGATGATTCAAATGGGGTACTATTGGCCAACAATGGAAGCTCATACAAAACAACATGTTAAGAAATACAAAGCTTGTCAATACCATGGAGATTTGATTCATGCGCCATCAATCAACCTTCACCCTATAGATACCCCTTGGCCATTCCATACTTAGGGACTAGATTTAATGGGGCCTGTTAATCCTTGCATCAAAAGGATATATCTGGATCCTGGTTGCAACAGAGATGTTTACAAAATGGGTAGAGGTTGTGGCATTAAAATGGGCAATGGGGCCAACAATGACACGCTTCATAAAAGAAAATATAATATACAGATTCGGGATCCCCAAAGTTTTGCTCTCTGATAATGGCACCCTGTTCATCAACAAACAAGTGCGACAATTGCTCGCTTCATATGGAGTTGAACACCGTAAATCTACTCCTTATTACCCACAAGGTAATGGCCAAGCTGAAAGCCATTAATAAGACACTATTGAAAATCTTAAGTCGTACCTTCCATGACTCACCAAAATCATAGGTGGAACAGCTTCCCTTCGCATTATGGGTGTACAGAACGTCAAGACGATGGCCCACACAAGCAACTCCATTTTCCCTAGTTTATAGGGGAGGAAGCCATCTTACCACCAGAAATTGAGATCCTTTCAGCAAGAATAGCTTTTTAGAGCGAGGTATCAACGGATAGCCGAATTTACTCTTTGGAGGCATTGGATAAGAAAAGAGATAAAGCGAAGATTTCCTTGAAAGCTTACCATGTTCAAATCATAAAATCTTACGGACACAAAGGTTAAGCTAAGGACATTTAAAGAGGAAGACCTCATCTTAAGGTGGCTGACCATGTGATGAGAGGAACAAAGGCGTCCAAGTTCGCACCCAAATAGGAGGGACCATTCGTGGTGTTGAATGCCTATGAAAGTGGCTATTGCCAGGCTTAAAGGTGTCAAAAATGAGAGAAGGACAAGTCCTATTAATGCTAAGTGGATTAAATTGTATTAGTGCTTAGAAGCACCAATTGTAATCCCGACACTCTTCATCAATAAAATTCTTCTATTTTCATATTTTGGGAGTACAATTCTGACCAAACGAGAAAGTTTTGGAATCCATTTAAATTACGACACAACTCACTAACAGAGTTAATAAGTGTCACTACATAATGATGTCGGCCCTAAGAAAAAAGGAGTATTGTACGACGTACATTACTTCTGGCCTAGACAGGAGAATAACTTGAGATCAACATGGACTAATTCTCTACCTAAGAAACAGGGATCAAAAAAATCTGCAACTGTGTGGTACGAATAGTACGAACCCAGGTTCTCTACTTGGTCAGATCTCAATGAAAAGTTATCTCCGCTAAATAATTAACCAAAGAAAGCTAGGTAGCATTTGTTTTTTATGGATATACCTAACCAATGATGAATAAGATCCTTGACTAGGCATTGGTAGTAGTCAGAACGAATAATTTTGCCTAAAATGACGGGTGTTCTATCCTTGAAACAGTTTGTTGATGAGAAGGTTCAATAGGACGCATATTGACAGTGGCTGGCCCCATCTAGAATGACAAAAAACTACTAAGCTGCAACAGGTTTTGGCATTTCAACCTTGGTGGAACGAGTTCTGAAGAATTCCTCTTCTTAAATATGCCGTTCAGGGTGGCAACATTTCAACAAAAAAAGATTTTAAATGACAAAGTGAAAATCCTTATGGGGTTGTCTAATCCTGCGAGGTCCCAAGTTGTATGAATAAAGTGCATTACGCAAGAAAATGGACAATGATGAGTTGAGACGTCAGTTATCCTGAGCTCGTTTTAGAGAAATATAAGTGTTGGATGTTCTCTCTTTTTTTTTAGTGCGTTTCAAATCTAAATGCTGGATGTATCTTGATGTATCTGGCTATAAAATGAGTAGAATAAGGCTTACTAGAGTACAACAAAATATATTAGGATTCAAAAAAAGAGAACATCAAATAAAAAGAGACCATAGCATAAACATTAACGAAAGTTCAATCCATAAGACAACTAGTAATGTCCAAAATACAAAGGGAATCTAGAACAAGCCCTTAGTAGCTTTCGAAGTTATAGAAAGCCCTAGCGGAAAACTCTTTTTCTTTTTTTTGGTACAACTCCAAGAGTCTTTGTTCTTCAGCTTCTAGGGTTGACAACCTAGCACGAGTATGGACAATCTCCTGTCAAATTTTCATTTTTTGTTGCAAGAAAGTCGAATAGAAACCACAAGGTAACAAGCAAGTCAAGTGCCTCTCCAACCACTCTACTTGGAGACCTGTTAAGCTTGAAATCAGCTATAGCACACAAAAGTTCATGAATCTCACTAATTTGAAAAGACAATATAGCTTGCTCATCCAATTGTTTAATTGTGCGACCTAGTATATCCAACATCACAGAACGAAGCTCGGAAAGTTGACATTTGAAATTTTCAAATGTTTGAGGATAACAATCCCTGACCAAATAAAAAAAAGACACATTTTTCACCTACCATCAATGTTTTCAAACCCAGACCGTTCATTGAACCAGAAAAATGTCCTGGGTTATGAGTTACCGGTTCAATCGTTGGGTCAACCGGAATCAAACCGTGATGTCATAATTATGTAATTAATAAATTTAATAATACATATTATTGATATTTCAAATTTAAAAAATTATACAAAAATTATATGAAAAAAATTTACAAAATATGAATTTTCTTAATATGTAAAACTTTAAGAAAAAAATGAAAAAAGTATAATAGACATATTTTATTACAATATTGAAAGTTAAAACTTCATTGCTATTCTTCCATAATCGCAATGACCATAACAAAAATCAATTTAACATCCAATCTAAGTATAATCCAATAATTTAGTCTCCATGAAAAAAAAAATATAAACACTAATAATCATGCATAAAATAAAATAAAATACCACATGATACAAATATATAATATTGGAGTTTCAAATTTCAAAGGTTTAAAATTTTAAATACAATCCAAAATAAATTCAGCCAAATACTAATTCAACTTAGCCAAAATTCAGCTAAAAAATTGCATGAATTTAAGATTTTGAATATACATAAAAAAAAAAAAAAAATTACAGTCATGAACCGGTTGAACCGTCTGGTTTTACCGATTTTCTGTTTTTAGAACGGTTTTGAACTTAAAACGGGTTTATGGGTTAAACCGGACCGTTTTGTGGACCGATCGATGGTTCAACCGGTTGAACTGGCCGGTCCGGTCCGGTTTTTAAAACATTGCCTACCATATCCCCAAACCATAAAACCTTGTTGTACCTCCGTGAAATGGGACGATGAGAACTAGTAGGGACATTTGGGATGGATATACCACCACAGCTAGGTAGTGTTTCTATCGCTACGGTTACACCATGCAAAATCCACAACACTAGTACTCGAAATAGCTTCTGAAGGTTTCACAGTTCCATCATTTTGAGCAACTCCCCCTGATTTTTATTGACCCAACAGTATTTTGCAAGGTGTTGATATCTTCTACATTAGGGATATTCTCTGAGGCCTTCAAACCTTCACCCTCAACTCTAGCTTAGAAGCGTAACATACCTTCGGCAACAGCAAGAGGACGTCGATTGTAAACTCTTATTTTTCTCAAAAATAGGTCTCCAACTTTATCTAGTTTTTCAACATCAACCCAATCGTTTCACCACCAACATAATCACCCCCAACCTTTTCAAAATCAACCCCAACCGTCTCACCACCAACATAATCACCCCCAACCTTTTCAAAATCGACCCCAACCATTTCAACACCAACATCATCACCCCCAACCATTTCAACCCCAACATCATTACCCCCAGCTTTCTCAACTTCAATCCCAACTCCTTCAATTTCAACCCTAATATTATTGGCATTAATAGAAAGTTTTTTTTTTTCTCAAAACACGCATTTAGCTGGACACAATTGAACAGGCTTCGGCACGTCAACTTTGCCTCCTTCAACGCCAACTCCATACTAGGAGGGTCGCTTAAAAACTCAGTCTTCTTTCATCATCACCGAATGCAGATTGTTTCACATTCCTGTCATCTTTGAACAATTTCAGTGGTAGAATCCAATGGTTCACCTCCTTGAACTGTAAACCAAAACCAAAATTAGAAGCACAATAAAAGAATATATATAATAATAATAATATATATAAAAAGAAAATCATACCTGGATGGGAAGTCGAAACAGGAGAGGAAAGTTTTCTTTTCTTATGGCTTTCATACAATAGCTCAGCCTTCCTTTTCTTGATTGAAAATCCTTCACTCTCTCCTAAAAAAATGGGAAGCAGGAAGAAGAGATATAATTCCATAATATTTTATTTTTTACTCGTTAAAAAAAGGGGGGGAAGGTGAAATAAAAAATTTCAATTCAAACCTGAGCTATGTTTCGAAGAATTAACTTCTTGAGAACACGAGCCCCTTTGAGAGGACACCGGGGTAGAGCTAGCATTCTCCTCGGACCTCCTAATTGACGGATCATTCCTCTTCTTGCTCGTTGTTCCCTTTTCAAAAGAGCACTGCTAATATTTGAAGTTGAAGAACCAATCTTCTTGGAAGAACTGCTACTGTCACCCTCATTCCCATTTTTCTAGGGGCTAAAAATTTCTTGTTCACCTATTTAAGAGTGTATATATAAATACAAGAATTAAAAAAAATAAAATAAAATAAAAAGCAATACGCAAATCCATGAGAGTCTTCCTTACTGTTTGCGGCATCATCCTTAGAATCATAGTTAGATGATCTCCCCGATAAGCTGTAGAATGAGCTTTCGTCATAAACAGGCTCACTACTTTTCTCTATTCTTTTTAGCTCCTTACCCTTAGCATGACGAACAATCGGGGTTGAAAATTCTGCTAACAAAGAAACTTTATTTTCTTTTGTCATGACCCGCAAGGCCTCATCGACCTTATCAAGGTTATCAGAAGGAGATGAGATTGATGTCTCAAAAATTTCATCCTACAATAAAAATAGTGAGAACAATGACAAAATAATTATAAAAAAAAAAAAAAGAAGAGAAGAAAGAGTGAGGAGGAAAGGGGTGGTTAGCATTACCTCAATCTTGGCATTATGACCTTCTGTCACAAATTTCTTCTCAGATAAAAACACATTTTGGCCACATCCACCTCTATTGCGATCTTCTCCTTTTTTTAGGACTAGGAAGGCAGCAAAGAATTATCATTTCTCAGAATCCTGGAGGGGGTTGCCCTCTAATGATCACTATGAGGAAATAACCAGAATAACTCTAAGTTATCCTTCCAAAAGCAAAGGCCTTTTTCTGTGTATCGACCTTTGTGGGACCGAGGAGGAATAACGAAAGAACCCCTTGAGCGATAAATGGCTGTAAAAGATTCTATTTTAAAATAAGAAAACAATCATTGAACGTTACCCTTGAAACACCTTCAGTTAAAGGGCCTTGGTCTAGGCCAAATTGTCGGCCCACTCTTTGAGGGTTATAAGTCACGCCATCGTTCAACGCCTCCGTACAAAAAGGTAAACAACAAGGAAAGGAAATCAAGGCCCACACAAGAGAGTGAAGTGAAAGGTTACTATCAGAAAAATCCTCGTCCACTAAAGGGTCATCATATAATCCTAAGCCAATTTCTCCACTCATAGGTTTCACGTAAAGCCTAAATAAAAACTCACTCTCTTCATCTATAAACATCATCAATTTCTTTAGAGACCCCTTTCCCTTCCATCGAACAACCCTCAGAAACTCATTTTTCACCTTCCTTACTTTTTTAGTTTCTTTGACAAATTTAGGACTGTAAGAAGGAAGAACCTCTTGCTTCGGTCCATATGAGGGAAATATCTCAAAAAGGAACAATTGAAGAAACATGGTGCATGCATAATTAGTTATATCATAATGGCCAACTAACCGAAAAGTATCATCATGGTACATATCTAACCTCCGATATAAGGAACCTAAAAATAAAGGCCCTAAAGCAAAGTTGTAACCTTGTGACAACTTGACGGCCAAAAGAAAAACTCGTGAATTTATAACATCTTTAGGGGGCATAGGCAAGACATACCGAGCAAGCCAACATGCGATAAATGCTGCAAGACGATTAGGGCTCTTAATGTTAGGACCATCTACCTCGCCTCTTTCACCCCGATCTTTCTCTTTCCCCTTCGCACCACGAGGTTCAATCTTTATAAAAAAATCTTAGCCAACCAGTAAAAAATGATTTACCAGCCACATCACTTATTACCTTCGAACTACTACTCTTATTTCCTTGGCCTTTTGAAAAATGACTATGTAGATAAGCACACTTGGTAAAGCATTTTTGAAGATATTCAATAATTTCTCTTTCTTCTTTAGAAACTTTCACTGAAGAAAAATCTGACAAACCAAATAATGGAAGACGAAGTAAAATAAACACATCTTCTAAAGTTGGTGTAAATTCACTCCAAGCAATAATGAAAGTGTGGGACTGAACTACTCCATCATGAAAATAAAGTAAGCATACTTTTTCTATCTTTCCTACATCCAATGGTAGCACAAGTCTGAATATTATTATAAATCTTTGTCTTTTTCAATACTTCTCCAAACTCTTGTAAAATCACAGATGTCCATTCTTCTCAGTCAAGCATAGGGCCAGAACTTGCTTCAAAATAGGTAAAGGAATAAAGGTAATCTCCTCTCTCCACACCCAACCTAGACACTGACGAATGAGGAACTTTAACCCCTTTATCAAAAGGAAGAGAAGGATATAAAATAAAGGGTAGCGTACAAGAATAAGGTCTTTGCAAGAGCTCCTAAAATATGAATTTTTCCATTCTTTTACCTTAATCTAAAACTTATCTTCTAACATACTCATGTACGACACCCTTCGCCATTCACTCTCATCAGGAACTGGAGGGGTAACTACTTTGATTCCCAAAGTATCACTGTCTTCTTCTCCAAAATTATTAAGATGAGCCATCTTGCCTAAAAAATATAAAATATTATATATATATGAATAATAATAATAATAATAATAGTAACAAAAAAATTAAGGAGGATTGTTGTCCAAACCGTAAGAAGATGGCCGTGAGGCAAGATGACTATGAAGTAGGATGGCTGTGAAAATCCCAAGCTATGTGATTCTTCATGAAAACATACGACATTAATACACAACAGTTTGGAACCATAAACACAAAGGAAATTCCATATACAAGCCTCACAGACCCTAACCAGATTATGGTGTCACGACCCGGAACCCGACCTATGCGGATTAGGGGTTCGTGATCGGCCACCGAGACTTTTTTCAATGATCACAATACTTTTCTAATTACCATTTATGCAGCAGAATAATTTTTTTTTTCTTCACATCCACAAAATAAGTTACACAACTTAATCAGTCGATTCAAAATACCATCATTGAAGATCATAGTTTCCAAGTCAAAGAGTAGCATAACATTACACAACTTTAATACATAAGATCCCAAAAATGTCTACTCTATCTTTGGTTAAGGACTTATCAAAAAGAACTCACTTAATCACTTAAGCACTTATCCTGCATCACCTGAAAGTAAGTTTGTCTAATCCTCACCTGAAAACATGGTAAATATCTAAAATGAGCTCGATAACTCAATGAGTATTTCATAACATGCCAAGGGTTTCAAAACTACTATGTAGTACATTTTGAAATGTCTATACTAATATGGAATTAAAATACATCATATCAAGTACAACAGATCAGAGAATAGTATCAAAGTCATTTTCAATAAATCTCAGTTCAATCACAATCGTAAATCAAAATCGATAACATAACACAATCATATTAATGATCCAATAACATAGTTTGATAATGATGATTAATATTATAGTTCAAACATGGTTCGAAGTCGTTTTCAATATCAATAGTCATAGTCAAATCAACATCATAGTTTAATATTGTAACTTGATCATAGTTATGGTTCAAAGTCGTTTTCAATATCAATAGTCATAGTCAAATCAACATCATAGTCTAATATTGTAACTTGATCATAGTTACGATTCAAAGTCGTTTTCAATATCAATAGATGTAGTCAAATCAACTTCATAGTTCGGTAACATAGTTTGATAACAATTTCATAGTTTGATAATCAAAACTGTAGTTCAACAGTTCTCAGTTCGATGATTCAAGGTTTAATCATAGTTTACATTCGATATTCATAAAAGTTCAAATTATTAAAATTCTTCTTCTATGGCCAGCAAATTAGAACCTTACTAACTGAGATCAAATTCAATAATACCACTGATATACCCCGTGGTTAGGGTTCAATGGCCAGCAAATTAGAACCTCGCTAACTGAGATCAAATTCAATAATACCACCAATATACCCAGTGGTTAGGGTTCAAAAAGGTCATAACTTATTCAATAATGACCAATCATAGAAGGGTGTTTCATTCAAAACATCAAAATCATATCCAAAATCAATAACATCAATAACAATCTCAATTATTCAAATAAGAGTTCCATATTTAGACTTTAGTCAAAACAGTTCAGAGTTTGGTAAGAAAAATTGTATACAGTCATGAGTATCTTACAAAGCATTTTCCTAATTTAAGGGAAGAAATATAGGTATCAACGGATCGTTTAAAATAAGCACTAAGCACAATGTATCTAATATCAAAGGCTATAAAGCAATATAAATCGATAAGTCATTAAAAAGAATAGCAAATGAAGCATGTCTATTATCAAAGTCACAAAAGAGTTCAATGTTTATATGTGTAACAAAAATTCACCTCAAGTACGACATGAAAATACTCACAAGACATCAGATATCGAAATCGAAAAATAGTTGATATTTATATCTGTAGTGAAAATCCGTCTCAAACATGGTATGAAAAACTCACATGAAGTCCCAAAAGCAAATTCCAAAAATCCTTCCTTAACGAGGGTCCATATAATCACAATTAAAGATCTTGTTACTTTCTTGTTCAAAGTATCACATAATTTAACTGTCAATTTGGAGCTCTCTCTATTCCAATTACTTTCTCCCTATAGCTTCATTAAGTTTTAGGAACGCGTTGGTTATTTTTTAGTTTGTTACCGGGTCTTATTTTTCCCAAAAAGATGTTACCTGTTAGGTTCAAAGTGTCGAAGATAATTAGGTTTAGACTTTTTAAGATCTAAATTTGCGTATCTATAGTTTATTTTAAGCCTAAGGACAATTTTTTAATTTTGTATTTTTACGTGTCTTATTTTTTGATACTTCGTTTGCTGAAATAGACTCTATCAGTTGAGTCTGGATCGTCCAAAATAATTAAGATGGACTACCTTTTATATTCAATTGGCACCAGGGTACCATTGGGGTAAAATGATAATTTCATATTTTACATGTTTTAATTTTTTGAGACTTAATCTCACAAATAGGACTCCGTCGTTGAGTTTGGAATGCCAAAAAACATTGGTTTACACTATATTTTTATTTTATTCGGACAACGGGACAATTTACCAAAGTTCAAATTAAATTTATTTAATTAGTTTAATTTTATTCTTTTATATTATATATTTATTTAGGTGTAATTTTTACCAAGTGCCCTTGGTGGGCACAAGTGGCTCACTTACCTGATATAAGTTCCTACGCACATGCGCTATCCCTTGTGGCCCAATCTTTTTCCCTTTTTTTTTTTTTTTTCCTTCCCTTGTGTGGCCCAATCCTTGTGGCCCAGTCTATTCACTTGATCTAACTAGGACCAACCCACCATCTAAGAACCCAATATCTTAAATAGAGAGACCCAATCTAGCAGCCCAATCCAGCAGGAGAGAGCACTGGTCATCGTCCCCAACCAAACGATGAACAGTGTTTTGAACCACAGAAATTTTTCTGCCATTTTCACTCGTTTTCTTTCAGTTTCTTGCCCTCCAAACAAGGCCGTATGCCTTCTAAGATCACTCTATATGATTCTCACCACTTAAAATAGTCTAAGCCTCAAGTTTTCCAAGCTCCAAGAAATCTCAACCATGGCTATCCATGGTTGTTTCGGTCACCATTTTCCTCCCTTTTTCTCTATTCTCATTCCACTTCCCATGTCATATATATATATATATATATATATATATATATATATATATTTTATCTACATGCATGCATTTATACAACCTAAAAAAAAAAAAACAGTAAATAAAAGGCTTCTTAAAGGAAAAACAAAATCATGCACTAGGGTATTTTTGTGTTTTTCTTACCTTCATAGTGGGCTTCCTTTCTCTCTTTCTACGTTTGGTTCTGAGCTTCAAGCTCCCATTGCATGCATGAATCTCTTCCTCTTCTCTCTTTCTTCTTCTTCTTCTTCTTCCACTTTCTCTCTCTAACTCACTCTTTCTCTCACTAGCCGAAAGCACATTCTGATTTCTGCTTCTTTCACATCACACGCAACACACACACACACACATATATATATATATAACTTATATTTTATATTTATTTGGTTGCATGAATGAATGGACCATTGGCCAATTTGGGAGATAGAGGTTTTAATTTATGTGCATATATAAATAGTAACTGTAATATTTTTCACAAAATGTGGGCAGTTCTAGTGGCTAAATTTTTTTTGTTGGTTTAAATTCTTCCCTAGCTTTTTGGTCAAGGGTTCAAATTTCATGAGTTATACTTTTGACTCAATTTTTTTATTTTTCCCTTATGCCTCGTTTGACACTTTTAAATTATTTGTTTTGTTTTGTTTTATTATTATTATTATTTTATTTTTATCTTTTTTCATATCCCGATTTATTTTTTCGTAATTTTTTATTTGTTTCATAAGATTTCTAATACCCAACTTAGTGACTTAATTTTTCTGATAAACGGGTCAGGGCATTACATATGGGATCGGAAATAAACTATTAAAAAAATGGCCGTAAAATTCTGTTCATACATCAAGTCGTTGGTATACGGACACCGTGAGTGAGCGGCAATCACTCGATACGTGCGTTGAAGCATCTGCAAAATGAAAGAGGAAGACACCACGAAGCTGATCAGCGCTGAGGGCTTCGAATTCGTCATTTACAAAAAGGCAGCCATGGCCGTGAAAATCCTTCCTAACTCAAAAAAAAAAAACAAAAAAACAAAAACAAAAACAGAGAATGGAATACCTAAATAAAAATAATAATAAAGCTTACCCAGAGGTGAAAGAAAGAGGGGCGCAGAGAAGGGCAGACAGTTTATTGGTGAGGAGGAAGACAGATTACGGTTTGGGTTTGTGAAGGCTTGGTCCAAACATTATTCTCTTCGACATTAAAACAAACACCTCAAGGGAACAAACTTCACCAAGCCGTGGAAGTGTCTCATGTTGAAATAATACAGTCAAATATGTGGTGTTGTAATAGAAAAAAAACGAAGAAGATACTCTTAATCCAACCCAAAGAGAATGGAATACCATGTCGAATCCAAAGCTTCAGCTCAAGTAGTTCAGTCCAACAAAAAAAAAAAAAAAAAAAAAACGAAGATGTCTGCCTTTGTTCTAGTGCCGTATGGCCGTGAAAAGAAGAGACGCCGTATGGCCATAAAAGAAAGAAAAGAAAAAGAGGGAAGGGTTTTAAGAGCAGTATATTAGAACTTAATATAATGGGGCTAGTGTTTTTTTTTTGAAATAATTGATGTTTACTCATTTTTGCGTTGGCAGTTTTTTTTGTGATTATTAATATAATGAGGATAGTGGGGTTTTGAAAGAACACTTTGTAATTAAAAAATAATAAAATAATATTAAAAAAATAAAAAAAAATGAAAAGGCATTTTTTGTGAAAATAATAAAATTTAATAATATAACGTCAAAGTTAAAGTAAGCCGTAGAGAGAAGGGCAGATAAAATATACACACACATATATATATATATATATATATATTAACTTTTGAAATCATGAAAGGAATATACCAAAATTTTACTCTAAAGATGACAATAAAAAAAAAAAAAACGTAATGTGGATAAATTCTGGGAAAACGTGAGATATGGTTATACAGTGGGGGCAAATCTATATAAGACATGTAAAATGTATTAGCAGCAATGAGGTTAATCATATACACATGATAGTTTCAAGATAACAAAACTAAAAAACAGAGAAGTAGATTTTTGGTGATATGAAACTCTTAATAAATGATAAATCAATTCACTTCTACAACTAGTATTATCTTTATAATATGCACACAAATATTCATAATGAATCATATGTGCAGGGAGCAAATGTAGATATGGGAAATAAGGTTGAAAAGAGTCAAATCAACTGCCCAAACAAGATTAAGCCGAGAGGTCATAAAAGATGAAGTTAAAATAAAAATAGTACCGAAGTAAATCTAAACTTGCATACATATGTTGAAACAACCTTGAAGATTAAGAGATGGAAGCCTCCAAGTCTATTTTTACTGGACAATCTAGGTCATGTGGATTGGTGGATGAAGGTGAAAAAATTGTCAAGAGTGGACCGAACTATAGAATGGGTACACTCTAGCTAGCTTATCTGAAATTTATGAGAATCTTTCACTAAGTTCTATAAGCTTCCATCATCTTTTATCATCTTCTATTAAAGTATACATAGAATGTCTAGAGTAATGAAAAGAGAAACCGTTACAATTTTTTCTTATAAATAACTATTCCACAAATAGATGTAGATAATGATAAAAAAGGAGGATAGAAGGACTAACTATGGTACTTCTACATTGATTCTGTAATCCAAATTGCTTCACTCTCTTACCTATCCATATTACCTTGATATTCTCATGTGTCATTCTAAGCGTAATTGTCAATCCTATCTAGTTCGACATTCACTTTCAACAACAAAGACCTTATCTTAAACCCCCAATGCTTACTTTCGCTATTTACCTCATCTCCTTCTTCCTTCGACTGATCCTCCTTCCCAGAATTGTTGCCGTTAACATGCCACCGTGCACTCCCACTGACTACTTTCTCCTCAACTGTGGATCACCTTCCAACACAACTTCATCCGATGGCCGAAACTGGGACGGCGATGTCCACTCAAAATTCTCACCATCAAATATGGCGGACATTTCATCGGCATCCACCGCCGCCAAACAAGACCCGTCCGTTCCCTACCTGACGGCTCGTATCTTCAACTCTCAGTTCACCTACACCTTCCCCGTCTCCGCCGGCCAAAAGTGCGCCCGTCTCTACTTCTATCCCGCTACTTACTTCGGCCTTGATAAAACAAAATCTTTCTTTTCCGTGACCGCCGGAGACTACACTCTCTTAAGCAAGTTCAGTGCCTTTCTCACCGTTGCCAACCCGAAACAAGCTTCCCTCATCAAAGAATTCATTGTCAATAACAGTTTTAATAAACTGAATGCTTGGTATGAAAACAGAGAGAATGAAATAAATGGAGAAGAAGAAAGTTGCAGAGAAATTGCCTTACGTATAGATGTATTTTTCTTGCCTTTACAATGTACAGAACTTCGTATTTATAGTATTTTACATGCCTCTGATTCTCTAACTAATTTGTACAGAAAATCTCTAATAGAACGCCAACTCATTTATTCTAGAATCATCCTTGTTGCTGCTTGCCCTTTGCCGAACTGTGAGAAAATGTAGCTGTTATGATGGCAGCTTCTGTGTTGGCAGCTTTTGTGTTGGTTCTAACAACCCCCCGCAATATGGAGAGTGGATGTCAATGACTCCCATCTTGAGCAAGAGAGAATAAAACAAAGGAGAATGAAGTGCTTTGGTGAGAAGGTCAGCCAGTTGGGAGTGTGATGGTGTATATGTAGTGGAGATCAGACCCTCTTGAATTTTATCTCGAATGAGATGACAATCTAATTCAATGTGTTTGGTCCTTTCATGAAAAACGAGATTGGAGGCAATGTGCAAAGCAGATTTGCTATCACAATGAAGGGTAGCTGGTTGAGGATGGGGAATTGTGAGATCAGCAAGCAAGTATTTTAACCAAATAAGCTCACAGGATGCAGCAGCCATGGATCTATATTCTGCTTCAGCAGAGCTGCGAGAGATGGTGGTTTGTTTCTTGCATTTCCAGGAGATAAGGGACTTTCCAAGAAAGACACAATATCCAGTAGTTGACCTTCTTGTGTCAGGGCAGGAAGCCCAATCTGAGCCACAGTAGGAAGAAAGGTGATAAGTAGAAGATGAAGGAAAAGATAATCCTTGGCCAGGCGACTTTTTAACATAATGGAGAATTTTGTAAGCTGCCTGAAGATGGGGAACACGGGGAGTGCTCATGTATTGGCTGAGCAGATTAACGGAAAAGGATAGATCAGGCCGTGTGATGGTCAAGTAGAGAAGCCTTCCAATGAGTCTTCTGAATTCAGAGGGATCATGTAGCAGCTTGCCTTCATCTTTGCTGAATTTGAGGTTGGGATCCATAGGGATTAAACTGGGCTTGCAACTAAGTAAACCAGCATCATGCAAAATATCCAGAGCATATTTTCTTTGGCATGGTTGAATGCCAGTTAAGTTTCGAGCTATTTCCAAACCAAGGAAGTACTTAAGAGTCCCAAGGTCTTTGATTTTGAATTGGGAAGCCAGAAAGGCTTTGAGAGCAGAAATTGCATGAGGATCATTGGAGGCCACAATGATATCATCAACATACATAAGTAATGCAATAAAAGATTGGCCAGCTCCTTTTGTAAAATGGCTATAATCAGCGCGGGACTGAGTAAAACCAAATCAGAGCAATGAAGAGGAGAATTTAGCATACCATTGTCGAGAGGCCTGTTTAAGGCCATACAGGCTCTTTCTTAACTTGCAAACTTTGTTGTGTCCTTGAACTAAATAGCCAAGGGGTATTTTCATATATACTTCTTCTTCCAAGTCGCCATGTAGGAAGGCGTTATTAACATCAAATTGTTGTAGAAACCAACCTTTGATGGCAGAAACAGCCAGCAAAGTCTTGACTATTACAAGTTTGGCAACGGGGGAGAAGGTTTCATGGTAATCAAGCCCTTCTACTTGGGTGTAACCCTTGGCAACTAAACGTGCCTTGTGTCTCTCAATTGTCCCATCTGAATTATATTTGATTTCGTAGACCCATTTTGAACCAATAGCTTTCTTTCCAATAGGCAGATCAATGACATCCCATGTTTTGTTCAATTCTAAAACAGCAATCTCATTGTCCATGGCTTTGCGCCAGTCTAAGCTTTTGATAGCTTGTGCATAGGTGCTTGGTTCAGTATGGGAAAGAATGGAAGTAGCAAAAGCAGCATGAGTTGGTGATAATTTGGCATGAGATAAAACAGAAGATAATGGATAGAGAGGAGTAGGAAGTGAAGGACTTGTTACCGTGAAGCTAGATGGAGAAGCAGTAGGCACAATGACCTGTTGACAGAAGTAATCTTGAAGATAGGATGGAGGTTGCTTTGGTCTGTGTGATCTGCAATGAGGTGTTTGAATGGGTGAAGAGCTGTTGTCAGGAAGGGAGGGGTTGGAAGAGAAAGAAATGTTAGAAGGAGAGATGGTAGGAGTATTGCCAAAAGGACTTGCGAAAGTGGGAGAAGGAAGGGGTGAAGGGATAGGTGCTGAATTGATGTCAGGTGAAGGGGTAGTGTGTAATGGGGTGAGAGGGGGGAATGAAGTTGGGGAAGGTGTTGAGGGTGATTGTGAAGTAGAAGGGACAGTGGCACTTTTATAGGGAAAAATTTATTCATAGAAGACGACATCCCGTGAGTGAAAGACAGATTTTGTTTCCAAGTCAAGTAACTTGTAGCCTTTGATGCCAAATGGGTAGCCAAGGAGTATGCACCTGTTTGCTCGGGAATCAAACTTGTGCCTATTGTGTTTTAATGTAGAGGCATAACATAGGCAACCGAATGTTCTCAAATGAGTGTAAGTTGGTTTGGCTTGAAAAAGAAGCTCGTAGGGTGTTTTATTTTGCAAATTGGGAGATGGTGTTCTGTTAATGAGGTATGTGGTAGTCAAAATACAATCACTCCAAAATGAGAGGGGAATATTAGATTGAAATTTTAAGGCACGGGCAACATTTAAAAGGTGTTGGTGCTTTCGTTCGACAACTCCATTTTGTTGAGGGCTGTCAACACAACTCTTGTGATGTATAATGCCCTTTTGCATGTAGAAATTTGTCATTGCAAATTCATTGCCATTATCAGATCAAATGACTTTAATCTTTGTTTGGAATTGTGTTTCAACAAGGGAACAAAAGAATTGAATAAATGGTCTGGTTTGAGATTTATTGTTCATTAGATAAACCCATGTGGATCTTGAAAAGTCATCAACAATTGTTAGAAAGTATTTTGATCCATCATATGCCATTTGGGAATAAGGTCCCCATATGTCACAATGGATGAGATCAAATGGTTTTAATGCTCGATGTTCACTAGTGGGAAAAGGTAATCTATGCTGTTTGGACAAATGACAAGTGGAACAAGGAACATTGTGATTCATTAACTTCAAATGGGGTAAATGTTTTTGTAATAAAGATAAACGTGAGTCAGACAAGTGACCCATTCTGCAATGCCATAAACTATGATCAGTTGGAGGAGTAACAGAAGTAGAAATGGGAGAATGATTACAAGGTAATTGAGACAAAATAGAAGAGAGGGCTGTGGGAGACACTTCTGTTAATTGCAGTTGATAAAGACCATTGTTAGCCTCACCCTTCCTAATTGTGCTCCAAGAGAAAAGGTCCTGCACATAACACTCATTATTAAAAAAAATGAAGCAACAGTTAAGGTCTTGGATCAATTTTTTGGCTGAAAGAAGATTAAAATTAAAAGATGGGATGCATAATACATCTTTGAGAGTAAGAGTCTTATTGAGTTGGACAGTGCCTTTGTGAGTAACATTGGCATGGGTGTCATTTGGAAATTTAGCTTTAAAATGAACTTTGGTGGGCAAAGAAGTGTAAATGGATGTGCAGCAGATCATGTGATCTGTTGCTCCCGTGTTTATGATCCATGGAATGTTGTGTGAAGGTGCTGTGTGAGAGATTGAGAAACAAGATGATATACCAGACATGATGGAAGCCGAGGGAGAATTAGAGCTAACTTGAGATGTATCAATGGACTGAACTTGATTGGCAGCTGACTGTGTAACCTGAGACTGGAGCAAAGCAATGAGCTGTTGATATTGCTCTTTAGTTAGAGTTGCGTGGGATTCTTCAGTGATCTGTTTGTGGGGGGAAAGACTGATCTGGTTGGCAGAGTGGTCGGAGCTTGTGCTTCGATTGGCAAGTTTATGGCTTGGTGGATAGCCATGTAATTTGTAACATCGATCAACAGTATGGCCAGGAAGATTGCAGTGAGTGCAGGTTGGTTTTTCAAGGTGTGGATTGGCTTTGAAACATTTTTCTAAAGAATGGCCAGAAACATTGCAAAAAGTTCAGAAAAGTTTTGCCCTCCTTTGAGAACCAAAATGCTTGGGGTTGTCTCGGGTGTTTGGGAAGTGAATTTTGGTAGCCAAGGCAAGAGTGTCATGGAGATTGGACATATTGGAAAGCTGTTGACGCTTCTCTTCCTGTTGAACAAGAGCATAAACTTCACTTAAGGTGGGGATGGGCTTGATGAGGATAATTTGGGCTTTAATGTTGGCGAAAGGAATCATTGAGTCCCATAAGGAACTTCATCATCCAGTCACGCTGCTGGTTCTCAAGCACAAGTTTCATAGCACCACAAGTGCAAGATGGGATGAACTCAAAGTTGAGAAGCTCATCAAATAAAACTTTCAATTTAGAGAAATAGAGGCTGACAGAGTCATCACCTTGGGTAAGAGAATGGATGGACTGCTTCAATTCATAAATTCGTGGTCCATTATTTTGTGCAAAACGCTGTTCCAACTCAAGCCATAGAGCATGAGCTGTCTCAACATACACAACACTATTTTTGATTTCAAGGGACATTGCATTTTGGAGCCAAGTCACAACCATGTCATTGCATTCAAGCCATGGTTCTAACAGGGCATTGTTTGGATCAGTAGGTTCACAGAGAATACCATCAATGAAACCGAGTTTCTTCTTGATTCACAATGAATGACGTACTGTGCGAGCCCAAGAATGGTAGTTGTCAGCTGTGAGGAGATGGTTGGTGAGTAGGGTTCCAGGACCATCATTTGGGTTGAGAAAATATAGGCTGGAGGGGTCTTTAGGGTTGATATTGATGGGGGAATTGGTGTTGACAGAAGAATTAGTGTTGACAGAGGAATTGGTGGTTTCTGTAGCCATTTATAGCTCTGATACCATAACAGTTTTAATAAACTGAATGCTTGGTATGAAAACAGAGAGAATGAAATAAATGGAGAAGAAGAAAGTTGCAGAGAAATTGCCTTACGTATAGATGTATTTTTCTTGCCTTTACAATAGTACAAAACTTCCTATTTATAGTATTTTACATGCCTCTGATTCTCTAACTAATTTGTACAAAAAAATCTCTAACAGAATGCCAACTCATTTATTCTAGAATCATCCAGAATCATCCTTGCTGCTGCTTGCCCTTTGCTGAGCTGTGAGAAAACGTGGCTGTTGTGATGGCAGCTTCTGTGTTGGTTCTAACAGTCAACGTCATAGATAACCAGAAGCTTTACATAACCTTTTCACCATTTCCCAACTGACCTTTCGCCTTCGTTAACGGAATTGAAGTCGTCTCCATGCCAAATAATCTCTACCTGCAAGGCGATGATCATCCAATCACACTCGTCAGTCAAGAGTCTTTCTATTACCTTGAGAACAACACAGCTCTTGAAACTCTTTATCGCTTAAACGTCAGGCGGCAGCGACGTCACCATTAATGGAGATACAGGCATGTTTAGAACATGGCATCAACACGATTCATATATATACGGCGGAGCTTTAGGAGCTACACCCCACTTTAACGTACCTATCAGTTACACTTCAGAGACACCGCCGTATACTGCACCGGCGGTCGTCTACACTACGTCCCGGACAATGGGTAACTTTGATGGTATCGTAAGCTTGAATTACAACTTGACGTGGGTGTTCACCGTTGATTCTGGGTTTTACTATCTTGTTAGGCTTCATTTCTGTGAGATTAAGTTGGAAGTGACCCTTATAAATCAGCGGGTGTTCAGTATATTTATCAATAATCAGACCGCCGACATACAATTTGACGTTATCCATTAAACACGTTTCTTAAGAGGTCTGGAACGGATCCGGAATGGGTCCGGGTCTGAGCAGCTTATTACGGGTCTAAAAATCCTTAAACGGGTCCAGGTTCGGGTAAGACCTGATCTAGGACTAACCCATTTACAAGCCTACGTGAGAGAAATGAATGTTCTATTTTTTTCTCTAATTGCTTCCCTTCCAAATTCACAAAATAAACTAAACAATATAAAAGAATATGCAAAACCATGTTCTGTATTTTTAGAATTACCAAAACAAATAGGATAAATTACATTGATCATCCCTCGTGTTTCTAATAATTACAAAGATTTTTTTTCAAAATTTTTGAAATGACAATAATTTTCTCTACTTTTACTGACAAAATATAAAAACCTCCCCTCTATCTTTTTTTTTTTTAAATAGCAAAAGTGTTCCCTTCATTTTATTTTCTTTTTTAGGTAAATTACACCGACTTTCTCTCAAAATTTTTGACAATTACACTGACTTCACTTGAGGTTTTCAAAATTATACCAACCTCCTTTACTTTTTTCTAACAAATTATACTGACATTCCCTCCGGTCCAATTTTTTTTTTAAAATGACAAAATTACCCCTCTTAATTTATTTTTTTTGTATTTTTAAAGGTTGACCATTTTTCTAACTTTTTTTAAAGATTTTTTTAATTTTATATAAAATTTAAATTTAAATAAATAATTTATATTTTTTTAGTCAAAGAAGATTCTAATTAATATTTATTTGAAAACGAAAAAAAAATAGTAAGAAATAATTGGTCAAATTTTTTTTAAAAAAATACAATAAAAAAACATAAAATAGGCGATATTGTCATTTAAAAAAAAAATTAAACCGGAGGGAAGTCAGTGTAATTTAAGAAATCTCAGAGGAGGTCATTGTAATTGTTAAAAATCTCAAGGGAGGTCAGTATAATTTATCCTTATTTTTTTCACATTTTTTAAATTTTGACCATTTTTTTAAAAAAAATTTTAAAGAATTTTTTTATTTTATATAAAAAAATTTAAGATAAATAACTTATATTTTTTAATCAAAGAATATTGTAATTTATATTAATTTGCAAATGAGAAACAAAAGTTAAAAAAATTAGTCAAAATTGAAAAAAATAATAAATAAATAAATTAAAGGGCACTATAAATCAATAAAATAAGAAGAACAGAAATATTTTACAAATAATAATGTATATATTTGTTACCGTAATTTGAACGATATAGTACCATTAACTAGGCAATTCAAGCTAAATTGTACTCTAGTTTTTGGTGCTTAGCATAAAATGTTCTTTGTGATGTTTCATGGCTGTGTGATTTGTTATTATATGCCTGCTGTTGCATCACAACTGGAGAAGGATGCTAAATGTAGAGCGCATTTGGGCCATCAAATCCATGGTTTTGATGCATGAAAAAGAGCGAAATTAAGTTTTGAAATATGTTGGATTGTCCATATTGAAATATGTTGGATTGTCCATATCGCTCGTCTCTGACTCCTCTGATCTATTTATATAGCAGGCTGCCCCCTCTCCTTAACACCTGATTTTTAAGGAGCTGAATAGGCTGCGCTTCAAAATTTCAATATGGTAGGCAATGTGCTCCAGGGAGCGTGTTGGATTGTCCCACATCGCCCATCTCTAACTCCTCTGATCTATCTATATAGCAGACTGCCCCTCTCCTGAACACCTGAATTTTAAGGAGCTGAATGGGCTGCGCCATGAATCATTTTTGAAAACAAAAATCACAATTTGAAAATTTTTTTTCATATAAAAAAAGCCAGTTTCTGAAGGCTCTGTTAGCAAAAATGAGGTTAATGTCATTGATACTGGATATTGGCTATACTGAATGTGGACCTCAAAACTTATTAAGCTGGAATTGGAGGGCTGATCCAAACAAAAATTAAAAAAAAAAAATGTTCTTTGTCCTGATTAGTGAACTGCATGAAGAACAAATCATCATAAGAAGAAAATGTCATTGAGTAGGAATGGAGTTAAAAATATCAGAGATACTAATTATACAAGTTGCTTAATTTGATTTCATTTAGGTATCAGACAGAGGATACATGCACGTCACTTTTCTTCTTCCATGAGACAAAATTATATAATGGAGTTGGTGGTTGAGGGTGATAGCTGTGACTTATCGATTGCAAAGTTGTCCGTTGGATTCCAACATAACTTTTAATTAGGTCATTGTCATTGTCATTGTCATACGTTGTTATGGTCATAAAATGGATCTGTTACTTATTACTATACTTTATTTAATTAAGGAATATAGGAACAGAAATAAAGAATGAGAGGACCCCTCATTTCATATCCTCTTCAAAGCTTCTTCTTCTTCTTCCTTTTTTTTTTATGGGATAATTACAGTGACAACCTCATACAGTTGCAAGACTTTTTCTTAGTCTAAAAGAATCACATTGAGACATTGAAGCATTTACTATTTGTACTGAAAGCCTGAAAAGTCTCTTCTTCATGCTCAGATAGAGTTATCCTAGATGAATCAAGGACAAACACAACATTTTCAAGAGGCTTTGTGAACTTGCCCACTCAACTCTTTTTCTAACATATTTATCATTTATTATTTAATCATTTCGTAACAGGTATATGATGGGACACGAAAGGACTGATCAGGGAAATAGTGAATATGAATAACTCTTCTTTAATATTTTATTTTATCGTACAATTTGAAATTTTATTTATTTAAATCAAATAAGTGGCTCTAGTTTGGTTAGCAAAAAGCCTTTCATGCTGCAGAATCCTTATCCACACTTGTTTGGTATGGACTCTTCATTGCATATCAGGTGAAATGATTCATGAGGACACCCTGCTTCAATCTTCCACCAATAGCGTACAACATTTGGTAAAAAGTGGGACACTATATTTAAGTTTTGGGCCCGAACCTTGTCCTCTTTATAATTGTAGTTAATGTGAATAAAAACAAAACAAAACAAAAAACGAGAAAGTGAGTGATGACTTGTCCAACACCTTTTAGAGATATCTCGGGAACAACCATGTAAGATTCATAAATAACGAGCAGAGTAATGTGATTTATAACCAAAAAAAAAAAAAAAATTTATTAAATTTTTTCATTTGTTAACGTAATTATTTAGATGTTAGTTAATTAAAATTTTTAATATATGTTAATATTAATTAATTAAGTTTTTTTAGTATTAATTAATTAATCGTTCGTTTAGATAAATGAGAGAGAAAAGAAAAGAGAAAAAGAAAAAGAGAAGAGAATATTAATTACGAATAAAAGAAAAGAAGAGGAAAAGAATGAGCAACCATTTATTTATGTTTGGATAACTAATGAAAACAAAAAAAAAAAAAACTAATGAAAAGAAAGAAAAAAAAACTAATATAATTCTCTCATCTTATTTCAAAATAATAAATGAAAGAAATGGAAAAAAATTATTTTATATTATTTTATTATTATACTTTTGTATGCCTAAGATAATGGTATTATAAGAGAAAGAGACTGACTGAAATTTTCTGCACGAATGCTATTAAAAAGGCAGGGACATCTACTGCAAGGAGTTAAGCGGCATAAGGCGAGATGGGAATGGTTGGGAAGAAAACCTTTTTCCTAGCATTCTTAGTAATGACTGTCTCATGCGACTGCTACAAGTCTCAGCAGAACAGCAATGAGTTCACAGAGGACAGAGTTGAAGTCGTGGTGCAAGGGCGCCATTGATGCGTGCTTGGAGGAAGAGGTGGAGTACCTAATGGATTCGGACATAAACGCAAGGACTTCTTCAACAAGGAGGTAAAGATCCATTCACGAATTTCACCACCTCTAAGAGTAAAACAATTGGTGCATATTGTGATCGTGGGAAGTATGCTTCTTGCATCCCTGATGAAAATAAAAAGGTCAACAGAGGCTGCAAAACCTTCGATCGGTGCCGCGCAGGGAAATAAATTATATATGTATGTATGTAACTAATGGATCTATCTATATATGCAGGCATGTACTGCTAGCTTTTGTTACATTTGCAATAATGGAATTTGTTCTCTTTTGGTTGGTGGTGTAATGTTTAACTCTGGTTATTCATAACAGCAGATAACATTTGAATTTGTGGGAAAATTTTCTTGCCTGAACTTATATCAAACCATAATTTGACAGGATATTGAATTAGAAAGTTTCATCTGATGGGTCTAACATTTTTTGAGTCTCCCCAGAAAAGATTGAAATACTCTGTTTTCTGTGTGAAATAAGTTTTAGCAGCAAAGCATATCAGCAAACAAAGATGACCTGCCCAAAACTCTTTATTTTGGGACTCAAAGTTGTATTTGTACGTGAATATATTTTAAAATGCAATTGGGTAAATATCTTTTTAAAAAATATGTATAAAGGATTTTTTAAATGAATCTTCTCAATTTTAGATACAAATAAGTGGTTCTAAGAACAAGAAATTACGTTGAAAAAATTTATTTTATATGACATGACTGTGTTAGAAGAAAAAAAAAGAGTACAAATAAAAATCTTATGTTAAATAGTAATGTTAGATACATCCGTTTGAATGTATTTATTTAAATTTTAGTTGGACTGATAAGTCTTTAATAAATATAAAATTTTCAAATGACTCGGCTAGGATTCTCTTTTATCACTGGACATCCCAAGCAATGCTTGTACAAATATTTAATTACCTTCAACCTTTTGAAAAAATTCATGGACAGAGAGAGAGTTACATTGACTATTAGACAAGAGAATTTTAAAATCTTGTAATATAATTATATATATATATATATATATATATATTAAATTCAGTCATCATCAAGTGATTCCTAAGGTCATGGACAAACAGAAGAGGATGCCCATGACATAATAAAATTTTGTTATATATCAATCAATCCCTTAACCTTGCATTATTGCCCCTATGATGGCATCAAGTCTGATTGAATGACAATTACAGAGGAGTTAGGAATTGGGCAAATTTTGTTCTCAATTATAAATGATAAATTTTAAAAATTAAGAAATATTAATAAATAATATTTTTAATAAGTAAATAAATTATAAATAAAAAGAGACAAATTACACTGATCTCTCCTAAGGTTTCTGACAATTATACTGATTTTTCTTGAGATTTCTGAAATTACACTGACCTCCTCTACTTTACATAATAATATATAGATATTCCCATTCAATCAAATTTTATATTCAAAATGATAAAATTGTCCATTTTATTTATTTACTTTTTTATTTTTTAAATTTGACCAATTTTTTCTAACCTTTTTTAAAAGATTTTATTATTATTTATATAAAAATAAATTTAAGGTAAATAACTATATTTAATATTTTTATCAATATTTATTTACAAAAACAAAAAAAATGGTTAAAACTTAAAAATTTGAAGAAAAAAACATGAAAATTGTAGTTTTGTTACATTGCAAAAAGAAATAGACCGAAAAAAGGTATCTGTAGATTATTATCTAAAGTATGAGAGGTCGGTGTAATTTCAAAAATTTTAGGAGAATTTGGTATAATTTAGTCCATAAAAAAGTGATTAAAAGTTATATAAGAGTTGAATTAAAGAAAGAGACCCTAAAAAATCTTTAGACTATATTAAAAAAATCTTGTAAAATTAACAAAAGTTCTATCGAAAGGGTTAAATTTAAATTAAAATAAGAATAAAACTTGAAAAACATTAAATTTAAGAGGGGTAAAAACATAAATTAGATGAATAAATTTAATTTTTTTTTCTAATATGTATATAAAAATATTTTATTAAAAAAATGAGGAGGGGCAATTGCCCCTCTAAGTCTGGATCTAGGCTAGCTCTGTCCATGCTAATAACACAAATTATTTTATGTGTGATCACTATACAAGTGATTTAAATATTTGTTTATTTCACTGAAATTCACTTAAATGATATCATTTGCTATATAATCAAATTAGCATGTTATAAAAAAAATACTAAATAAATTCAAAATCTTTCCATTGTTATTATTTTAATCTCATTTTTCTGAGGATCCTTTTTTGAAAGAAAAATAAAAAATTTCAGCACCTAAATATCACTATTTGTTTCACAAATTTATTGAAGAAAATGAAAAGATAATACAATAAAAAATATAATAATACGAGAAAAAAATCATCTTATCTTATTTTGTTACTATGAAAACATAAAGTAAAATAAAATATAAGAGAAAATTACAATTTTAAATTTTATATGTTATTTTTTTCTAATTCGCATGGAATTTTAAAAGAATTTACTTTATTTTAGTAGGTGAAAGATATGAATTTCAATTTATTTTTTTAATTGCTTCCCTTCCCAAATTCACAAAATAAACTAAACAATATAAAAGAATATGCCAAACCATGTTTTGTATCTTTAGAATTACCAAAACATATAAGGTTACACTGACTACCCCTCAAGTTGTTGATAATTACAAAGACTTATTTTTATTGATAAATTATAAAGACTTCTCTGCCAGACTTTT
The DNA here is from genome assembly GCA_008638375.1 of Nyssa sinensis. NCBI lineage: Eukaryota > Viridiplantae > Streptophyta > Magnoliopsida > Cornales > Nyssaceae > Nyssa > Nyssa sinensis. The sequence goes on from CM018043.1 coordinate 4,672,831, forward strand.
TTTTTTTTTAAATAGCAAAATTGTCCCTTTTATTTTCTTTTCTTTTTTGCATTTTTAAAATTTTGACCATTCTTTAAAAACTTTATTTATAGAATTTTTTCCATTTTATATAAAAAAATAAATTTATTTATATTTTTTAGTTAAAGAAGATTGTAATTAATATTTCTTTGGAAATGAGAAAATGTCTTTGTAATTTGTTAGTAAAAATAAGAGAAATCAGTATTATTTTAAAAAATTTTAAAAAAGTATTTGTAATTGTAAGAATATACAAAGAATGTTACTATAATTGACCTATACAAATTATATTAAAACTAGTGTTATTAAATCCGGTCCGGCTCAGTGGATTGACCCGGTTAACCGGAGGCTAAATTAGTCTAATTTTATAATTAAACCATTTAAGGAAGTAAATCGATAAAAATCAATTGAGCTAGACAATTTTTTTGCTTAACCCATTGAACCGGCCAAATGTTTATGAACCGATAAATTTTAAACTATTACTCAAAATAACTAAATAACCAAACTTATCACATTCTCCTAACTTAAGATTATGTCCCTTTTAGTCTTTTTAGTAAAATATATCTTGAATTTTGAAATTGGGAAGGGATTCCCATTGAGAATGGGGGAAATAAACTAATCTAACAAAATCATATTATACTGACGTCTCCTGAAATTTATGACAATTACACTGATTTTTATGAAGTTTCTGAAATAACACTGACATTCCTTACTTTACAAAATGATATACAGATATCCTACTCCAATTAATTTTTTTTTGTTTTCAAAATGATAAAACTATCTATTTCATATTTCCTTTTTCAATTTTTTAAATCTTGACTCTTTTTTTTCATTTTTAAAATAAATATTAATAAAAACCTTAAATTTATTTTTATATAAAATAAAAATAAGTTATTTACCTTAAATTTATTTTTAAATGAGAAAAATAAAAAAAAAGTTAGAATAAATTAGTCAAAATTGAAAAATTACAAAAATAAATAAATAAAAAGAACACTTTTGTCAATTTAAAAATAAAATTGACAGGAATGAGGTATCTGCATATTATTTAGTAAAGTATGAGAGGTTAATGCAATTTTAGAAATCTCAAAAAAGATTAGTGTTATTATCATAAACCTAATAAAATACTAGTATAATTTACCCTTAAAGTTTTATTAAAAAAATCACAGAGATCCCACCCCGCTGCATTCCGAAACAGCCCACTATGAATAATACTCATGTATTTAGCATAATCTGTACTGTTACGTCTTTTCTAATTTAAATAGTACATATTGTGAAATTAGTGTGCTTTATCCTTACCAACAAAAATCTTTTCTATGATTTAAATAAACTTCAATTCATATGAGTTAGAATTTATTTTAATATTACACATTAAAAATGTAAATGATAAAATGATTTAGATAAACAACACCTCAATCCTTAATATTACCCAATTGCTAAAAGATCCATAATGACACATGATGTAATTAATTACAATTTTATGAATTATTTTTTCATGTGTTTAGTAGACTTATCATTTGGACTAGTTGAATAATTTGAGAATTATATTCCTTATTAGATAAATGATGCCAAAGAAATTGATTGTTTATAGCTTTGTAAGACCAAGGTTTTATTCAAGTGATGTAAGTGCTCATTCCACAAAAATTACGTGAATTTGATTCCCCCTCTTTTATTATTGTATAAAAACAAAAAAAATCTTTGTAAAATGTTAGGTGTGAAAAGCTAGTTGCATTCTCAGCGTTCTAATTTTATCATTGAATTTTTTCATTTGTTAATACAAATAAGTAATTTCACATACATTATTACCATAAATCCCTACTTCGTGCTTAAGAATGAAAAAATTTATTAATAATTTAAATATTAATTTAACTTAATAAAGTCTTATTTTAATTATTTAGAATCAATTACCTAAATCATATTTCATCATTCTTATTAAAAATTATAATTGTAAGTGACTAAATTGATAATACGAAAAAAATCACTTTGTTCCAAATTAGGCATAAAAAAGATCTCATTTTCTCAGGTTGTGTGTATCACATGACTATTTATTTTTAACTAAAATTAAAATTTAAGTAATATATATATATATATATATATAATATGATAAATACAAGAAATACATAAGAGTAGGATGAGAGATTTCTCTATCTAGAAGGAAGTATTATCGTGTTCGTCAACGCCATGCAGGAGTCGGTCAATAGCGTAAACTTGAAATTCTTGTACCCAAAAACAGACAATCCAAGACCTTCCAAACCAATTTTTCTATTATGTGAAATTAAATTTGTAATCTTGTTCTTTTATGTGGAAAATCCGACAAAGACTTCAAAAAGTCGCCGGTCTGCCTTTCATTAGCTCATACTTTTCCTTTTTAAAAAACAAAAAATTAGAGTATGGATTGAAGTGACATAAGGTTCATGTCAAAACTTGTCATTTTTTATTTATTTTATTTATTTTAAAAATCAAACATTTAATGTTATTCACAGAACTCGTCTACTAAATTCATGCCAAAACTTCTCTTCTAGACAAATCCATGGGATGAAGTTAGGTACAAATTTTTAGTTGTACACCATTGACCTCTAATACATAATTCATGACATAATTTCTTGTCACCACAGTTTGATTTACTCCATCCCACCATGTCCATCCATTAGTCAAATTCACGGAAAAGCTTTTCATTATTCGGGTCATATTTAAATTTATTTATAAGTAATATTTTATAATTTAAATAAATTTATATAAATATATATATATAGTCAATTATATATGTCACCTCGTATGACAGAATTTAAACATTACTCATTCACTCACACCGGATCCATCTACAACTAGCGAGCAACAAATTTTGGATGAATTTAGGTTTAATGATGTTTTAACGACGGAAACTTTGAATATCATAACACAAAGATACTGACAAATTATTAGAGTTTAATTATTTTTTATCCTTTGATCAGGTCAGGAGAGCTTACTATATTCCCCATTATATTCCTCCTGTTTCCTTTATGTTAAACCTAGAAGCAGGCAACGTTGCACTTCTTTACCTCCATTGTCTCCCACGATGAAGAGCACCAGCAACACAAATATTTTAGTCATTCTCGCTCCCCTATACCTCTGCTTCTTGCTCACCTCTTTGCTGATCATCATCCCAATCCCCTGTAACTCACAACCTCTTTACACACCTCGCGAGAACATCGCCCTTGCCTGTGGCTTTTCCGGCAACACTACCGCACTGGACGACCGGGAATGGGTCGGAGACATCGATTCTAAACAATCAACTTTAGAACAACAGCCCAACACATCGACAATCTCCTCACCACAAAGACCCGCGGTCACAACTTCCGGTCCTCCTTATTTGAATGCTCGTCTTTCCCGGACTGACTTCACATACGTTTTTCAGGTGACTCCCGGCCAAAAATTCATTCGCTTGCACTTCTACCCCTCTATATACCAGAGTACCGACTTCGACCCGTCTAAAGCCCTTTTCTCCGTCAAAGACAATGGCTTTACGCTTCTTCGCAACTTTAGTGCTTCTCTTGCAGCGGCTTCTATTGGCAAAGATGTTAGAGAAAAAGAATACAGCATCAACGTAGAAGAAGATCAGAGCCTGATCAACGTAACATTTTCGCCGTCAAGTACTCCGTCTGATGCGTATGCTTTCATCAATGGAATTGAAATCGTTTCCATGCCCACCAATCTTTATTACAGTTCTTCCAGTAATCCGGGGTTTACTTTCATCGACCACCCGCAGAGCCCATTTCGTCTGGAAAACAAAAAGTCTCTTGAGACGGTGTATCGATTTAACGTGGGCGGACGATTCATTTCCCCCAAGCTGGACACGGGCATGTTCAGAAGCTGGTGGCCGGACGATGAATACTGCTCGGAAGTCGGGGCACTACCAGTTAACACCACAATCCCACTCAGCTTCACGAGAATACATAATTACACTGCACCAGCTGACGTATATATGACTGCTCGGTCGATGGGGAACAACAAAACCGTAAGCGAGGGCTACAATCTCACTTGGAATTTTCCAGTGGATCCGGGTTTTACGTACATGATTAGGCTACACTTTTGTGAGTTTCAGATTCAGGTAACGAAACCCAGTGACAGGGAGTTCAGTTTATTCATCGCTAACCAGACCGCTGAGCGTGAGGCCGACGTAATCGTTTGGAGTGGTGTAAATGGAGTTCCGATTTTTAGAGATTATGCAGTAATGGTAATAAATCATGGAAGAGAGAAGAAACAAAATCTATCTGTAGCACTGCACCCTAATTCAGAGTCGACGACTCGCCGCTCTGATGCAATCTTGAATGGGATAGAGGTTTTCAAGTTGAGCGACGGTGCTGGCAATCTCGCCGGACTCAACCCTGACCCGGTTGTGATTCCACCACCGTCTAGCCCACAACCGGCGAAGTCGAAGGGTAAACGAAACACTACGTTAGTCGCAGCTGTCGTCGGCGGTGTCCTTTCCGGTGTAGTTGCACTCTCTGTTCTCGGTTTCCTGATTTTCATGCATCGGAGGAGAGTTAAGGAAACAAGAGGTGCGTCGAAACTTACCAACACCAGCAATGCATATTTACCGTCTGATATATGCCGTCACTTTTCTCTTGCTGAGATAAAAACGGCAACCAATAACTTTGACAGGATTTTCATCATCGGACGTGGAGGCTTCGGCGATGTATACAAGGGTTATATAGATGGTGGGGCCATCCCAGTTGCAATCAAGCAGCTGAATCCTGACTCACGACAGGGGGCCCACGAGTTCAAGACAGAGATCTAGATGCCCTCCCAACTTCGCTACCTCCATCTCGTCTCTCTGATCGGCTACTGCAATGAAGCGAAAGAGATGATCCTAGTGTACGACTACATGTCCCGTGGGACGCTCCGAGATCATCTCTACGACACCGAGAATACACCGCTCTCGTGGAAGCAACGGCTACAGATTTTAATCGGCGCGGCACGAGGACTACACTATCTTCATGCGGGTGCGAAGCAACGGATCATTCACCGTGACGTGAAGACGACAAACATTTTATTGGATGAGAAATGGGTTGTGAAGGTGTCCGACTTTGGGTTATCCAAAATAAACCCGACTGACATGTCCAACGCTCATGTCAGCACGTTGGTGAAGGGTAGTGTCGGGTACTTGGATCCGGAATACTACCGACGTCAGCAACTAACGGAGAAATCTGACGTGTACTCGTTTGGTGTGATGTTGTTCGAAATGTTGTGTGCGCGGCATCCACTGAATAATACGGTGTTAGACAAAGATGAAGTGAATTTACCGAGATGGGCCCGACAATGTTACAAGAAAGGAACGCTTGATCAGATCATTGATCCTTATTTGAAGGGAAAGATTGTGCCGGAGTCTTTGAAGAAATTCGGGGAGATTGCGGTGAGTTGTGTGGATGATGAGGGAATCAAACGGCCATCAATGAATGAGGTTCTTTGGTCCTTTGAGTTTGCATTGGAGTTGCAAGAGAGTGCAGAGGAGGGAATCGAATTTGATATTGAAGTAGAAGAGAAGGATTTTGACTGTCCAGATAAGAAGGTTGATGAAAGCAGTGGACAGGTGTCGAGCAGTGGGTTGACGATGACAGACAATGGTGGGACGAGTCTTACTATCTCTGGCTCAGAGTTACTATCATCAGGTGCTATGTTCTCTAAAATCAAGTGCCCCGGAGCACCTTAAGTTTTTGCTGTGGTCTCGCCTATGATCGTGCAAATGGATAGCTATTGATATCAGGGGTCCTATATATGGTTATATTTTGTAATAAGTACTTGCGTTACGAGTAATTTTAAAACCCTAGGTTTTAAGATTCGCTATAAGTATTTGAGCTGTAATTGCAAGCGATCAATTGGCCTAGTCCTTGATAAATGATTGGTTGTAATTTTGGATTAAATGTTTTCTCATTACACTTTTTTTTGGATTTTTAATGGAGTTATGCATGTGTGACACGTTGTATATTTATTATTAAATAATTAAATAATAAATCATGTTTTATGTATCTAAAATATATTTAAAAAAAATTTAAAAGAAAAAATAATAAAGATAAGTCTAGTCCGTAATTTTTAGGCTGCAATTCGTGTTACAGTTCCATTCAAGCTTAGTTTAAATTTAAATTGAATTACATATATTATACATACATTACATTTTTTATAATATATGATGTACATACATATATATAATATCATATTATACTCATACATAAGTATTTCAGTAATTTTTGCAGACAAAAACAAACGGACGGTGCTTGATCTATACTAGGTAGAAGAAACTTGCTCCTACTTATATATATGTCATAATTTTAATATGTCATGTATACAATTACATATATATTATATAACTATTTAGTTTTAACTAAAAAATAATAAATAAATAAAATTTAAAAAATATATGTACATTATATATGTGTGTAAAAATAAATTCTTTCTACCTAATATAGAAAGCACCATTGTCCTAAACACAATACAAAAAGTCCACTAAATGGGCCCCTTGCAAGTCTTCCTTCACACAATTACTTCCACTTTTGTATTGTACATTATTCAGATTATGTGATGACCCCCATCGTAGATGAGAAGTCTTTTTAAGTCTATCAGACACTCCCAAAACAATAATAATAATAATAATAATGGCTGACCCCATATCTATGAAGTTGTCCAAAGCCAGTGAAGGAGACCACGTATCAACCCAAGACCAGGTAACAATTTATTATATTAGAGTTTTATTTAACATATATTTCTTTTTTTAATCAATTTTTTTTTTTTTTTTTGTTATTGATTGTTAAAAAGCGCCAAAAAATAAAAAACTCACATTTGTAGTTATCATTTGAGGCCTCAAATCACCTTGAAAAAAATGCAAGTGGTGGTAAGGTGGTATCAAAAAAAGAATTATAATCATATATATATATGTATGTATGTATGTATGTATGTATGTATTAAAATTTGATATTTGAAACAAGTAATGCCATCTGATTATTATAACATAAAATAAAAATTAAATGTCAAATTTTAAGATGTGTGATTATAAAAAAAAAATTATACAATTTCATTATTAAACTTTTTTCCTCTAAAGTAGAGAAAGGGTGGGCTAAAAAAGGAAGAGCCTAGTCAATGAAAGCAAAAGCATTGAGCTTTTCAATTATTTTCCCAAGTTTCAGACTCAGCTATCCATGCAATAATGCATGCTTTGTCCAGCTAAAAAGATAAATAGATTTGAAGTCAGAGGCGAAACAAAAAGTGCAATGGAATTGAATTGCAGGGACTAATTCTCTGCAATGATCTCCTGAATTATTTTTCCAATGGGGGAGTTCTATTTGAATCTGAGCTATGTATATCTACTAATTCTGCTCTAGGTTAATACATGTTTTTCAGAAATTTTCTTACGTGATCTACAAATAACGCTTCCTTTGTGCTCACGAGGGGAAAGTAAGCACGGCCCAGCACACCACGAGCTATGCTCGGCTATGGTGTTTGGAAAGAAGGGACGACTCGGTCGTTGACATGAATTCAAATGGATCATACTATGTCGGATCATCTCATTTGACAATTCTAACTAGAACGGGGACGTGAATGAGACAAGAATGGAGACACTTGAATTGTGCTACTATTATTGTATTGATGTTCTCATTTCATTGTACTGTATAATGAATGCTCATTTGATTGAAATACTTAGTGACACTTACTTGACACTACACTTGATACATGCCTACTCTTTTCACTGTTTATTATTCGCTTTATTTAGCTGCTCTACTGAGATTGTTGTATTGACTCTTACCAGATGCAGGTAGTGACAAAGAGTCGGTCACTTGAGGACGTGGATTGAATGATGACTCTCTTTTGTTCTTTTGTTTATTTTTTGGGAAATGTAACAGACATTTTTGTCTCTATTTATTTTGATGAGAATGTTTAGAATTCTCGACGAAACTTGAATTTATTTTGTGTATGTACAATGGTAAACCTTGAAACTCATGACTTGCATGCTTTTTATTTAGAGAATCACATGATAAATACCCTTTTGGATTGTAGGCATGTAAACCTTGTTAGATTATATGAATGGAATATGGGTGAATATTTATGTTATGATAATTCTAGTAAAAATATAGTAATCACAGGATAATTTAAGATATACATAAATTGTTTATTTAGTTTGTTCCTAATTTACAAGGGTAACTTCAGTTCTTTGGGGTTTGGGGTGTGACAAAATCGATATGATAAATCAAACTAAATTAGTTTTGATTATAAAATACGCAAATGACATACTTTTAAGTTTTAATTCGACTAGTAAGTCTTTAATAGACTTATGTCCCCAGTTCAAATTATATGAGAGTTTACTTTGCTTAAAAAAAATAAAAAATCATGATTGACAAGTATCCTTTATATAAAAAAAAATTATAAATAATATTCTAATTGATATACCACAAACCGACACACCAATCATCTTGAGACACGTGTGCTTACGAGTATGATAAAACTCGATCATCTAGAGCAGGATAAAACTCGATCATCTAGAATAGGCGAAACCTTCAGAGCACTCTCATACATTTTTCCTCCAGAGTTCATGCTCTGAACAGTATTCACTCAGTATTCCGTATGGTTCCGACCTCGTTATTTCCTTAACATCTGCCGAGCAGGGAATAAGGAAACAGTCTTTTACAAGGAAACTGCCACATATGGTTATCTCTTTTTTGATACAATGTCCAACAAGGTAACTACAATCTCTGGTGATCAAATCCCTGTTTTCATGGCTCCGAATCCTAATCAACTTAGGAAGGCCACAGCCTATAAATTAAACCCTAAAGGTACGCTTTACTTTTATGCTCATTCTTTGGCTTTCATTACAATCTTTTAAATTCAGTTTACTTACTTAAGCATTGGAGCGGCTACTGCCGGAGTCGATCCGGTGGCCCTCTGATTCCTTTTTTTGAGTATTCTTCAGGTTGCGGGGCCCAGATTTCTTGCGAGCCAAAAAGTGCAACATCACTAATCTTGCAATTACAATATAAGAGCATCTCTAAGCAGTGAATCAAAGTGAGATTCAAATTTAAATTTAAGTTAAAACGTTCAGAAAAGTCTCCAGAATAGACTTAAACTCATATCAAATTTATTTTTATTCAAACTTAGACTAAAATCTGTAAAATACTATTCATGAATTCTGATTTACAATGATTAAATATTATTCATAAATTTATGGAGATCATCAAATTTAAATGAAAATTTTGCTCAAGTTTAAATACAAATTTGAGTAAAATTTTGAGTTATTGTTGGAAATGACTTATAAGAAACTAAACAATTTTAAATATAAAACTGAGTAAAAAGAATGCATTTTTACAATAATTCTATTTATTTTTCTAAAAGCTAATAAATTTTATTAATTTTATTTCATAACTATTTTGTACAACTTCACTTGAAAAAAGAATAGTTACTTTTATATCGAACAATAGAATCTGAAATGTTTAAATTTACGACACATTTAAGATTCTCTTTTTATCATTGGACATCCAAGTAGTCGTTAGACAAATATTTAATTACCTCTACCTTTTTCAAAAAAGATCGTAGAAATGAAATTAAAAAAATTCATGGATAAAGGGAGATTTACATTGTCTATTAGACAAGAGAATTTTAAGATCTTGTAATATATATATATATATATATGTATATTAAATTCAGTCATCAACAAGTGATTCATAAGGTCACGGACAAACAGAACAGGTTGGCCGTGACAAATAAAGTTTTGGCATGGACTCTCCAGTGCATTGCATGTGAAATGATTCATGATGACAACCTGCTTCATATCTTCCACCAATAGCGTACAGTTAATGTGAATAAAAACAAAACAAAACCAAAAAGGAGAAGGTGAGTGATGACTTGTCCAGCACCTTTTACAGATAACTTGGGAACCGTTCATTTAAGATTCATTGAGAACGTTTAATTCTGTACTCAGATTTTTTGATTGATGGGATAATTTATTAAAAAATAGTGATGTTATAATAATAACTAATCTTTTTTTTTTATTTTTATTTGAGCACTAGACACATCAACTTCAATTATAAAATACTGGTTAATGAGACAACATCGAATATTGACATGATTAATTAGTGTTGGTATATTACATATTTGTTAAAATTTAGTAATTTGTGCAAGAAAAAAATTACAGAATTTACGTTGCTTAACAACGTGTGTATGTATATTAGACTAAGTGATTAAATTTTAGAAAATAAGATTATAATATGTTTATAGTTACCTAATAATTAAAATTTTAATCCCTAACTCTAACTTAGTACATTCATTTATTTTATTTTTTTTTATAATTCGGTCAGAAAGTATTCTGGTCAGCTTACAATAATATTTGTGTAACATGAACACATTAATCACATTTTTATGAGTGATGATGGCAATGCTTTGCAAGGTATAGTTAACTTTTTTATAGTTAATATTTAATAAATTAATAATTTTTAATAATTAATAAAATTTTAAAGAACCGACTTTGTTTCATGGTAGATAATTAATAATTTTTTTACTTAATAATTAATAATTTTTTTTAAAAAAATCTTTTATAATATTACTTATTGGAGAAATAAAATAGTTATATATATATATATATATTCCATTTACATTATGTTTTAGTAACTATATTTGTAATCTCTATTTAAATTTAAGTTAAATATATTATAAGTGAGAAAAATTATCACAAACTCATAGAAGTATAGCTTCTTTAATTTAAAAGAATATTATGAAATTTTATATGCTATATAAGTTGAATATTATATTTATTTTTTTTTATAAAATATAGAAATACAGTAATAAGTTTGAGTATAAGGTAAATAATTTTTTATTAATAAAAGCATAAAAAAATTTATACTTAATAATTTTAATAATTAATAAAATTTTCATCCCCGGGCCTATTAATTATAAGAGAAAGAGACTGAAATTTTCTGCACGAATGCTATTAAAAAGGCAGGGACATCTACTGCAAGGAGTTAAGCGGCATAAGGCGAGATGGGAATGGTTGGGAAGAAAACCTTTTTCCTAGCATTCTTAGTAATGACTGTCTCTGCGACTGCTACAAGTCTCAGCAGAGCAGCAGTGAGTTCGCAGAGGACAGAGTTGAAGTCGTGGTGCAAGGGCGCCATTGATGAGTGCTTGGAGGAAGAGGTGGAGTACCTAATGGATTCGGACATAAACGCAAGGCTTCTTCAACAAGGAGGTAAAGATCCATTCACGAATTTCACCACCTCTAAGAGTAAAACAATTGGTGCATATTGTGATCGTGGGAAGTATGCTTCTTGCATCCCTGATGAAAATAAAAAGGTCAACAGAGGCTGCAAAACCTTCGATCGGTGCCGCGCAGGGAAATAAATTCTATATGTATGTATGTAACTATGTATCTCTCTATATATGCAGGCAATGTACTGCTAGCTTGTGTTATATTTGCAATAATGGAATTTGTTCTCTTTTGTTTGGTGGTGTTATATATGTTTAACTCTGGTTATTCATAACAGCAGCAGATAACATTTGAATTTGTGGGAAAATTTTCTTGCCTGAGCTCATATCAAACCATAATTTGACAGGATATTGAATTAGAAAGTTTCATCTGATGGGTCTAACATTTTTTGAGTCTTCCCCAGATAAGATTGAAATTACTCTGTTTTCTGTGTGAAATAAGTTTTAGCACTAAGGATATTTTAAATGAATCTTCTCAATTTTAGATACAAATAAGTAGTTCTAAAAATAAGAAATTACGTTGAAAATTTTTATTATATATAACATCGACTGATGGTATCCCTTTAGGCGATGAGCCCTGTGTTAGAAGAAATAAATAGAGTACAAATAAATATCTTATGTTAAAAGAGTAAGATTAGATACATTCGTTTGATTTATCAGATAATATTATTTATTATAATTTTTAAAAAATTTAAATAAAAAGATCAAATATATTATTAATTAAAAAAAAAAAAAAATCTATTAACACATTTGACACATCATCCCATAAATCAATTTATTAAACCAAATTAAATTAGTTTGGATTATAAAATTTGCAAATGACATACTTTTGAATTTTAGTTCGGCTGGTAAGTCTTTAATAAACTTGTATTCCCGGTTCAAATTTTGCTAGAGTTTTTACTTTGTTAAAAAAACATTCATGATTGACAAGTATCCTTCATATAAAAAAAATTGTAAATAATATATATTTTAAATTCAGTCATCATCAAGTGATTCTTAAGGTCATGGACAAACAGAAGAGGTTAGCCGTGACATAATAAAATTTTGTTATATACCAATCAAGCCCTTTTTCCTTGCATGATTGCCCCTATGATGGCATCAATTCTGATTGAATGACGCCAAAAATAACAGAGGAGTGAGGAATTGGGCAAATTTTGTTCTCAACAATAAATGGTAAATTTTAAAAATTAAGAAATATTAATAATTAAATAAGTAACTAAATTATAAATAAAAATAAATAAATTATACTGATATTTTTTTGAAATTTTTGACAATTACACTGATTTCTTTTGAAGTTCTAATAAATAATATTGATTTTTTCTGAGATTTCTGAAATTATACCTGACCTCCTCTACTTTTACATAATAATATATAAATATTTCTATCTAATCAAAATTTTTATTCAAAATGATAAAATTGTCTATTTTATTTATTTAATTTTATATTTTTTAAATTTGACTAATTTTTTATAACTTTTTCTAAAGATTTTATTATTATTTTTATAAAAATAAATTTACTGTAAATAACTAAATTTAATATTTTTATCAATATTTATTTACAAAATGGAAAAAAAATGGTTAAAACTTAAAAACTTGCACAAAAAAACATGAAAATTATAGTTTTGTTATGTTGAAAAAAGAAATAGACTAAAGAGAATGTATTTGTAGATTATTATCTAAAGTATGAAAAGTTAGTGTAATTTTAAAATTTTTTAAAAAATCAATATAATTTAGTCATAAAAAGTGATTACAAATTATATAAGAGTTAATTAGTGAAAGAGACCATAGAAAATCTTTAGACTATATTAAAAAAATCTTGTAAAATTAACAAAAGTTCTATCGAAAGGGTTAAATTAAAATTAAAATAAGGATAAAATTTGAAAAACATTAAACTTAAGAGGGGTAAAAACATGAATTTAATTTTTTTTTTCTAAAATGTATATAAAAATATTTTATTAAAAAAATGAGGATGGGCAATTGCCCCCTCTAAGTCTGGACCTAGGCTAGCTCTGTCCATGCTAATAATACAAATTATTTTATGTGTGATCAATATAAAAGTGATTTAAATATTTGTTTATTTCACTAAAATTCACTTAAATGACATCATTTGCTATATAATCAAATTAGCATGTTATAGAAAAAATACTAAATAAATTCAAAATTTTGCCATTGTTATTTTTTTTAATCTCATTTTTGTTAGGATACTTTTTTGAAAGAAAAATAAAAAATTTCAGCACCTAAATATCGCTATTTGTTTCATAAATTTATTGAAGAAAATGAGAAGATAATATAATAATACGATAAAAAAAATCAACTTATCTTATTTTGTTACCGTGAAAACATAAAGTAAAATCAAATATAAGAGAAAGTTACAATTTTAAATTTTATATGTTTTTTTTTTTCTAATTCACATGGAATTTTAAAAGAATTTATTTTATTTTAGTAGGTGAAAGATATGAATTTTCAATTTTTTTTCCTCTAATTGCTGACCTTCCCAAATTCACAAAATAAACTAAACAATATAAAAGAATATGCCAATCAATGTTTTGTATTTTTAGAATTACCAAAACATATAGGATTATACTGATGACCCTTCAGATTTCTGACAATTACAAAAATTTCTTCCGAGATTTTTAAAATGACATTAACCTCCCTTACTTTTATTGATAAATTACAAAGACCTTCCCGCCAGCCTTTTTTTTTTAAATAGCAAAATTGCCACTTTCATTTTCTTTTTCTTTTTTTTTGCATTTTTAAAATTTTGACCATTCTTTATAAACTTTTTTTAAATAATTTTTTCATTTTATTTAAAAAAAAAATTAAGATAAATAACTTATAGTTTTTAGTCAAAGAAGATTGTAATTAATATTTCTTTGGAAATGAGAAAAAAGAGGTAGAAAAAATTAGTCAAAATTAAAAAAAAATGCAAGAAGATAATAAATAAATAAATTAAATGAGCACTTTTGCCATTTTGAAAAAAATAAGACAAAAAGAAATGTCTTTGTAATTTGTCAGTAAAAATAAGAGAAATCAGTATCATTTTAAATTTCTTTTAAAAAATATTTGTAATGGTAAGAATATACAAAGAATGTTAGTATAATTGACCCATACAAATTGTATTAAAACCAGTCTTAATAAATCCAGTCCGGCCCAGTGGATTGGCCCGGTTAACCGGAGGCTAAATCAATCTAATTTTATAATTGAATCATTTAAGGAAATCAGTCTAATTTTATAATTGAATCATTTAAGGAAATGAACCGGTAAAAATTGATTGAGCCGGACAATTTTTTTCCTTAACCCATTGAACCAGCCAGATCTTTATGAACCCATAAATTTTAAACTATTACTCAAAATAACTAAATAACCAAACTTATCACATTCCCCTAACTTAAGATTATGTCCCTTTTAGTGTTTTAAGTAAAATATATATTGAAAATTGAAATTGGGAAGGGATTCACATTGAGAATGGGGGAAATAAACTAATCTAACAAAATCATATTATACTAACATCTTATGAGGTTTATAATAATTACATTAACTTTTCCTACTTTATAAAATAACATACAGATATCCTACTGTAATTAATTTTTTTTCTTCAAAATGAGAAAACCATCTCTTTCATATTTCTTTTTTCAATTTTTTAAATCTTGACTAATTTTTTTTTTAAAAATAAATATTGATAAAAATCTTAAATTTATTTTTAAATGAGAAGAATTTTAAAAAGTTAGAATAAATTGGTCAAAATTGAAAAATTACAAAAATAAATAAATAAAAAGGGCACTTTCATCAATTTAAAAAAATAATTGATAGAAGAGAGTTATCTGTATATTATTTAGTAAAGTATGAGATGTCAGTATAATTTCAGAAATCTCATAAGAGATTAATGTAATTGTCATAAACTTAAAAAAATGTCAGTATAATTTATCCTTAAAATTTTATTAAGGAGAGTTGCAAAGATCCCACCTCCGTTATGTTCCAAAATAGCCCACTATCAATAATACTCAAGTATTTGGCATAATCCGTACTGTTACGTCTTTTCTAATTTAATTAGTACATATTGTGAAATTAGTGTATATGTTTGAAATTTGTCCTTTAATTTTATTCTAATAAATAATAATAAATATTCATTTTGAAATATAGGGAGACAAACAAAGATCATTTATCCTTCCCATACAAAAAAAAAAACCTAACATAAAAGTCATTGTTACCAACAAAAATCTTTTCTATGATTTAAATATAGGCCATGTTATATAAATTTGAATTCATATGAGTTAGAATTTATTTTATTATTACATAATAAAAAAATTAAATGATAAAAAGATTTAGATAAACAACAACTCAATCCTTAATATTACCCAATTGCTAAAAGATATATAATGACACGTCATGTAATTTATTACAATTCTATGAATTATTTTTTCATGTGTTTAGTAGATTTATCATTTGGACTAGTTGATTAGTTTTGTAAGATCGAGATTCTATTCAAGTGATGTCAGTGCTCACTTCTACACAAACAATATAAGTTTGATTCCTCTCTCTTATTATTATATAAAAACCAAAATTTCTTTGTAAAATATTAGGTGTGACTACAAAGCTAGTTGCATTCTCAGCATTCTAATTTTATCATTGAATTTTTTTCACTTGTTAACACAAATAAGTAATTTCACATACATTTATTACTATAAATCCCTACATCGTGCTTAAGAATGAAAAAAATTATTAAATATTTATATATCAATTCAACTTAACAAAATCTTATTTCAATTATTTAAAATTAATTATCTAAATCCTATCTAGTCATTCTTATTAAAAATTATAATTGTAAGTGACTAAATTGATAATATGAAAAGAATCACTTTGTTCCAAAATAGGTATAAAAAAGATCTCATTTTCTTAGGTATAAATTGTCATTTTTTATTTATTTTATTATTTTTAAAAATCAAACATTTAATGTTATTCACAGAACTCATCTACTAAATTCATGCCAAAACTTCTCTTCTAAACAAATCCATGGGATGAATTTAGGTACAAATTTTTAGTTGTACACCATTTACCTCTAATACATAATTCATGACATAATTTCTTGTCACCACAGTTTGATTTAGTCCATCCCACCATGTCCATCCATTAGTCAAATTCACGGAAAAGCTTCTCATTATTCCACAGTTTGATTAAGTCCATCCCACCATGTCCATCCACTAGCCAAATTCACGAAAAAGCTTCTCATTATTCGGGTCATATTTCAATTCATTTACAAGTAATGTTTTATGATTAAAATAAATTTATATATAAAAAAAATAAATATAAATATATATATAATCAATTAAATACGTCACATCATATGAGTGAATTTAAACATTACCCATTCACTCACACCGCGTCCTTCTACAAATAGCGAGCAACATATTTTGGATGAATTTAGGTTTAATGCTGTTTTAACGACGGAAACTTTGAATATCATATTGACTAATTAGTTGAGCTTAATTATTTTTTATCCTTTGATCAGGTCAGGAGAGCTTACTATATATGCTCCTTTAGGAAAGACTTTTCCCCATTATATTCCTCCTGTTTCCTTTATGTCAAAACTAGAAGCAGCAGGCAACTTTTCACTTCTTTACCTCCATTGTCTCCTGCGATGAAGAGCACCGTCAACACAAATATTTTAGTCATTCTCGCTCCCCTATACCTCTGCTTCTTGCTCACTTCTTTGCTGATCATCATCCCAATCCCCTGTAACTCACAACCTCTTTACACACCTCGCGAGAACATCGCCCTTGCCTGTGGCTTTTCCGGCAACACTACCACACTGGACCACCGGGAATGGGTCGGAGACATCGATTCTAAACAATCAACTTTAGAACAACAGCCCAACACATCAACAACCTCCTCACCACAAAGACCCGCGGTCACAACTTCCTGTCCTTATGTCAATGCTCGTCTTTCCCGGTTTGACTTCACATACGTTTTTCAGGTGACTCCCGGCCAAAAATTCATTCGCTTGCACTTCTACCACTCTATCTACCAGAGTACCGACTTCGACCCGTCTAAAGCCCTCTTCTCCGTCAAAGCCAATGGCTTTACGCTTCTTCGCAACTTTAGTGCTTCTCTTGCGGCGGCTTCTATTGGCTCTGATATTATAGTAAAAGAATACAGCATCAACGTAGAAGAAGATCAGAGCCTGATCAACGTAACATTTTCGCCGTCAAGTACTCCGTCTGATGCGTATGCTTTCGTCAATGGAATTGAAATCGTTTCCATGCCCACCAATCTTTATTACAGTCCTTCCAGTGATTCGGGGTTTACTTTCATCGGCCAGCCGCAGAGCCCATTTCGTCTGGAAAACAAAACGTCTCTTGAGAAGGTGTATCGATTTAACGTGGGCGGACAATTCATTTCCCCCGAGCTGGACACGGGCATGTTCAGAAGCTGGTCTCCGGACGATGACTACTGCTCGGAAGTAGGGGCACTACCAGTTAACACCAAAATCCGACTCAGCTTCACGAAAATACCGAATTACACTGCACCAGCTGACGTATATAAGACTGCTCGGTCGATGGGGAACAACAAAACCGTAAACGAGGGCTACAATCTCACTTGGAATTTTCCAGTGGATCCGGGTTTTACGTACATGATTAGGCTACACTTTTGTGAGTTTCAGATTCAGGTAACGAAGCCCAGTGACAGGGAGTTCAGTATATTCATCGCTAACCAGACCGCTGAGCCTTCTGCCGACGTAATCCGTTGGAGTGGTGGAAATGGAGTTCCGATTTTTAGAGATTATGCAGTAATGGTAAATCAAGGAAGAGAGAAGAAACAAAATCTATCTGTAGCACTGCACCCTAATTCAGAGTCGAGGACTCGCCGCTCTGATGCAATCTTGAATGGGATAGAGGTTTTCAAGTTGAGCGACGCTGCTGGCAATCTCGCCGGACTCAACCCTGACCCGGTTGTGACTCCACCACCGTCTAGCCCACAACCGGCGAAGTCGAAGGGTAAACGAAACACTACGTTAGTCGCAGCTGTCGTCGGCGGTGTCCTTTCCGGTGTAGTTGCACTATCTGTTCTCGGTTTCCTGATTTTCCTGAGGAGAGTTAAGGACACAGGAGGTGGGTCGAAAGTTACCAACAGTGCATATTTACCGTCTGATATATGCCGTCACTTTTCTCTTGCTGAGATAAAAACGGCAACCAATAACTTTGACAGGATTTTCATCATCGGACGTGGAGGCTTCGGCGATGTATATAAGGGTTATATAGACGGTGGGGCCATCCAAGTTGCGATCAAGCGGCTGAATCCTGACTCACAACAGGGGGCCCACGAGTTCAAGACAGAGATCGAGATGCTCTCCCAACTTCGCTACCTCCATCTCGTCTCTCTGATCGGCTACTGCAATGAAGCGAAAGAGATGATCCTGGTGTACGACTACATGTCCCATGGGACGCTCCGAGATCATCTCTACGACACCGAGAATACACCGCTCTCGTGGAAGCAACGGCTACAGATTTTAATCGGCGCGGCACGAGGACTACACTATCTTCATGCGGGTGCGAAGCAACGGATCATTCACCGTGACGTGAAGACGACAAACATTTTATTGGATGAGAAATGGGTTGCGAAGGTGTCCGACTTTGGGTTATCCAAAATCAACCCGACTGACATGTCCAACGCTCATGTCACTACGTTGGTGAAGGGTAGTGTCGGGTACTTGGATCCGGAATACTACCGGCGTCAGCAGCTAACGGAAAAATCTGACGTGTACTCGTTTGGCGTGGTGTTGTTCGAAGTGTTGTGTGCGCGGCATCCACTGGATAAGACTGTATTAGACAAAGATGAAGTGAATTTACCGAGATGGGCCCGACAATGTTACAAGAAAGGAACGCTTGATCAGATCATTGATCCTTATTTGAAGGGAAAGATTGTGCCGGAGTCTTTGAAGAAATTCGGGGAGATTGCGGTGAATTGTGTGGATGATGAGGGAATCAAACGGCCATCAATGAATGAGGTTCTTTGGTCCCTTGAGTTTGCATTGGAGTTGCAAGAGAGTGCAGAGGAGGGAATCGAATTTGATATTGAAGTAAAGGAGAAGGATTTTGACCGTCAAGATAAGAAGGTTGATGAAAGTAGTGGACAAGTGTCGAGCAGTGGGTTGACGATGACAGACAACGGGGGGACGAGTTTTACTATCTCTGGCTCAGAGTCACTGTCATCAGGTGCTGTGTTCTCTGAGATCAAGTGCCCCGGGGCACCTTAAAATTTGGGTAAGTTTTTGCTGTGGTCTCGCCTATGATAGTGCAAATGGATAGCTATTGATATCAGGGTTCCTATATAATATATGGTTATATTTTGTAATAATTACTTGCGTTACGAGTAATTTTAAAACTCAAGGTTTTAAGATTCACTATAAGTATTTCAGTAATTAAGCTGTAATTGCAAGCGATCAATTGGCCTAGTTCTTGATATATGATTGGTTGTAATCTAATGGAGCATGCATAATTTTGGATTAAATTTTTTCTCATTACACTTTTTTTTGGATTTTTAATGGAGTTATGCATGTGTGACACGTGGTATATTTATTATTAAATAATTAAATAATAAATAATATTTTATGTATCTAAAATATATTTTAAAAAAATTTAAAAGAAAAAATAATAAAAATAAGTCTAGTCCGTAATTTTTAGACTGCAATTCATGTTATAGTTCCATTCAAGCTTAGTTTAAATTTAAATTGAATTGCATATATTATACATACATTACATTTTTTATAATATATGATGTACATACATATATATTAATATCATATTATACTCATACATAATATATTATGTACATACATATAATAAATTAAAAACTTAATATTGAGATAAAAATTATTTTTGAAAAATACTTATCAAACATATTTTTACTTTTAAAGCAAAAATTACTTGTTTACCTATTAAAAAAATTGCTTAAAAAGTGTTATTAATCCGATACATATTTAATATCAAAATAATTTTAAAAATTTGACTAAATAAATATGAATGTTTTGGAAAGTAATTTTTACATATAAAAACAAACGGACGATGTTTGATCCATACTAGGTAGAAGAAACTTGCTCCTACTTATATATGTCATAATTTTAAGATATCATGTATACCATTACATATATATTATATAACTATTTAGTTTTAACTAAAAAATAATAAACAAATAAAAATTTTAAAAATATATGTATATTATATATGTGAGTAAAAATAAATTCTTTCTAAAAGAATGTGGTGACCCACATGTAGATGAGAAGTCTTTATAAGTCTACCAGACACTCCCAAAACAATAATAATAATAATAATAATAATAATAATAATGATAATGATAATGATGGCTGACCCAATATTTATCAAGATGTCCAAAGCCAGTGAAGGAGACCACGTATCAACCCAAGACCAGATTGATCTAATTAATCATTTTAGTATTTTAAAGCCAATTTTAGCCCCGCTCTTCTATTTAACGAAGAAAATAATTATTTTACGATTCACTTGAAAAAAAATTCAAAATTTATCTTTCTATAATAAAATTTTAACTAGAAATTTAAGAATAATAAAAGTATAATTAAAAAAAAAAAAAATCTTTTGTGTATATCATATAATTCAAATTATAAATTTAACGATAATAAAAGTTTAATTTTACATACAAAAAAAAATTCAATTATGTACCAAAAATTCAATTACTTTCTGTTCGGTAGGGGCTCCGAACTCCACTGCCTGAGAAACACTCAAAGAGAAGGATCAGAGGGTCACCGGATTGGCTTCGGCGGTAACCGCTCCGATGCTTAAGTCAAATAAATTGAATTGAAAGACTGTAATGTAAACCAAAGAATGCGCATGAAAATAAAGCGTACCTTTAGGGTTTAATTTATAGGTTGTGGCTTACCTAAGTTGATTAGGATTTGGAGCCATAGAAGTAGCGATTTGATCATCGGAGAATAGCAGTTACCATGTTGGATACTGCGCTTGAGAGATATCCGTGAGTAGCAGTTTCCTCGTTGAAGATTGTTTTCTTATCCTTTGCTCGGTAGATTGTTTAAGGCGGTGATGAGGTCTGAACCTTAAAAGAGGCTCTGAAGGCCTTATGCTCGGACTTGTGAGTTCTGAAGGCTAAGTACCCAAGCCTGCTTTGAATGATCGAGTCTGTTCTGCGTGGCCGAACTTTATTTGATCTGTAATCACACGTGTCATATGAGGACTGGTTTATCACTTTGTGGTATATCAGTTACTCCTCCCCTGAGCCCTAGTTTGAGCTCCGAGTGTAACTAGGGTTATGAGCTTTCGAAAAGTCATGCGTCCTGTCTTTCTGATTTCCAAGACGACTGTTGGCGTGTCATTTATTGCGCAGCCAACATTTAGGCTCTCGAGGCCATCATTGCCTACAACCGTCATGACGGTTCGACTTTGTGGGCCCTAATTTCTGGAAAAGTATATAGAGACGGGGATGGGCTTTGTACGCCCTTTTCCTCACCATTTTCATTATACTCAAGAGGGGATACCGCCATTGTTAACTCTGTGCAACCAATGAAGCTTTGAAGGTTAAAGTTTCGGGTTTAAAACAGGTTCGACTAGTCTTCTTTTTCTTTTCGTTCTCTTTTTATTAAGCACTCCATCTTCCCTTTTATGCTTCTAAGCAATGTCTGCCTCTGGTTCGTCTTCTAGTACTAGTGACGGTACATAAAGCTATTCGGAGACGATTGTGCCGTCTCAAATCCAAACTGCATTTAGTCATTCCTCTGGTGATGTTGAAATTAGGTCGGTATGATCCCCTTCTAGTTATGGGGTTAGGATAATGGATGCCTTCATAGAACCCAGAAATAGGGTTGGGGAGGCTTCTGGTAGGCCTTCCCAAAAAGAAGAGGGTGGAAGTGCCGTTACACAGAGTTTGATAGATGAACTGAGGGGGAAGTATAATTTCCCTTCAAATGTTACATGTAGAGTACCGAGCGCCTTAGATCACCCATATGATGTCGAAGAGGGCGAAATTTGTGTCTATCTCGCTTGGTTCGAGATAGGGTTGAGGCTCCCTCTTCCCGACCTGGTTAGGGAATTTTTTTGTTGGTTTAACCTTTGCCCTGCAGACCTCAACCTTAATAGTTGGCGGCATCTTCTAGGGTTCATAGTGCTAGGGCACCAGAATAATGTAGACGTGTCCCTCGATTTAATCCGTAGTAATATAGATCTGAAGTATATGAAGTCGGAAGGCATTTTTTATATGTCTTTTGATAGGGGGTTCAGACCCCTTTCCTTTGTACCCACTTCCAAGAAGACTTGGAAGAAGTGGTACTTCATCATAGGAGGAGGATGGGAGCTTGAGGACTTCCAAGGCTATATCTCAACATTCCCTCGGAATACGGGGTTCAAGGGTGAGACCCTTTTTTTCTCGTGACTGCTTTGGTTTTGTTTTATACTCTTACCTCTGAACTGCTCTACTAACCATTGTTTCATGTCTTCTGTGCAGATAAGAGTGCCTAGAAGAGGTCTATTTTCACGACCGAACTCCAGAACCAGTACCAACAGCTTCTTCAGACCCCGAACCGAGCTCATACGGTCATTGTTACCCCGGAGAACCTGATGGCAGCTAACAAACGTGTTGAATAGTTCAAGAAGTCTCTGTTGGCGGACTGGGTTCCAAAGTAGTTGGTTTAGGGGACGGGAAAGACCTCTTCTCTTGTTGAGTAACCCCTCTAAGTAAAGAAGATGAGGTTAATTTCGGGCTCTCCTGAACTGACCCAGTCCGAGGATGAGAGGGAAGCCCCCATCCCAGTATCCATAGTCCCTCCTGCCCTATTAAGAAAATAAACAAGGGGAAGTCGGCTGCCAAAGCCCACCAAGCCCTAAACGACTCTAGTTACAAGGTTGCAAAAAAGGCCCTGAAGGAGTTCCTGGCCAAGGGCCCTCAGAAGCAGAAGGGGCAGAAGCCAGAGAAGCTAGTATCCGATCTTATGTCCTTTCAGATTAAGGTAACTCCCTGAATTCTCATCTGTTCTCTCCTTTTATTATTACTAACCTGTTTGCTCTGTATCCTGCAGTCCATGCACATTCTTGCAACTCTGACAGAGACTTCTCCAGACTTCGAAGAAGTTGACAGACTTCGAAGAAGTTGACAAATTTCAGGCTGAACTAGACGAAGTGAGGCTGCAGCTTAGGACAACTCAGTCTGCAGCTCATGTTGCTGAGGAAAGGCTGAAAGAGGCTTCAAATTCTCTGGCGGTCATGGAATCTAATAGGGATCTCCATGCTTGGAAGGAAGAAGAGCTTGAGAAGGAGTTGTACAATCTTCGGTATCTTTATAACCAGAAGCTTCAAGATGCAGTCGCAGCTGCTAAAGTTGAGATTGAAACAGAGATGAGGGACGAAGTCCGTGAAATCGGCCAGGAGTTGATTCAGCATGGTTACAACACCTTCAGATCCAAGCTTCTTGATAAATTTCTGGACTTCGATCTGTCAGCCATCGAAAGTACCTCCCTCCGAACTCCCCCCTTCAGAAGAACCAGCCCCAACCGCATCTGAAGCTGCAGACTGAGATCCCTGTGTTTTATTTTATATATATGTATATATATATATATATTAAGGCTGATGTACTTGAATACTTTCATAAATGAAATTGGGTTTCTTTAGAGTTTTGAACCTTTTTACCCCTCTGAACTGAAACACTTGTAAATTCTGCTTTGAGTTATTGCTGCTCTATAGTATAAGCCTAGGCTCTGGCCCCTCTAAGCTTGTAATTAGTGTAAGGAGAGATGTTCATGCGCTGAGTGTATGGCAAAACAACCTTTTAACTTGTTATGATCAGAGGCTGTCTTCCGAGCAGTGCATCTTAAACAGTTCGACTTCTTTTTGTACTGAATAACTTTGAGTAGGAGGTCTTGCAACAATCTGTTGGATGGCTTATGACAATCCACCATTTATAATAAGAATTTATGTCCACCAGGACTTAAAGTAATTGAATTGATCACAACCTTTACTCATCAAAAGAGTAAATAACATGTCTCCAAGATCAAACCTCCTTTAGACTAAGCCTGAACAGGAAGCTTCGTAATAACTTGACTAGAATTGGTAGTAATCGAACTGTATTACTTGCACAAGTTGTAAGGTTTTTTAGGGGTCTATTTTTTACGATGGACCAGACTAGAGGGTCTGTACATTGAATGGACCATGCCTGAAGGGCTTGTAGTGCATACAAGGCTTCAAAGGTCAATACATTGGACTAGACCAGGGGGTCTGTACATTGAGAGGATCAGACCTGAAGGACTTGTAACGGATACAAGGCTTCAGGGGTCATTACGCTGGACCAGACCTAGGGGTCTGTACATTGAGAGGACCAAACCTGAAGGACTTGTAATGGATACAAGGCTTCAGGGGTCATTACATTGGACCAGACCTGGGGGTTTGTGGATTGAAAGGACCAGACCTGTAGGACTTGTAATAGATACAAGGCTTCAGGGTCATTATGCTAGACCGGACCAGGGGGTCTGTACATTGAGAGGACCAGACCTGAAGGACTTGTAATGGATAGAAGGCTTCAGGGGTCATTACGTTGGACCAGACCTGGGGGTCTGTATATTGAGAGGACCAGACCTAAAGGACTTGTAATGGATACAAGGCTTCAGGGGTCATTACACTAGACCAGACCAGGGGGTCTGTACATTGAGAGGACCAGATTTGAAGGACTTGTAATGGATACAAGGCTTCGGGGGTCATTATACTAGACCAAACCAAGGGGTCTGTACATTGACAGGACCAGACCTGAAGGACTTGTAATGGATACAAGGCTTCAGGGGTCATTACACTGGAACAGACCTGGGGGTCTATGCATTGAGAGGACCAGACCTGAAAGATTGTAATGGATACAAGGCTTCAGAGGTCATTACGCTGGACTAGACCTGAGGGTCTGTGCATTTAGTTGAGAATACTTTTCTGAGATGATGTAAAAGAGAGGAGCTTTATTGATAATACTTCCACAAATGTTCTATATTCCAAGGCCTGGGTACAGGTTTCCTAACCATGTTTTTTAACTAATATATGGTAGGTCTGACAACCTTTGTTACTCTGTAAGGGCCTTCCCAATTGGGTGACAGCTTTTCCATGGTGGGATCTTTGGTATTTGGGAACACCTTTCTCAAAACGAGATCTCCAACCTAAAAGCTGATGGGTTTTAGCCCCATTTTAGAGTTGTTGGCCATCTTGTGCTGATAGGCTTCCATCCTGATCCTGGCTTGATCCATTTTTTCTTCAAATAGGTCCAAGTTTTCTGCAAGTTGCTGATCATTACTCCCTTTGTTGAAAGCTTCAGTCCTTAGGGAAGGCATACAAATCTCAACAAGGATCACCGCTTCGGTACCATAGGCAAGTGAGAAGGGAGTTTCAGAGGTAGGCATTCTTCTAGTGGTTTTGTAGGCCCATAGGAACTCCAAGGAGTTCTTTAACCCATCTTCCCTTGGCTTCTTCCAACCTCTTCTTAAGTACATCCAGGATTGTTCGGTTGGTGACCTCTGCTTGCCCGTTGGCTTGGGGATGGCCTGGAGAGGCAAAATGTTGACTGATGTACAGGTCTTGGCAAAATTTCTTAAGAACTTTGCCTGCAAACTGTGTACCATTGTCCGAGATGATAATGCGTGGAATGCCGAATTTGTAGACTATGTTCTTCCAAGTGAAGTTCTTGACTTCTTTCTCTGTAATGTGTGCTAAGGGCTCTGCCTCTGCCCATTTGGCGAAATAGTCAATGGCCACTAGAAGGTATCTTCTGTTTGGTGTGGCTTTTGGCAGTGGGCCAATGATGTCCATCCCCCACTAAGCAAAGGGCCATGGGCTGACATTAGGAATGAGCTCATGGTGGGGTTGGTGTTGGTAGGGAGCGAATCGTTAGCATTTGTCACACCTTTGGACGTACTCTTTCGCTTCCCTCAGTATACTCGGCCAATAGTAGCCCTGTGTTAAAGCTCGGTGGGTTATGGTTCTACCCTCATTATGGTTGCCACAAATTCTTTCGTGTATTTCTGCCAGAACATAGTTGGCTTCTTCTGGAGTCAAACACCTTAACAAGGGTTGAGAATAAGACCTTCGATAAAGCTTCTCATTCATAATAAGGTAGCTGATCTGATTCGGATCCTTCTAGTCTTGTTCTTATCCTCTGGGAGAAGCCCTTCTTCTAGGTACTAGAGGATGGGAGTCATCCAGCTCTGGGTTTTCTCTATAGCTTGAGCAACTTGGACCTCTTTTATGCTCGGTTCTGGCTGATGGGAAATTTTTAGCATGGATTCTTCTTCAACCTTGAGGTAGGAGGCCATATTTGCCAATGCGTCAGCTCTGAAGTTCTGACCTCTTTCAATTTTCTGGATTGTGAATTTTTGAAAGGATTGCTTCAATAATTTCACCAATTTTGAGTAGCAGAACATTCTATCATCTTTGATGAAAAACTCTCCCAAGACTTGGCTTACCACCAGTTGTGAGTCAGAGAAGACTTCAAGGTTCCGAGCCTCGTATTCCAAGGCTAGCTTAAATCCAAGGATAAAGGCCTCGTATTCTAATTCATTGTTGGAAGCTCTAAACCCCAGACTTACTGCGTTATCTGCTATGAGCCCATTAGGGGAACGCAGAACCAAGCCGACGCCAGAACCATGGTCGGTAGAAGATCCATCAGTATATAGTTGCCATGTATCAGAGCTTTCACAGATATATGCCTTGTCTTGTAGTGCCGAGGTGAACTCAACAATGAAATCAGCCAAGGCTTGCCCTTTGATAGAGGTTTGTGGAACGTAAGATATGTCAAATTCCTGTAAGTCTACTAACTATTTGACTAGTCGTCCTAAAACTTCTGGCTTTCGAAACATGAATTTCAGCTGATAGGCCGTTGGGATCTTAATCGGATGAGCCTGAAAGAAAGGTCCGAGCTTCCGTGCTGAGGTTATTAGAGCCAAGGCTAGCTTCTCGATTTCGGGATATCTCTTCTCTATGTCCAGAAGAGCTCTGTTGACATAGAATATGGGCTTCTGAACTCCCCTGTCCTGTCTGACCAGTACAGAACTGACAGCGTTTTCGGAGACAGCAAGGTAGAGGACTAGTTTTTCCCCTTGGACTGGCTTTGATAAGAGTTCAGGGAAAGCCAGGTATTCCTTCAGCTTTTGAAAGAATTTTTCACATTCCTCTAACCA
Source organism: Nyssa sinensis (assembly GCA_008638375.1). Classification (NCBI taxonomy): domain Eukaryota; kingdom Viridiplantae; phylum Streptophyta; class Magnoliopsida; order Cornales; family Nyssaceae; genus Nyssa; species Nyssa sinensis. The sequence goes on from CM018043.1 coordinate 4,700,236, forward strand.
CTGCAGGGCTTTGTTACCTTTTAGGGCTTTGAAGAACGGTAAGCAGCGATCAGTGGATTTGGAGATAAATCTGCTCAGAGCTGCAATTCTGTCATTCAGAGCCTGAATGTCCTTCTTGATTTTCGGCGATTCCAGCCCAATCAATGCCCCAATCTAAGTGGGGTCTGCTTCTAAACCTCTTTGTGAGACTACGTACCTCAATAACTTTCCTTTGGTCACACCAAAGGTGCACTTCGAGGGATTTAGTTTCATCTTATGTTGCTTCAGGATGTCAAACTTCTGGGCTAAGTGTTGGAGGTGGCTACCTTTTTGTAGGCTCTTAACCAGCATGTCGTTGATGTAAACTTCCATGGTGCTGCCAATCAAAGGACTAAACATTTTGTTGACCAGACGTTGATATGTCGCCCCAGCATTTTTCAATCCAAACAACATCACTCTATAGCAATACAGACCTCGTTCGGTTATGAATGCTGTCTTTTCCTGGTCTGAAGGGTACATCTGGATATGGTTATATCCAGAGTAAGCATCCATGAAGCTCATGAGTTCGTGTCCTGCAGTAACATCAACTAGATGATTTATCCTTGGCAATAGAAAACTATCTTTTGGGCAGGCTTTGTTGAGGTCTGTGTAATCAATACAAACTCTCAACTTCCCATTCTTTTTCTTGACCAGGACGGTATTAGCAAGCCAATCTGGAAAGAATACCTCTCGTATCGTCCTGGCGTCTAACAGTCTTTGGACCTCTTCGTTAATGATCTGATACCGCTCTAGAGCGAGTGGCCTTCTTTTTTGTCTCACTGGGGGGTGATCAGGATCCACCATCAACTTGTGAGTGATGAGGTCTAGATCTATGCCTTCCACGTCCTTCGTTTCTTAAGCGATTGTTTCCTAGGAATTTTTTCATCTCTTCCTACTCGGCAGGCATCAAGTCTGGACCGATCTGTAGGTAACGCCCTTGTTCTTCCGAGCTGACTAGTACTTTGATGGGATCTCCTAGGGGCTTAGCCCTGCTGTCCCTTCCTCTAAGGCTTCGTGGCTCATCAATTCTGGAAGAGCAGTCTTCCACCTCGTGATGAATGGGTGAGGTCTGGATCCCTACCTTCACGGGCGTGCTATGATTGCTATTTAGGGGGCCTCTCCTTGAGCGCGAGAGCATGCCACTCTCAAGAGGTCAGTTGACATCCTCTGATGGAGTACACAGCATGATTGTGGACGTACTTCAAGCATTGATGGAGGGTTGAAGTGACTGCTCCCATTTGATGTAGCCAATGTCTGCCAATTATGATATTGTATGGGGACTTAGCATTCAGAACCATGTACTCTGACATCGTCATCTTCTGTCCATCTCCTTCTCTTACCATAGTCGGGAGGTCAATCCTCCCAGCGGGGTACTGAGGTTCCCATCAAATCCTGCCATGATAGCAATGGAGGGTTCGTAAAATAGCACGTTCGCAGTACTCCCTGTATCCAACAAAGGCATCACTGTGAGGACAGTGCACTCCTACAAGATCTTGATCCAAGAATTGGATCTCAGGTACCGGCCTCAATTTTTTCTTGACATTGGAGACATGTAGGATGCTGGGAGTAATTCTGGCCTCCCGAGCATACCGTTTTCTTGCTCAGTTAGACATCCATGTTGCCGGGGTATCGCATGGAGGATGAAGGTAACTTGATTGTTCTAATGCTGAGGCTCATTCCTTCCATCTCCTTGTTCTATTCTGGCCTCTGGTCTGGCCTATTGTTCCGCCTTTTCTATTGGGGTTTGTCGTTACGGGGGTTCTGCCTCCCCTCTTGCCTGAAAAACTCCCGCAGTCATCCTTTCCTAATAAGCTGCTCGATTTCATGTTTAAGGGTCTTGCATGTGTCAGTTGCGTGCCCATGATCTTTGTGAAAATCACAATACTTGCTCATATCCCAGTAGCTGGGGTTACCTCTTTACGGCTCTGGCCATCTTAGATTTTCTCGTGACCGAACTTGCTGCAGTATGTGGGTTAGGGAGGCATTCAAAGGAATAAAGGTAGTGAACCCTCTTGGTGCAGTGCTGCTTTGAGTTCTGGAGGCCGTTCTTTTGTCCGGGCTTTTGACCCCTTTTCTGTTTGAATTAGGGTCTTTCTTCTGGTCATCCTGTTAAGTTTGCTTTTTATTCTTTTAAGAAGGGCTTTTCGCTTCCTCCAGGTTTATATATGTCCTAGCCCGATCCATGAGGGCTGCCATGTCGGTAGGAGGGCTCTTTGTCAGAGAGTCCTTGAAGCCTCCTTGTGCGAGTCTAGAGGTCATAGCAGCTACAAAGAATCTTGGGCTACAGTCTGTAATCTCAGTAAGCTCGGCATTAAAGCGTGCAATGTAACCTCGGAGGGGTTCCTCTTTGGACTGTTTTACTTTAAGCAGGAATTCTGGGCCCTTCCTTAACCTCTTGCTAGTTATGAATCTGTCTAGGAAGCGCCTACCGAGCTCATAAAAACTGGTGACTGAGTTCGGTGGGAGGTGGTGGAACCACTTCAGAGCTGTTCCTTTGAGGCTGGTAATGAATATACGACACATGAAGGCGTCGGAAGCCCCGTATAGTGCCATGGTGTGCTGATAATGAGAAAAATGATCCCCCGAGTCCCAGTCCCATCATAAGGGGTGAACTTTGGGATGACGAACTTCCTCGGCCTCTCCTCCGTCATGATAGTAGGGATGAACGATGTGGCAAGTCTTTCGAGCAGTCGGGCTAACTCGTCCTACTCTGGGGGATTTGAATACCCCTTATCATAATAGTGCGGTCCATGGAGTATACAATTTCTTCAACTCTTCGTGGGTCCCTAAGCGGGACTTCTTGTGACTCTTGCCTTATAGTTTCGGCTCCTAGCTGAACAGGATAGGCATGTCCCATGGCTGCAAGGGGATTTTGGTGCTCCTGAACTGGAGGAGCAGGAGCTGCTCGAGTTTGGGACTCTTGCGGTGCTTGATTCGCTCCTAAAGCCCTTGGGGTTGAAGCCCTGGTGGTGTTTCTATAGTGGATATCTGGAATGAAAGTTGGTATTCCCCTGCCTACAACTGCTGATGGTTGTGGCTCTCCGTTAATGTGGATGACACCTTGGGGGTACACCGACTGATTGTTGGGAATCTCTTCACGATGTCCTCTGCCTATGGCAGCGGTAGGAGGTTGTGTCCTTTGACCAGCCGTATTGACGGGCGGATTCAAAGGGTTAGTTCCGATGTTCTGGGTGAGTACTGCCAGAGTTTCAGACATGGCAAGTAATTGTTCTTGTATCAACTCGTTTTGTCGTCTGACTGAGTCAAGCTCTTGCCGCATGGGATCAATTGTTCGTCCCCTTCCTCGTCCGGCAGGCGGCCGAGGTTGAGGGTTTTGAAGATTTTGAGTATTCTTTCTCAGGCGGAGATTGGGAGCCATAGTCCTCCGGTGAGAAGGAGGATGAGTTTGTTCATAGGTAAAACACTTTTGTTGAAAGAATGATTGTCGTTCCCACAAACGACGCCAAACTAATGCTGCACTTTTTGGTCGGTAGGGGCTCCGAACTTTGCTGCCTAAGAAACACTCAAAGGGAATGATAAGAGTGCCACCAGATTGGCTCCAGCGGTAGCCGCTCTGTCAGGACCCAAAACCCACCCTATGCGGATTAGGGGTTCGCGATTGGGTCTACGGCCCGTGGGCCGTTCCCCGTCAAAAGGATCTGAAGCACTAAGTAGAGTTTTAACAAAAGTATTTCATAATCATTAAAATATCTGGTAGCATAGCCAGATCATCATTTAGATACATGCCAAAAAGACATAAGTGTTTAAAAGTACAGATCCTCAAAAACACGAACTAACAGGACCGTGGTGACATGGGAGAGATTAAGACCTGTCAGAATTTAACTTAATACAAAACTTGCCAAAATAGCTACCAGTAGCTAGAAGCGTCTAGACCTCTGGAGTGCCTGAGGGTTCCCCAACTTCTTGTTGTCCTGAAAAATATAAAGGAGGGGGGTGAGCTAATAGCCCAATAAGTAATCTCCTAGCTTTAACATGGGTTAGGGTTAATCCAAGGGAATGATAGTTCAAAGAGATAACAGACAACCAATAGCCAAATGTGCAACAAGAAATACATAGCCAGTCACCAAGATGCGCAACTATAATGAACCGAGGGTCCAAAAGAGGCATATCCCACAATATAAAACAGGAGGCAATAACGAAGTCAATCAGTTGGGATCTAGCCTATCATGATGGGTTGCTGCCACAACAAAACGTTAGTCAATCAAAAATGTAACATGTTTGCAATAGTATGATCATTCACAGGATATAAAAATATGATCATCCAACAATGAGAGAAAACGTTATTATTGAATTCTAACAGAACATATGCGTAATCAGAACGGGGCCCGGCATACCCCTAGAACACGCATATTCAGGTCCGCATCTCTCTCTTGGGCTAGTTGAATAGCGCCAGAGCTCTTCCACTACAGGTCCTGAAGGACACAACATGTCCCGTAGGACACATCAGACCCCAAAGGGGTCCACCCTGTATCTGGAATCAGATAGGCCATTGTGACTGAGCACAACCCCCGGTATATATCGAATACCATGAACAATAAATTTCCACACAAGATGTACAATCAGTTTAAATAGCCACAATCTCAATCAACAAGACATAAGTGTGTGGATTAGTAAAATTTCTACCAACAAAATATATCACCAGATCATGATGGTACGAATATGTTCCAATATCAGCGGATCAAGATTACAAAAGATATAGGCAAGCAAGTCAAATCCGAAGTACAGACATGAATAATTGATCACAAATCGATTGGCTTCAAAATGGAGAAATCAAGTTCAATAGGTAGTGATAGAGTGCAAATTTGGCAGCATAAGAAGATAAATGCGACTGGCTAGAAAATAACCTATATTAAAGTATCAGAATTACTTACCTCAAAAATAGCTTTCGGCAGTTCTATCAATTTAAATCTCCTTCTCTTTCCCCTTGGAGGTTCCTATAAATCATAAATTTAGTCGTCATTTACCCAGCTCGGTATTGTTTAAGTATATCTTTAAGGTTGCTAGTTTCATCACATCGGCCTTCAGGGTATTTTATTTGGGTAAACGGACTCCACCGTTGAGTCCGGAACGTCTAAGAAAATAAATCTAGGCCTTCGCGACCTTTTATTTGGCTTCGGGTACCCCTAAGGGCAAAATGGTAATTTCATGTTTTAGGTAACTTAATTTTTTGGAACACCGGTTGACAAAATGGACCTCACCATTGAGTCCGGAACGTCCGACATAATTAATTTGGACTATCTTTCGTGTTTATTTGGCCCTGGATATCATTAGGGATAATACGGTCATTTACCACTTGAGTGTCATTATTTTTCGGGTCTTGATTTCACAAATCGGACTCCACTGTTGAGTCTGGAATGCCCGAAATAGTAAAAATACACTATTTATTTATTTAATTTGGACTTCGTTTGATTTATTAAATGTCCAAAGGTAAAATGATAATTTTATCCAATTAATAAAATAATTAAATTAATTATTTTATTATTTATTTATTTTCCCGGGGGCCTATTCGAGTTTATTTTTCAAAATCTGGGCCAGAATACAAATAGTCAAAGCTGTTGGGGTCAAAACGAAAATCTAGAACTTCCTAGGGGTCAAACCGTAATTTTGGCTAAATATGTAATGCTGACGTCAGGCCTAATTTAAAATTTAAAAATCCCTTTTGATTAAACGACGTAGTTTCGATTTAAACGGTTTAACCGTTTCTCGGTCGGGTCAGGGTCCGACCTAAAACCCGGTCCATGACCCGAACTGTATTATTCATCGTCCCCATCGTTCTAGGGTTACTGTAGCCCTAATTTGCAGAATTTTTTTCTTCATTTTTTGTGGGTTTTTGGCTATCCATTCTTTCTGTTTTCCACTCTGATGCACTTCTGGGAGTCTAACCAACAATCTAAAATTCATTTGAGGCATCAAATCTAGCTCAATGGTTATGTTCAAAGAAAACGATAGCCGAACCTGCTACTGGCTTGTAAATGGCCATTTCACCACCATTTCGAGTGTGGTTTGGCCTGTTGTGACCGTAGTGACAAGGGGATTCGATCCCCATTCTAAAAACGTGGAATAGTGGTCTGTTTAAGAGGTTAGGTTCTAAACCCGTGACCTGCAACTCGTGATTAGAGGGTTGATTTTGAGTCTTTGAGGTCGCGGCTTAGTGTTTCCAAGACACTCAGAGGGTCTAGTTGAGGTGCCAACAGGTAAAAAGGGTTTTGGTTGCCATCGATTCATACCTGCTCTCAACATGGTCCATCAATGGCAGCTTCTCGTGGTTCTTGTGTTTTTAGGTTGTTTTAAAGACCAAATTTCATGCCTTATTCACGTATTAATGTCCTAAACATCATACATGCATAAATAAAACTTAAACAACCTACATACATGTATATATTCAAGAGAGAGAAAATCATGGGTTTTGTGTTTTTACCTCTAAACAGTGACTCTGTTCCCCCTTTGCTTCTGATTTTTCCTCCTTTGTTCTTCTCAGAAACCTCTCTCAATCTCTCACTCTCTCTTTTTCTCTCTGTGTAACTGAAATTTCATGTTGGTGTGTGTATACAATATGTATATATGTGTTTGTAACTATACACTATCATCACCTCTCCTGATTGCCCCAACCACTAGCTTAACTTATGGCAGTATCCATGCTCAGGTTTCTACTATTTTGGGGCAAGCCAATTATGTGGTTGTGTGTGTGTGTGTTTTGTTTTTGGTTTTGTGTGTGTGTATATATATATATATAGATTTATATTTATACACATATATTATATAACACTCACACTCCTACACTTGGAGCCACACACCTCTCACCCAACACACTGTACACACTTTAATTACACATATAATATATTTAAAGCATTTAAAATCTAGCTTTGACGATTAATTCGACACATTAAATTCTCAAAAATACATCCTTGTTTTAATTAATTGATAAAATAAATTCGGGATATTAAACGCTCCGATACTTAAGTCAAATAAACTGAAGTGAAAGACTGTAATGTAAACCAAAGAATGAGCATGAAAATAAGCGTACCTTTAGGGTTTAATTTATAAGCTGTGGCTTGCTTAAGTTGATTAGGATTTGGAGCCATAGAAGTAGGGATTTGATTATCGGAGAATAGCAGTTACCATGTTGGATACTGCACTTGAAAGATATCCGTGAGTGACAGTTTCCTCGTTGAAGACTGTTTTCTTTTCCTTTGCTCGGTAGGATGTTTAAGGCGGTGATAAGGTCTGAACCCTGAAGGAGGCTCTGAAGGCCTTATGCTTGGACCTGTGAGTTCTGAAGGCTAAGTACCCAAGCCTTCTCTGAATGGCTGAGTCTGTTCTGCGTGGTCGAGCTTTATCTGATCTGTAATTACACGTGTCATATGAGGACTGGTCTGTTACTTTGTGGTATATCAGGATTGTAGGCATGTAAACCTTGTCAGATTATATGAATGGAATATGGGTGAATATTTATGTTATGAAAATTCTAGTAAGAATATAGTAATCACAGGGTAATTTGAGATATACATAAATTGTTTATTTAGTTTGTTCCTAATTTACAAGGGTAACTTCAGATCTTTGGGGTTTGGGGTGTGACAAAATCAATCTGATAAACCCAACTAAATTAGTTTTGATTATAAAATACGCAAATGACATACTTTTAAGTTTTAGTTCGACTAGTAAGTCTTTAATAGAGTTATGTCCCCAGTTCAAATTATGCAAGAGTTTACTTTGCTTAAAAAGAAAAAAAAAATCATGATTGACAAGTATCCTTTAAAAAAAAATGTAAATAATATTCTAATCTTGCAATTACAATATGAAAGCATCTGTAGCAGTCAATCAAAGTAAAATTCAAATTTAAATTTAAGTTTAAGTTGAAATCTTCAAAAAAGTTTTAAGTATAAACTCAAACTCATATCAAATTTATTTTTACTTAAACTTAAACTAAAATCTTTGAAATACTATTCATGAATTCTAATTTATAATGATTAAATATTATTCATAAATTTAAGAAGATCATCAAATTTTAATGAAAATTTTACTCAAATTTAAATACATGAAAGGGTTTAAGCATTTGGCACGTTGGCCGTGACAAATAAAGTTTTGGTATGGACTCTTGAGTGCATTGCATGTGAAGTGATTCATGAAGACAACCTGCTTCAATCTTCCGCCAATAGCGTACAAAGTAAGGTAAAAAGTGGCCAACTACATAAACTTTTGGGCCCGAACCATGTCCTTTTTATAATAGGAGTTAATGTGAATAAAAACAAAACAAAAACAAAAACGAGAAAGTGAGTGATGACTTGTCCAACCCCTTTTACCGATAACTTGGGAACCATTCATTTAAGATTCATTGATAACGTTTAATTCTGTCTTCAGATTTTTTGATTGATGGGATTATTTATTAAAAAATAGTGATGTTATAATAATAAGCAAATTTTTTTTTTTTATTTGAGCCCATGTTTAGACACATGAATTTGAATTATAAAATACTGGTTAATGAGACAACATTGAATATTGACGTGATTAATTAGTGTTGGTATATTACATATTTGTTAAAATTTAGTAATTTGTGCAAGAAAAAAATTACAGAATTTACATTGTTTGACAACGTGTGTATGTATATGAAACTAAGTGATCAAATTTTAAAAAATAAGATTATAATATGTTTATATTACCTAAAAGTTAAAATTTTAACCCTAACTCTAACTTAGTACATTCATTTATTTCTTTTTTTATAATTCGGTCAGAAAGTATTCTGGTCAACTTATAATAATATTTGTGTAACATGAACACACCAATCACATTTTCATGAGTGATGATGGCAATGCTTTGCAGATATAGTTAACTCTCTTATAATTAATATTCAATAAATTAATAATTTTTAATAATTAATAAAATTTTAAAGAACCGGCTTTCTTCTATGGTAGATAATTAATAATTTTTTTACTTAATAATTAATACTTTCTTTTGAAAAAAATCTTTTATAATATTACTTATTAGAGAAATAAAATAGTTATATATGTGTGTGTGTATATATATATATATATATATATATTCCATTTACAATATGTTTTAGTAACTATATTTGTAAACTCTATTTAAATTTAAGTTAAATATATTATAAGTAAGAAAAATTATGACATACTGCTAGAAGTATAACTTCTTTAATTCAAAAGAATATTATGAAATTTTATATGCTATATGAGTTGAATATTATATTTATTTTTTTATAAAATATAAAAATACAGTAATAAATTTGAGTATAAGATAAATAATTTTTTATCAATAAAAATATAAAAAAATTATAATTAATAATTTTAATAATTAATAAAATTTTCATGACGTTAAGTCTATTAATTATAAGAAAATGAGACCGTAATTTTATGTACGAATGCTATTAAAAAGGCAGTGACATTTACTAAAAGGAGTTGAGCGGCATAAGGCGAGATGGGAATGGTTGTGAAGAAAACTTTTTTCCTAGCATTCTTAGTAATGACTGTCTCTGCGACTGCTACAAGTCTCAGCAAAGCAGCAGTGAGTTAGTAGAGGATAGAGTTGAAGTCGTGGTGCAAGGGTGCCATTGATGAGTGCTTAGAGGAGGAGGTGGAGTACCTAATGGATTCGAACATAAACGCTAGGTAAAATTTAATTTACAGAAATAAGAATCTTCAACTATCATGAAAATCACATAATCATCTTTTATAAGAAAATAAAATAATATTTCATAATACATACCGGAATTAGCCATAATGAAATCACCTTCTTGAAGAAAGCCTGTAAAAATTATTTGTCTTACTTAACCCTTTTCTTTCTACGCCAGAATGTTATGAAGAAATTTGGTTAAAATTATGTGAGTAGAGAGAGGACAATTTTACGTAAAAAAATCTGTTATCTTACTCCTCATAAAAGTAGGTTGATAGAAAAATCACTTCCCCTATTATCTCTCACTAATTAAGTAACCATATATAACTCTAAATGTCACGACCCGGAACCTGGCCTATGCGGATTAGGGGTTTGTGATCGGCCACTGAGGCCTTTTTCAATGATCACAATACTTTTCTCATTTTCAATCAATCAAACGCAGCAGAATAAATTCTTTTCTATTGCGGAAGCGTCAATATATCATTCAACATCAGTCATTCATATATATTCCATAGTAACCACAAAAGTACATGGTGTGAATTCTCAAAATCTGCTGACATCATATTCAATACACATTCCACACTTACCAAAAGTGACTACGTCATGTCTAACAAAATCTTAATACAAAAAGGTTAATAGTTATAGGCTTTCGGCTATCCTGGTTGAACTTGCTATTTCCTTACCAATATCGTTACCTGAAATATATTGGATAAAAATCCGTATGAGCTCGACAGCTCGTGAGTATTCCATAACATGCCAAGGGTTTCAAAACTACTATGTAGTAAATTCTAAAATGTCTATACTTATATGGAATTAGAATACATCATATCAAAGTACAACAGATCAAAGAATAGTATCAAAGTTATTTTCAATAAATCTCAGTTCAATCACAGTCATAAATCAAAATCGATAACATAGCACAATCGTAATAATGATCCAATAACATAGTTTGATAAAGATAATTAGTATTATAATTCAAACATGGTTCAAAGTCGTTTTCAATATCAATAGTCATAGTCAAATCAACATCATAGTATAATATTGTAACTCGATCATAGTTACGGTTCAAAGTCATTTTCAATATCAATAGTCATAGTCAAATCAACATCATAGTCTAATATTGTAACTCGATCATGGTTACGGTTTAAAGTCGTTTTCAATATCAATAGTCATAGTTCAAAATCAAAATCGTAGTTCAATAGTTCTCAATTCGATGATTCAAAGTTCAATCATAGTTCACATTCGATATTCACAAGAGTTCAAATCATTAAAATTCCCCTTTCTATGGCCAGCAAATTAGAACCTCGCTGACTGAGATCAAATTCAATAATACCACCAATATACCCCGTAGTTAGGGTTCAATAAAGTCACAATCTATTCGATAATGACAAATCATAGAAGATTTTATGGCCAGCAAATTAGAACCTCGTTGACTGAGATCAAATTCAATAATATGCCGTATCACACCGGCTCACCACCAATATACCCTGTGGGTAGGGTTCGATAAAGTCACAATTTATTCAATAATGACTAATCATAGAAGGGTCTTTCATTCAAAACATCAAAATCATATCCAAAATCAATAACATCAATAACGATCTCAACTACTCAAATAAGAGTTTTATATTTAGCCCTTAGTCAAAACAGTTCAAAGATTGGTGAGAAAAACTGTATAGTGTCATGAGTATTTTACAAAACATTTTCTTTAGTCAAAGGGAAGACAATATAGATATTAATGGGTCATTTAAACATATACTAGGTACAATGTATCAATTAACAAAGCTATAAGGAAATGGAAGCATATATCAATAAGTCATTCAAATCGATATCAAATGAAAGGAGTCTATTTTCAAATCATACAAGAGTTCGATATTTATATCTATAATGAAAATCCACCTCAACATGGTATGAAAATACTCACCTGAAGTCCCAAAAGAAAATTCCAAAAATTCCTTCCTTAACGAGGGTCCCTATAATCACAATTCAAGATCTTGTTACTTTCTTGTTCAAAGTATCACATAATTTAACCGTTAATTTTAGAGTTCTTCTTATTCCAATTACCCTCCTCCCGTAACTTTAGTAAGTCTTAAACAAGTGTTGGTCATTTTTTAGTTTGTTACCGAGTCTTATTTTTTCCACAAGGATGTCACCGTTAGGTTCAAAGTGTCAAAGATAATTGGTTTAGGTTTTTCTAGATCTAAATTTGCGTATCTGTAGTTCATTTTAAACCTAGGGCATTTTTGTGATTTTATGTTTTTACGTGTTATATTTTTTAGTATTTCGTTTGCCAAAATGGACTCTATTGTTGAGTCCGGATTGCCCAAAATAGTTAAGATGGACTACCTTTTATATTCACTTGGCCCTGGGTATCATTAGGGGTAAAATGGTAATTTTATATTTCATGTGTCTAAATTTTTGGGACTTAATTTCACAAATCGGACTCCCCCGTTGAGTCCGAAATGACCAAAAATATTGGGTTACACTATTCTTTTATTTTATTTGGACTTCGTTTGACTAATTTTTGGTTTAGGGGTGTTTTAACAATTTTCCTAAGTTAAAAAGGATTTTAAATTAATTTTTATTTAATTTTTTGGGTAACTTCATAATTAACCGAGAGTTAGGGGTCAAAATAGAATTTTAGAAAGAGTTTCAGGAAAGTCGTCCGGTTCAAGGGTTTAAGGACTGAATCGGTTTAAAAATCCTAGAACCAACCGGTTCAGTTCGGCTCACTATATCATGTTGACGTCTTGTTGACGTCAGCCCTAAGTTCTTTTGTTCTTTTTTTTCTTAAATCCACTTAACTCAAAACGACGCAGTTTTGATAAATATTTTAAAACCCCTTTTTAGTTCGGTTGGGGCCCGACCTAAGGTTCGGATCCATGACCCGACCCATGAACAGGGTCATTTTCTTCACTGCGCCACTGGACCAGTGAAAACCCTAGAATTTTTCTTCCTCATTTCGTCAACTTTTGAGCTAGGTTTCTTCACTGTTTTCGATCCAAACATTTTTTGGGGGTTAAAGGAAGGCTTTGGCGTTGGTTTTATGATTTGTAATGGACCAAACATTGATTTCGAAGGGTTATGCTTGATTCGGATAATAGGTTGGTTCATGGCTGTTCCTTGCTGAAAATCAACGAGGTTGTGCTTGTTGAAACTGTATCATCGTGGGGGTTTGTATTTCGTTCAAAAAAACCAAGGTAGAAGCTCAAATGGTGAAGTGGGTTTGGGTGGCCATGACCTACAACTCCCTTATTTTCCCCCATTTTGGTTCTATTTAACATAAATTTTGTGGATTTGAAACCCTCTTCGCCTCTAGATTAGGCTCCAACACAAAGAAGTGAGTTTCAATCAAGTTAGTTCAGACCGAGTTCCTAAGGTCATCAATGGCGGTTGGTTTAGTTTCTGGTATTTTGGGGCTCTTCTTAGGGTCCATTTAATCATCTAGGCAACAAGAAATACCATGCATGCTACTCAAATCATCGACCAGCCCAAACAGTGTTATTTTTACTCTAAGAGAAAAAAAAAACTAAACTTTGAGGTTTGTATACCTTCCGATGGTGACCTCTCCTCCTTGGCCTCAAGTTACTGGAACCCCAATGCAGCTTCAAGCTTGCATGCAAACCCTTCTCTCTTCTTCTTCTTCTTCTTCACACTCTCTCTCTACCTCACTCTCTCTAGTTCTTCTCTACATCACTCTCTTTCTCTCTCTAAACTCACATGCACACACTCATTTCACTTTCTAATTTTTCTGAATTCACACAACTCACGCAACACACAACATATATGGTCATATTTTATATATTAAATTGGGTTGCATGAAATCTTATTGGTTGGTTGGGAGGTGGGGGCTTCATTTTATGTCTATGTATACATATATGTTGCAATATTTTTCACAAAGTGTAGGCAGCCCAAGTGGCTTTCTTTTCGGGTCAAAGTACTTGCTTATTTTTTTTGGGTCAAGGGTTCAAAACCCATTGGCCTCAATTTTGGCTTCCTTTTTGTTATTTTTCCTTTAGGCCTTGTTTGGCCAATTAAATTATGTGTTTTTATTTTATTTTATTTTGTTTTATTTTTATTTTTATTTTTATTTTTTTCATCCATTTATTTATTTATTTATTATTATTATTATTATTTATCCCGGTTTAATTTCCCGTAACATTTTTATTTTGCCCCGTAAAATTTCTAATACCCAAATTCATGACTTAATTTCTCGGTAATCAGGTCGGGGCGTTACACTTAAAGCCAATAACCACCTAATTTCATTAAGTCCAAATAATGTCTATATTACCCTTTCATGTGAGACATATTTTAATATTCTCCCACTTTGCCCATATGAATGACACTTATTTAGATTGAAAAAGTAAATATTATATGCGCATAACATTAGCTTATTCACACTTTATTGAGATTACAAAAATATTATAATCAAATAACTTATTAACATGAGTCATGGCAGTAAATATCAATAAACTGACATCTTCCCTTCCATGCACTACAATGCTAGCAAATCACTTAATTATAATCCATAATAGGAAGTAACTGTAATGCCCCGTAATGTCTTTGTCAAAGGCGATTCCTGCCATCAATAATCTCTCTTCATAATTACGTAATTGATGGTAAGTAGGAAAAAATGACAGAAACACGATTAATGATATCTCTATATATGTTATAGAACAAAAACATAAAGATCCACAAATATACCTCAAGGATTACAACAAAAACCCATGCGATCAACATGTTCCTTAAATGTCTTTGGTGCTAACCCTTTAGTCGAAGAATCTGTAATCATAAACTCAGTCTTAATATGTTCTATAAACACTGTTTGTTTCTGAACTTCCTCCTCAACGACCAAATATTTAAGCTCCATGTGTTTAGCGACATTAGAATATTTGTCATTCTTGGAGAAAAAGACAGCTGCGTAATTATCACAATACATTCTCAGCGGCCTAGCAGTGTTGTCAACAACTCCAAGTCCTAAGATAAAATTCCATAACCATAACACATGAACTGTGGCCTCAAAGCATGCCACAAATTCAGCTTCCATAGTAGATGCTGCTATGATAGTCTATTTGGTGCTTTTCCATGATATTGCTCCTCCGGCTAATAGAAACAAATAACCAAAAGTTGACTTCCGACTATCAACACAACCAGCAAAATCTGAGTCAGAGTAGCCAACCACCTCCAACTGATCAGACCTTCGATACGTGAGCATATAGTGTCTTGTTCCCTTCAGGTATCTTAAAACCTTCTTTGCAGCTTTCCAATGCTCTATTTCGGGATTACTTTGGTATCTCCCGAGCATTCCAACTACAAAACTGATGTTCGGTCTTGTACAAGTTTGAGCATACATCAAGCTTCCAACAACAGATGCATAAGGAATATTTTTCATTCCTTTCTTTTCTAATGCATTTTGTGGACAATCTTTTTCACTGAACTTGTCCCCTTTACAAATAGGAGCAGGAGTGGCCGCACATTCAGCCACATGAAATCTTTCAAGAACTTTATCGATATATCCCTTCTGAGACAACTCTAACAATCCATGTGATCTATCACGAAATATTTCAATTCATATCACGTAAGTTGCCTCACCCATATCTTTCATTTCAAAGTTCATAGAAAGAAATCTCTTGGTTTCATTCAGTAAACCAAGATCATTACTGGCAAAAAATATATCGCCAACATACAGAACTAAGAAAATAAACTTGCTCCCATTGACCTTTAGATATATACACCAATCAACGGTATCTTCCTTAAATCCAAAGGACGTGATGATATCATTAAACTTAGGATACCATTGTCTGGAAGCTTGTTTAAGTCCATAAATTGACTTCTTTAATTTGCATACTATATGCTCCTTTCCTTTAATCAAAAAACCTTCAGGTTGATCCATATAAACCTCTTCATCTAAATTCCAATTCAGACAAGCAGTTTTCACATCCATTTGATGTAACTCCAAATTGAAATGAGCCACTAGAGCCATTATGATCCTAAGAGAGTCCTTTTTCGATACAGGAGAGAACGTCTCTTTGTAATCAACGCCTCCCTTTTGAGTGAAACCTTCTGCAACAAGTTTAGCTTTATGTCTTTCAATATTGCCATTGTAGTTACGTTTGGTCTTAAAGACCCACTTACACCCGACTGTCTTAAAACTTTCGGGCAAATCAACGACGTCCCAAACTTCATTTTGTTCGATTGATTTCAACTCATCATTTATAGCATTGATCCACTTTTCAAAATCACTACTTTCAATGGCTTGTGAAAATGAAACCAGATCTTTACTTGCCCTTAAATCATAATCTGATTCTTGCAGATATACCAAAAAATCATCTAAAATAGTTGATCTCATTTCTCTTTGAGATCTCCTTAATTCTATAATTGGTTCATTGGTGACATTCTCATTATGGAGTGACTGATCACTAGATTGTTGTTCAATGTTATCAAGTTGTTCAATAATTGGAGATACAACAGTTTCCGTTGAAGTTACGGGTATCGGGATTGGCACCCGAACTTCTTCGATGACCACATTACGTGATACATCACTCCCACTAATTTCACCATTCTCAAGGAATCTGGCATTTCCCGTTTCAACAATTCTTGTATTATGGTTAGGGCAGTAAAACCTATACCCTTTGGACTTCTCTAGGTAACCAATAAAGTACCCGCTTACAGTTCTAGAATCCAACTTCTTTTCATGCGGATTATAGATCCTAGCCTCTGTTGGACAACCCCAAATATGAAAGTGTCTCAAACTCGGTTTCCTTCCTGTCCACAATTCAAAAGAAGTCTTTTGAACTGTCTTACTAGGAACCCAGTTAAGCAAATAAACGGTTGTCTTAAGGGCCTCCATTCACAATGAAATGGGTACTGAGGAGTTACTTAACATACTTCTAACCATTTCCATAAGAGTACGATTACGTCTTTTAGCCACACCATTCTGTTGAGGCGTACCAGGCATTGTGTATTGTGCACAAATACCATGCTCTTCTAGGAATTTAGCAAATGGTCTTGGACATTGTCTTATTCCATCATACCTTCCGTAATCCTCACCACCTCTATCTGATCGAATGATTTTCACCTTTCTATCTAATTGTCACTTAACTTCAGCAATATATACCTTTAAAGAATTTATTGCTTGAGACTTTTCATGCAACAAATAGACATAACCGTAATGTGAAAAATTATCGATGAAAGTGATAAAGTACTTTTCTCCACCAAAAGATGGTGAGTCAAAAGGTCCACAAATATCGGTATAGACAATCTCCAAAAGTTTTCCATTTCTTATGGTGTCTTTCTTTGTATGTTTGGTTTGCTTTCCTTTAATGCAATCCACACATACATCGAAATCAGTAAAATCAAGATTTGAAAAAATCTCATCTTTTACCAATCTCTCCATTCATTCTCTGGATATATGACCCAGTATTTTATGCCACAAGAAAGAATCTCATCTTTTACTAATCTCTCCATTCTTTCTCTGGATATATGACCTAGTCTTTTATGCCACAAGAAAGAGGAATTCTCATTAATTCTGTTACGTTTAGTTCCAACATCATGACGCAGGGTAAGGAGTGTTTTAACAAAATTTTGTTAAGATTAAATCTATATAACCCCTCAAATAAAACACCAGAACCAACAAATGAGTCATTTCTCAATAAATGAAAACCCTTATGTTCAAAATGTAAAGCATAACAATCATAATCAAGTCTTAACATGGACATTAAATTTCTAGAAATAGTAGGAACATAAAAAGTATCAATTAGGTCCAAACAGTGGCCTGACTTTAAAAACAAACGTAAAGTTCCAACACCAACAACTGGTACTTGAGTTCCATCTCCCAAGACTATAAAATGCTCATTTTTCTTTATGTTCTGGATCGAAAGGTATCCCTGCATCGAATTTCAAACATAAATAGTAGAACCAGAGTCAATCCACCATGTATTAGAAGGAACTTGTGTCATATTTGATTCGAAACATACATAAGCTAATAGTTTACCTTTCTTCTCGAACCAAGCTCTACATTTCGAGCAATTTTTCTTTAAATGTCCATAGCCATTACAGAAATTGCATTTTGGTCCATTATGTTCCTTCTTGCTAGCCCCATTGACATGAGAAGGTCCCGCAATCTTAAATGGATCTTTCTTGAAACTTTTCTTGTGTATCTTTCCTTTGCTTCCAACTCCATGACTCATAACATTAACCGAATGTTGTCCTTATTGTTTAAGTCTTGCCTCTTCTTGAATTAACATACTCGCCAATTCATTCACATTCCAATTTTCTTTAATAGTGTTATAATGAATCTGAAATGGCCCATACTGAGCAGGAAAGGAATTCAGAATGAGCTGAACAAGGAAACTTTCATCAACATTCATACCCAAAGATTTGAGTCTGGCAACTAGATTAGTCATTTCAAGGACATGCTCATTTATTCCACGGCTACCATCAAATTTCATGGTGGTAAGTTCAGCCATTAATTTCCCTCCAAGGGACTTGTTCGTTGAACAAAACCGATCTTCCACAGCCTTGAAATATTCCTTTACATTTTCAATTTGAGGAAGCGTTGACTTGATATTGTTCGCAATACACATTCGCATAAACATGATGCTTAATCTGTTCGATCTTTCCCATGACTTAGACAAAGCTTGCTGTTCCGAACTGCTTGTTTCAATAATAGTAGTCGATTTGTCAATTCGCAGTGTTAAGTCAAGATCCAGAACACCAAGGTGAAACTAGATCTGTTCCTTCTAGTCAGAGAAATTAGCTTCATTAAAAATCGAAACAGAAGAAGCTAGCGAATGAAGTGAAACAGGAATTGACATTGCAATAAAAATAAAAAAAAATATATCATAACATTAATGCTTTGAAAAATTAGTTCCATTAACAATATTGCGTTCAATCTTTAGATTAACTAATACAATATACTAATATTCAAATTTAATGGTGATTTTCACTCACCTAGGCATAATTGATAACCCTTCAAAGTTTGATTGGTTTGTCATCTTTGAGCATCCATTCCAATCTCACTATAATTCTATCAATTATTCTAATTAATTTAATGAATACTTGAAAGTTGGTGCACCTTTGGGTCAAACCATAATAATCAAATAATTATTCCATAATAATTTTGCAAAGTCATAATTCAATTCAATATTTATAACTTTTCCCAACAAGATCACTTTGGTGACAACATACTAATCATAATATAAATATTGATTGATAAATAACCAAGCAAAATAAATAAATAAAATAATCTTTTAATTTTTTTTTTAATTACATACAAAATTCAACTCATAACAGTTTAGCCCATGCATGCATAAATATAATTATTAATCCAATAGACGTGAGCCCATAACATAGCCATCATTACTAATTTACTAGGCCCATAACAGTTCAGTCTATACATACATAAATACAATTATTAATCCAATACAAGTGAGCCCATAACTTTAATCCAACCCATACGAAATCAAACAATAAATAAATAAATTAACAAATAAACAGGCTGCATGCTTTTGGATTGGCCGTACATGAAAAAATACTTCATGCCGATGATGAGATTGATTTGATGATTCTAATAAGTTTGAAAGTATGTGTTAATCAAGGCTATCAGGCCATGAACGTGGTGGCAGCGGCAGTAATGCATATGGAATCACCCACCCTTTGAGTCCAATCAACTTCTAATGAAACAATAAATAAAAAATAAACAAATTTTCAAGGCCATCAGGCCGTGAACGTTGTGGCAACCGCAGTAATAACATAAGTCGCGGTAGTTACGCACGATTACAAAAAATATTAATGAAATCATTTTTTTATATATATTAAAAAAGAAATCATGATAGTTTTAATCATGCTCTAATTTCACATGTAAAATTTAATTTACAAAAATAAGAATCTTCAATCATCATGAAAATCATATAATCATCTTTTATGCTGTAATAAAATAATATTTCATAATACATACCGGAATCAGTCATAATGAAATCACTTTCTTGAAGAAAGCCTGTAGAAATTATTTTTCTCACTTAACCCTGTTTCTTTCTAAGCCAGAATATTATAGAAAAATCTGGTTAAAATTATGTGGGTAAAAAGAGGACAATTTAGTAAATAAAACTGTTATCCTATTTCCCTATCTATATATGCAGGCATGTACTGCTAGCTTGTGTTATATTTGCAATAATGGAATTTGTTTTCTTCTGTTTGGTGGGGTTGTTTATGTTTTAACTCTGGTTTTTCATAACAGCAGCAGATAACATTTGAATTTGTGGGAAAATTTTCTTGCCTGAACTCATATCAAACTATAAATTGACAGGATATTGAATTAGAAAGTTTCATTTGATGGATCTAACATTTTTTGAGTCCCCCAGAAAAGATTGAAATACCGGATAGTATTTATCTATTTTAAATTTTTTTTAAATTTAAATAAAAAAACAAAACATATTCATTAATTACGAAAAAATTATTGATACATCATCCAATAAACCAAACTAAATTAGTTTTGATTATAAATTATGCAAATGACATACTTTTAAGTTTTAGTTCGACCGGTAAGTCTTTAATAGATTTATGTCCCCAGATCAAATTATGCAAGAGTTTACTTTGCTAAAATACCTCATGATCCACAAGTGTCCTTCATCTAAAAAGAAAAATTGTAAATAATATTCTATACATGCAATTACTATATAAAGCATTTCTAAAGTAAATCAAAGTGAGACTCAAATTTAAATTTGAATCGAAATCTTTAAAAAAGTCTCTACAATAGTATAATTAAACTCATATCAAATCTATTTTACTCAAACTTAAATCTAAATCTAAAAAATATTGTTTATAAACTCAAATTTGTAATGATTAAATAGTATTCATGAATTGTTTAAGATCATTAAATTCAAATGAGATTTTTATTTAAATTTAAATATAAATTTTAATAAAATTTTGAGTTATTTCTCGAGATAGCTTAAGAAGTTAAACACTTTTGAGTATGGAACTATGTTAAAAAAAATGTATTTTTATAATTTTTTATTTATTTTGCAGAAAAGATGAGTCTCAAACGAATAAATTTTATTAACTTTTTTTCATAACCATTTAGTACAAACATCGCTCGAGAAAAGACTGATCACCCCTTGTGTCTAAACAATCGAATCCTAAGATATTTAAATTTATGACTCATCTAGAGTTCTCGTTTATCAATGGACATCCCAAGCAGTCCTTATACAAATATTTAGTTACCTTCAACTTTTTGAAAAGATTCGTGGACAAAGAGCGAGTTACATTGTCTACTAGACAATAGAATTTTAAAATCTTGTAATATAATTATATATATATATATTTATATTTTAAATTCAGTCATCATCAAGTGATTCCTAAGGTCATGGACAAACAGAAGAGGTTGGCCGTGACATAATAAAATTTTGTTATATATCAATCAATCCCTTTACCTTGCATTATTGCGCCTACGATGGCATCAAGTCTGATTGAATGACGCCAAAAATTAGAGAGGAGTCAGGAATTGGGCAAATTTTGTTCTGAAATTAAGAAATATTAAGAAATAATATTTTTAATAAGTAACTAAATTATAAATAAAAAAAGATAAATTATACTGATCTCTTCTGAAATTTTTTACAATTACACTGATCTTTTCTGAGATTTCTGAAACTACACTGACCTTTCTTATTTTGTATAAAAATTGATGCTGCACTTTTTGGCTCTCACGAGGGCTGCTGAGAATTCCAAACTCCGTTGCCTGAGGAACACTTAAAAGACGATCAGAGGACCACCGAATTGGCTCCGGCGGTAACCGCTCCGATGCTTAAGTTAATAAAATTGAATTGAAAGACAATAATGTAAGCAAAAGAATAAGCATGAACACAAAGCGTATCTTTAGGGTTTAATTTATAGGTTGTGGCTTTCCTAAATTGATTACGATTTGGAGCCATAGAAATAGGGATTTGATCATCGAATATAGTAGTTTCCATGTTGAATACTACGATTGAAAAATATCCGTGAGTGATAGTTTCCTTGTAAAAGATCGTTTCCTTATACTCTGCTCGGTAGGGCGCTAAGGCGATGATGAGTTATGAACCCTAAGGAGTGCTTCGGAAGATCTGTACTCCGACCTGTATGCTCTGAGGCGAATGGATAACTATGCTCTGAATGATCGAGCATATCGGAATACTCTGGATGTCCGAGCCTCATAGCCACACGTGTTATATGGGGACTGGTCTGTCACTTTGTGGTATATCAGTTACTCCCTCCCTCCCCCCCAAGCCCTAGTTCGATCTCAACGAGTAATTAGGGCTACAAGATTTTGAAAGGCCATGCGCCTTGTCTATCCGTTTTCCAAGGTGACTGTTGGTGCGTCATTTATTACGCAGCCGATGGTTGGGCTTTCGAAGCCATTATTTTACATAACCGTCATGACGGTTCGGCTTGGTGGGCCCACAATTTTGTAATCATATAAATAAGGGGGAAGGTTTGACATGACCCTTTCTTTTCCATTTTCACTATATCAGAAGACATTCCGCCAATGTTGGATTTGCGCGACCTTGAAGTTCGAAGAGTACCTGTTGTCTGAGGCTTTGGTCTAGAACAGGTTCGACCAGTCTTCCCTTTCTTTTCATTTTTCAATTAAGAATTCTATCCTCCCCATTTTCTTTTTAAGCAATATCTGTTTCTTCTTTGTCTTCTGGTATCGGTGACGGCATAAGGAACCCTTTGGAGACGGCTACGCCGTCTCATGTAAAGAATGTAGGTAATCATACCGCTGATGATGTCGGGAATAGGTCTGTAGGATCCCCCTCCAATTCAGAGGTTAGAATAGTAGACGCATTCTTAGAGCCCCGAAATAGGGTTGGTGAGGCCTCTACTCGACCCACTCAAAGGGAAGAAGGGGCAAGTGCCATTACTGAGCATATGTTAGAGGAATTGTGGGAAAAGTATAGTCTTCCCTCAAATGTTACCTTTAAGGTTCCGAGCGCCCTAGATCACCTATATGATGTCGAGGCAGGCGAAATATATGTTTATCTTGCCTGGTTTCAAATGAGATTAACACTCCCTCTTCCTGAACTGGTTAGGCAATTTTTTAGTTGGTTCAAGGTCTGTCCTGCCGACCTTAACTTGAACAGTTGGCGGCACCTCCTAGGCTTTATAGTATTAGGGCACCAGAATAATGTAGATGTATCCCTTGACTTGATTCGTAGCAATATGGATCTGAAGTATATGAGGTCGGAGAGCCTCTTTTACATGTCTTTTGACAAGGGGTTCAGACCCCTATCCTCTGTTCCTACTTCCAATAAGACTTGGAAGAAGTGATATTTCTTCATTGGAGGAGCATGGGAGTGTGAAGACTTCCAAGACCATATCTCGACATTCCTTCGTGCCACAAGACCTAAGGGTGAGATCCATTTTTCCTTCGGCCATTTTCAACTTTGCTCTGACTTCCGAGTTACTGAACTAAAATGATTTTTTCTATTTTTATGTAGATAGGAGTGCTTGGAAGAGATCCGACTTTACCACCGAACTTCAAGACCAGTACCGTCAGCTTCTTCAAACCTCCAACCGAGCTCATACCGCCATCGTCACTCCGGAGAACCTGATGGCTGCCAACACTCGTACCGCAGAGCTTAGGAAAAGGTTAACGTCGAAGTGGTTAGAGTCGGAGCCACAGTTGGTGAAGGAGGCTTCTTCCTCACTCAAGCTTGAGCCTCTCCTACAAGTAAAAAGGAGGAGGCTGATTTCCGACTCTCTAGAACACACTCCATCAAAGGGTGAGAGGAAGGCCCAAACTGCCGTCCCGATATCGGTGGTTCCTCCTGCCCCTTCCGTCCCAAGCAAGCAAACTGGGAAGGGGAAGGCGTCAGCCACTCCCCCCCAACCGTCTGAGGGCCCAGACTACTTGATCGCCAAGAAGGCTTTTGACAATATTTAGTCCAAGGGCCCTCATCAGTATAGGGGGCAGAATGCCAAGAAGCTGATAAACGAGATGATGCGTCTCCAAATGAAGGTAACTTCTGAAGTTTTCTTTTGTCTGTTCGTTTGTGTACTTGTCGTATTCTGATCTGTTTGCTTTGTACTTTGCAGAGTATGCATAGTTTGGCTGCTCTGATGGTGACTCCTCTGAATTCGGAAGAAGTTGAAAAACTTCAGGCCGAGCTGGATGAAGTCAGATTGCAGCTTGGAACGGCTCAATCGACGGCTCATGCTGCTGAGGAGAATCTGAAGGAGGCCAACAATAACTTGGCCATTCTGGAATCTCAGAGGGATCTGCATGCTCGGGAAACTAAAGGACTTCGGAGGGAGATACTCGCCCTTCGAAACTCCTTTGATCAAAAGCTCCAGGACGCAGTTGATCACGCCAGGATTGAGACTGAGGCGGAGATGAAGGAGGAAGTTGAAAAGATGGGTGATGAGCTGATCCAATTCGGCTTTGAGAACTTCCGATCCAAGTTTCTCCTCAGGTTTCTTGATTTTGACGTGTCGTCGATTGTTGCTCCCGGAGCTGCCCCACCTGCTGTTGCTGCTCCGAGCAAAGAAACCATGGCCACGCCTTCTGACCTTCCTTCAGCAGAGGACCCTACCCTTCTGACAAGGCTTAGGACTCTTTATGTATAATTTTATTTTTTGAAATTCAATGTACTAGACCATATTTATCAATGGAATTGTCTTTCTTCATATCTTTCAGTGTCTTTGCTCTAGTACTTGTGAATTTTGAGAGTTGTTGTGATTTCCAAGTAGACTCTGCATTGTCCCAAGTTATTGATGCTCTGTACTGTTTGATTGGGCTCCAGCCCTTTAATTCTTGCAATTGTTGTAAGTAAAATCATTCAAGGACCTACTTTTAAGTCCATCCTTCCGAGCAAAACAACTTGTGATGATGAATTTTGAATAAATCGTCATGGGCTTATCTGCCGAGCTAGAAGGCTTAATAACTGGACTGATGGTATTTGAAAGAGATTTTAATAATCAACACTTTTATTCCCTTCATAACTTATTGATAAGAATTTCAAGCAATCAAAATCATAGCAGTTGGTTGGAACGGGCATCTGCAGTCATGTTGCCGAGCATCCAAGTTAAACCCTTTCCCTTTGGTTCGTAACAATAACTGAGTAGTTTTAATGAGACAGAACAGACTTGAAAGTCTATATATAGAATAGAACAGATTTGAGGTCTGTTTTTTAAGATGGACCATACACGAGGTCTATACGTTAAGGTGGACCAAACATAAGGTCTATATATTTGGTGGACCAGACCAGAAGGTCTGTACATTTGGTGGACCAGACATAAGGTCTGTACATTTGGTGGAATTAACCAGAAGGTCTGTATATTTCGTGGACCAAACATAAAGTTTGTACATTTGGTGGACCAGACCAGAAGGTCTGTACATTTGGTGGACCAGACATAAGGTCTGTACATTTGGTGGACCAGACCAGAAGGTCTGTACATTTGGTGGACCAGACCAGGGGTCTGTACATTATAGAGGAACTCTTGATGAAGATTTTTTAAAGAATGAGAGACTCTTTATTGATAATACTTCCGTAGGTGCATTGTACTTTAATGCCCAGTTACTGGTCTCCCAACCACATCTTCTAACCCGTAAGAGGTAGGTCTAACAATTTTTGGTTACTTTGTAAGGGTCCTCCTAGTTGGGCGATAATCTTCCCATAGTGGGATCCTTGATGTTTGGAAACACGAGGGCTCCCTATTTGAAAGCTGATGGGCTTCAGCCTTAACTTTAAGAGTTGTTGGTCATCTTGCGCTATAATGCTTCAGTTCTTAGTGTAGGTACTCTGACTTTTCACAGGAATCACTGCTTCGGCACCGTTAGTTGGTGAGAATGGAATTTCTGAAGTTGGTGTCCCTTTAATTGTCCTTGGGGGTGGTTGCTCTTTCGAAGGCTCTTGATCAACATGTCATCAATGTAGACCTTCATAGTGCCGTCGATCAGAGGGCTAAACATTTTATTGACCAGATGCCAATATGTGGCCCCAGCATTCTTTAATCCAAACGGCATCACTCTATAACAATAGAGACCTCGTTCAGTTATAAATGTTGTTTTCTTCTGGTCTCGAGGGTGCATCTAGATTTGGTTATACCCATTCTTCTTCTTGACTAAAACGGTATTGGCTAACCACTCTGGGTAGAATACTTCTCGTATCATCTTGGGCTCAAGTAGCCTTTGGACTTCCTCATTGATGAACTGGTGCCGCTCTGAAGCGAATGGCCTTCTTTTCTGTCTCACAGGTGGGTGGTCGGGATCTACCATTAGTCTGTGAGTGATTAGTTCTGGATCTATGCCCTCCTTATCCTTTGTCTCCCAAGCAAACACAGAGAGGTTGTCTTTCAGAAATTATCTTATCTCGTTCTGCTCGGCAAGTGTTAGGTCTGGACCTATCTGTAGGTAGTGCCCTTGTGATTCCGAGCTTACTAGCACTTTAATGGGGTCGCCAATGGGCCTAGCCCTGCTGTCCCTTCCTCTAGGGCTTAGTGGCTCGTCGATTTTGGAGAGGCAACCTTCTATCTTGTGGTGATGGGTAAGGGCTGGATCCACGCACTCACGAGCATACAGTAATTGTTATTTGGGTGCCTTTACTTCGAGAACGAAAGTGTAATACCCCGACCCGAGTTAGCCGGTACCCGACCCGGTAAACCCGGGCCATGGCATAAAAACCCGAACTATAATAAATTAAAAATAAAAATAAAAATAATAATAATAATAATAATAATAATAATAATAATAATAATAATAATAATAATAAAAAAATAGTGAAAAAGATATAAATATACATATATGTGAACAGTAGTGTGTGTGTGTGTGTGTTGTCAAGTGTATGTGTGTGTGGATATATATATATATATATATATATATATATATATATATATATAAGATACAAATATCTTACACAATTGAATGCAAAGCTGCATTCTTAGAAGAAGAGAAAGTGAAAATTTATGGGGCAGAGAGTTGAGTCAAAGAAAGGGGCTGGTAGAGAGAGAGAGAGAGAGAGAGAGAGAGAGAGAGAAAAGTGGGAAGTGACAAGGGCGGTGGAAGTGGTGAAGGTTCTCTATATGTGTATATAGGGAACGTAGATAGAGACAGAGAAGAGAGAATCATTTCGGGAGGAACTAAGTCAAGAAAGAAGGAGAAGAGGAACCTGCACAAAGAGAAAATCAGAAATTAAAAGGTAAGTGGGTTTCTGTTTTCAAATTTATAGCATGATTCATTTAGTTTAAAGAATAGGGTTTTATGAAGCATGAAATAAGGAATCTAATGCAAGAAAAATCAGAGAAAATGGTTGAGAATTTAAAGAGAAAAATGGAGTTGCAGGTATGAGAGAATAAATCGGAAGTTTGGTATTTTATGCATAAGACTTGATTTAAATTACATAGGATTGATCCCATATAGTGCAGAAAATAGATAGAGAAAAAGAGGAGTCAAAACAGTGAGCGACCGAGTGTAAAAATGGAAATTTTCAGGTCACCGGAGTTTCGGGTTAGCTCTATTTCGTGAAGATTTAGTACACTAAATTGAAAACCAACATTTGAAATGAGATCTACATGAAATTTAGAAGAAAATGACATTTAAAAACTATTGAAAACTGACAAAATTCCGGTCGCCGACGCCGGAGAAGGCGACTGTTCACACCGAAAACCTACCGGAGCTTCACCGGAAAAATGAGGAAGAAGATACTGTTGGGCTAGGGTTTGGATCCGGGTTCAAGGTCCCGACCGTTTTGAAAAGGATCCTTGAATAAGTGGAACGGTGCCGTTTTGATAAGTGGTTGATGACGTCAGCATGACGTCATGCTGACGCAGTAACCAAACTAGACCACTTGGTTTCTGACTGAACCGAACCGGCGCAATTGAATTGGGACTGAACCAGACGGTTCATTTAACAATTTTCGAAAATCCTATTTTGACCCCCCAAACTTTCGGTTAATTACACAATTGCCCAGAAAATTTAATAATAATTAAATTAAAAATCCTTTTTAAATTTAGGAAATTATTAAAATACCCTTAAGCCAAAATTAGTCAAACGAAGTCCAAATTGAGTAAACCAATGGTGCATTTTGACTATTTTGGGCGTTCTGAACCCAATGGTGGGGTCCGTTTCACGAGACAAAACTCCAAAAAAATAAGACACGTTAGAGTATAAATTACCAAATTACCCTTAATGTCCCTAAAACCAAATGGAAGTCAGAGGGAGTCCAAATTGACTTTCTTCGACGTTCCGGACTCAATGGTGAGGTCCGTATTATGAAATAAGGTACAGAAAAATATGACACGTAAATATATAAGGTAATAGAATCAAACTTTAAAACTTAAAGAAGCTACCCAAGAAATGTAACTAAATAGGAAAAAGAATTAATGATAATTAAAGCAGCGTAATATTATGGAATGTGACCGGACTTTGAAATGTGATTTTAGGGAGCTTCAAAGGAAGGATTTTTGGAGTTAAGTCTTTGGAATTCAGGTGAGTGTTTCATACCATATTGAGGTAGAAACTTTCATTATAAATATAAATATTGAACTCTTTTATGATATATCGACATATGAAATCGTTTTTCTTTATAGCATTTGTTTAACAGTTATACTGTATACGTTTTGAATGACCTATTGACAACTATATTGTCTTCTTGACTTAAGAAAATGTGTTTGTAAGATACTCAAATGTTTTGTGATTTTCTCACAAATGTTGAACTGTTTAAACTAAACATCAAATAAAGAATTTCAATTTGAGTAATTGAACTGCTATTGATGATTATTGATTTTAGATATGATTTTGATGCGTTGAATAGAACACTCTTCTATGATTAGTCACTATCGAACAGGTTGTGATTTATCGAACCCATCCCACAGGGTATATTGTGGTGAGCCGGTGTTGATACGGCATATCGAACTAGCTAGCCCATCGATCTCAGTCAGCGAGGTTCTAATTTGCTGGCCATAGAAGTGGAATATATCATTGAATATGAATATTGAAAATCGAACCATGAATCTGAATTATCGAACTATGAATTTAAGATATTGAACTATTATTTATTGAACTATGAATTTGGGTTATTGAACCATGAATCTGAATTATCGAACTATGAATTTAAGATATTGAACTATCATTCATTGAACTATGAATTTGGGAATTGAACCATGATATTGAACTGTGATTTTGATTTATTGAACTATGTTATTGGTTATCGATTTACGATTATCTTTGAATTGAGATATATTGGAACTGAATTTGATACCGTTATTTTGTACTATAATTAAGATAACATATGATATCTGATCATTGACATTTATATATTGAATTATATAGTAGTTTTGAAACCCCTGGTATGTTATGGAATGCTTACGAGCTGTGATACTCACGAGCTGTTGAGCTCATAGGATATTTTTATCCTATTTCAGGTGATGATATCGGACAAGAAATAGCAGGTTCAGTCAGACTAGTTGGAAGCTTGTAAAGCTATGGACCCTTTTCGTAATAGGAATTCGCTAGTCATGATGTAGTTGCTTTTGGAAACTTTGGACTGTATATCGAATATGACATCAGCAGGCTTTGAAAAAACTACATCATGTACTTTTGTAATTGCTATGGAATGTAGAAATAGATGACTGATGTTGACTTGTGTATTGATTAGCGCTTCCGCAATAGAAAAAGAAAATTTATTCCGCTGCGTTTGATTAAAGGGAATTATGATCATTGGCAAAAAGGCCTCGGTGGCCGATCACGAACCCTCGATCCGCATGGACCGGATTTGGGGTCGTGACAGAAAGCATGACACTCTCTAGAAGTCGGTTAGCACTATTTAATAGAATAAACAGCCTGATTGTGGGTGTACTTTAGACACTGGTGGAGGGTTGAAGTGACTACTCCCATTTGATGTAGCCAGGGTCTCCTGATTATGACATTGTAAGGGGACTTGGCATTCAGAATCATGTATTCAATCATGGTGGTCTTTTGCCCATCTCCCTCTCTTGCCGTAGTAGGGAGGTCAATCCTTCCCAATGGAGTGTTGAGATCCCCATCAAATCCTACCATGACCACGGCTGTGGGTTTGATGTCATCGGGATTAAGCTTCATCAGTTTGAGGGGCTCATAGAATAAAACGTTTGCGGAGCTTCCAATGTCCACCAGGATTATTCGGATCTCGAAGTTGGCTATTCTGAGGGAGATGATGAGGGCATCATTGTGAGGACAGTGTACTCCTACAAGATCTTGATCTGTGAATTGGAGTTCAGGCACTGGTTTCAATCTTTTCTCAATATGGGAGATCGGTAGGATGCTGGGAGTAGCTCTGGCCTCTCGAACATACCATTTTCTTGCTCTGTTAGAAGTCTTTGTTGTCACGACCCGGAATTCGGCCCATGCGGATCGAGGGTTCGTGATCGGCCACCGAGGCCTTTTTCAATGATCACAATCCTTTTCTCTTTTCCATCTAACCAAACGCAGCGGAATAAATTTCTGTTTCAATTGCGGAAGCGTCAACACACTAATCAACATCAGTCATCCATATATACATTCCATAATAATTTAAAGTACACGATGTAAATTTTTCCAAGCCTGCTAGTACCATATTCGATATACAATCCATAACTTCCAAAAGCGACTACATCATGTCTTAAAAAAATTCTATTACAAAAAGGGTTCATAACTTCATAAGCTTTCGGCTATTCTGACTGAAACTGTTATTCCCTTGCCACTATTGATACATGAAATATATTGGATAAAAATCCTATGAGCTCAATAGCTCGTGAGTATCCCAGCTTGTGAGTATTTCATAACATACCAAGGGTTTCAAAACCATTATATAATTCAATACTGAAATGTCAATTATCAGATATCATATGTTACCTTAATTTATAGTACAAGATAACGGTATCAAATTCACTTTCAATAAATTTCAATTCAACGATAATCGTAAATCGATAATCAATAACATAGTTCAATAAATCAAAATTACAGTTCAATAACATAATTCGATGAATCATAGTTCGATGAGTCTTGGTTCAATAAATCATAGTTCGATAACATAATTCGATAGATCATAGTTCGATAACATAGTTCGATATCTTGGTTCGATAACGAAATTCGATAAATCATAGTCCGATAAATCATATTCAATCATGGTTCATATTCAATATTCATATTCAAAATCATATATTCTACTTCTATGGCCAGCAAATTAGAACCTCGCTGACTGAGATCGATGGGCTAGCTAGTTCGATATGCCGTATCAACACCGGCTCACCACAATATACCCTGTGGGAAGGGTCCGATAAATCACAATCTATTCGATAATGACCAATCATAGAAGAGTATTCTACTCAAAGCATCAAAATCATATCCAAATAATATCCAAAATCAATAATCATCAATAGCAGTTCAATTACTCAAATCAAAGTTCTTTATTTGATATTTAGTTAAAACAGTTCAAACATTTGTAAGAAGATCATATAACGTTTGAGTATCTTACGAATACATTTTCTTAAGTCAAATGAGACAAAACAGTTATCAATAGATCATTCAAAACGTGTACAGTATAACAGTTAAACAAAGGCTATAAAGGGAAATGATATCATATATCGATACATCATAAAAGAGTTCAATATTTATATCTATAATGAAAATGTCTACCTCAGTATGGCATGAAATGCTCACCTGAATTCCAAAAGCTTAACTCCAAAAATCCTTCCTTTAGTTAAAGGTTTCTAAAATCACATTTCAAAATCCTGTTACATTCCGTAATATCATTCGATTTAATTATCATTTAATCTCTTTTCTATTCTAATTACCTTTCCTTGGTAGTTTCTTTAAATCTTAGGCGTATTAATTACTAACTTTGATCTTAGGCGTTTACTGTTTAAATATATTCTTCTGATAGCTTCATTAAATCATAAGCTTTAATTTTATAACTTTACATGTTTACTTGTCATATTTTTTCGTATCTTATTTCATAATATGGACCTCGTTTGACTCATTTATGTGTAGGGGCATTTTGGTCATTTTGATATTTTTACTGGTCTTAAATTTTTTGGGACCTCATCTCATGTCTTGGACCTCACCAATGGACTCATGAGGTCCGAGATAGTAAGAATACATATATAACTCATCTCATTTGGACACCGGGCATTTTTGACTATTTAATTAAATTAAATTCATTTAATATGATATATATATATATATATCTATATTTAGTTTGCTTATAATAAACGGATGAAATGGGTGGCACGCTGGCCAGCGTGTCACCTCCCTCCCAAAAGATACTGCGTTTGATTCCCAACAGGTGCAAATGCACCTTTTAACTTTTCTGATTTTATTTTATATAATATATATATATATATATATATATATATATCTTTGCATATATACACCACACGCCAGCGCGTGGCTGAGTGGAAAAGTGAGGCGTCCTGGCACGTGAGGTCAGGGGATCGAACCCCACCGACAACAAATTTTTCCTTCTTTTTTTAAAACTTAACAGTTTCATATATATATATATATATATATATACACTTATCAAGCCCCCGAAACGACGTCGATAGATTAATGCGGTGGTAGTACCGTAAGCCCTCACGTGTCTGAATCGACTCAAAGGCAACCTATCTCGGTCAGGACTCGGCTGAGTTGACTCAGCGGGGTCATCTTCTTCCCTACGCCCGGTTACTGTTGCCCTAATTTCTACAAAATTTCTTTCATAATTTCGTGAAGTTTGTGTTGCTCAATCTTTTCTGTTTTCGACTCATATCATTCCTGGGACACTAGGGACCGCTTTGGCATTCATTTGAGAGTTCAAAATGAGCGCACATGTTCGGTCCATGGAGAAATAGCCGAACCTATAACTGACTGGTAAATCCTCAATTCACCACCATTTTTGATGGAATTTGGTTCTGTGTGACCCTCATGGGATGGGGATTCAATCCATATTCTCAAAAATAAGCTTTGAAGTCTAGAAACAAGATTTTAGCCGAAACCTGCAACTTGTGATTTCATGGTCGTTTCTTGAACTTTTCGATCGTGGTCACACGTTTTTGGAGTGCTTGTAGGGTCTAGTTAAGGTCTCCATATACCAAATACAGTTTGGTTGCCATTGGTTCAGACCTGCTATAAGTAAGGTCCTCCAATGGCTGTTTGGTGTACGGTCGAGTGTTTTAGATGTTTTCTTAGCTTAATTTCATGCTTATCTTAGTTTAAATACACCCTAAACATCATATATACATAAATCAAAGCTTAAAACAGTTTATACGTAGGAAAATTCTAGAGAGAGAAAATATGATATTTTGTAGTTTTTACCTTCGAATGGTATTCTCCCTTCTTCCTTCTTCTCCCTTGTTCCTCACTTCTGAATCCCTAGAATCTCCTTCAATCTCTCCCTCACTCTCGGATGGCTCAAGAGTGTGCATATAGTTGTGTATATAATGATATATATGTGATCATCACTTTTTTTTTCTGATTGTCCCACCAAATGGGTTAGCCTAATTCAGGTTTTCTTATAAGTGCCCCACTGTTTGGGCAGTGGTGGCCAGGCCATCATGGCGGGTTGTGTGGTGGTGTGTATATATATATCCCATTCACATGCTCACACACCAACTCCCTTGGACACACATACACCTCATTACCCCTTAGGTATTTGTATGCCTCCATATATATAATATATTCATATTTATGTATGTATATATATATATATGTATTTAAATATATATATTCATATTGTAAGTTAATTATTTATATAGTATATATACTTTATACATTATTATTATTATTATTATTATTATTATTATTATTATTATTTTATTATTTTTTCAGTTTCGAAATCGAATCGTTTCGTTCATTTCTCGATTTGCGACAACTGACTGTTGCTTATCAAATTTTAAATTTATCCATGGCCTATGATTGTCATCGTCAAATTTTCGGATATCTTAATACTTTGATTTAATTTCCAACTTAACTCTCGTCTTATTTTAGCTTATGGTTCGGGTCTACTAGGTCGGGTACCGACTACTTCGGGTCGGGGTATTACACTTTTCGTCGGGGTGTCTGCATGGAGGACAAAGATAACCTCATTGTTCTATCGCTGAGGCTCATTCCGTCCTTCCTTTTGTTCCAGTCTCTGGTCGGGCCTTTGATCCGGTCTCCCTTCTTAGGGCCTTTCATTGCGAGGGTTCTGTTCTCCGTCATGTCTGATGAATTCTTAAAGATGACCTTTCCTTATGAGCTGCTCAATCTCGTGTTTAAGGGCCTTACATGTGTTGGTCATGTGCCTGCGGTCTTTATGGAAATCGCAATACTTGCTCTAGTCCCTATAGCTGGGATCGCCTTTTAAGGGCTCCGGCCACCTTAGATTTTCTTGAGATCGGACTTGCCGTAGTATGTTGTTTGGAGAGGTATTCAAAGGAGTAAAATTTGTGAACTCTCTTAGTTCTGGATTGTATGAAGTTTTGGACGTCGCTCTTTTTTCTAGGCTTCTGACCCTCTTCCTAGCGATATTAGGCTCCCTCTTCTGATCATCCTTTTTCTGGCCATCCTTCTTCACATCATCCTTCTGTGCTTGTTCCCTAGACTTCTGGGAGGTATTTTTTGTTTCCTCCAGATTTATGTATTTCCTTGCCCTATCCATAAGGGCTGCCATATCGGCGGGAGGGCTCTTTGTCAATGAGTCCCTGAAACCTCCCTGGGCAAGGCCAGAGGTCAGGGCAGCCACCAGGAAGTTTGAACTATAGTCTGTAATCTCAGTGAGTTCGGTATTGAAATACGGAATGTACTCTCTGAGGGACTCCTCCTTGGTCTGTTTTACATTCAGCAAGAACTCGGGACCCTTCCTCAGCCTTCTGCTGGTCATGAATCGGTCAAGGAAGCGCCTTCCAAGCTCATAGAAACTGGTGATTGAGTTCGGTGGAAGGTGGTGAAACCACTTCAGAGCTGTGCCAGTGAGGCTAGTTATGAAGGTGCAGCACATAAAGGCGTCTGAAGCCCCATGTAAGGCTATAGTGTGCTGCTAATGGGAAAGGTGGTCCCCAGGGTCCCCAGTCCCATCATAAGGGGTGAATTTCAGGACTATGAACTTCTTGGGCCTCTCCTCTGCCATTATGGTAGGGGTGAACAGTGTGGCTAGCCTTCCAAGCAACCTTGCTAGCTCATCCTGCTCTAGAGGAACTTGAACTCCCCTTATAGCAATGGTGCGATCCATAGAGTCCGTAATTTCTTTAACTCTTTGTGGGGCCCTAGGTAGGATTGGTTGCTGTGAGTCAAGCCTTGCAGCTTCAGGGCCTGTATGGGCTGGATAATCCCAACCCATGGCTGGGAGGTTACCTTGGTCCTCTTGGACTGGAGGTACAGGAGCTACTTGTGGTTGAGACTCTTATGGTGCTAGATTCACTCCCGAAGCTCCAGGGGCTGGAACCCTAATGGTGCTTCGATAATGAACTTCTGGAATGAAGGCTGGTATCCCTCTGCATGCGGCTGCCGATGGCTGGGGGTCTCCATGAATGTGAGCAGTAGTAGGAGGTCGTGCCTCCTGAGTAGTCGTGTTTACGGGTGGATTCTGAGGATCAGTTCCATGATTCTGAGTAAGTATTGCCAAAGTTCTAAACATGGCTAGAAGTTGCTCTTGCATCAACCGATTCTGTCGCTTGACCTGATCAAGCTCTTGTCATACGGGATCGGTGGTTCGTCCTCTTCCCCGTCCGGCTGGCGATTGGGGTTGAGGGTCTTGTAGATTTTGAGCGTTCTTCCTCAAGCAGAGATTGGGAGCCATAATCCTTTTGTAAAAGGAGAATGAGTTTTTGGGTAAGTAAAGCACTTTGTGATTGTCGTTTCCACAGACGGACGCCAAACTGATGCTACACTTTTTGGCTCTCATGAGGGCTGCTGAGAACTCCAAACTCCGTTGCTTGAGGAACACTCAAAAGACAATCAAAGGACCACCGGATTGGCTCCGGCAATAGCCGCTTTGATGCTTAAGTTAATAAAACTGAATTGAAAGACAATAATGCAAGCCAAAGAATGAAC
This sequence comes from Nyssa sinensis, assembly GCA_008638375.1. NCBI lineage: Eukaryota > Viridiplantae > Streptophyta > Magnoliopsida > Cornales > Nyssaceae > Nyssa > Nyssa sinensis. The sequence continues at coordinate 4,735,892 of CM018043.1, forward strand.
ATGAACACAAAGCGTACCTTTAGGGTTTAATTTATAGGTTGTGGTTTTCCTAAGTTGATTAGAATTTGGAGCCATAGAAATAAGGATTTGATCATCGAAGATAGCAGTTTCCATGTTGAATACTACGATTGAAAAATATCCGTGAGTGATAGTTTCCTTGTAGAAGATCGTTTCCTTATACTCTGCTCGGTAGGGCACTAAAGTGGTGATGAGCTCTGAACCCTAAGGAGTGCTTCAAAAGATGTGTACTCCGACCTGTATGCTCTGAAGGGCAAATGGATAACTATGCTCTGAATGGCCGAGCATATCGGAATACTCTAGATGTCCGAGCCTCATAGCCACACGTATCATATGGGGACTGGTCTGTCACTTTGTGGTATATCAAAAATATATAGAAAGATTTTATTATTATTTATATAAAAATAAATTTAAGGTAAATAACTAAATTTAATTTTTTTTTATCAATATTTATTTCCAAAAGGGAAAAAATTGGTTAAAACTTAAAAATTTTAAGAAAAAAATATGAAAATGGTAGTTTTGTTATGTTGAAAAAAGAAATAGACTAAAGAGAGATATTTGTAGATTATTATTTAAAGTATGAGAGGTTGGTATAATTTCAGAAATTTCAGAAAAAATCAGTATAATTTAATCATAAAAAAGTGATTAAAAATTATGTAAGAGTTGAATTAAAGAGAGAGACTCTAAAAAATCTTTTGATTGTATTAAAAAAAAAAAACTTGTAAAATTAACAAAAGTTCTATGGAAAGGGTTAAATTAAAATTAAAATAAGGATAAAACTTGAAAAACACTAAACTTAAGAGGGGTAAAAATATAAATTAGATGAATAAATTTAATTTTTTTTCTATAATGTATAGAAAAATATTTTATTAAAAAAATGAGGAGGGGCAATTGCCCCCTCTAAGTCTGGACCTAGGCTAGCTCTGTCCCTGCCAATAACACAAACTATTTTATGTGTGATCACTGTACAAGTGATTTAAATATTTGTTTATTTCACTGAAATTCACTTAAATGATATCATTTGCTATATAATCAAACTAGCATCTTATAAAAAAATATACTAAATAAATTCAAAATCTTCCCATTGTTATTTTTTTTAATCCCATTTTTCTTAGGATCCTTTTTTGAAAGAAAAATAAAAAATTTCAGCACCTAAATATCACTATTTGTTTCCCAAATTTATTGAAGAAAATGAGAAGATAATACAAGAAAAAATATAATAATACGATAAAAAATCATCTTATCTTATTTTGTTACTATGAAAACATAAAATAAAATAAAATATAAGAGAAAATTACAATTTTAAATTTTATATGTTTTTTTTTCTAATTCTCGTGAAATTTATAAAAGAATTTACTTTATTTTAGTAGGTGAAAGTAGGCCTGTCAATGGGTCAGGTCTGAACAGACTTGCTAAAATTCGGTCCCAGACCTGTTCAACTTAATGGGTCCAAACTTAAACCCATACCCGTTGAGACCCACTTGCTTACAGATTCGGCCCATGACCCGTTGGATCTGATTCCGACCTGAAAACTCGACCCATTTTCAAACACTAAGTATGTGTGCACTACATCTCACATGAAATAAATTCCCAGAAAGATATAACAACGACTTATCATCAAGCCATTTCTTCAACTTTCTGACTATCACGTTGTTGGCATTTGCATTATGAACCACCACATAAAATAATTTTTTTTTATCTAGATTCCATTTCAAGATTAAATCAGATATGAACTTGAACAGAGTGTCTCCATCATGTGGGTACTCAATGATATACCACTATGTGACACACCAACCACTGCATGACACGTGTGACTGCGAGATCGGCTCGCGACCAATCATACAGTTCACGCTCGGCCATATAATCTGTGCTTGGTCACATGACTTATGCTTGGTCATCCGGTTCATGCTCGGTCACATGACTTATGCTCGGTCATTCAGTTCGTGCTCGGTCGTATATCTCACCCTTGATCAGTCAAAGGCATTACCCATATAAATCGAGCTCATAGTGTCAAAGCAAGGCAGCTCTCCTACAAATCTACAATGACAGCAAATCAATAATCAGATCTTATCACCGCCTCCATAGGCTCCAAAGCAGAGAATAAGGAAACCGTTTCCAACAAGGAAACGGCCACATTAAGTTACCCTATTCAACAAGGTAACTGATATCTCCGAAGATCTGATCCCTATATTCATGGTTCCAAATCCTAATCAACTTGGGAGAACAACCACCTATAAATTCAACCCTTAAGGTACGCTTTACTTTCATGCTCATTATTTTGGCTTTCATTACAAGTCTTTCAATTCGGTTTATTAACTTAAGCATCGGAGCGGCTACCGCCGGAGCCAAACCGGTGGTCCTCTGATCTTTTGTGTCGAGTGTTTCGCAGGGAGCCGAGCTTGGATCTCACGTGGGCCAAAAAGTACAGCATCAGTTTGGCGCCGTCTGTGGGAACGACAATCACCAAGTGCTCTACTCAATCTAAGCTCATCTTCCGTTTGTCAAAAGGATCATGGCTCCCAACTTGCGACCCAGGAAGAATACTCAAAACCCTCATCCTCAACCAACTGCCAGACGAGGAAGAGGGCGAGTGAATAATCCTGTACAACAAGAACTGCTCGAAACTAGGCGGCAGAACCAGTTGCTACGGGAACAGCTCTTGACTATGTCCACGACCCTGGCAATGTTCACCCAGAACCATGAAGCCAATCCTCAAAATCCACCCGTTGTCGCAAACACTCAGGAGGAGCAGCCTCCTGCGGCTGCCGGTAGTCATGGAGATCCCCAGCCGTCGATGGCAGCCGGCCGAGGAGTTCCCGCCTTTTTCCCGGAGGTCCATTATCGAAGCACTACCCGACTCCCCATCCCTGAGGCCTTGGGAGTAAACAACGTTCCACAAGGGTCACCTCCTCGAGTGGTTCCTGTACCACCAGTGCCAGAGAATCAAAACAACCCCCCAGTAATGGGCCAAGATCAACTTACCCATGTAGGCCCTGAGGTCATGAGACCTGCCTCACAGCAGCCCGTCTTGCCAAGGGGGTCAGTAAGAGCCGAAGAAGTTGCTGAATCAATGGACCGTACTGCCGTCATAAGAGGTGCCCAGTATCCGGAACAAGACGAGCTGGCCAGACTGCTCGGGAGGTCGGCCACCCCGTTTACCAATGCTATCATGGCTGAGGAAAGACCCAAGAAATTTATCGTCCCTAAATTCACCCCTTATGATGGGACCGGGGACCCGGGGGACCACCTCTCTCACTATCAGCACACTATGGCTTTGCACGGTACTTCTGATGCCTTTCTATGCCGAACGTTCGTAACCAGCCTCAATGGTACCGCCCTGAAGTGGTTCCACCACCTCCCGCCGAACTCGGTATCTAGCTTCTATGAGCTCGGCAGAAGGTTCTTGGACAGATTCATGACTAGCAGGAGGCTAAGAAAGGGTCTGGAATTCCTTTTGAACATAAAGCAAACAAGGGAAAAATCACTCAGGGGGTATATTGCACGTTTCAACGCCGAGCTCACCGAGGTGACAGACTGCAGCCCTGGTTTCCTAGTGGCTGCTCTAGCCGCTGGTCTTGCACAAGGAGGCTTTAGAGACTCCCTGACCAAAAATCCCCCTGCGGATATGGTGGCACTCATGGACCGTGCAAGGAAGTACATTAACCTGGAAGAGGCCAGGGACACCTCTAGAAAGGTCAAAGAGCAAGCTCAGAAGGACGATCAGAAGAAAGATAGTCAGAAGAAGGACGACCAAAGGAAGGACACCAGCTCGGCCAGGAAGAGAGTCAGGAGCCCAGAAAAAAGGGGGGTCCCTAGAACCTCCTACAATGCTGGGCTAAGAGAGTTCAACCACTTTACTCCACTGAACACCTCTCCATACAACATACTGAAGCAAGTCAAATCTCGGGAAAATCTGAGATGGCCGGAACCTTTGAAGGGAGACCCCAGTTACCGAGATCAAACCAAATACTGTGATTTTCACAAAGACCGATGGCATACTACCAATACCTGCAAGGCTCTCAAGCATGAGATCGAACAACTAATAAGGAGAGGACGACTACAAGAGTTCGTCAAGCAAGATGGAGGACAGAACCCCCGTGACGAGCGACCCCAGCAGAGGAGGGCCGACCAGAAGCAAGAACAAAAGGAGGGCAGGAACGAGCCCACACGACAGAACAACCAGGTGATCTTTGTCCTACACGCAGATTCCCCTGCAACAGGCACCTCTAACAGGTCAAGGAAACGTTATGCTCGGGAGGCCAGGTCTGCTCCCAACATCATGCAGGTCGCTAACTTGGAGAAAAGGTTAAAACCCGTGCCAGAAATCCAATTTACGGATCATGACCTTATAGGAGTGCATTGTCCTCACAGTGACGCCCTGGTCATCTCCCTTAAAATCGCCAACTTCGAGATCCGAAGGGTCCTCGTTGACACTGGGTGCTCAACTAATGTACTATTCTACGACCCTTTCAAACATATGAAACTCAACCCCAATGACACTAAACCCACAAGTATAATCATGACGGGGTTCGACGGAAACACCAACACTCCCCTAGGAAGGATCGATCTGGCCACAACTGTAGGTGAAGGGGACGGGCAAAAGACCATGATAGTTGAGTACATGGTCGTAAAAGCCAAATCTCCCTACAACGTTATAATTGGAAGGCCCTGGCTACATGAGATGGGAGCAGTCACCTCGACTCTCCACCAATGCTTGAAATACGTTCACGATCAGACAGTCTATTCCATCAGAGGATGCCAACCGACCTCCCGAGAATGCCATGCCCTCGCACTCAAGGCTAAGGCCCCTAAATAGCAATTACTGCACGCCCGTGAGTGCAAGGATGCAATCTACCCTTGCTATCACGAGGCAGAAGACTGCCCCTCCAAGATTGACGAGCCATTAAGCCCCAGAGGAAGGGATAGCAGAGCCGAACCTATAGGGGAACCTATTAAAGTCCTGGTCAGCTCGGAGGATCAAGGAAGTTTCCTACAGATAGGTCCCGACCTGACACATGCCGAGCAGGGTGAGCTGGTTGAGTTTTTGAAGAAAAACCTCTCCGTATTCGCCTGGGAGACAAGGGACATGGAAGGGATAGATCCCGACCTGATTACACACAGACTAATGGTGGATCCGGATCATCCACCAGTGAGACAAAAGAGAAGGACCATTCGCTCTAGAGCGGCATCAGGTCATCAACGACGAAATTCAAAGGTTGCTCGACGCCAACATGATACAAGAGGTGTTTTATCCTGATTGGTTGGCCAACACTGTTCTGGTCAAGAAGAAGAACGGCAAATGGAGAGTCTGTGTTGACTACACGGATCTCAACAAAGCGTGCCCGAAGGATAGCTTCCCTCTTCCACGAATAGATCAATTAGTTGATGCAACTGCAGGGCACGAGCTCATGAGCTTCATGGATGCTTATTCTGGCTACAACCAAATACAGATGCATCCCCCCGACCAGAAGAAGACTTCATTCATCACCGAACGAGGTCTCTATTGTTATAGAGTGATGCCGTTCGGACTGAAGAATGCTGGAGCTACCTACCAACGTCTTGTTAATAAGATGTTCAGCTCCCTAATTGGCAGCACTATGGAAGTTTACATCGACGATATGCTGGTCAAAAGCCTAAGGAAGAGCAGTCATCTCCAGCACCTAGCACAAACCTTTGATATTCTCAGACAATATAAGATGAAGCTCAATCCCTCAAAGTGCACCTTTGGTGTAACAAAAGGGAAATTCCTTGGGTACATAGTCTCTCAAAGAGGTATAGAAGCAGACCCGACTCAGATCGGGGCTCTGATAGGACTGAAATCTCCAAAGACCCGGAAAGACATTCAAGCTCTGAACGGCAGGATAGCAGCTCTTAGCAGATTTATTTCAAAATCCACGGATCGGTGTCTACCATTCTTCAAGGCTCTAAAAGGTAACAAATCTTTGCAATGGACTGACGAGTGTGAAAAATCCTTTCAGGAACTGAAAAGGTACTTGGCTTCGCCCGAGCTCTTATCGAAACCGATCCAAGGAGAAAGGCTGCTTCTCTACCTTGCAGTCTCTGAGAACGTTGTCAGTTCGGTACTAGTCAGGCAAGACAGGAGCGTGCAGAGGCCCATCTTCTATGTCAGCAAGGCATTACTGGACACAGAAAAGAGGTACCCCGAGATCGAAAAACTAGCCCTTGCACTCATAGTATCTGCACGGAAGCTGAGACCTTACTTCCAAGCACATCCCATAGAGATTCCAACTGCTTACCCACTGAAAACAATCCTGAGAAAACCAGAAGTATCAGGACGGTTGGTCAAATGGTCGGTGGAACTAGGAGAGTTCGATCTGTCCTACGTTCCACGAGTCTCAATTAAAGGGCAAGCCTTGGCGGACTTCGTCGCAGAATTCACTCCCGCACTACTAAGCAAAACGCAACTCTCCGACGATATGGGAACTTGGAAGTTGTATACTGATGGATCATCTACCGACCGAGGTGCTGGAGCCGGGCTAGTACTACACTCTCCTGATGGACTTACGACCGAAAGGGCAATTAGCTTGGGGTTCAAAGCCTCAAACAATGAAGCAGAGTATGAGGCCCTTATCTTAGGGATGAAGCTAGCTCAGGAGTGCGAAGTGCAGAACCTCGAGGTATTTTCTGACTCCCAACTAGTTGTTAGCCAAGTTCAAGGAGAATACGCTGTCAAGGATGAGAGAATGCTTCGATATTCGGAGTTAGTCAAATCGTTGAAACATTCCTTCCAAACATTCTCAATCCAAAAAATAGAAAGAGGACAAAACAGCAGAGCCGATGCCTTAGCAAACATGGCATCTCACATGAAAACGGGGGTGGAGTCAACGATAAAATTCTCTCACCAGCCGAGGCCTAGCACCGAGGAGATCCAGGTCGCCCAAGTCACAGAATAGCCTCAGAACTGGATGACTCCTATACTCCAGTACCTGGAAGAAGGACTCCTCCCAGAAGACAGAAATAAGGCAAAAAGAATCCGCATCAGAGCAGCTCGGTATCTTGTCCTTAACGGAAAGCTCTACCGAAGATCTTACACTCAGCCATTGTTAAAATGCCTAGCACCTGAAGAGTCGCAGTACGTCTTGGCAGAAATCCACAAAGGAATTTGTGGAAATCATAACGGAGGGAGAACCATAGCCCACCGAGCTCTAACTCAAGGCTACTACTGGCCTGGAATGCTGAAGGAAGCAAAGGAATACACTCGAAAGTGTGACAAGTGCCAGAGGTTTGCCCCCTATCAGCACCAGCCACGACATGAGCTCATCCCCGTCACTAGCCCATGGCCCTTTGCACAGTGGGGAATGGACATCATAGGACCATTGCCTAAAGCCAAACCGAACAGGAGATACCTATTGGTGGCCATTGACTACTTCTCAAAATGGGCCGAAGTAGAACCATTGACTCACATCACTGAAAAAGAGGTCCAGAGCTTTACTTGGAGAAATATAGTTTGCAGGTTCGGCATACCTCACGTGATTGTCTCAGATAATGGCACACAGTTTACCGGAAAAATATTCAAGAAATTCTGCCAAGATATAAACATCAACCAGCACTTTTCCTCCCCTGGTCATCCTCAGGCAAACGGACAGGCTGAAGTCACTAACCGGACAATCCTGGACGCTCTCAAGAAAAGATTATAGGCAGCTAAAGGGAAATGGGTTGAGGAACTCCCTGGGGCACTCTGGGCCTACCGAACAACCAGGAGAACTCCAACATCAGAAACTCCCTTCTCACTCGCCTATAGAACTGAGGCAGTAATCCCTGTTGAGATCGGCATGCCTACCCTAAGGACTGAGGCTTTCAACGAAGAGACCAATGACCAACAACTAGCAGAAAATTTGGATTTGCTCGAGGAAAAGAGAGAGCAGGCCGTAGTCAGAATGGAAGCATATCAGCGCAGGATGGTTAACCGCTCAAAAATTGGCCTCAAGCCTGCCAGCTTCCAAGTTGGGGACCTCGTCCTAAGAAGGGTTTTCCAGAACACCAAGGATCCCACCATGGGGAAGTTATCACCGAACTGGGAAGTCCCCTACAAAATTACCAAGACAGTAAGACCGACCACTTATTGGTTGGAAAGCATGGATGGGAAACCTGTCCCCAGACCATGGAATATGGAGCATTTAAGAAAGTATTATCAATAAAATAATTTCTTTTTCCAAATATATTCCGTGAAATATTACAATGTACAGACCTCTCAGGTCTGGTCCATCTTAATGCACAGGCTCAAGCCTGGTCTATCTCAAATGTACAGGCTAAGGTCTGGTCCATTTCAAATGTACAGGCTAAGGTCTGGTCCATCTCAAATGTACAGGCTAAGGTCTGGTCCATCTCAAATGTACAGGCTAAGGTCTGGTCCATCTCAAATGTACAGGCTCAGGTCTGGTCCATCTAAATGCACAGGCTCAGGCCTGGTCCATCTCAAATGTACAGGCTAAGGTCTGGTCCATCTCAAATGTACAGGCTCAGGTCTGGTCCATCTAAATGCACAGGCTCAGGCTTGGTCCATCTCAAATGTACAGACCTCTAAGGTCTGGTCCATCTCAAAGCACAGACTCAGGTCTGGTCCGTCTCAATGTACAGACTTAAGGTATGGTCCATCTCAAATGTACAGACTCAGGTCTGGTCCATCTAAATGTACAGACTTCAGGTCTGGTCCATCTCAATGCACAGACCTCAGGTCTGGTCCATCTCAATGAACAGACTTCAGTTCTGGTCCATCTCAATGCACAGACTCAGGTCTGGTCCGCTTCAATGCACAGACCTCAGGTCTGTTCCATCTTAAATGAACAAAATCCCTAAGTCTGATCCATCTTAATATATGAGGATGATGTTTGATAACAAGTACACAAGGGCTCTGTGTCAGAAGTTATAAAAGAATCAACTCTAAGTGCTCAGTCATACCGACCGTCAAAATATCCTTGCAAATACAAGTCCCTTTGTTTGGCAATCAAGCTCGGGTCTTGTTCTAAGGGGTCAGAATAACTGTCTTATGCCAGTTTTTACGATTGACGATTAGTGATCAGATTGATTGATTATTATTCAAGTTATCTTTTTTTTTTTAAAAAAAAGAAAGTCCGTGATTCAAAAACCCCTCCAATATCGAGGGTTCGGCACAAGTTAGTTATTTCTTCACATTATTTCAGAAGACCACCCATGGTCGGTAGAAACAGTACTCTGGGAACCGAGCAGGATTACTTGCGTCATACTACAAACATCAAAGACCGAAGTCCGTTTACACACAACAAAACATTGATACATCTTTAGAGCAGAACTCAAAGATTGCCAACAATCAAAGAAAGACAGAGACAAAAACTGAAGAGGAGATATTTTCATTAATATGTAAGCTCGGTTACAAAGAAGATGAAAAAGGACTACAAAAGTTTTCCCTAAACTAAGGGGCTCGCAGGTCCATCATCCTCATCACCATCTTCGTCCTCATCATCGTCATCGATCCCAGATAGGTCGATATCCGGGAACTTGGCGAGAAGCTTGGACTTGAGGTTATCGAAACCAAGCTGCGCGATTTTGTCTCCCATCTTCTCAAGCTCGGTCTTCAGCCTGGCCTCGGTCTCCACCTTGGCCTCCTCAACCTTCTGAGCAATAGAGTCCTGAAGGGCACTGTTCTCCTCCTTCAGTTTGGACAGGTCCTGACGAAGGGAGTCCCGTTCAGATCGCAAAGAATCCCTCTCAAGTTTAATGGAATCCCTTTTGGACTCCATAATCGAGAGGTAATTCCTCGCCTCCTTAAGCTCGTCCTCGGCCGAGGTGGCTTGGGACTGAGCCATGCCGAGCTGCAGCCGAAAATCATCAATTTCTTCCTCCAGCCTCTCCAAAGCCTGGAGATCCACCGTGGCCTCCATTAGAGCGGCCAAGCTATGCAGAGTCTGCAAAAACAAAACAAGAGGCACATCAGTAAAGAGGAAAAGAAAGAAAAACACCAAAGGAAGGAAGGTCGGTCGTTACCTTCAGATGGGCCCTCATGGCACCAGCCACAGTCTTCTTAGTGCCCTTCCTGATGCTGCAGGAAGGGATGTCAGTCCGAGAGGCCTCAGCCCAGAAATCTTCAATGGCCTGATGGACGGCCCTGTATCTATCAGGCATCTCAACCCCTACTTTTGCCTTACCCCTCGGTTGGGATCTTTGAGCCGAGGAAGGGGCAGGCCGGGGTACCACCGCACCCCTCTGAGGGGCAGAAGAGGGCTCCTTGATCACAACTCCCTTCAGAGGAGGTCGGAAAGAGGGAGAAACAGAAGAGACAGCCCCCTTCTTAGGAGGCACCGAAGAGGACGGGTCGGTCGTCCTCGTCTTCTTCGAAGAAGACGCAGAGAGAGGAGGCTGGCTCGCCACCCTCTTCTTTTTTGACGACCCCCATTTACCAGCAACTGATTTGAGGACCTCATCAACCACGTTCTTGTCCTTGGGAGGCATTGTAGGGCCTGAATGAAGAATGGCTCGGTAGTCCCTGTTTGGGGTTTGAAGAAGCCTTTTGTACTGGTCTTTCAGAACAGGGGTGAAGTGAGGCCTCTTCTTGACGCTCTTGGCTGCACAAAAGAATTTTGAGCAAAGGTTAGTCAGATACACAAAAACAAGCTCAGAACAAAATTACAAAAGAAAAGGGTGTCTCACCCATAAAACCCGTGCTCCGGGGAAACGTGGAGAACTGGTCCTCGGGGTCAGTCACTTCCCATTCTCCACTAACGAAGAAGAACCGATCCTTCCAAAATTTATTGGAGGACGGTACATAGGTCAGAGGCCGGAAACCCTTATTGAACGACATGTAATAGAGGCCCTCCGCCTTCCTATACTTAAGATCCATTTTACTACGGATCAAATCTAGAGAAACCTCGACGCCATTCAGACGACCTAAGGCTATAAACCCTAACAGGTGCCTCCAACTGTTCAAAAGCAGGTCGGCCGGGCAGAGGTTAAACCAACAGAAAAAATCCCTAAGCAAACTAGGGAGGGGAAGACGCAGCCCCATCTCGAACCAGGCAGTATAAACACAGATCTCTCCCTCCTGAACATCCCAAGGGAAATCTAGGTCATCGGGAGCCCTAAGGGTAACATTTGGAGGAATCTCATACCTCTCCCTAATGACCTCTAGCCAAGAGGATGCTACAGTACTCTCTGTCTGAGAAGACCGACCCGAGACTTCGCCTTCTCTATCCCTAGACTCCGAGAAGGCATCGACAATCCTAACTGAGGGACTAGAGTGAGTCTCCTCTGATCCAGCCCTCGAGGAACTGCTACCCCTAGTTAGGGTTTGTGACAAGGAATGAGCCTCCGGGAGGCTCCCTGACCCATTACCAACACCAGAAGATGCCGAAGAAGTCGACATTTCAAAATAACCAAAAGGAGAAGAGGAGAAAGTGAAAAGATGAACAAAAACACTAAGACCGAACCTGAATCAAAGTAAGGGACTTCGGATGGATGGGATTCTTCACAGGATAATTTGCTGGTTCGATAATGTCGGATGTATATCTCACTTCGTAGAATAGAAAATGGTAAAAAGAATCGGACAAGACTCTTCCTCCCTTTTATACGCATCCGGAGAGTAATTGCTACCCAGGCGAACCGTCTCGACAGTATCGCAACAATAATGACTTGAGAAACCCGAAGAAACGGCTGCGCAATAAATGATGTACCAACGGACATCTCGAAAAATGAGACGACAGAACGCATGGCTTTTCGGACGCACATAACACCTTAGTTACGCCCCGAGCTCAAACTAAGGCTTGGGGGGGGAGTAACTGATATACCACTATGTGACACACCAACCACTGCATGACACGTGTGACTGCGAGATCGGCTCGCGACCAATCATACAGTTCACGCTCGGCCATATAATCTGTGCTCGGTCACATGACTTATGCTCGGTCATCCGGTTCATGCTCGGTCACATGACTTATGCTCGGTCATCCGGTTCATGCTCGGTCACATGACTTATGCTCGGTCATTCAGTTCGTGCTCGGTCGTATATCTCACCCTTGATCAGTCAAAGGCATTACCCATATAAACCGAGCTCATAGTGTCAAAGCAAGGCAGCTCTCCTACAAATCTACAATGACAGCAAATCAATAATCAGATCTTATCACCGCCTCCATAGGCTCCAAAGCAGAGAATAAGGAAACCGTTTCCAACAAGGAAACGGCCACATTAAGTTACCCTATTCAACAAGGTAACTGATATCTCCGAAGATCTGATCCCTATATTCATGGTTCCAAATCCTAATCAACTTGGGAGAACAACCACCTATAAATTCAACCCTTAAGGTACGCTTTACTTTCATGCTCATTATTTTGGCTTTCATTACAAGTCTTTCAATTCGGTTTATTAACTTAAGCATCGGAGCGGCTACCGCCGGAGCCAAACCAGTGGTCCTCTGATCTTTTGTGTCGAGTGTTTCGCAGGGAGCCGAGCTTGGATCTCACGTGGGCCAAAAAATGCAGCATCACTCAATATACTTGTAGGCAATTATTTTCTTCTTCAACTCCTAATCATCATCAATATAGTGTGCAGTTAAGCACGTCGTATATGCAAAATTCTGATGATCGGAAGTCCAAATATCTATGGTAAGTGTTACCTTACAAGAAAGTGTCTCTAAAAAGTGATACAACTTCACCTTCTCTTCTTCATACATTTTCAGAACATTTGCTCTAACTGTGTTTCGAGAAACCAACTTAAACACTGGTTGAATTCCGTTACAAAAAAATTCAAAAAATTCATGCTTAGCCATGTTGAAAGAATAGTTGTGCTTAACTATCATTGTTGCAAAATCTTTTCGACTCTTTTTCTGGTCAAATTTGAACTCCTTAATGGAAAGACCGGAAAGAGTCACGTTCAAAATCTTTAACTTTCAAGACAACTACTGAGGTGTTTTTTCAAGTGACTAGTACCTTTGCTACTTCCCACTACAAAATGTTTCTTGCAATATTTACATATTGAAAATTCATTTCCATCATTCTTTCTTTTCTTTCTCAAATTCATCCCACACATTGGAAGTCAAATTTCGGGGGAAGCTTGTTGAGACCGCGATGAATAAAAATGGGGATCTGAGATCGAATGAAGAGATAAAGAGGTGGGGATCTGAGAAAGGATGGAGAGATCGGGAGATGAAATCTGAAGAGTGTGATGAGATATGCAGCTCTCTCTCTCTCTATAGAGAGAGAGAGAGAGAGAGAGAGAGAGAGAGAAAGAGAAAGAGAGAGGGAAGAGAGCGTTTCTGAAATCTGAATTGAGATTAGATTTATTGTAAACTAATGGGTCCAGCAGGTCTGGACTAAATGGGTCCATGTTCAATCCATTAAACACATTTTTTAACAGGTCTGGTTTAAGCAACTTATTACTGGTCTATAAACCCTTAAACGGGTCCAAGTTCGGGTCGGACCTAATCTAGACCTGACCTATTTACAGGCCTACGTGATAGAAATGAATTTTCTATTTTTTTTTTTCTCTAATTGCTTCCCTTCCCAAATTCACAAAATAAACTAAACAATATAAAAGAATATGCCAAACCATGTTTTGTATTTTTAGAATTACCAAAACAAATAGGGTAATCCCTCAGGTTTCTAACAATTACAAAGACTTTCTTCGAAATTTTTGAAATGACAATGGCCTTCCCTACTTTTATTGACAAACTATAAAAACCTCCCCTCCAGCCTTTTTTTTTTCTTAAATAGCAAAAGTGCCCCCTTCATTTTATTTTCTTTTTTAGGTAAATTACACTGATTTCTCTCGAAATTTCTGACAATTACACTGACCTCACTTGGGGTTTTCAAAATTGCACAAACTTCCCTTACTTTTTTCTAACAAATTACACTAACATCCCCTCTAGTCCAATTTTTTAAAAAATTGACGAAATTACCCCTCTCAATTTTTTTTTATTTTTAAATTTCGACCATTTTTCTAACTTTTTTTAAAGAATTTTTTTCATTTCATATAAAATTTAAATTTAAATAAATAATTTATAGTTTTTTAGTCAAAGAAGATTCTAATTAATATTAATTTGAAAATGAAAACAAATAGTAATAAATAATTGATCAAAATTTTAAAAAAAAAATACAATAAAAAAAAAACATAAAAGAGGCAGTATTGTCATTTAAAAAAAATTAAATCAGAGGGCAGTCAGTGTAATTTCAGAAATCTCAGGGGAGGTTATTGTAATTGTCAGAAATCTCAAGAGAGATCAGTGTAATTTATCCTTCTTTTTTCGCATATTTAAAATTTTGACCATTTTTTAAAAACTTTTTTAAAAAACTTTTTATTTTATATAAAAATAAATTTAAGATAAATAACTTATATTTTTTAGTCAAAGAATATTGTAATTAATATTACTTTGGAAATGAGAAAAAAAAAGTTAAAAAAATTAGTCAAAATTGAAAAAATAATAAATAAATAAATTAAAGGGCACTATAAATCAATAAAATAAGAAGAACAGAAATATTTTACAATCAAGCTAAATTGTAGTCTAGTTTTTGGTGCTTAGCATAATATGTTCTTTGTGATGTTTCATGGCTGTGTGATTTGCTATTATATCCCTGCTGTTGCATCACAACTGGAGAAGGGTGCTAAATGTAGAGCCGATTTGGGAAATCAAATCCTAGTTTTGATGCATGAAAAAACGTGAAATTAAGTTTTGAAATATTTGATGAACTTTTTTAAAAATAAAATTCACAATTTGAATTTTTTTTTTTTTAATATATAAAAAGCCAGTTTCTGAAGGCTCTATTAGCAAAAATGAGGTTGATGTCATTGATACTGGATATTGGCTATACTGAATGTGGACCTCAAAACTTATTAATCTAGAATTGGCGAGCTGATCCAAACAAAAATAAAAAAAGAAAATGTTCTTTGTCCTGATTAGTGAACTGCATGAAGAACAAATCATCATAAGAAGAGAATTTTGTTTGAGTTCCACATGCATTGAGTAGGAATGGAGTTAAAAATATCAGAGATACTAATTATATAAGTTGCTTAATTTGATTTCATTTAGGTAATCAGACAGAGGACACATGCACGTCACTTTTCTTCTTCCTTTTCGTCCTTCCATGAGACAAAATTATATAATGGAGTTAGTGGTTGAGGGTGATAGCTGTGACTTATCGATGGCAAGTTGTCTGTTGGGTTCTACATTAATTTTAAAAAGGGAATGGTCATTGTCATATGTTGTTATGGTCATAAAATGGATCTGTTACTTATTACTATAATTTATTTAATTAAGGAATATAGGAATAGAAATAAAGAATGAGAGGACCTCTCATTTCATATCCTCTTCAAAGCTTCTTCTTCTTTCTTTTCCTTTTATGGGATAATTATAGTGACAACCTCGTACAATTGTAAGATTTTTTCTTATAATTTTAAATAATTATCAAAATTTTTGAGAGACGGATGTTAAATTACACTAATATTTTTCTGTGACATTTAATAGTTACAAGAACTTTTCTTGTATTATTTAAAAAGATAGAGAAGTTAAGTGTAATGAGAAAATGTATTTTATTCATAAAAAAAAAAAAAAAAAACAGTTAAAAGTTTAAGCCGTCAATAACAAATTTTGTATAAAGTAAGAATCGGTATATTATCAATATAACATATCAATGTAATTTTTTGAAAATATACGAGAGTAAATTATTCATTTTCAAAATTGCGGGTGGAACTCACTCACTCCGCCAAACGGATCCTAAATCAGCCTGAAAACTAAAACTATGATAGAAAGAAAACACAGTTGGGTCTCTCATCTGATGCTGCTATGGAGCTTGGAGTCATTTGTTTATGAAGTCTAGCTAGTAATGTATTATTTAAGGTCATTCTCGATTTTTCACTATTGGTCCATCATCCGTGCTGTATGATTCCATTTTTAACTTAAAGATGGAAAAGAAAAAACGGTCCTATATATTTGTAATCTACTGTGGTAATAAGTTATGATAATATTTCGATTCTGGTGTGGTAACAATTTCTTAGTCTAAAAGGATCACATTGAGACATTGGAGCATTTGCTATTTGTACTGAAAGCCTGAAAGGTCCCTTCTTCATGCTCAGAGAGTTGTCCTTGATTTCATCAAGGACAAACACAACATTTTCCAATAGGTTTTGTGAACTTGCCCTCTCAACTCTTTTTCCAATATATTTATTATTTATTATTTAATTATTTCGTAACAGATATACGATGGGACACGAACGGAGTGAGAAAGGGGAATAGTGATTATGAACAACTCTTCTTCAATATTTTATTTTATCGTACAATTTAAATTTTATTTACACAGAAGCTAATCATCAATCATAGCTTACCAAACATTAAAGATTTTAACCACTTAGTCATGTTTAAAATTCATAATTAAAGTGATCATTTCATAAAATAAAATAAAATTCATAATTAAAGTGATCATTAGTGAACTGCATGAAGAACAAATCATGATAAGAAGAAAATGTCATTGAGTAGGAATGGAGTTAAAAATATCAGAGATACTAATTATACAAGTTGCTTAATTTGATTTCATTTAGGTATCAGACAGAGGACACATGCACGTCACTTTTCTTCTTCCTTTTCGTCCTTCCATGAGACAAAATTGTATAATGGAGTTAGTGGTTGAGGGTGATAGCTGTGACTTATCGATGGCAAGTTGTCTGTTGGGTTCCTGCATTAATTTTAAAAAGGGAATGGTCATTGTCATTGCCATATGTTGTTATGGTCATAAAATGGATCTGTTACTTATTACTATAATCTATTTAATTAAGGAATATAGGAATAGGAATAAAGAATGAGAGGACCTCTCATTTCATATCCTCTTCAAAGCTTCTTCTTCTTTCTTTTTCTTTTATGGGATAATTATAGGGACAACCTCGTACAATTGCATGATTTTTTCTTATAATTTTAAATAATTATTAAAAATTTTGAGAGACGGATGTTAAATTATACTAATATCTTTCTGTGATATTTGATAGTTACAAGAACTTTTCTTGTACTATTTAAAAAGATAGAGAAGTTAAGTGTAATGAGAAAATATATTTTATTCATAAAAAAAGATTAGTTAAAAGTTTAAGCCGTCAATAACAAATTTTGAATAAAATAAGAATCTATATATTGTCAATATAACATATCAATGTAATTTTTTGAAAATATACGAGAGTAAATTATCCACTTTTCAAAATTACAGTTGCGACTCACTCCATCAAACGGATCCTAAATCAGCCTGAAAACTAAAACTATGATAGAAAGAAAATACAATTGGGTCTCTCATCCGATGCTGCTATGTAGCTTGGAGTCATTTGTTTATGAAGTCTAGCTAGTAATGTATTATTTAAGGTCATTCTTGATTTTTCACTATTGGTCCATCATCCATGCTGTATGATTCCATTTTTACCTTAAAGATGGAAAAGAAAAAACGGTCCTATATATTTGTAATCTACTGTTGTAATAAGTTATGATAATATGTCGATTCGGGTGTGGTAACAATTTCTTAATCTAAAAGGATCACATTGAGACATTGGAGCATTTGCTATTTGTACTGAAAGCCTGAAAGGTCTCTTCTTCATGCTTAGAGAGTTCTCCTTGATGAATCAAGGACAAACACAACATAAAATAAAATAATAATTATTCATTTAAATCAAACAAGTGTTTGTAATAATTTTTAATAAAATATTTATTCTACTATACCACACGAAACCTTAATCTTCACAGGCCATTCCTCTTGTCAGTTTGGTGGCTCTAGTTTGGTTAGCAAAAAGCCTTTCATGCCCCAGAATCCTTATCCACCGTTGTTTGGTATGGACTCTTCATTGCATTGCATGTGAGGACGCCCTGCTTCAATCTTCCACCAATTGCGTACAAAATAAGGTAAAAAGTGACCCACTACATAAAGTTTTGGGCCTGAATTTTGTCCTTTTTATAAGAGTAGTTAATGTAAACAAAAACAAAAACAAAAACGAGAAAGTGAGTGATGACTTGTCCAACACCTTCTACAGATATCTTGGGAACCAATCATTTAAGATTGATAGATAACGGGAATGGAAAACGTTTAATTCTGGAATCAAATTTTTTGATTGCTGGGATAATTTATTAAAAAATAGTGGATGTTATAATAATCAATGATTTTTTTTTATTTGAACACATATTTAGACATGTTAAAATTTCATAATTATTTATACATTAATTTTTTTTAATAAGACTCTTATTATGGGACATTTCAAAATGAAATAAGAGACTTTTAATTCGGGACAAAAGGAATAAAATTTAATAGTCTGTACAAGAAAAAAATAACGGAATTTACGTTATTTGACAACGTATGTACATATACGAGACCAAGTGACTAAGTTTTAGAAAATAAAATTATAATATGTTTGATGCTGCACTTTTCGATTCGCAATAAGTGTGGGCTCTGTGACCTGTAGAACACTCAGAAAGATGATCAGAGGACCACCGGATTGGCTCCGGCGGTAGCCGCTTCGATGCTTAAGTAAGTAAACTGAATTGAAAGATTATATTGAAAGTCAAAGAATGAGCATAAAAAATAAAGCGTACTTTTAGGGTTTGATTTATAGATCGTGGCCTTCCTAAGTTGATTAGGATTTGATGCCATGAATATAGGGATTTGACCATCGGAGATTGCAGTTACCTTGTGGAGCATTTGAGTCGTAGATGGAGATAATCATAGATAGTAGTTTTCTTGTTGTAGACTGTTTCCGTGTTGAAGACTGTTTCCTTATTCCTTACTTGACAGTTGTTAAGGAAGTCATAAGGTCGGAATCATATGAAATGTTGAATGAATATTGTCCAGAGCATAAGGTCTGGAAGATATGTGCATGAGAATGCCTTGGAGGCTTCGCCTGCACTGTATGACCGAGTTTGTCGGCTCTGTAGGATATATATGAGAATGCCCTGAAGGCTAGTAACTGCTTTGTATGATCGAGATTATCAGCTCTGTATGATCGAGATTATTAACTCTGTAAGCACACGTGTCTCAAGGTGATTGGTGTATCTGTTTGTGGTATATCAATGTTTATACTACTTAACAGTTAAAATCCTAACCCTAACATAGTTATAATATTACTTATTAGAAAAATAAAATAATTATACATGTATTTATATACATATATATATATATATATTTCATTTACAATATGTTTTAGTAACTACATTTGTAAATTCTATTTAAATTTGAGTTAAATATATTGTAAATAAGAAAAATTATGGCATAAGCATAAAATCATAACTTCTTTAGTTCAAAAGGATATTATAAATTTTTATATATTATAAGTTGAATATTATATTTATTTTTTATAAAATATCGAAATACGATAATAAATTTGAGTATAAGGTAAATAATTTTTTATTAATAAAAACATAAAAAAAAATTTATAATTAAAAATTTTAATAATTAATAAAATTTTCATCCCCGAATCTATCAATTATAAGAGAAAGAGAGTGAAATTTTCTGCACGAATGCTATAAAAAAGGCAGGGTCATCTACTGCCAGGAGTTGAGCGGCATAAGGCGAGATGGGAATGGTTGGGAAGAAAACTTTTTTCCTAGCATTCTTAGTAATGACTGTCTCTGCGACTGCTACAAATCTCAGCGGAGCAGCAGTGAGTTCGCAGAGGACAGAGTTGAAGTCGTGGTGCAAGGGCGCCATTGATGAGTGCTTGGAGGAAGAGGTGGAGTACCTAATGGATTCGGACGTAAACGCAAGGCTTCTTCAACAAGGAGGTAAAGATCCATTCACGGATTCCAGCAAAATTAGGACAGCGGGTCCAAATTGTAGTCGTCGGAAGTATGCACCTTGCATCCCTGATGCAAATAAAAAGTTCAACAGTCACTGCAACCCCTACGAGCGGTGCCGCGCAGGGAAATAAATTATATATGTATGTATGTGACTATGTATCGATCTATATATGCAGGCATGTACTGCTAGCTTGTGTTATATTTGCAATAATGGAATTTGTTCTCTTTTGTTTGGTGGTGTTATATATGTTTAACTCTGGTTATTCAGAACAGCAGCAGACAACATTTGAATTTGTGGGAAGATTTTCTTGCCTGAACTCATATCAAACCATAATTTGACAGGATATTGAATTAGAAAGTTTCATCTGATGGGTCTAACATTTTTTGAGTCTCCCCAGAAAAGATTGAAATTACTCTGTTTTCTGTGTGAAATAAGTTTTAGCAGCAAAGCATATCAGCAAACAAAGATGAAATGCCCAAACAAGAAAGATGACCTGCCCAAAACTCTTGATTTTGGGACTCAAAGTTGTATTTGTACGTGAATGTATTTTAAAATGCAATTGGGTAAATATCTTTTTAAAAAAATATGTATAAAGGATTTTTTAAATGAATCTTCTCAATTTTAGATACAAATAAGTGGTTCTAAGAACAAGAAATTACGTTGAAAAAATTTATTTTACATGACATGATTGATGGCATTTTTTTAGGCGATGAACCCTTTGTTAGAAGAAAAAAAAAGAGTACAAATAAAAATCTTATGTTAAATAGTAATGTTAGATACATCCTTTTGATTTTTTCGATAACATTATTTATTATAATCTTTTTTAAATTTAAATAAGAAGACAAAACATATTGATTAATTATCAAAAAATTATTGATACATTTGACACATCATCCGATAAATCAATCAGTTAAACCAAACTAAATTAGTTTGGATTATAAAATTTGCAAATGACATACCTTTAAATTTTAGTTGGACTGATAAGTCTTTAATAAATATAAAATTTGCAAATGACTCGGCTAGGATTCTCTTTTATCCGTGGACATCCCAAGCAATGCTTGTACAAATATTTAATTACCTTCAACCTTTTGAAAAAATTCATGGAGAGAGAGAGAGTTACATTGACTATTAGACAAGAAAATTTTAAAATCTTGTAATATAATTATATAGAAATAATTACACTTACCTCCTTTAAAATTTTTGATAATTATAAAAACTTCCTCTATATTTTATAAAATAACATTGTCCCTCTCTATTAGTCTTATCTCCTTAACACCGTTAACAGAATTAATAAAATTACTAATTTACTTTTATATTTTAAAATTATAATTTTATCAAAAAAATCCATAACACTCTCTCCCCTCTCTCACGTAGATCTCAAATTCCCAAAATTAGAAGCTAATCCCCTGAGCACCTTCTTCTTATAAGTTGGCCGCTTCGGATCGGATATCTTGGTGAGAACCCGGTGGAGATGACAAATGATTTGGCAGAACATATGATTCCAGCGATAAAGCGATACCCGGCGACTGAGCGGCATCATCAGGCTTGGTCGTGACCATCGGATGATTTCCAAATATCTCTCTCGGTAACAGAACTTTCGAAACCCCGAATATCACTACTAGGTTCTGATCTAGCACCGTCTCCGTCACCGACGCCTGAACAATCCCTGAATCGATGGCCACCGGCTCCACGGACGGTTGTGGCGAAGAAGGACCGCAACTAGAGTGCGGTGGCGGAGGAGAAAAATGGCGGTGATTTGATGGTTTCTAGCTATTGGGGCATTTGTCCAAGAGGAAAAGGTTCATGATGAGGAGGCCGTGTCGAAGAATGGAAGTGAAGAAGAGGTTCGTGATGAAAAGAAGATCGATTCTAAGATTGAGGAGATTGAGACGCAAATTAGTCAATTGTCGTCGAGATTGGGGCGCTTAGGGTGCTACGGAAGCTAACGTGGATGTTCCACCAGGGTTCGAAGGTCACGATCATCGGAGCAATCAAGTCGGCGAAACAGACAACACTGATTTCCATGCCTCCGGCGATTCCTCTCGGTGCCGATCGACCTCTTTGTCTCTCTGATTTCTCATTCTCGAATTCCTCTCATTTTCTCCTATTTCGGATCAGTGGTGTTGTCGATGGTGGTGGACGTTGGTCGTGTTAGTGACGTCGGTAGAGGTGGTGGATGGAAAGAATGGGAGGGAGAGAGAATAGCGATGGTGGTGTTTGACAGAGAGAATATAGCATGCTGTTTACTTTATTTTCTTGGTGTTTTGCAGGAACTGAAGATCATCACCGGAATGGTTTACTTAGTGCAATTCAAAGGACATTGAGTAAGAATTCTGAAATACTAAATGGTAGCAATGGGGATGCAAAGTCAATAGTGACATGTGATCAAGGTACTTTTGCGAATTTGGAGTTGGCCTTAGTAAAAGCTGGTTCTGATTCTACAGAGAGTTCCCTGAAACAGAAATGTTCCATTTGTTCACCTGACTCTATTGTGCCACATAATTCTTGTGCCCCATCACTAGAAGAGTCTTCTAGCAATGGTGATGAAGATAACTCAATGGCTCTAGTGCCGGTACAGAAGCTAGAATTATGTGTATCTGATGAAGCAATCTCTGTTTTCCTAAATAGAATTTTTGTTGAATTTTTAACTGAGTTTTTTTATTTCTGGGTTGGTGAAAAAATTGAGCATATAGCAATGGAGCTGCGCCACCATGAACGCCAATGTGCATCCAGTGCAAATTAGCAGAGGAGGAGATAATGAGTTTTGGGGAGAGAAGATTAGGGCGAGCCTGAAAAGCAGGACTTTTTGTACTTAGTCATGGACGGGTTTGAGGTGTGAATATAGGGTTTATAGAGAGAGAGAGAGAGGGAGAGAGGAATTTGGGTTTACGAGAACGATGAGATGGAAGGAGAAATTTTATTCTTTTTTAATAAAAAAGTTTTTATTATTAAAGTGCGGATAGTTTTATCATTTAACCATAACTTATAAGGGGAAAAATTAATATTTAGACAAAAAAAATTACTTATATCATCAGATTCTGTTAGGTCAACTAACGTTCATTGACGACAGGGGAGAATTTGTTATCGACATTGAAACCAGAAGGGGGACAGTGTTATTTCAGAAAGTATAAGAGAGGTTTCTGTAATTATCAGAAATTTCAAGGGAGGTAGGTATAATTTACCTAATTATATATATATATATATATTAAATTCAGTCATCATCAAGTGATTCCTAAGGTCATGGACAAACAGAAAAGGATGCCCATGACATAATAAAATTTTGTTATATATCAATCAATCCCTTTACCTTTGCATTATTACCCTTATGATGGCATCAAGTCTGATTGAATGACGCCAAAAATTAGAGAGGAGTTAGGAATTGGGCAAATTTTGTTCTCAGTTATAAATAATAAATTTTAAAAATTAAGAAATATTAATAAGTAACTAAATTATAAATAAAAAGAGATAAATTATACTGATCTCTCCTAACGTTTCTGATAATTATATCGATCTTTTCTGATGTTTCTGAAATTACATTGACCTCCTCTGCTTTACATAATAATATATAGATATTCCCATTCAATCAAATTTTACGTTCAAAATGATAAAATTGTCTATTTTATTTATTTACTTCTATATTTTTTAAATTTGACCATTTTTTTCTAATTTTTTTTTAAGATTTTATTATTATTTATATAAAAATAAATTTAAGGTAAATAACTAAATTTAATATTTTTATCAATATTTATTTACAAAATAGAAAAAAATGGTTGAAACTTAAAAATTTGAAGAAAAAAACATGAAAATTGTAGTTTTGTTACATTGAAAAAAGGAATAGACCGAAGAAAGGTATCTGTAGATTATTATCTAAAGTATGAAAGGTCGGTGTAACTTCAGAAATTTCAGGAGAATTCGATATAATTTAGCCATAAAAAAGTGATTA
Organism: Nyssa sinensis; assembly: GCA_008638375.1. Taxonomy (NCBI): domain Eukaryota; kingdom Viridiplantae; phylum Streptophyta; class Magnoliopsida; order Cornales; family Nyssaceae; genus Nyssa; species Nyssa sinensis. Next base: position 4,759,586 of record CM018043.1, read on the forward strand.
CAAATTATTACTACAAGAAAACAGGTTTTCTGCGACGCCCATTATTTGCGACGCGCAAAAAGCGTAGCCAATAGTCATTTTCAGCGACGCTCATTTGTGCGTCACAAATAATTAAGAAAATGGGCTTTCCCGCGTAACAAAAAAGGGCACGAAGGCTTTAGCGACGACCCTGTCATTATTTGTGACGCATTGTGCGTCGCCAATATTAGCGATGCCCACATAGGCGTCAGTAATAGTCTGAGTACGTAAAATGACGTCGCGTTGGTAGGACTTTTTGCGATGCAGGGGCATTATCAGCGACGCAGACTGGGTGTCGCAAAAACCAAACCTATTTTTCTAACCTTCTGCGCCGCTCAAAACAGTGTGTTCTTCTCTTTTCTCTTCTTTCCCTTTGCACGCCCCCATTTCGACCACAACCCACTACAATCGTTCTTCTTCTCTCTTCTTTCCCTCTGTACGCCCCCATTTTGCTAAATTTCTTGGTTAGGACATTGCTATCAACCGCCTTTATTCTCTCTTCTTACACCACTTGCGCCTTCACAACCCCAAAGTCTTTTATTGGGGAAGACACTTTTACGGCCATCATTGGAATCAACAACATCCTTTTCTCCACCATCCTTGAGAAACTGTTTCGTGGAGGGATTTCCGTATGATAAAACGTGGTGATTTAGATTTTTGATGTGTTTGAGATTTATCTTTCTGATTTATATGGATGTGCAAATAAATGCTTGAAAATTTTGAAATAATATAAATCTATATCTGTATCTGTATCTATATCTGTATCTCTCTCTTATCCACCGATCTACTCTGGTTACTTTCCTTTTTTTTATATTATTCTCTTTGTCAAAACTCTTCTACCATTGCATTTTATAAAGGTGATTAATATTTGCTTTAATTAATTCCATTTTGCAGTGAAATGCGATTCATTTGTCTGTTTTGAAGCCATACGGAGAACACGACTGTTTTCTTTACTGATTAAACAGGTTTTGTTGTTTTATATGTTGTTGCCTTTTTTTTATAAATTTTTTTAAATTGTACCTTCTATACTTTGTAGCTGTTCTGGGCTGTTATAATGAAGAAGCTATTGGGATCTGATTAAGATATCTCATCTCTCAAATTCTATTATTTTGGTCTTTATCAATGTTACTTGTGAGATTGTGGATACATCGGTTCTGGGGTAAACCCTTGATACAAATGGGTTAGATCTAATGAGAGCTAACAGACAAAAAAAAAAAAAAGGGAAATGGTGGGATTGATGCAAAAGGTGCCTGCTTATTTTTTCATTCAAAAGTTGGTGTTATATTTTAGCTGTTAAGGGTTTGTGGAAGTATTCGAAAACTATAAGTTTGACTTTCTATTGTCTTTTTCTTTTTGTGGGCAAGATCAAGATTCCATTTGGTTATGCCAAAATTTTGAAGGCCTATGACTATTTGTACTTTCAAGGCATACAAGTAATCTGTGTACTAATAAATTTAGTCTAAGTCACTCTGTAATACCCTGACCCGAGTTAGGTGGGACCGACCCGAGTTAGCCGGTACCCGACCAGGTAGACCCGAGCTATAAAATGTAACCCGAACTATGAGCTGAAATATGACGAGAGTCAAGTTAAAAATTAAATCAAAATATAAAATTACCCAAAAATTTGTCGACGACGATCATAGGCCATGGATAAATTTAAAAATAGACGCGCGACAGTCGGTTGTCCAATAAGACACGTAAATCGAGGAATGAACAAAACAATTTAATTTCGAAACTGAAATAATAAAATAATAATAATAATATGATAAGAAAATAATTAAAATAAAAATGTATATATGTGGCTGCCAGATACGTATCAATAGATATATATATATATATATTTATTATATATATAGATATAATTAAAGCAAAGGAATAAAAAGAATCAGTAGGAAGTAATAGCAATAGAGTGTGCACGTGTAATGAAGTGCAATGTAGTGGAGTGCATGTTGGAAGAAAACTGATTTTGGAAAATTTGGAAAGCCGAATCGGGTAAGCAGGGTAACCCACTATGTCTTGATTTCTTTAATTTTACTCCATACTGCTATAGATTCAATTCTGAATGAGTAGATATCGAAACCTAAAGAAAAATCAAGAAAAAACCTATTCTGCTACACACGGTTAAACATGGTGGATGTTTGTACGCTAAGTTAATCTTCATTCTATTATTAGAAACAAGTAGGAAACACCTCCAGGAACCCAACGCAATTTGAATCAATTTAAATGGTCAAGAAATGGCCATTCTATGGCCAATTATCCAGTCGCCGGTGCAACGCCGAAAAATTGGGAAAAGAGATGACGAAAACCATAGTTTCCTTAACTTTAAAACGGTCCAAATGAAGCCTTAAAATTGGGGGATTGATTTGGTGTGAAAAGATTCAAGAAGCAATAAAAATAGACGTGAAATAATGAAAATAGTGGCTAGGGTTTACTGTTCCGGCTACTGTGGTCGGAATTCCCACCGGAGAAAACGACCGGAATATCGGGGGCTCGATCGGGTCTAGACGAACTGGGTCGGGTTTGGATCCGGGTTCGGGTCGGACCAACTGTATTAAATGGATCTGAATAAGTGAGACGGCATCGTTTCAATTATTATGTCATGACGTCATGCTGACGTAGTAACCGAACTGAACCCATTGGTTTTTTAATAGTTTCCAGTTGGATTGGGACTGAACCGAACGGTTCACTTAATAGTTTCTAGAATTTCCACTTTGACCCCCCCAACTTTCAGATAATTACAAATTGCCAAGAAAATTAAATAAAAATTAATTTAAAACCCTTTTTAAATTTAGAAAATTGTCAAAACACCCCTAAGCCAAAAATTAGTCAAACGAAGTCCAAATAAAGTAAACAACTGGTGTACCTTGACTATTTTGGACGTTCTGGACCTAATGGCAGGGTCCGTTTCACGAGACGAGACTCCAAAAAAATAAGACACATTAAAGTGTAAATTACCAAATTGCCCGTAATGCCCCTAAAACCAAATGGAAGTTCGAGAGAGTCTAAATTGACTTTCTTCGACGTTCTGGACTCGATGGTGAGGTCCGTATTATGAAATAAGGTATAGAAAAATATGACACGTAAAAATATAAGGTAATAGAATCAAACTTTAAGACTTAAAGAAGCTACCTAGAAAAGGTAACTAAAATAGGAAAGAGATTTAATGATAATTAAGTCAAAATGATATTATGAAATATAACTAGACTTTGAAATGTGGTTTTAGGGAACTTCAAACGAAGGATTTTTGGAGTTAAGCCTTTGGAATTCAAGTGAGTGTTTCATACCATATTAAGGTAGACATTTTCATTATAGATATAAATATTGAACTCTTTTATGATATATCGACATATGAAATCATTTTCCTTATAGCCTCTGTTTAACAGCTATACTGTATACGTTTTGAATAATCTATTGACAACTATATTGTCTTCTTTGATTTAAGAAAATGTGTTCGTAAGATATTCAAACGTTATATGATTTTCTCACAAATATTGCACTGTTTTAACTGAATACCAAATTCGAATTGAGTAATTGAACTGCTATTGATGATTATTGATTTTGGATATGATTTGAATATGATTTTGATGCTTTGAATAGAACAATCTTCTATGATTGGTCACTACCGAATAGGTTGTGATTTATCGAACCCTTCCCACAGGGTATATTGTGGTGAGCCGGTGTTGATACGGCATATCGAACTAGCTAGCCCATCGATCTCAGTCAGCGAGGTTCTAATTTGCTGGCCATAGAAGTGGAATATATGATTTTGAATATGAATATTGAATATGAACCATAATTGAATATAATTTATCGAACTATGATTTATCGAACTATGATTTATTGAACTATGACTTATCAAATTATGTTATCGAACTATGATTTATTGAACTATGTTATTGAACTGTGATTTTGATTTATTAAACTATGTTATTGATTATCGATTTACGATTAACGTAGAATTGAGATTTATTGGAAGTGAATTTGATACCGTTATCTTGTACTATAAATTAAGATAACATATGACATCTGATCATTGACATTTCAGTATTGAATTATATAGTAGTTTTGAAACCCTTGGTATGTTATGAAATGCTCACGAGCTGTTGAGCTCATAGGATTTTTATCCAATATATTTCAGGTATCGACAGTGGCAAGGGAATAGCAGTCTCAGTCAGGATAGCCGAGGCTTATAAACTATGAAACCTTTTTGTAGTAGGATTTTGCTAGTCATGATATGGTTGCTTTTGAAAATTTTGGACTGTATATCAAACATGACATCAGCAAGCTTTGAAAAATTACATTATGTACTTTTTGTAATTACTATGGAATGTATAAATAGACGACTGATGTTGACTTGAGTATTGATTGACACTTCCACAATTGAAAAAGAAAATTTATTCCGCTGTGTTTGATTAAATGGAAAAGAGGAAAGGATTGTGATCATTGAAAAAGGCCTCGGTGGCCGATCATGAACCCTCGATTCGCATGGACCGGAATTGGGGTCGTGACACACTCTATTGACTGTTCAGGCCGTTGGAACTTTTTCTCTATGTGTTTTTATTAGTATTATTCTGTTCTTTTTGCTTTCAAATATTTTTTTTGTGTTCACATTTGCTTTTAATTTTTATTTTTGCTTGCATGAAACAACTTGATTAATTGCATGTAAATATTATATATGTTCTCCCAATAATGCCATAGTTGCAGCACCTAAAGTAATCAATTGGTATAATCAAGCTAAAGTAAGTACTGCTATTAATTATTATTATTATTATTATTATTATTATTATTATTATTATTATTATTATTATTATATAAACAAAATAGCCAATCCATTTTGCTTTCCATAACATTTTGTGAAATCCTATAATGTTTATGAAAACAGGTGAATATAGATTCATTTTCATATATATTATGAATAGAAAAATAAATGGATTCATTTCAGATATAAAGAAAAACAAAGTAGAGTGCTCTGTTTAATTGAACTCATTTATATTGTAAATAGGGATTTAGATGTTTTAAAGTCATCTCCTTGTTTCAGAAAATCATGATTTAATGAAACTTTTCCCATAAAAAAATGTTACTAATAGTGCTCTTTTGCGACGCCCATTATTAGCAACGCCCATAATGCGTCACTAATAGTGCTCTTTTGCGACGCACAATAAGTGCGTCACTAAAAATCATTGCAAAATGCTCTTCCCACTCGGTAGTCTTATAGTGGCCATTCAATCACATCAATGTGATTGAATACTGTCAAACCTGCTGACTCAGCAGTGTACGTTAATAGTAAATTTGTTTTGATATTGGAATATAATTACTCCTTTCTCTAAGAAAGTACAAGCATAAATTAGTGTTAATTCCATGAATCAACCCTTTTTATAATTAAACGAATAAAAAATCAATTACGTAATTGCATTCATGTAAGCCTAACCCTGTTCGAGAGTCATTTTCATCACATGTGAATCTTGTCGCGAAATTTATTCGCGATTAGGCTTATGTGTATGAAAATCGATTCTTGAATTGTCTAGAGAGAACAATTCGGGAATGCATAAATCTGCATTGCAATCAATAGCGCATATGCTTGAATATTTCACTATAATAAAATTTCAGTGCGGTCTCCTATTGTTCTCTGGGTATATATTTAGGCGTGCTAACGTCTATCTCGTATACTTGGAGAACCGTGGGGAGATGCTACCAAAATTTTGTCCGAGTGGAATCAAGCATTTGATTTGCTACTGATTGCAATGTAAATTGTGCATTCACGAATGGGATAGGACCACCTTACCCTTTAGAGAGAAGTTGGAGGTGATAGGATTCATGTTTCATATTTATAATGAGTATCATTTTTTACTTTAGGTAGACGAAAATGGATAAGAGTTGGATGGACTTGAGGGGTAAGCATTTGCCAGGGTATGTGAAGGGGATCAAAGATTTTATTGAGTTTGCTCGTGCATCTGCAGATGGGAGAAATAAGATAAGATGTCCATGTAGGAGGTGCAATAATAGGGATTATATGCACATAAATGAGGCCAAAGAGCACCTACTCGAACACGGGATGGACAAGAGGTATATGTGTTAAGAATTTCACGGGGAACGCCGTGACGTACAAGTGGTATTTGATGATGAAGAAGAAGACGACGATGATGACTTTGGTGATAATGTTGGGGTTGGTTACGAAGGTTTGCCACAAATGCTGGTAGACTTGCAGGGGGCTACAACTGGGGCGAGTAGTCATAAGAGTGACACGGGACCATCGACCACGTTTGAGTTGTTGTTGAGGGAAGCAAGGCAGCCATTATATCCGGGTTGTGATAAGTTTTCGAAACTGGACTTTCTCGTGAAACTCCTTCATATTAAGACCATCAACCGTTGGAGTAACAAATCAGTTAATATGGCCATTGAATTGATTAAAGCAGTGCTTCCTACTGGGGAGACCCTTCCGAAATCATATTACGAGGCAAAAAGAATATTAAGAGATTTGGGCCTCGGGTATATTCCCATACATGCTTGTAAAAACGATTGCATGTTATTTTGGAAGGAGACTGAACAATGTAAGGAGTGTACAGTATGCCACGAACCCAGGTACAAGCTGAATGAAAGAAAGAGCAAGACAATTTCGCACAAGGTGCTGAGATATTTTCCCTTAAAACTAAGGCTACAAAGGTTGTCCATGTCTCAGAAGACGGCAGAAGATATGCGGTGGCATAAGGAGAAGCGTGTACTGAGGAAAATGTATGTAGGCATCCGGCAGATTCACAAACTTGGGTTGAGTTTGATACAAATCACGAATGGTTTGCAAATGAGCCGCATAATGTACGACTTGGGCTGGCTAGAGACGATTTCAATCCGTTCGGTGACATGAGTAATGCCTACAGCATATGGCCAGTGTTGCTTGTGCCGTATAACTTGCCACCGTGAAAATGTATGAAAGAACCATTTATCTTCATGTCATTGCTTATTCTAGGGTCGAAGTCTCCTGGTAATGAAATTGATGTGTACTTGCGTCCTTTAGTGGACGAGTTGAAGGAATTGTGGGAGGTGGGAGTGGAGGCATACGACGTCTCTAAGAATGAGACATTTCAATTGCATGCAGCGTTACTGTGGACCATAAATGACTTTCCAGCATATGGGAACTTGTCTGGGTGAAGCACTAAGGGGTATCTGGCATGTCCGGTTTGCAATAAGGATGCATGTTACCTACATTTGTCCAATGGGAAGAAGATATGCTACATGTGCCATCGTCGTTTTCTACCGCCATCACATGGCTGGCGAAATCGACAGAAGCATCTGTTTGATGGAAAAATTGAGCACAAATTGTCACCTCCATTGTTGTCTGGCAAAGACGTATTGGCGCAATTGGCACTCATCCAACCAGTGAGGTTTGGAAAGATACCGGGTACTAAGAAGAGGAAGCGTACTAATGTGGACTTAAATTGGACGAAGAAGAGCATATTTTTTGATTTGCCATACTGGGAAACCCTTAAGTTGAGGAACAATTTAGATGTTATGCACATCAAGAAGAACATTTGTGATAATGTGCTGAGAAGTGTAATGAACATTGAAAGAAAGATGACGGATACTGTGAAAGCCCGGTTGGACTTGCAAGAGCTGGGAATAAGGAAAGAGTTGCACCTAATACGTAGCAGTGATAAATATATCGTGCCTCCTGCACAGTATACGTTATCATCCGCAGAGAGAATGAGGATTTGCGAGTGGTTTAAATCGGTGAAGTTCCCAGATGGATACTCATCGAATATATCTCGGTGTGGAAATGTTATAGATGGTAAAATATCCGGATTGAAGAGCCATGACTGCCATGTCCTTTTACAACGACTTCTTCCGGTTGCACTACGTAGATATCTCACCGATGACATATCGACTACATTGACTAAGTTGGGCTACTTCTTTAGAGAATTATGTGCGAAGACGTTGAATTTGGAAGTACTTGAAAAGCTCGAAAGAGATGTTGTCGTGATCCTCTGCAAGTTGGAATAGATTTTCCCTCTAGCTTTCTTTGATGTAATGGTCCACTTAGCTGTGCATTTGCCTCATGAGGCAAAAATTGGCGAACCTGTCCAATACCGTTAGATGTCTCCAATAGAAAAGTACATTTAATTTTATGAATTGTGTTATCTATCCATCCTAACTATTTTAATCTATAACTGATTAATTATCAAAACAGATATTTGCACACATTAAAGCAATATGTGCGTAACAAAGCACGACCAGGAAGGGTCAATTGCTGAGGCTTAAATTGATGCTGAATGTCTCACCTTCTGCTTTATACATTTTGAAGATATTGAGACAAGGTTTAATCGTCAAGAGCAAAATTCTGATAGATGTCCAGGGCAGCAACAAACTGACCTTGCGGTGTTTAATCAGAATGTGCGGCCAATAGGTGCCCGTATATATGAATGGTGTCATCCTCAAGACTTGGAAAGAGCCCACTACACCGTGCTCAACAATTGCGATGAGACATTGCCATATTTTAAGTAAATTTATTGAAATCATTATAATACTACGTTAGTACACAAATGTAAGTTACATATAACATATCTCATCTTATGCAGTGAGCATACGATCGAGCTTCAGAGAGAACATGTATCAAGTTCTAATCTAGAGCAAAGACAACAAAATTTGTTTCCAAAGTGGTTCGGAGAATGTGTAAGACAAGGTTTCAATTAATTGTAATTGTATTAGTTAATGCATTTGTATTCAATTAATTTTGTACTTGTATTGAACTAATAGATGAAGCTATTATGCCACCAACAATCTCCTGAGGCGTATGATCAATTATATTCCTTAGCATGTGGTCCTGATCAAAGGATATCCCACTACATCGGTTTAATTATTGATGGTGTTCGATTTCACACGAGGGAACGTGAGGTCATTCGGCGAACACAAAATAACAGGGTCTTTGTTCAGGGAGATGGTAACGTAGGACAAACTGTAGAGTACTATGATGTTTTACAAGACATCATACAGTTACATTATTGCTACGATCATTCTGTATATATATTTAAATGTGATTGGTGGGATGTAAGTAATAAGAAGACTGGAATGCAGATCGATAAGCACTTCATAAGTGTTAATACGCCACGTACGGCATTTAAAGATGATCCGTATGTTTTGGCATCTCAAGCAAAACAAGTTTTCTATTTAAAGGATCTAAAAATAAGAGAAGATTGGCATGTTGTCCAAAAAAGAAAAACTAAAAATATTTATGATGTCTTAGAAGTTGGTGAGGCAGATGAAGATTTGGAGAGGATTGAGGAGGCACTACAAGAAGAGTCTCAAACTGCCCCACGATGGTGTTGTCCGGCATGATCAGGAAGATGTTACTTCGTATCAATTGAATAGAATTGATGTAAAACTAGATCATGTCGTAGCTTCCGACGTCACCAATACCACATAATTAGATTTGAGGGATGCAACGTTCATTAATGATGATGATGACGAGGACAGTAATTTTGATGATGACACATTGTTAGAGTATTATACCGAGAATGAAGAAAATTCAAGTTCAGATGATGATACAGACTCAAATGAATAATTGTAATAGTTGTTACATGTGTTAGTATCAAGTGTAATGATTTTCGGCTTTTATAATGTAATGGATATTCAATTTTATGATGTAATGGGTAATCATTTTTACTTCGATAAGGATTTTAATTTTTATGATTAAATAGAAACAATTTTATTTTTAAACTTTATTTGTAGATATGGTTGGACCAGGTTCATGCAGACGCGCAGTTATGCAGGACTCATCGACCCCTTCCCCCTCATCTACAGGGTCGACGGATCCTGCCGTCAATGGTATGCATAGTTTCCATTTTTATTAATGATTATATAAATATGGTACTAATTGTTTTTATTTTGTTTCTTCTAAAGCTTCGGCCACCGCCCCTAGACAAGGGCGTGGAAGGTCGAAGAATCGTAGCTTGCAGGTTCAGATGGAGGCAGCAGGGGGCGCGCCCCTTAGGATTGAGATACCTCGGGCTTGCTGAAGCCTGTTGCTGGGTGGGCACAGCAGTTCATTACAGAGGTCGGCATCATTTTTCGGCAACGTGCCCCACTCTATGTTAGTGATTGGAGTCAGGTCACTGACGCGGAGAGACGAGATATTCATGTGCATATCCAAGTACGTCTTTTATTATTTTGTTCAACTAAATTTTAACATATGTTATGCCGTAATGTTTTGATAATGACATACTTTTACAGGAGAAATTTGACATCGATATCCACCTGCCTCATGTCATGAAGGGAGTCGATCGTTACTTGGGAACTCGTTTCAGGGACTACCGACATAGGCTCCACATGCACTACGAGGCGGAGGTGGCAGCTGGTAGAGAGCCTCGTGACTGACCCTACAGAGGGGTAGCGGTGGAGGATTGGATGTTATAATGTGACCGGTTCGCTAGTGACGCATTTCAGGTAAAAATTGTCAAAATTACTTTTGTTGTATGATAAATCATTGTCATTTATACTAACCTTCTTTGTTTTGGCCAAGTGTAGGAACTTAGTAAGAAAAATAGCGAGAGCAGAAGCAAGCAAAAGGTGACCCACTGTGGTGGATCACATTCTTTTGTTAGGTATAGGCATAAGATGGTAAGTTAATAAATGTATCAATTTCTCATTATATAATGTATTCATGAAATCAATCTTCACAAGCTACTATTATTTGCTGCAGCGAGATTAGGAGACTAGTGCACCACCTAGCCCCATTGAGTTATGGCACAGGATGCACTACAATCCCGAGAAGGCTTGGACTGGGCCTGAAGCTCAGCGGCTTTATGTAAGTTGGAAAAGATTTATATACCACTATTACGAATTTAATATTAATATAAAATTTTTAAAAGTAGTAACAAATATTTATGTTTTTTTAGGAGAAGATGGTCAAAATGCGTGTTCAGCCGACCCCTGAGGGTGAGCAACCGCCGACCGATGACCAGATACGAGAGACTATTCTGGGCAAAAGGCGCAGATATATGCTTGGCTTAGGGAGTGGGATGGAGCCGACGGCATCGTCCTCTACCATCGAGAGCAATGCTAGGTTTCACGTAGCCACCCAGAGAGCTGAGGTAGCTGAGAGACTGAATGCAGACATGAGGGTTGAGATGACAGAGCTCAAGGAACGGCTGGCCCAGATAGAGGCTCTTATGAAGACAATACTCAGCCAGTAGGGACGCTCTGATCAGCCTTGGTAAGTTTTTAAAATTATTTACTTTGGTACATTTATTATTTATAGAAAACATTACGTAAAACTCCAAAAAAGATTTCGGCCTAACGGCCTAAAAACCGCATGACACTTCACATATGAAAATAGACTTGCACAAACTTATTTAATTTTATAGCGATGCAAGTTTCGGCTCCAAAAAGGCCCATTTTGGGGTTTTGACAGACCAAAATGTCCGATATCGGCCTAACTATACTGAAACCCCATCACACACCTCACAAATGATAAAATAAACTTGCACGAACTTACGGCACTGGTTCGGATCCCCGGTTTGAAACTTATGCAAGTTTCAGCTCCAAGAAAGCTCATTTTGGGGTTTTGACAGACTAAAATGACGGATATTGGCCTAACTACACCAAAACCCCATCACACAGCTCCAAATGATAAAATAAACTTGCACAACTTACGGCACTCGGTTCGGATGCCCGGTTTGAAACTAATACAAGTTTTCGCTCCAAAAAGACCCATTTTTGGATTTTGACAGAAAAAACACCGGATATCGGCCTAACCACCCCGAAACCCCATCACATAGATCCCAAATGATAAAATGGACTTTCACGAACTTATGGCACTCGGTTAGGATGTCCGGTTTGAAACTTATGCAAGTTTCAGCTCCAAAAAGGCCCATTTTAGAGTTTTGACAGACCAAAATGCCGGATATCGGCCTAACTACACTGAAACCCCATCACACAGTTCCCAAATGATAAAATAAACTTGCACGAACTTACGGCACTCGGTTCGGATGCCCGATTTGAAACTTATGCAAGTTTCAGCTCCAAAAAGACCCATTTTGGAGTTTTGATAGACCAAAACCCTGGATATCGGCCTAAACACCCCCAAAACACCATCACACAGCTCCCAAATGATAAAATAGACTTTCACGAACTTACGACACTCAGTTCGGATGCCTGGTTTGAAACTTATGCAAGTTTCAGCTCCAAAAAGGCCTATTTTAGGATTTTGCCAAACCAAAATGCCGGATATCGGCCTAACTACATCAAAACCCCATCACACAGCTCTCAAATGATAAAATAAACTTGCATGAACTTATGGCACTCGGTTCAGATGCCCGGTTTGAAACTTATGCAAGTTTCAGCTCCAAAAGGGCCCATTTTGGGGTTTTGACAGACCAAAATCCCGGATATCGGCCTAACCACCCCAAAACCCCATCACACAGCTCCCAAGTTATAAAATAGACTTACACGAACTTAAGTCACTCGGTTCGGATGCCCGGTTTGAAACTTATGCAAGTTTCAGCTCCAAAAAGGCCTATTTTGGAGTTTTGACAGACCAAAATGCTGGATATCGGCCTAAATACACCGAAACCCCATTAAAAAGATCCCAAATGATAAAATAAACTTGCACAAACTTACGGCACTCAGTTCGGATGCCCGATTTGAAACTTATGCAAGTTTCAGCTCCAAAAAAATTCATTTTGGAGTTTTGACAGAACAAAACCCCAGATATCGGCCAAACCATCCCAAAACCCCATCACAAAGCTCCCAAATGATAAAATAGACTTGCACAAACTTACGGCCCTAGGTTCGGATGCTCGGTTTGAAACTTATGCAAGTTTTAGCTCCAAAAAGGCCTATTTTGGGGTTTTGATAGACCAAAATGCCAGATATCGGCCTAACTACATTGAGACCCCATCACACAGCTCCCAAATAATAAAATAAACTTGCACGAACCTATGTCACTCGGTTCGGATGCCCGGTTTGAAACTTATGCAAGTTTCAGTTCCAAAAAGGCCCATTTTGGGGTTTTGACAGACCAAAACCCTGGATATTAGCCTAACCACCTCGAAACCCCATCACACAGCTCCCAAATGATAAAATAAATTTTCACAAACTTACGGCACTCGGTTCGGATGCCCGGTTTGAAACTTATGCAAGTTTTAGCTCCAAAAAGGTCAATTTTTGGGGTTTTGACAGACCAAAACCCTGGATATCGGCCTAACCACCCCAATCACATAGCTCCCAAATGATAAAATAGACTTGCACGAACTTACGACACTCGATTCGGATGTCCGATTTGAAACTTATGCAAGTTTAAGCTCCAAAAAGGCCCATTTTAAGGTTTTGATAGACCAAAATGCCGGATATTGGCCTAACTACACCAAAAACACATCACACACCCCAAAAATGATAAAATAAACTTGCACAAACTTACGGCACTTGGTTCAGTTTCCCGGTTTGAAACTTATGCAAGTTTCAGCTTCAAAAAGCCCATTTTGGGGTTTTGACAGACCAAAATATCGGATATCGGCCTAACTACACCGAAACCACATCGCACACCGCAAAAATGATAAAATAAACTTGCATGAACTTACGAAACTCGGTTCAAATGCCCGATTTAAAAATTATGCAAGTTTCAGCTCCAAAGAGGCTCATTTTGGGGTTTTGACAGACCAAAATGCCAGATATCGGCCTAACTACACTGAAACCCCATCACACACCTCACAAATGATAAAATAGACTTATGCTACTTTATGCCGTTTTTACTATTTATGCATGCAAAAAAAAAACTATTCACATTCTATGTTCATATATATTTAATAATTGTTCTAATATATATCATTTGATCTTTATTTCAGATTGATCAGGATTATTGCCGCGTCGTCTTTATGTTTTGCCTCGGAACTTGTTATTTTTATTTGTTTTTTTCCTTTTCATAGACATCTGTAGTTACATTTTTGGAAACAATTTTTAATTTTTCTATTTATTATTAAATTGTACTTTTACAAATGTACATAATTAGTTTAATATATGTATATATATGAATGTATTTCTCTTTTTTAATAAATTCATTTCAGAATGCTTGAATTTTATTGTATATCAGGATGGATGATTAATACAGGTCTAAACAGGAATAAAATAACAAATAAAACAAAGCAAATATGGTCTTCAAAAAAAAAAAAACCTTTTAGCGACGCACACTAAGTGTCGCTAAAAACAACCATTAGCGACGTACAGTGTATGCGTCGCTAAAAGTTATATTAGCGACGCACACTGTGTGCGTCGCTGAAAGTTCTATTAGCGACGCACACTGAGCGTTGCTACAAACAACCATTAGCGACGTCCAGTGTCTGCGTCACTAAAAGTTATATTAGGGACGCACACTGCGCCATTGTGTAGTATTTGCGACGCAATTACCTAATTATTAGCGACGCACCTTGTGCGTTGCTAATAGTCACCTTCAGCGACGCACAAGGGGTGCGTTCGTCGCAAATACTATTAGCGACGCCCTTAGTAACGCACGTGTTGACATCGCAAAAGACCTTTGGCGACGCAAAAGGCCACTATTAGTGACGCACGCGTGCGTCGCTAATAGTGCCATTTCTTGTAGTGTATACAAGAGTTGAATTTAAGAAAGAGACCCTAAAAAATCTTTAGACTACATTAAAAAAATCTCGTAAAATTAACAAAAGTTCTATTGAAAAGGTTAAATTAAAATTAAAATAAGAATAAAACTTAAAAAACATTAAACTTAAGAGGGGTAAAAACATAAATTAGATGAATAATTTAGTTTTTTTTTCCTAATATGTATATAAAATTATTTTATTAAAAAAATGAGGAGGGGCAATTGCCCCTCTAAGTCTGGATCTAGGCTAGCTCTGTCCATGCTAATAACACAAATTATTTTATGTGTGACCACTATACAAGTGATTTAAATATTTGTTTATTGGGATAATTACACTTACCTCCCTTGAGGTTTCTGATAATTATGAAAACCTCCCCTATAGTTTCGAAAATAACACTGTCCTCCCTATCAAAAATTGTCTCCAGACGGCGTTAACTAAATTGGTCCATTTACCAAATTACCCTTATATTTTAATAATATTTTTTTATTTTTTCTCCTTTATTTTTCCTCTCTCAACTCTCTCTCTCCCCTCTCCCACTCCATCTCACTTCCTTCTCTCTCTTATTTTCTCTACCCACTGGAAGCCCAAAATTTTGCTGCATGTTCACCTGCACTGTCACGACCCAGAACCCACCCTATGCGGATTAGGGGTCCGTGACCCGGGTCTGCGGCCCGTGGGCCGTTCCCCGTCCAAAAGGATCTGAAATGCTGGGTAAGTTTTAACAAAAGCATTTCTTAATCATTAAAATATCTAGTAGCACAGTTAGTTCACCATTTGATGCATGACCAAAAAAATTATAAGTGTTAAATACAGATCCTTCAAAAACAAAACCAACAAACAGGACCGTGGTGACATGGGAGTATTAAGACCTGACAATATTTAACTTAATACAAAACTCGCCCAAACAGCTACCAGTAACTAGCAGCGTCTAAATCCCTGGAGCGCCTGAGGGTTCCCCGAATTCTTGTTGTCCCGAAAAATTTAAGGGAGAAGGGGTGAGCTAATAGCCCAATAAGTAATTTCCTGGCTTTAATGTGGGTTCGGGTTTGTCCGATGAAATGATAGAACAAAGAATAACAGATAGCCAATATGGGCAATAATGAAGGCGTAGCCAGTCACCAAAAATGTGCAAGGTATCGACCCGAGGGTCCAAAAGGCATATCCCGCAATATAACACAAGAGTCAATAACAAAGCCAAATGAAATTGGGATCTGGCCTATCATGATGGATTGCTGCCATAATAATACATTAGCCAATCAAAGATATACCATGCTTGCAACAATATGATCATTTCACAGGGTATAAAAAGATGATCATACAATGGAAACAAGAATAGGTTAACATCGAGTTCAAATAACCCAGATATACGTGAATTACCCGGGGCCCGGCATACCCCACTAAAACGCACGCTCAGATCTGCCACGGTTCCTCGGGCTCTCTGAAAAGCGTTAGAGCTCTTTTCAATATAGGTCCCGTAGGACACAACAGACCCTAATGGGTCTTTTCCCCCACGCAATCTGTGAATGGATGGGTCATTGTGACTGAGCACAACCCCGAGTACACACCAAATATCATGACCGACAAAATCCCATACAAGATGTACAATCGTACCAACATTTGATATCACAAACAACAAAACACGAAGTGTATGGAATCAGTAGAATGTATCTCAAGACTAGGTCATGGTACGATAGTGTAATAATATTCAAATATCAATGATCAATCTCAAAGTGATGTGAGCAAGCAAATCAAATCCAAAATCAGATAAACTGATATCTACAAGTCGATTGGCTCAAATCAAGTGCATCAGGTAGTAATGGAGTACAAATTGGCAGCATATGAACAATAACGTGACTGGCTGGGAATAACCCATATTAAAGCGTCAGAATTACTTACCTCAAAAATGATTCTCAGTAGTTCAACTAATTAAAGTCTCCTTCCCCTTCTCTTTTGACGTGCCTGTCAATTGAAAATAACTCAGTCTATAACTGTAATCGAACCATACTCGATATTCAAATTTGCTAATCTTGGCTATCGGTATCTCTATTACTGATTTAGATGTCGTCATTGTATTCGGAACGTCGAATAAAATAAGTTTAGGCTTTTACAGATCTTAAATCGGACATCCGGATTAAAAAGGGCAAAATCGTCTTTTGTACTTTATAGGTACTTTTATTCCCGGAACCTCTTTTTATAATTTTGACCTCACCGTTGGATTCAGTGGGTCCGAGATAGTAAGAATACTCATATAACTTGCCTTGTCAGGACACAGGGGTATTTTGGTCATTTTAAGATTTGTTTTCATTGTATTTTAATGTTCGGAGTTCCATCTCGTAAAACGGACCTCACCATTGGATCCGGAATGCTCGAGATAATAAAGTTTGACTATTTATTCGTCCCATTTGGACTTCATTTGACTCATTTTTGGATTAGGGGCATTTTTGAAAAAATTTAATATTTTATTAGTTTTCTGTTTTGGGCAACAGTGGCATTTCCTCAAAGTTTTGGGCCGGTTTGCAATTTCCCAGAGTTACGGTCTGAACCCACTGGTTCAGGGTTAAAAACCCTAAACCGGTTTGAACCTCAACTGAACCGATCGGTTCAGTTTAAAACTTTAAAATTCAACCTCCACACGACACGTGTCACGACCCGTTTAAATCCGGTCGGTCCCGACCCGATCCAGACCCGAACCCGGTCCCATTTTAACCCGACATGGCCCCCCGTTTTTTCGGTGGTCTTCTTCGGTTGGTCTAACCGGCGCCGTTTTCACGTCCAAACTTCAAATTTTTTGAACCAAAATTATCCTAACGTTTTAATAATTAATTTAAACTAGCTTTGGGTTTGATTGGACACGGTTTTCCGACACCCATTGTCGGTTTTCTGGCGTTGCACCGGAAAGAGGATAATCGGCCATAAAATGGCCGTTTCTCGACCGTTTTGAGTGATTCAAATTCCGTTGGGTTCCTAGTGAACTTGGCTACCCATTTTAAGTCCTAAAATCACGATCAAATGGACCTACTAAAATCTGCCATTGTTGACCGAAGCTAAGTTTTCTAGTTTTTGGTTTTCCTTCACGTTTTTGTTTCATATTTTGATCTAATATGTATTCTACAAAGATATACAATAACATACTAGAAAACGAACGCATCAAGGATAGATTGATTACCTGTTGAAGATTTCGGTTCTTCCAAAACTTTTCTTTCTCTCTCTACTGCTTTCTCTCTCTAATTCTTCTTCAACCGTGCCTAAAATCAGTGGCTTGGCCACCTGGATATGGAGACTGTCACACTCTCTCTCTGATTTCCTCACTCCCACACACAAGAGATGTATATACACTTTCATATAAAATATATATTTATATTTCTTTTCCCCAACCACACTCAACCAAGCATGGCTGGCCATATCCTCCTCCATGATTTTCTGATTTCCCCCATACCCCTCTCCATACCTATAGGTATGGTTAGGTGGGGTAGTTTTGATTTTATCATTTTATATACAATATATATATATACTATTTTATAATATTGTATAAATACATAATATATACCTATTTAATACACATGTATATATGTATTTTGATATTCATAAAATATAGGATTATACAGCTCCAAGTACAATTGATATAGTGTTGCCCAACCCGACTGCCTCGATATTCGTGCCATTTTGGGTCGGGGTATTACATGCACCATCCAAAAGCTGCTTTCTCTAACCACACAATATTCACAACAGCAACTACATCAATTCCATTCCCCAATCCGAGCTGTTGTAACCTTCCTTACAGTGCTATCAAAACACCCACAAGTTCAATCGTCACTCAACAGCCGCAACATCCACACACACATATATACTCCTAATTTAAACAAATCATCAAAATCATGTACAGCAGAACCTTAAACTTCTAAAGAGAGAGATTGCAGAAAGGTATATACTCGGAAGTAAACCTGATATAGAATCTCTTAGTTATTTCTCTCTCAACTGGACAATCGTAAACCCCTTGCTCTCTTTTCTACCGAGATAGATATATCTATATCTATATATATATATATGTATGTGTGTATGTGTATCGGTGAGTAGCCCAGCCTTAGAACTCTCCAAATTTTTCCCAAGTTTCCCCATAGCTTCGGCCGCTTTCTCTCTTCTTTGCTTTCCCTTGTTTTCCACTCTAGAAGCTTCAAGCTTCTTCTTTTTCTCCTGTTTTTCCTTTCATATATATATATATATATATATATATATTAGCTGCTCTCATTTTTTTTTGGTGTTTTTGTTTGATTTGGTGTGAATTTGGATTTGGTTTAGTGGAGACGTATCCATCGGAGTCGTTGAGAGCTCAGTGAAATTGGGGCTTTTAGATCGGTAGTTGCAGATGTGGTTTTGTCATGGGAGTCTTTGATATTGTACATATAGATATATATATATATATATATATATATTTTGGTCAGAAAAGAAACCATGATTTTTCAAATTGGCAAGTTAATGAAATGAAAATTTCATAAATTTGGCTAAATTTACGTTAGGCCAGAGAGATGAGAGAGGAAGAAAAATGTTAGGGCAGAGAAATTGAGGGAGATTATTAATTAAAAAAATTATTAAAAGTGAGGGTAGTTTTGTCATTTAATCATGACTTGTAAAGGGTAAAATTGGTATTTAGACAAAAAAATTGCTTACATCATCAAACTCTGTTAGGTCAACTAACGGTCAACTAACGGCAGGGGGTAATCTGTTATAGACATTGAAACCAGAAGGGGGACAGTATTATTTCAGAAACTATAGGAAAAGTTTCTGTAATTGTCAAAAACCTCAGGGGAGGTAAGTGTAATTATCCCTTGTTTATTTCACTGAAATTCACTTAAATGATATCATTTGCTATATAATCAAATTAGCATGTTATAAAAAAAATACTAAATAAATTCAAAATCTTTCCATTGTTATTTTTTTAATCTCATTTTTCTGAGGATCCTTTTTTGAAAGAAAAATAAAAAATTTCAGCACCTAAATATCACTATTTGTTCCACAAATTTATTGAAAAAAATGAAAAGATAATACAATAAAAAATATAATAATACGAAAAAAAATCATCTTATCTTATTTTGTTACTGTGAAAACATAAAGTAATATAAAATATAAGAGAAAATTACAATTTTAAATTTTATATGTTATTTTTTTCTAATTCGTATGGAATTTTAAAAGAATTTACTTTATTTTAGTAGGTGAAAGATATGAATTTTCAATTTATTTTTTTAATTGATTCCCTTCCCAAATTCAAGAATAAACTAAACAATATAAAAGAATATGCCAAACCATGTTTTGTATCTTTAGAATTACCAAAACATATTGTGTTACACTGACTACCCCTCAAGTTTTTGATGTTTTTTATAATTATAAAGACTTTTTGAAACGACATTGGCTTTCTCTTATTTTTATTGATAAATTATAAAGACTTTCCTGCCCAACCTTTTTTTTTTAAATAGCAAAATTGCCCCTTTAATTTTCTTTTCATTTTACATTTTTAAAATTTTGACCATTCTTTAAAAACTTTTTTATAGAATTTTTTCATTTTATATAAAAAACTAAATTTAAGATAAATAACTTATATTTTTTAGTCAAAGAAGATTGTAATTAATATTTCTTTGGAAATGAGAAAAAAGAGTGAGGAAAAATTAGTCAAAAATGCAAGAAAATAATAAATAAATAAATTAAATGAGCTCTTTTGCCATTTTAAAAAAAATAAGACAAAAAAAAAAATCTTTGTAATTTGTTAATAAAAATAAGAGAAATTAGTATCATTTTAAATTTTTTTAAAAAAATATTTGTAATTGTAAAAATATACAAAGAATGTTACTTGTAATTGACCTATACAAATTATATTAAAACTAGTGTTATTAAATCCGGTCCGACTAAGTGGATTGAGCCGGTTAACCGGAGGCTAAATCAGTCTAATTTTATAATTAAACCATTTAAGGAAGTAAATCAATAAAAACCAATTGAGCTAGACAATTTTTTTGCTTAACCCATTGAACCAGTGAGATCTTTATGAACCGATAAATTTTAAACTATTACTCAAAATAACTAAATAACCAAACTTATCACATTCTCCTAACTTAAGATTATGCCCCTTTTAGTCTTTTTAGTAAAATATATCTTGAATATTGAAATTGGGAAGGGATTCACATTGAGAATGGGGGAAATAAATTAATCTAACAAAATCATATTATACTGATCTCTTCTGAGATTTATGACAATTACATTGATTTTTATGAAGTTTCTGAAATTACACTGACCTTCCCTATTTTACAAAATAATATACACACTACAACAAAATGCACTATTAGCGACGCGCGCGAGCGTCGCTAATAATGCAATTGTGCGTCGCTAAAGATCTTTAGCGACGCACAAACGTGCGTCGCTAAGGCGTCACAAAAAGCGCCGTCGCAAATACTATTAGCGACGCACAAACCGTTGGCGTCGCTAAAAGTGACTATTAGCGACGCACAAATAGCGTCGCTAATAATTGGACTGTCCGTCGCTAATAATTCCCAAGGGCGCTAACATTGAGTATTAGCGACGCACACTGTGCGTCGCTAAAAGTGGCTATTAGCGACGCACACTGTGCGTCGCTAATACTGAATGTTTAAATCACTTTTAGCGACGCTATGGTGTGCGTCGCTAAAAGTGTTTTTTTTTTTTTTTTTTCTAGCCAGATCTAGTTTGTTTTAATATTGTTTTGTTCCTGTTTAAACCTGTATCAATCATCCATCCTGATATACAATAAAATCCAAGCATTCTGAAATGAATATTTTAAAACAGAAAAATACATTCATATATATATTAAACTAATTATGTACAATTGTAACAGTACCATTCATCACTAAATAGAAAAATTAAAAATTGTATCCAAAATGTTACTACAGATGTCCATGAAAATAAAAAATAAAAATAACAAGTTCCGATGCAAAACATAAAGATGGCGGTGCGACAATAATCTCCGATCAATCTGAAATAAATATCAAACGACATATATTAGAACAATTATTAAATATATATGAACATAGAATGTGAATAGTTTTTTTTTTTTTGCATGCATAAATAGTAAGAACGAAATAAAGTATCATAAGTCTATTTTATCATTTTTGAGGTGTGTGAGGTGGTTTCGGTGCAGTTAGGCCGATATCCGGCATTTTGGTCTGGCAAAACCCCAAAATGGGCCTTTTTAAGGCTGAAACTTGCATAAGTTTCAAACCAGGCATCGGAACAAAGTGTCGTAAGTTCGTGCAAGTCTATTTTATCATTTGTGAGGTGTGTGAGGTGGTTTCGGTGCAGTTAGGCCGATATCCGGCATTTTGGTCTGTCAAAACCCCAAAATGGGCCTTTTTGGAGCTGAAACTTGCATAAGTTTCAAACCAGGCATCGGAACCGAGTGTCGTAAGTTCGTGTAAGTCTATTTTATCATTTGTGAGGTGTGTGAGGTGGTTTCGGTGCAGTTAGGCCGATATCTGGCATTTTGGTCTGTCAAAACCCTAAAATGGGCCCTTTTGGAGCTGAAACTTGCATAAGTTTCAAACCGGGCATCGGAACCGAGTGTCGTAAGTTCGTGCAAGTATATTTTATCATTTGTGAGGTGTGTGAGGTGGTTTCAGTGCAGTTAGGCTGATATCCGGCATTTTGGTCTGTCAAAACCCCAAAATGGGCCTTTTTGAGCTGAAACTTGCATAAGTTTCAAACCGGGCATCGGAACCGAGTGTCGTAAGTTCGTGCAAGTCTATTTTATCATTTGTGAGGTGTGTGATGTGGTTTCAGTGCAGTTAGGCCGATATCCGGCATTTTGGTTTGTCAAAACCCCAAAATGGGCCTTTTTGGAGCTGAAACTTGCATAAGTTTCAAACCGGGCATCGGAACCGAGTGTCGTAAGTTCTTGCAAGTCTATTTTATCATTTGTGAGGTGTGTGATGTGGTTTTGGTGCAGTTAGGCCGATATCCGGCATTTTGGTCTGTCAAAACCCCAAAATGGGCCTTTTTTGAGCTGAAACTTGCATAAGTTTCAAACCGGGCATCGAAACCGAGTGTCGTAAGTTCGTGCAAGTCTATTTTATCATTTGTGAGGTGTGTGATGTAGTTTCAGTGCAGTTAGGCCGATATCCGGCATTTTGGTCTGTCAAAACCCCAAAATGGGCCTTTTTTGAGCTGAAACTTGCATAAGTTTCAAACCGGGCATCGGAACCGAGTGTCGTAAGTTCGTGCAAGTCTACTTTATCATTTGTGAGGTGTGTGAGGTGGTTTCGGTGCAGTTAGGCCGATATCCGGCATTTTGGTCTGTCAAAACCCCAAAATGGGCCTTTTTGGAGCTGAAACTTGCATAAGTTTCAAACCGGGCATCGGAACCGAGTGTCGTAAGTTCGTGCAAGTCTATTTTATCATTTGTGAGGTGTGTGAGGTGTTTTCGGTGCAGTTAGGCCGATATCTGGCATTTTGGTCTGTCAAAACCCCAAAATGGGCCTTTTTGGAGTTGAAACTTGCATAAGTTTCAAACCGGGCATCGGAACCGAGTGTCGTAAGTTCGTGCAAAGTCTATTTTATCATTTGTGAGGTGTGTGATGTGGTTTCGGTGCAGTTAGGCTGATATCCGGCATTTTGGTCTGTCAAAACCGCAAAATGGGCCTTTTTGGAGCTGAAACTTGCATAAGTTTCAAACCGGGCATCGAAACCGAGTGTCGTAAGTTCGTGCAAGTCTATTTTATCATTTTTGAGGTGTGTGATGTGGTTTCGGTGCATTTTCTATAAATAATAAATCTACGAAAGTATATAATTTTAAAAACTTACCAAGGTTGTGAAGAGTCACGCTGTTGGCTGATCATCGTCTGCAAAAGAGTCTGTATCTCGGCATATCGCTCCTCGAGGCTATCTAGTCTCTGGCGCAGCACTACATTCTCTTGTTGAACTGCCTCCGTAGCTGAGTGTGCCCTAGCATCACTCTCAAAGGACGATGTCGTCGGCGCCATCCCAGTCCCTAAGCCACGCACATAGCCACGCCTCTTGCCCAAAACAGTCTCCCATATCTGGTCATCGGTCGGCGGATCCTGACCCTCAGGTGTCGGCTGATCACGCAGCCGGACCATCTCCTCCTATAAAAACATAAATACATGTTACTACTTTTATAACTTTAGATTAATATTAAATTAGTAATACTGTAGCAAGTTATATAAAAACTTACATAAAGTCGCTGTGCTTCAGGCCCAGCCCAACCCTTATTGGGGTTGTAGTGCGTCCTGTGCCACAAATCAATGGGGCTGGGTGGTGCACCGGTGTCCTGGTCTCGCTGGAGCAAATAAATAGTAGCTTATGAAGAGTGATTTCATGAATAGATTATACAATAAGAACTTCATACATTTATTAACTTACCATATCATGCCTATACTGTACAAAAGAACGTGATCCACCACAGTGGGTCACCTTCTGCTTGCTTCTACTCTCGCTATTCTTCCTACTTAGTTCCTACACTTGGCCAAAACAAAGAAGGTTAGTATAAATGATACTGATTTAAACCAGACAACAAAAGTAATTTGAACAATTTTTACCTGGAATGTATCACTTGCGAACCGGTCGCACAGTAACATCCAATCCTCCACCATCACCCCCCTGTAGGGTCTGTCACGGGGCTCTCTACCGGCTGCCACCTCCGCCTCGTAGTGCATGTGCAGATGGTGTCGATAGTCCCTGAAACGGACTCCCAGGTAACGATCCACAGCCCTCGCTACGTGAGGTAGGTGGAGATCGACGTCAAACTTCTCCTGTAAAGCATGTCATTGTCAAAACATTACGGCATTATAAATGTTAAAATTTAGTTCAACACAATAATAAAAGACATACCAGGATCTGCGCATGAATAGCGTGTAGATCCTCCTGAGTGACCTGACTCCAGTCAGTAATATGGAGTGGGGCGCGTAGTCGGGAAATGATGCCGACCTCTGTAATAAACTGTTGTGCCCACCCACCAACGGGCTTCAGCAAGCCCTCAGGTATCTCAATCCGGAGTCGCGCACCCCCTGCTGCCTCCATCTGTGTTTGTAAACTCTGATTCTTCGACCTACCACGCCCTCGTCTAGCACTGGTGGTGGCCGAAGCTTTAGAAACAATAAAATAGAAACAATTAGTACCATATTTATATAACCATTAATACAAAATGGAACTATCCATACCATCAATGTCAGGATCAGTCGATCCTCCAGTGGAAGGGGAAGGGGTCGATGGGTCCACCGGGGCTGTGCGTCTACGTGATCCTGGTCCAACCATATCTAAAACAAAAGTTTAAAAGTAAATTCCATTACATCATAAAAATTAAAATCCATTACAGCATAAAATTGAATATCCATTACACTTGATCTTACCACATGTAACACCTATTACAATTACTCATCTGAGTTTGTATCATCATCTGAACTTGAATTTTCTTCAGTCTCGGTACAATACTCTAACAATGTATCATCATCAAAATCACTTTCCTCGTCATCATCATCATTAATGAACGTTGCATCCCTCGGATCTAATTGTGTGGTATTGGTGACGTCGGAAGCTACAACATGAATTGGTTCTACATCAGTTCTATTCAACCGATACGAACTAACATCTTCCTGATCATGCCGCACAACACCATCGTGTGCAGTTTGAGACTCTTCTTGTAGTGCCTCCTCAATCCTCTCCAACTCTTCATCTCCCTCGCCAACTTCTAGGACATCATAAACATTTCTAGTTTTTATTTTTTGGACAACATGCCAATCACCTCTTATTTTTGTGTCCTTCAAATAGAAAACTTGTTTTGCAACTGATGCCAAAACATACGGATCATCTTTAAATGCCGTACGTGACGTATTAACACTTATGAAGTGCTTATCAATCTGCATTCCAGTCTTCTTATTAGTTACATCCCACCAATCACATTTAAAAATATATACAGAATGACCGTAACAATAATGCAACTGTATGATGTCTTTTAAAACACCATAGTACTCTACAGTTTGTCCTCCGTCACCATCTCCTTCAACAAGGACCCCGCTATTCTGTGTTCGTCGGATGACCTCACGTTCCCTCGTGTGAAATCGAACACCATCAACAATTAAACCGGTGTAGCGGGATATTCTTTGATCAGGACCACATGCCAAGGAATATAATTGATTGTACGCCTCAGGAGATTGTTGGTGGCGTAATAGTTTCATCTATTAATTCAGTACAAGTACAAAATTATCACTATACAAATGCATTAACTAATACAATTACAATTAATTGAAACATATTCTTACGTGATCTCCGAACCACTTTGGAAACAAATTTTTCTGTCTTTGCTCCAGATCAGAACTTGATACATGTTCTCTCTGAAGCTCGAGCGTATGCTCACTGCATAAGATGAAATATGTTATATGTAACTTCCATTTGTATATTAACGTAGTATTGCAATGATTTCGATAAACTTACTTAAAATATGGCAATGTCTCCTCGCAGTTGTTGAGCACGGTGTAGTGGGCTCTTTCCAAGTCTTGAGGATGACACCATTCATATATACGGGCACCTATTGGCCGCACAGTCTGATTAAACACCGCAAGGCCAGTTCGTTGTTGCCCTGGACATCTATCAACATTTCGCTCTTGACGATTAAACCTTGTCTCAATATCTTCAAGATGCATAGAGCAGAAGGTCAGACATTCAGCATCAATGTAAGCCTCAGCAATTGACCCTTCCGGTCGTGCTCTGTTACGCACATATTGCTTCAATGTGTGCAAATATCTGTTTTGATAATTAATCAGTTATAGATTAAAATAGTTAGGATGGATAGATAACACAATTGACAAAATTAAATGTACCTTTCTATTGGATACATTCAACGGTATTGGACAGGTCCGCCAATTTTTGCCTCATGAGGCAAATGCACCGCTAAGTGGACCATGATATCGAAGAAAGCTGGAGGGAAAATCTGTTCCAACTTGCAGAGGATCACGACAACATCCCTTTCGAGCTTGTCAAGTACTTGCACATTCAACGTCTTCGCACATAATTCTCGAAAGAAGCAACCCAACTCAGTTATTGTAGTCGATATGTGTTCGGTGAGATACCCACGTAGTGCAACCGGAAGAAGTCGTTGTAAAAGGACATGGCAGTCATGACTCTTCAATCCGGATATTTTCCCATCTATAACATTTACACACCGAGATATATTCGATGCGTATCCATCTGGGAACTTCACCGATTTAAACCACTCGCAAATCCTCATTCTCTCCTGGGATGATAACGTATACTGTGCAGGAGGCACGATATATTTATCACCGCTACGTATTAAGTGCAGCTCTTTTCTTATTCCCAGCTCCTGCAAGTCCAACCGGGCTTTAACACTATCTTTTGTCTTCCCTTCAATGTTCATTACAGTTCCCAGTACATTATCACATATGTTTTTCTCAATGTGCATCACATCCAAATTGTGCTTCAACTTAAGAGTCTCCCAGTACGGCAAATCAAAAAATATGCTCTTCTTCGTCCAATTTAAGTCCACATCAGTACGCTTCCTCTTCTTACTACCCGGTATCTTCCCAAACCTCACTGGTTGGATGACTGCCAATTGCGCTAACACGTCTTTGCCAGACAACAATGGAGGTGGCAATCTGCGCTCAATTTGTCCATCAAATAGATGCTTCTGCCGATTTCGCCAGCCATGCGATGGCAGTAGAAAACGACGATGGCCCATGTAACATATTTTCCTCCCATTTGACAAATGTACGGAACATGCATCCTTATTGCAAACTGGACATGCCAGATACCCCTTAGTGCTCCACCCAGACAAGTTCCCGTATGCTGGAAAGTCATTTATGGTCCAAAGTAACGCGACATGCAATTGAAATGTCTCATTCTTAGAGACGTCGTATGCCTCCACTCCCACCTCCCACAATTCCTTCAACTCGTCTACTAAAGGACGCAAGTACACATCAATTTCATTACCAGGAGACTTCGGCCCTGGAATAAGCAACGACATGTAGATAAATGGTTCTTTCATGCATTTCCAAGGTGGCAAGTTATACGGCACAAGCAACACCGGCCACATGCTGTAGCCATTACTCATGTCACCGAACGGGTTGAAACTGTCGCTAGCCAAACCAAGTCGTACATTACGCGGCTCATTTGAAAACCATTCGTGATTTGTATCAAACTCAGCCCAAGCTTGTGAATCTGCCGGATGCCTACATACATTTTCCTCAGCAACACGCTTCTCCTTATGCCACCGCATATCTTCTGCCGTCTTCTGAGACATGTACAACCTTTGTAGCCTCGGTTTTAAGGGAAAATATCTAAGCACCTTGTGCGGAATTGTCTTCTTCTTTCCTTCATTCAGCTTGTACCTGGTTTCGTGGCACACCGTACACTCCTTCAAATGTTCAGTCTCCTTCCAAAATAACATGCAATCGTTTTTGCAAGCATGTATGGGAATATACCCGAGGCCCAAATCTCTTAATATTCTTTTCGCCTCGTAATATGAGTTCGGAAGGGTCTCCCCAGTAGGAAGCACTGCTTTAATCAATTCAATGGCCATAGTAACTGATTTGTTACTCCAACGGTTGATGGTCTTAAGATGAAGGAGTTTCACGAGAAAGTCCAGTTTGGAAAACTTATCACAACCCGGGTATAACGGCCGCCTTGCTTCCCTCAACAACGACTCAAACGCGGTCGATGGTCCCGTGTCACTCCTGTGACTACTCGCCCCAGTTGTAGCCCCCTGCAAGTCTGCCAGTATTTGTGGCAAGCCTTCGTAACCAACCCCAACATTATCACCAAAGTCAACATCGTCGTCTTCTTCTTCATCATCAAATACCACTCGTACGTTACGGCGTTCCCCGTGAAATTCCCAACACGTATACCGCTTGTCCATCCCGTGTTCCAGTAGGTGCTCTTTGACCTCATCTATGTGCATATAATCCCTATTATTGCACCTCCTACATGGACATCTTATCCTATTTATCCCATCTGCAGATGCACGAGCAAACTCAATAAAATCTTTGATCCCCTTCACATACCCTGGCAAATGCCTACCCCTCAAGTCCATCCAACTCTTATCTATTTTCGTCTACCTAATACAAGTAAAAAATGATACTCGTTATAAATATGAAACATGAATCCTATCACCTCCAACTTCTCTCTAAAGGGTAAGGTGGTCCTATCCCATTTCGTGAATGCACAATCTACATTGCAATCAACAGCAATCAAATGCTTGATTCCACTCGGACAAAATTTCGGCAGCATCTCCCCAGGGTTCTCCAAGTATACGAGATAGACGTTAACACGCCTAAATATATACCCAGGGAACAATAGGAGACCGTGCTGAAATTTTATCATAGTGAAATATTCAAGCATATGCGCTATTGATTGCAATGCAGATTTATGCATTCTCGAACTGTCCTCTCTGGACAATTCAAGAATCGATTTTCATACACACGAGCCCAATCGCGAATAAATTTCGCGACGAGATTCACATGTGATGAAAATGACTCCCGAACGGGGCTAGGCTTACATGAATGCAATAAAAAAATTCATTAGTGTAAGGGCAAACTCTGATTGTCAGACAGAGTTTTGCTTTAAAAAACCATTAACAATAGCATTGAAAATGCCAATACAAAACATATTGATCTTGTTTGATAACAAGTAAAAGCACGTAGTATTAAATTTTTATCTATTAATTAAGGTCATTCATCAAGAATTATTTGCTTGGCACCTAACAACAACAACTTAACCAACAAAAGCAAATCAATTGCTACATAAAACCACTAACTGACTTAATAGGCTCAGGTGTATCTAGTTGATCTCTCAATCTATAGGACTCAAGAACTCTTTTTAATTCTTGAATGGATAAAATCCTTGATGCTAGTTCATGACTTAGTTCATGAAGTGATCAAAGCAGAACTGAAACAAACACCATACATGTGCATTTAGCATTTTTAATAGTTATTCATATACTAGTGTTTGTACTAAATTAAATGTTCCTTTTTGTCTCTTGATACACATGAAATGTAGCATCAAGTTTAATTATCTTATTTCAACATTTTTTTTAACAAATGTTTTAAATTTTTTCTTTTTTTTTGGGTAGTCGATGGAGATTAAATACTAAACTCATAAAAATGGAAATGATTATTTCTTCTTTCCAAACAAAAAAAAAATAAAAATTTCTTTAACCTCACAAGCACACATTTTTTCAGGGGAAATAACATTTTGTCATGGTCACGACTTTACAATCTTTAATATTTGTTTTTGTTTTTGGTTTTGTATTATGTTCGGTTTGACAGATGGATCATGTTAAGGCTAATGTTTGGCATTAACCAATTAATCCAATTAAATATGTGTGCAAGTATTTTGGATAATACTTAAAAACTTTCCAAAAGTAAATTTATAAAATAATACTTATTCTCTTATACGCATGAAAAACACATAATTATTATGTGAGATTTTTCTTAAATTTTTTTAACTAAAAATAAAAATAAATAAATGTGCCTTTATGTGATAAATTTAGCACATCACTAGGTATAAAGATGTTTCTCTTACTTGTTTTAGAGTCGAGCATTGTTTAATTTTAAAACAATTTTAGTTGAATAATATTTAGTTCCAACTCATGTTGTTAAACAAATCAAAATATTCTAGCTCATCTTATGATTGACTCAGTTAAAAACTTATTTAAAATTTATGGATAAATATATCAAACTTAAATATATTTTAAAACTCAATTAATTTCAACTACATACAAAATGAACTATTCGAAGTTGGCTCACCACCAATTTGATTAGAAGCTTAGTTCAAGACTTAAACAAGCAATTTGACTTGATAAATTAATAAATAATTTTATAATATATATATATATAAATTAATTACTCGAACTTGACTCGCAACAGATTTAATTAGAAGCTAAATTCAAGACATATACAAGCAAATTTTGATTGTAAATGAAAACTCGTCAATTTTAATAAACTAAGTTTAAATAATTTGCTACTTAACTCGAGAATCTTAAACTAAAATGCATAAGATTATCATGTGACCTATTATTTTCAACTACAAATAAAAATTAAATAAATATAAAA
Source organism: Nyssa sinensis (assembly GCA_008638375.1). Lineage (NCBI taxonomy): Eukaryota > Viridiplantae > Streptophyta > Magnoliopsida > Cornales > Nyssaceae > Nyssa > Nyssa sinensis. The sequence goes on from CM018043.1 coordinate 4,790,292, forward strand.
ATACATATGCATTATATATATGATAAGTTGTTCTACATACACTCACTAGGTAAAAAGAGATTATTTTGACTTAATTTGGAGCCAAGTATTATTTTTATATTCTATTTTTTTTAGATTATTTTTACAACAATTTACTCATGTTGTTTGCCTAATCTAGGAGTCAATTATCAATGATTCATTCAAATGAACTTTAATTTTTGTCCCATATTAAGACATGTTTTTTTTTTTTTCAATTCATCCAAATGATTACTAAGTTATTAACATATTTTTCTGTATTTTGGGCTATCATAAAAGTAAAAAAAATATTTTCAAAGAACTACTTTTTTTTTTTAAAGAAAAAAGTTGTGAAGAAAAAAAATTAAAATTTGAAAATTAACTTTTTATATTATACAAATGAACAAGATCTTAAGGAATAATCTAAATATTTTCAATTTTATATTCACTCTTTTAGGAAACCAAGATGCCACTGAAAATCTTACAATCTAAATTACAATTCATAGGTTTTACATAACAACCAAAGTTCAATGACATGGAACAGTATATAATCAGTAAATTAATATAATCAGTCAAAGGAAACGGATGTGTTTACCTGATGGGCTTCGTGAACTCAGTGATGTGTTTTCCCCTTCACTTTCAAGCTTCAATCCCTTTGGAAACAATGGAAATGGATGGAAACGGCGCTGTGAGAGAGAAAGAGGGTTTGTGAGAGAAAGAGGGTTTGGAAACGGCGCAGATCGAGAATATATATATGGGGTTATTAGCGACGCACACCGTGCGTCGCTAATAACCCCAATGCGCGTCGCTAATACTCCGTCCGTCAAATTTGCGACGCGAGGTCCTCGAAATTGACTATTTGCGACGCACAGGTGCGTCGCTAAATGCCACCAGGGCGTCGCCAATACTTAGGCGCCAATTTTTGGCGGCAAACCTTTTTTTTTATTAATTTTTTTCAGCTTTATTAGCGACGCACAGTGTGCGTCGCTAATACTGTGCGTCGCTAAAACTGTTATTTTTTGTAGTGACAGTTATTCCACTCCAATTAATTTTTTTTCTTCAAAATGATAAAACTATCCCTTTTATATTTCTTTTTTCAATTTTTTAAATCTTAACTTTTTTTTCATTTTTAAAATAAATATTAATAAAAACCTTAAATTTATTTTTATATAAAATAAAAATAAGTTATTGACCTTAAATTTATTTTTAAATGAGAAAAATAAAAAAAAAGTTAAAATAAATTAGTCAAAATTAGGAAAATTACAAAAATAAATAAATAAAAAGGACACCTTTGTCAATTTAAAAATGAAATTGACAAGAATGAGATATCTACATATTATTTAAGTAAAGTATGAAAAAGTCAGTATAATTTTAAAAATCTAAAAAAAGATTAGTGTTATTATCATAAACCTAAGAAAATATCAATATAATTTATCCCTTAAAATTTTGTTAAAAAGAATCGCCGATATCCCACCCCGCTGCATTCCAAAACAGCCCACTATCAATAATACTCATGTATTTGGCATAATCTGTACTGTTACGTCTTTTCTAATTTAATTAGTACTTGTTGTGAAATTAGTGTCCTTTATCCTTACCAGACCAAAAAAAAAAAAAAACATAACATAAAAGTCATGGTTACCAACAGAAATCTTTTCTATGATTTAAATATAGGCCATGTTATATAAACTTCAATTCATATGAGTTAGAATTTATTTTAATATTACATAATAAAAAAGTAAATGATAAAATGATTTAGATAAACAACAACTCAATCCTTAATATTACCCAATTACTAAAAGATCCACAATGACACATCATGTAATTTATTACAATTTTACTGAATTATTTTTTCATGTGTTTAGTAAACTTATCATTTGGACTAGTTGAATAATTTGAGAATTATATTCCTTATTAGATACATGATGCCAAAGAAATTGATTGTTTATAGCTTTAGTAAAACCAAGGTTACTATTCAAGTAACGTAAGTGTTCATTTCACATAAATAACGTGAAGTTTAATTCTTTCACCTTTATTATTGTATAAAAACAAATAAATCTTGTTCGTGAATCGTATCCACAGAAATAACGTGAGTTTGATTCTCTCACCTTTATTATTGTATAAAAACAAAAATATTTTGTTCAGTGAATCGGTCAATGGCGTAAACTTGAAATTCTTTGTACCCAAAAACAGACAATCCAAGAGCTTCCAAACCAATTTGTCTATTATGTGAAATTAAATTTGCAATCTTGTTCTTTTACGTGGAAAATTCGGCGAAGACTTCAAAAAGTCGCCGGTCTGCCTTCATTAGCTCATGCTTTTCCTTTTTTAAAAAAAAAAAAATTAAGAGTATAGATTCAAGTGAAATAAAGTTCATGTCATAACTTGTCATTTTTTATTTATTTTCTTGTTTTATCTTTTAAAAATCAAACATTTACACAAAGAATAAAATGTTATTCACAGAACTCATCTACTAAATTCATGCCAAAACTTCTCCTCTAAACAAATCCATGGGATGGATTTAAAATTTCTCATATGTCACGGTTTGATTTAGTCCATCCCAACATGTCCATCCATTGGCCAAATTCACGAAAAATCTTCTCATAATTCCGGTCATATTCCAATTTATTTATAAGTAATATTTTATGATTTAATTAAAAGTGTAAGAAAAAAAATGTACAGTCAATTAAATACGTCACATTATATGAGTGAATTTAAACATTACTCATTCACTCACACCGCGTTCATCTACAACAAATTTTGGATGATTTTAAGTTTAATGATGTTTTAACGTCGGAAACTTTGAATATCATAACACAAAGATATTGACAGATTAGTTGAGTTCAATTATTTTTTATCCTTTGATCAATGGAGCATCAGGTCAGGAGAACTTAATATATATGCTCCTTTAGGAAACAGACTTTTCCCCATTATATTCCTCCTGTTTCCTTTATGCTAAAACTAAAAGCAGGCAACTTTTCACTTATTTACCTCCATTGTCTCCCACGATGAAGAGCACCAGCAGCACAAATATTTTAGTCATTCTCGCTCCCCTATACCTCTGCTTCTTGCTCACTTCTTTGCTGATCATCATCCCAATCCCCTGTAACTCACAACCTCTTTACACACCTCGCGAGAACATCGCCCTTGCCTGTGGCTCTTCCTGGCAACACTACCACACTGGACTGACCGGGAATGGCTCGGAGACATCGAATTCTAAACAATCGACTTTAGAACAACAGCCCAACACATCAACAATCTCCTCACCACAAAGACCCGCGGTCACAACTTCCGGTCCTTATTTCAATGCTCGTCTTTCCCGGTCTGACTTCACATACGTTTTTCATGTGACTCCCGGCCAAAAATTCATTCGCTTGCACTTCTACCCCATCTACATACCAGAGTACCGACTTCGACCCGTCCAAAGCCCTCTTCTCCGTCAAAGCTAATGGCTTTACGCTTCTTCGCAACTTTAGTGCTTCTCTTACAGCGGCTTCTATTGGCTCTGAAGTTATAGTAAAAGAATACAGCATCAACGTAGAAGAAGATCAGAGCCTGATCAACGTAACATTTTCGCCGTCAAGTACTCCGTCTGATGCGTATGCTTTCATCAATGGAATTGAAATCGTTTCCATGCCCACCAGTCTTTATTACAGTCCTTCCAGTGATCCGGGGTTTACTTTCATCGACCAGCCGCAGAGCCCATTTCGTCTGGAAAACATAACGTCTCTTGAGATGGTGTATCGATTTAACGTGGGCGGAGTAATTCATTTCCCCCAAGCTGGACACGGGCATGTTCAGAAGCTGGACGCCGGACGATGACTACTGCTCGGAAGTCGGAGCACTACCAGTTAACACCACAATCCCACTCAGCTTCACGAGAATACAGAATTACACTGCACCAGCTGACGTATATAGGACTGCTCGGTCGATGGGGAACAACAAAACTGTAAACGAGGGCTACAATCTCACTTGGAAGTTTTCCAGTGGATCCGGGTTTTACGTACATGATTAGGCTACACTTTTGTGAGTTTCAGATTGAGGTAACGAAGCCCGGCGACAGGGAGTTCAGTATGTTCATCGCTAACCAGACCGCTGATCCTTCTGCCGACGTAATCGTTTGGAGTGGTGGAAATGGAGTTCCGATTTTTAGAGATTATGCAGTAATGGTAATAAATCAAGGAAGAGAGAAGAAACAAAATCTATCTGTAGCACTGCACCCTAATTCAGAGTCGAGGACTCGCCGCTCTGATGCAATCTTGAATGGGATAGAGGTTTTCAAGTTGAGCGACGCTGCTGGCAATCTCGCCGGACTCAACCCTGACCCGGTTGTGACTCCACCACCGTCTAGCCCACAACCGGCGAGGTCAAAGGGTAAACGAAACACTACGTTAGTCGCAGCTGTCGTCGGCGGTGTCCTTTCCGGTGTAGTTGCACTCTCTGTTCTCGGTTTCCTGATTTTCCTGCATCGGAGGAGAGTTAAGGAAACAAGAGGTGCGTCGAAACTTACCAACACCAGCAATGCATATTTACCGTCTGATATATGCCGTCACTTTTCTCTTGCTGAGATGAAAACGGCAACCAATAACTTTGACAGGATTTTCATCATCGGACGTGGAGGCTTCGGCGATGTATATAAGGGTTATATAGACGGTGGGGCCATCTCAGTTGCGATCAAGCGGCTGAATCCTGACTCACGACAAGGGGGCCCACGAGTTCAAGACAGAGATCGAGATGCTCTCCCAACTTCGCTACCTCCATCTCGTCTCTCTGATCGGCTACTGCAATGAAGCGAAAGAGATGATCCTGGTGTACGACTACATGTCCCGTGGGACGCTCCGAGATCATCTCTACGACACCGAGAATACACCGCTCTCGTGGAAGCAACGGCTAGAGATTTTAATCGGCGCGGCACGAGGACTACACTATCTTCATGCGGGTGCGAAGCAACGGATCATTCACCGTGACGTGAAGACGACAAACATTTTATTGGATGAGAGATGGGTTGCGAAGGTGTCCGACTTTGGGTTATCCAAAATAAACCCGACTGACATGTCCAACGCTCATGTCAGTACGTTGGTGAAGGGTAGTTTCGGGTACTTGGATCCAGAATACTATCGACGTCAGCAGCTAACGGAGAAATCTGACGTGTATTCGTTTGGTGTGGTGTTGTTAGAAGTGTTGTGTGCGCGGCGTCCACTGGATAACACGGTATTAAACAAAGATGAAGTGAATTTATCGAGATGGGCCCGACAGTGTTACGAGAAAGGAACGCTCGATCAGATCATTGATCCTTATTTAACGGGAAAGATTGTGCCGGAGTCTTTGAAGAAATTTGGAGAGATTGCGGTGAATTGTGTGGATGATGAGGGAATCAAACGGCCATCAATGAATGAGGTTGTTTGGTCCCTTGAGTTTGCATTGAAGTTGCAAGAGAATGCAGAGGAGGGAATCGAATTTGATATTGAAGTAAAGGAGAAGGATTTTAGCTGTCAAGATAAGAAGGTTGATGAGAGCAGTGGACTGTGGTCGAGCAGTGGGTTGACGGTGACAGACAACAGTGGGACGAGTTTTACCATCTCTGACTTAGAGTTACTGTCATCAGGTGCTGTGTTCTCTGAGATCAAGTGCCCCAGAGCACGTTAAAATTTGGGTAAGTTTTTGCTGTGGTCTCGCCTATGATGGTGCAAATGGATAGCTATTGATATTAGAGGTCCTATATATGGTTATATTTTGTAATAATTACTTCGATTACTAGTAATTTTAATACCCTAGGTTTTAAGATTCACCAAGTATTCCGAGTAATTAAGCTGTAATTGTAAGCGATCAATTGGTCTAGTCCTTGATAAATGATTGGTTGTAATCCAATGGAGCATGCGTAATTTTGGATTAAATTTTTTCTCATTACACTTTTCTTTGAATTTTAATGTAATAATGCATGTGTGACACGGTTTATATTTATTATTAAATAATTAAATAATAAATAATATTTCTTGTATCTAAAATATCTTTAAAAAAAATAATAAAGATAAGTCTATTTCGTAATTTTCAGGATTGCAATTTGAGTTAACTTCAGTTTCATTCAAGCTTAGTTTAAATTTAAATTGAATTGCATATATTATACATATATTACATTTTTTATAATATATGATGTACATACATATATATTAATATCATATTATACTCATACATAATATATTATGTACATACATATATTACATTTTTTAAGTATTTATTTTTAAAAAATGATTTTAATAAATAGATTAAAAACTTAATATTGAGATAAAAATTGTTTTTGAAAAATACTTATCAAACATATTTTTACTTTTAAAACAAAAATTACCTTTTTACCTATTAAAAAAATGCTGAAAAAGTGTTATTAATCCGATACATAGTTAATATCAAAATAATTTTAAAAATTTGACTAAATAAATACGTATGTTTTGGAAAGTAATTTTTTGCCGACAAAAACAAATGGATGGTGCTTGATCCATACTAGGTAGAAAAAACTCCCTCCTACTTGTATATATATCATAATTTTAATATGTCACATATGCAGTTACCTATATATTATATAACTACTTAGTTTTAACTAAAAAATTAATAAATAAATAAAATTTAAAAAATACATGTACATTATATATGTGACATATATACGAGTAAAAATAAATTCCTTCTACCTAATATAGAGATCACCGTTGTCGTGAACACAATACAAAAAGTCTACTACATGGACCCCTTGCAAGTGTTCCTTCACACAATTGTTTCCATTGCTTTTGTATTATACATTATTCAGATTAAGTCTTTCTCTTTATAATAATTAAATTTATTATTTATTTTTTTACTGTCAATAATCGATAAAGAAAATATTCGAACTTGAAACGTTACCGTAGCCGTTGGTTTTACATTATTCATTATATTAACAATAACCAAGAATATTCAAAGCAACACTCCTCGTGGTCAAATAAATCATAAAATCAAATGAACGTGGTGACCCCCAACTTAGATGAGAAGTCTTTTAAGTCAATCAGACACTCCCAAAACAATAATAATAATAATAATGGCTGACCCCATATCAAGTCGTCCAAAGCCAGTGAAGGAGACCACGATATCAACCCAAGACCAGATTGACCCCAACTTTCTGTCTAATTAATCATTTTAGTATTTTAAAGCCAATTTTAGGCCCGGCTCCTCTAATTAACCAACAATACAATTATTTTACGATCCACTTGTAAAAAAAAAAAAAAAATTCAAATTTATCTTTTTATAATAAAATTTTAACTAAAAATTTAAGAATAATAAAAATCTAATTAAAAAAAAAGTGTCTTTTGTGTATCTAATATAATTCAAACTATAAATTTAACGATAATAAAAGTTTAATTTTACACACAAAAAAATTCATAATGGTTCAAAATAATTCAATTATGTAGCTACATGTATGTCTATACAAAACATGAATAATTATTTTGTATTGCTTATATATATTTGTTTTGTGTAAATTTCATTACTAGAATATTTTCGAATTAGGTAAGAATCTATTATATTAGAGTTTTATTTAACATATATATTTCTTTTTTTAATCAAAATTTTTTTATTATTGATTGTTAAAAAGCATAAAGAAAAAAAAAAATGCTCACATTTGTAGTTATCGTTTGAGGCCTCAAATCACCTTGAAAAAAATGCAAGTGGTGGTAAGGTGGTGTCAATAAAAGAATTAAAGTCATATATATATATATATATGTATATGTATTAAAATTTAATATTTGAAACAAGTAATGTCATCTGATTATAATAATATAAAATAAAAATTAAATGTCAAATTTAAGATGTGTGATTTTTAAAAAAAAATTATACAATTTTATTATTAAACTTTTTTGACAATTCTAACGAGAACGGGGACGTGAATGAGATGGGAATAGAGACGACTCGGTCATTGACATGAATTCAAATGAATCATACTATGTCAGGTCATTTTATTTGACAATTCTAACGAGAAGGGGATGTGAATGAGATGGGAATAGAGACATGACCAAGACGTGTGGAAAGAAAGACGAAAATTAATAATTATCCAACAGTACCTTTTGAATCCACTTGCAACTAAAGGACAAATGGTATTCTTTTTCTCCTATTTCTTGGCATCAACTACCTTATGATAGGCCTGAAAATTTGAAAGTAATTAAATTATATGAAAAACTTATACCACTGTCCAGAATATGAAATATATTTCTTATACTTTATCATTTATATAATTTTAAAAGTAAAGAATTGTGTTATAGAATTTATACATGTGTGTTTATATACACACATAAGGTGCGGAGTAATTATTTGATGTGACTGTTACATTATGTCATTGTGTGAAAATATTTTTACAAAAAATCAATTTTTTTAAAAGTACCAAAAAATTTGGTTTTTAAAATATAAAAAAATTAACAATCTATGAGAAGTCGAAATGATGTAGTGTGACGATCTTATCAAATAATTTCTCTAATGTGTGACAAGTACACACACAAATTGTGCTGTTTTTGATAACCCTTAATCAATCCAAATTACTTTCAAGATGAAATCAAAAAAATAAAAAAGATAAATGACACTGTATTCTCTTAAAATTTTTTATAATTACAGGACCGATTTTAAAATTTCTGAAATGACATTAATTTTTTATTTAGTCCATTTTTCTTTAAATAATAAAAATATCTCCTTTATTTTTATTTTTTTTGCAATTTTTAAGTTTGACCAATTTTTTAAAATTATTTTTTCTTGTTCAAATAAATATTAATTAAAAAAATATAAATTAATTATCTAATTTTTTTTTGTATAAAATGAAAAACAAAGATCTTTAAAAAAGTTTTAAAAAATTTCAAAATTGAAAAAATTAAAAAAAATATAAATGAAAGATACATTTTTCATTTAAAAAAAAAAAAACACAAGTTGTGTCCGAGGATTTCAAAGTCGGGTCAGTCATCTAACCTCGCTGTGCTTTCTCTGAATCTTCTTTCTTACCCTGCAACGCGCGAGAGCGTTAAGTTCAATCCCAAGCTGTTTCTTGTACCTGTTAACACTTCGCAGCTTCCATGGCCATGACCGAACACTAATTAACGAAGACCTTATCTTAAACCCCCAAATGCTTACTTTCGCTATTTACCTCATCTCCTTCTTCCTCCGCCTGATCCTCGTTCCCAGAATTGTTGCCGCTAACACGCCACCGTACACTCCCACTGACTACTTTCTCCTCAGCTGTGGATCACCTTCGAACAAAACTTCATCCGATGGCCGAAACTGGGACGGCGATGTTCACTCAAAATTCTCACCATCAAATATGGCGGATATTTCATCGGCATCCACCGCCGCCGAACAAGACCCGTCCGTCACCCAGGTTCCCTACCTGACGGCTCGTATCTTCAACTCTCAGTTCACCTACACCTTCCCCGTCTCCGCCGGCCCAAAGTTCGTCCGTCTCTACTTCTATCCCGCTACTTACTCCGGCCTTGATAAAACAAAATCTTTCTTTTCCGTGGCCGCCGGAGACTACACTCTCTTAAGCAATTTCAGTGCCTTTCTCACCGTTGCCGACCCGAAACGAGCTTCCCTCATCAAAGAATTCATTGTCAACGTCATGGATAACCAGAAGCTTTACATAACCTTTTCACCATCTCCCAACTCTTTCGCCTTCGTTAACGGGATTGAAGTCGTTTCCATGCCAAATAATCTCTACCTGCAAGGCGATGATCATCAAATCAAACTCGTCATGAGTCAAGAGTCTTTCTACTACCTTGAGAACAACACAGCTCTTGAAACTCTTTATCGCTTAAACGTCGGCGGCAGCGACGTCACCGTTAATGGAGATACCGGCATGTTTAGAACATGGCATCAAGACGATTCATATATATACGGCGGAGCATTCGGAGCTACACCCCACCTTGACGTACCTATCAATTACACTTCAAAGACACCGCCGGATACTGCACCGGCGGTCGTCTACACTACGTCCCGGACAATGGGTAACTTTGATGGTAACGTAAGCTTGAATTACAACTTGACGTGGGTGTTCACCGTTGATTCTGGGTTTTACTATCTTGTTAGGCTTCATTTCTGTGAGTTTCAGTTGGAAGTGACCCGTATAAATCAGCGGGTGTTCAGTATTTTTATCAATAATCAGACCGCCGACATAGAAATTGACGTTATCCAGTTGAGTGGTGGAACCGGTATTCCGATTTTCAGAGACTATGTTATAGAGATCCCACTGGTTGGTGGTCGCCGGAGTAAGCAGGATTTGTGGCTGGCGCTACACCCTTACTTGGATGCAAAACCTAAGTACGGTGATGCGATCTTGAATGGGTTAGAAATTTTCAAATTAAATCAGTCCGACGGTAATCTTGGCGGTCCCAATCCTGCACTAGTTGTGGATCCTCCACCTCCGATACCGCACCCAAAAGTACCTGAGGAATCGAAGAGCAAAGGGTCGTTTCCAATTGTGGCCGTTCTCGGAGGTGTACTTGGAGGGATAGCTGTGCTCTCAGTTTTGGGTTTCTTGATTTTCCGGCTACGGAGAAGAGCGGAACCCTTTGGAGCAAGCATGACCAAGTCATCGTGGGTCCCAATCTCCGTCACATCAAAGTCCACAAACACCACCACTTCATCACTTCCGGCCGGTCTCTGCCGACACTTCTCACTGGCGGAAATAAAATCAGCTACATGCAACTTTGATAAAAAATTTGTCATCGGCACCGGAGGATTTGGTGACGTATACAAGGGCTATATTGATAATGCTATGATCACCGTTGCGATCAAGCGGTTGAATCCATCATCAAATCAAGGGGCCCGTGAGTTCCATACAGAAATTGGAATGCTCTCTAAGCTCAGACACCTCCATCTCGTGTCTCTGATTGGATATTGTGATGATGATGGCGAAATGATATTAGTATATGATTATATGGGCCACGGCACTCTCCGTGATCATCTTTACAAAACAAAGAATCCACCTCTTCCATGGAAGCAGCGCCTTCAGATCTGCATTGGCGCCGCTCGAGGATTGCACTACCTTCATGCTGGTGCGGACCACACAATCATTCACCGCGATGTGAAGTCCACTAACATTTTATTGGACGAGAAATGGGTGGCCAAGGTGTCAGATTTTGGTTTGTCCAAATGGGGTCCCACTGACAATTCCCGTTCCCACGTCAGCACGGTTGTAAAGGGTAGTTTTGGGTACGTGGACCCAGAATATTTCCGACGACAACAGTTGACGGACAGGTCTGACGTGTACTCATTTGGTGTGGTGTTATTTGAAGTCTTGTGTGCTAGGCCACCTATTATAGCCAGTCTTCCCAAGGAGCAGCTGAACTTGGCTGAGTGGGGCCGGTATTGTTTTCGAAAAGGGACCCTTGATCGGATCGTTGATCCGAATCTGAAGGGCCAGATTGCACCGGAATGTTTAAGGAAGTTTGGAGAGATTGCTGTTAGTTGCGTACAGGATCATGGGATCGAACGGCCAACAATGAATGATGTTGTTTGGAGCCTTGAGTTTGCCTTGCAGCTTCAAGAGACTACTGAGAAGATCATCAACGGCGGAGATGGGGTTGGAACAGGTGACATGATGTACGAGTCTACTTATGGAGGGGCAGCGACGACCGATGATGACGATGACGTGTTTTCTGGATCGGCTGAAGTGCCCATGTTCAAGAGCAGTGGTACGTCAACGGCTAGCAGCGGTGGAAAGAGTTTGATCGGTTATGATCATGATGGATTGAAGACGGAGACTATTTTCTCAGAGATGATGAATCCAAAGGGACGGTGATGAGAATGGAGTTGAACAGTCAGGGATGATCTTAGCCGTAGAAGAAGGTGGGTCCAAGGGAGGGTTTAGATTTTGGCCTTTACGTTGACTACAAAAGTCAAGTGGCATTTGCATTGTATGGGTTGGTAGTTGCTGGTCCATATCTGCATGTGATGGACGATCATCTCTCTCTCTGTCTGTCTGTCTCTCTCTCTCTCTCTATAAAGTTATAATCAAATAATGTCTAAATTTTTGGGCGGCGATGGCGATGGCGATGGGGATGGGACTGTGAGTTGATCTTTCAACTTTATGAAAGATTCTTTTAGAAGCTTCATGGAATCATTTCCATTGAGAAATATCCAGGGATGAAGCAGTTTACTTACGAGCTTAGTATCTTCCTTCTATTTCTTTAATTTTTTAGCAATGATATGCTTAAGTGTGTTTGATGTTTAAGTATCTAACAGTCAGTCGTTTGAGATGGACCCATTATCATTATTATGAGTCTTATTAATAAAATTTATTTTATGTGAATGATGAAACACTATTTAAATATTTAAATATTCTTTTTAATTTTTTTATTAAATTATATAGCAAGTCAATAAATAAAAATAATGTCATATTTTTTAAAATTGTATTTCAAAATTTTTATTTAAATGACGTAGTATCTGAACAATATTTTAAATTATTTAATTAATATAATTCTGACACATTAATATTATCAAATTTAGAATATAAATTTGAGAAGTTTAATATTTTTTTAAAAAAAAATTCTAGAATCATCTGTTGAGTTCAATTAATTAATCTTATCTTTTTATGTTTTTTGGAAATATTAATCAATTATTATTTTGGCCAGACAAATAATCCCAACATCTCCTGACAGAGGCTAGAAGCTGTGATATGTTGAAAGGCATTTATATCAATGTCATAAGAATCCAACTCCTTTCAACCCAAAAACAAAAATATCTATTTCTTATTTTTATTTTAAATCCCTTAAAGCAACTCTAAATTTTAGTTAAAATTAGAGTTGCATAAAATATTCGAGAATTCACCCGAACTGACCCAACTCAATTTTAATTGGTTCGGTTTAAATGAGTTTGGGTTAGTTGGGTCATAAAAGTGTAAATTTCGAGTTTAAAGTTCGGGTTATTTGACCAAGCTCGAGAATTGAATTAATAATTTTTTTTTTATCTTTTTTTTTTCAATTTTTTTTTAAAAATCTATAAATATAACAATGTTATATATATATAGAAACATTTATTTTTATTATCAATTGTATATTTGTTGTATGCCACCAGTACTATACCTCAAGTAGAATAAAAATCAACAATAGTTCTCATGACCTGTACCTGAGTGGGTGCTAAGGCACTTTATGTAATGCAAACTGTGTGAATCCATTGGCTTCACCATCCAGCACAAGCTTGGTTCTCTTGAAACAAACCACACTCTAATGAAAAAGAATTTCTGCTGATTAAAAAAACAGAAAAATTTCTACTCCTCTCTTTCTCAAGCGATGAGCACATTAGTTCGTTGAAAAAGAATTTTTGTGGATCCTTTATTCTAGTGGCTTATTTTTCATTGCATATATATATATATATATATATATATATCAAGAGTTTTTTGCTTTGTTGTTGTACATAATTGCATTAAAAAAAAAATCAGAATCAACCTGAAAATGTTCGGTTTGGGTTGAATCGGGTCCAATAGCTCACAGTTTTGGTTCTACTCTATTCTGACCCAACTCGACTCATGTGCACTTTAATTTAAAACGACTAAAAAAACTATTTTAACTAATCGTTTTTGAAGTGATTATTGTAATTATGTGCTCTATTTTAAGAGCCTGGGATTTATTTTAAGAATTTCTTAATTGAAAAAGATTAAATGTAAGAACAAATTTTGTTTTAGAGAGAGCCTCTTCTCATATTTAAGGAGCCAAAATGGCCTCCCCGTAATTGGGAGCCATTTGAAGAAGGCAAAGGCCAAGGCCAATGGAGCTCTCTTTTAGAATTTTTGCTCCCCATTTTGACTAAAATGCCATTTTACGAACCCTTTGGTGTTGCTCTTTGATTATGTAGGAATCACATTGCCTCGTTCAATCAGAGAAGAATAAAATGGGATAACAAAGGATTTAGAGTATTCCAGTATCCCCAATTAGGCCTGAAGCCAGCATAGATCAGTACTAGTTGATCTCTAGGAATATGGGCTTGTAAAATCATTCTGGCTCATTGAAAAATGCTAACAAACAGAAGCAGGCTATGATGGGCTGCTTTAATCTCCAAAGGGGAGCCGAAAGTTCTAAGCCAGAGCAACAAAAACTATTTTGGGCATACTGCATTCTCTACGATAAGAAGTCCAAGCCCAAACCCAAACCCAATCCCAAGGCAAAAGTTATAACCCAAGGTTTTTTTTTTTTAAAGTAATTTACAATTATCTTTTCTAATATTTTAGACAATTACAAACATTTCTATTAAGTTTTGTGAAATGATATTGACTTTAGCTACTTTTTATTGAAAAATTACAATTATCTTTCTTTCAATTATTTTTTTAAATAATAAAATTATCTCTTTTATTTTTTTTATATATATATTTTTTAATTTCTTTTATTTTCATATAAATATTATATCTTAAATCTATTAATGTATATAAAACAAAAAATTTTAAAAAAATGATGAAAATTAAAAACTAAAATGAAAGGAGCCAAATTTGTCATTTTAAAACAAATTTGGATTTGATATAAGATATTTATAGTTTTTTTTAATACATATTTTAGGGTAGTTATTAAATTCATTTTTTCTTGATAAGATGAAAGACCTCACAACATTATAATTCAAAAGTTTAAGTCTAAATTGTTAGTAGTATGATTTGTGGTATCTTATATTCTAATAATAATCATACAATCGATGTGGGACAGGAGTATCACATTCTCTCCTCCTTAGGACCACACTTCCTCAAGGAGTAGATCTCGTTCTCTCAATTGCCCATTAAGCAGACACTCTAGGAACATCTATCATCTGAAAACCAGTTCTGATACTATAACTCTTGATCTCCCAGTTGTCCATTAAGCAAACACTCTAGGGATCTTTATCTTCTGTAAACCAGTTCTGATACCATAACTGTAACGCCCCAAACCTATTGGCTCAACAACCTTAAAAAACCCACAATATTATGACTCAAAAATTTAAGTCCGGCCCACAACATTATGACTCAAAAATTTAATTCCAAGCTATTAGTAGTATGATTTGTGATATCTTTTATTCTAATCATACTACTCTTATTTAACTAATGTAAAATAAAGATATCACAACTTTACTCTTTAAATTTTAACTATCAAATCTAACATTTAAATTCTTACTGGGAATCGAGAAAAGGTGAGAGTAGTGTAATTTTGGGTTTTTATTCTATTTTAAATATCGTTTAATTATAATTTGTAATTTTCTCCGGCGAACGAGTGAAAACAATTTAGGTCATCGCAGTGTTGTATTTTTGTTGCAACGGAAAAGCAGGAGGGAGGCGGGTAAAGATGAGCAGGCAAGGTCCCCCAAAGCACCAAAACAAATATGCCTGGAAACCCAACGCCGGTGTCAAGATCAACGAAACTGTACTCCTCTCTCTCTCTCTCTCTGAAACTTTCACTCTCTCTCAAACTTCTAACTGACATAAAATGTCATATATGTATATACATATATATATATATCCTGTCAGGAAGTTGGAGGGAGGTTCAGGCCGTACTCGGAGGTAACGGGGGTGTGCCTTCGCTGTAAAGAGCAGATAGAATGGAAACGCAAGTACGGCAAATACAAGCCCCTCACCGAGCCTGCAAAATGGTATATTTCCTTTTCAAATCGTAGTGTGATTCTTTCGATTTATTTTTGAATGGTACTGTGGATGTCTTTTTTTGATGAGCATTCCTTCTGTCCCATTCGAATTGAATTCTACAGTCAACGTTGTTCGAAACGCTCTGTTCGTCAAGCTCACCACAATCTGTGTACTGGTTAGTTTTATTTCTAATTCCTAATCTTGCTTTAGGGTTGGGTTTGGATACAATTTCTAATTCATTGCTTTGATGAACTATGAAGCTTGTGCTAAGGAGCACGGAGTATGCGCCAAGTGTTCATGTCGCGTGGATAGAATAATTGGAAGGTTTGGGCGGTTTCAAATTTATGGTCAAATAATTTGGTGCTTAACCTGAAGATTAATTGCTTAAATATGCATGACAGTAAAACGGTTTCCATATGTTGTCATGCTTGAACAAAATAATCTCAATGTGTGTATATATTACCTGCCTTTCAGGGACGCTGCAGAAGTTGAGGCTGAGCAGAAGACACTTGAGGAGGTTTGTTTTGAATAACATTTTTGTTCAGCATTGATCATAATCTGTAAGCTAAGTGTTGATTTTACATTGAAAGCTAATAGATTTGGGACTTTTCTGTAGGCCATTAAGAATGCACGAGAGAGGGACAGGAGGACTCTACTACGCACTGTAAGATTCTGAATCCATGCATTTGCAAAAACAGTTTTCTGATCAGACAATTTTTTGGTTAGTTGGTTAGACAAATTGAGAACTTAAAAAGTAATAAAAGGTACTATAATACTATATTTATATACATATGTTTTACTACTTATATGCCTTACTATCTAGGTTAGTTGGCCATGTCTTGAATTTTCCTATATTGCGATATTGATGCATGGAATTCCTGCCGACCCTTTTTGCGATCCCCTGAACCTAATTTTACTTGTGGTGCTCACATGTTTAAGAATGTTCTAATTGCGAATGATTTTAGAGCTTTTCATGGGATGATGTTTGATTATGCTTTATTTTTGTATGCCCTAATTTTACTTACTATATCCTATTTTTACTTGAGGTGCTTGCATGTTTTAGAATTTTCTAACTGCAAATTCTGTTAGAGCTTTTCAGGGGATGATATTTCATCATGTGTTGTTTTTTGTAAGCCCCAAACTTACTAAGATATATACCATTTGGTTATCTTTCTATATTATCTCAATGGAAGTTATGATATTGACATATTAACTAATAACAGTTCTCGATGTCTCACTAAAATAAACTATAAAAACTTCATACTTAACACTACAAAGAGGAGGCTGAGTGTTCGAGTCCCAGTTGGGATAACATGGGGTCTTTGCGTCTCTTACCTATCATCAAAAAATAAAAAACCATGCTTGGCCCTTTATTTTGCTTTGGAGATCTATTTTTGTCGAATCGATGGAAGACGATATCTGTTGTCTAATTTAATTTTACCTTAAAAATTGTCATAGATCTAGCTGTGTTATATGGCACATAACTACATATTACTGGGCAAAAAGAAATGACATGCACATGATAGTCTAAGCCAAGACAAGGATACTGAGATGGATAAATGACAACTGACAAGGCAAGAAAGAGTAGAATGAGATGTGAATGCATTCATGAGAAGCTATTTTTAGCTAACCAAGGACATGAAAGAATGCAAGAGACTAGGAAAGTTAAGTTCCTGGTTGAACTTCTTTCTAGACATCACTACCTCTGTTGATTGGGTTGGGTGAGCATATGATTAAAGATATGCAGCTTGGTTTGCTGTCTACAATCTTTGTTTTGATTATGTTGTTCATATACAATATGATTTGGATTTGGACAAGTCAATGTTGAGATGTTTTAAATTACTTGGACTGAATATTGGAAGATTGACACAACAATTTCTGTGTCATTACCCTAGAATGAAGTGTGAACCACATATCCACATTGTTAACTTTCAGAAGTGAGTGTGGAGGTTGAGAGTTAATTTAATATGGGAGAGAATTACCAAATTTCAAAGGCCTCTTTTATATGAAGTAGTTAGTGCCTTGCATGGTTGGAGCGCCTCTTATAAGCTTTCACTTAATAATTAACAATTTTTATGTTTGAATTATGTTCTTTAGTTCGAAATGTTTGTATTATTGTAATTGCATCACACCCAATTTAATTGTGCATTCTAGCAATGTAGTGTCATCTTATGTTGTATTTTGATTTGCACAGACATTAATTTTTTCAGAGTGAAGTGTCACTGGAGTTCTTCATATTGATTAACAACATAATTAAATTGTATATTCTTACAATTCTTCTATCGGTCAGCTAATTGCCACCTGCTTCTACTTCTGCAAATGCAGCTCATTCCAAATTCTGTTGCTCCATTCTACTAATAATTTTTGCCATGTAATTTATTTGAGTTCTCAACCAGTTTTTATGCAACAGATGAATAAAGGAAAATCTCATAATTCAGCAAAACCCCCAACCAATAGTGAAAGTAAGGCTGGGGAATTATTCCCAGCTGCATCACTAGAGGAATATGCAGAGTTTGGCAGAGATGATGATAACAATACAGATAAGGACCAAGTTCTTAACTGAGCGAGGAGAGAGATATATTCAAGAGCCAATTTTGTTCCGAGGGTCTGCCACCAATACCCTTTCATATACAAATTTCTTTACCTGTTTGTATTGGAAGTTGTGCTTAACTATCATACTTACAGTGGAACACGAGTTTATGTTTTCCTAGCAGGGGATAATTTGTTTCCCTGTATTTCTATTTTTTTTTTTATAGGTCCTGTATTAGAACTGAATGTAATTTTTTTTTTCAGCGAACAAATTCTCTTTTGAACCATCTATTGTATATGGGATGAAGAATCTTGATGAAAGATGGAGCTAGAAGTCCATCTTTTTTGCACCACCAAATGATGAAAGTTTTGAAGAATCCTAAACCCACCCAAATCCATCATATTTCGGTGTTTTGTTGATTGTTTTTAACTATTGTTCACACATGGAAACCGTTTATGTGTTATTTTGCTTGTTTGTTTGTTTACTTTTGAGTTTTTTGGGGCATGAAAATTCATTCCTAGTTGTTTGGTTAGAATCGTAAGTATGAATAAAAATTAAGAGCCTATATTTGATATTTCTAGCTAAATAAAGCAGAAAACTGAATATTAAGACACTGTTGATTGAATGTATTCTAGAAAGAGGAATGGTAAGACAGCTGGAAATTTACGACGTGATTGGCGCGTGTTCTGTCCTTTTATGAATACGGATCTCTTCTAGAAAAATGAGACCAGAAACATGTATTCTATTCTATACCAGCACTTCCACAGTCAACTTGTTTTGGCATACGTTAGTAATGCAGCGGAAAGGTGCGGCAATTTGCATTTCCTTGTGTATTTGCCATCAGATTCTTGATAATTGCACTCTGATCTAATCTACTTCCCTATAAAATATAGAAATGTGCTTCTAATGTTTAATTGCTGTACCATTTTTTCTTTTTTCTATATTGTACGCTTCATTTGGTTGATGAAAAAGAAATTTTTTGAAGAGTTGTATGAATACTCCAACTTCTTCGCAAACTAGATAACAGAGATCCAGGTTACTTGTTGAGCTAAGTTATCTTGAGTTCAGGGCATTTAATTTTCTGTTGAGCCAGATTTAAAATATTGTCTGGAAAAGAAAGGCATGAGACCAATCATTTACATTAGTTTAAAATTTCAAAAATCTTGAAGCTTTCACTTTTAAGTTTTATTTCTACAAGGCAAAAGAAGTTGTAAAGAATGAAAATTTAGCACCTAGGGATGATAAAATTGCAATAAAATACATTTGGAAGAGTCTGAACTCACTTTCAAGGTCAACAACTAAAGAAATTAACAACCCCAATGGTAGTTTTCCCAGAGAGTTCAAGGCAAAGAAAAACCCATCTCAGAAATGCAGAAACCAAGCACCTCCAAGCCATCAAAATGCCTTCCAGGAGGCCTTCTTCCTATGATGCTATGTCCCCTTCTCCTCATCAGCCTCCTCACAGTCATCATCTTTATTTCAAAAATCTCAAACCCTCAGTTCATATTCACCTCTGCTTCTAATAACTCCCATGTTCAACTTATTCTACCCTATTCTCTCCACAACCAGATCTCCCATTTGCAGACCCAACTGGGAGTCTTGTTGGAACAGCTACATAGTGAAAGTTCACAATCAAAAGAAGTTGCAAAATTTTCAGACCAAGTTCTAAGGATTGCTATATCCTTGGACAAGCTTGGAGATAGTCTATCAGGTTTCTACAGCAATGCTCCTGCTGGTTGGAATGAAACAAGCAATGTCGATGAAGATCTCAGTGAGCCTGAGGAAGGTGAAACTGAAGAAGGACCATTGCATGGAAAGGTATTCAATTCCGCGGAACTTCTTAATTATACTTCACCCAAACCAAACAGGCCAAGTGGGAGAATGAATTTTCTTGGGCTCCAAGCAGTTCTTCCATCCATCGGACTGCATTGCACCGGTATGGCATCAAACATAGACCGTTTCATGACTTACAAGGTACATGGTATGTGCCCAGATGATTGGGACATGGCTCAGAAGCTTATAGCCAGTGGGTGTGAGCCATTACCAAGAAGGAGGTGTTTCTCAAGAACACCACCACATTACAGTAAGCCACTTCCTGTAGACTCCTCTCTTTGGACTCAGCCTAGTGATGTCAACATCATATGGAACCATTATAAATGCAGAGATTATAACTGTCTTGTTTCCAGTGAAACACTTGACAGAAGAGGCTTCTTCAAATGTGCTGATTGCTTCAATCTTTCTAAAAGAGGCTGGGAAGTTCCAGCTAATGAATCTGTTTCAGCTGAATTCACTATTGATGAAGTTCTAAGGTTGAAGCCAGGGGAGATCAGAATTGGCCTGGATTTCAGCCCAACAACTGGCACATTTGCTGCAATCATGAGACAGAAAAATGTTACCATTGCTTCGGCTACCCTAAACTTAGGGGCACCTTATAATGAGGTGATTGCACTAAGAGGCCTCCTTCCTCTCTACATATCTGTAGGTTCAAGACTGCCTTTCTTTGACCATACACTTGATATTGTGCATTCCACTCTCTTCTTAGGATGGGTGGATTGGAATGGAACTGCTCCAATTTGTCCTCTTTGATTGGGACCGTATCCTTCGGCCCAAGGGTCTCCTCTGGGTGGACAGGTTCTTTTGCAAGAAAGAAGATATGAAGTTGTATTTGGATGAATTCACCAAATTAGGCTACAAAAGGTTGTTGTGGAGGGTGGTCCCAAAGACAGATAGACTTGGTGATGAGCTATTCTTCTCTGCTGTTTTGGAAAAGCCAACAAGAGGTTAGACATGCCAAAGATTTCCAAAAGGTACTTAATTAAAAACATTCTTCAAATTCATCTTTGTGCATCATTTGAAATTTTAAAGTTTATCAAAACCTCCATTTCATAATCAAGTGCCCCATAGTTTTCTCAGTTGTTGCAACGGTCTTTTCTCCTTCTATCATATGCAAGCCATAAATTTGCAAGCATTTATGAACCAATAAACTGCAGATTTTGGCAACGACTGTAAAAGCATCAAATGCTGCCATTCTTGCATGTTATTAAGCATTTCTTTCCTTCAGGTGTATAAAATACCAAATATCTTGGTCTCTCAAAATGACCTATGCTCCTCTCCGCGGAGAGAACTTGTGGCATAAAAAAATCATGCTATAATTTGATTAGTCCCGTTTCGCTCACCATGAATCAGTCAAGAATTTGATTAGTCCTGATGTTTTAAATTCATAAAAGCAGAACAGAAGTTAAAAAATAACCAAACTCGTAAGACAAGGTATCTCATAAAACCCCAACAAAACAGAAAAAAATCTCGACTTCATTGAATTCAACTATATCCTGATTCAAAGAATATAATAAGAATCCAGGTGAAAAGAATTACAGACAGAATCTATAGGCCTCTCAACAAATCAGTAAGAAATTCAAGTTTTAATAACCATGAGATTGACTTCTTAGTCAAATAAAAGGTTCGTAAAGTCAGCAACTGTTTCTGTAACTAGGAGTGCAAGGTAAGCATTCGTGTAAATATCTGACATAGCTATCTTCATAACATACTCAATCCTTGGCAAATGTGAACCAAAAACTCCACCTATTCATGAGCAAGAAGCAGAAGTGGCGGAGCACAGTTGGATGAATCTATTCATCTTTCGCACACAAGCGCTCTGCATAAATGGCAAAAGATGATCACAATGAAAACATTTTTGGCCTGATCTTGATAATTAACTAAAGAACAGCGGCTCTTCTCAAAATAACCAAGGTTAGCTAGCCATTCAGAATAAAAATAAAAACAATGAAGCATCCTTAGATTGAGTTCAATAATTAACCAGAGTCTCACAAGTAACATAAGCGACTGGTCGCTTGGACCAAAAATGTGATTTAAGGTTAAGAATGACAAGCATAACATAAATGAGCAGCAGATATTTAATCAATCTAGGAAAACTCATGTGAAGGTACGTGGCCAACTGTGGAATGATAAGTACACAATGAGGATAAAAAAGGATGAAGCTATTACAAAACAACGATGAAATGAAATGAACTCATCATGTACAATTTTTAAAAAAGATTACATAGTGTCATTTAAAGAAGTACTATAAGTGATAAATGCAACCAAATAAAATCATCACTAAGATGAACTCTTCACTTTAAAGCTATGGAGAAGCATAAGAATTGACTTCTTTCAAAGGCATTAAAATGCCACCAAATCAAAAAGCAACCACAAAATTGAGACTTCAATGGCAAAAGGATGCTAATTGGAAGTTCTAAATTATATTGCAGAACTGAATCATGAGGATAACATAATTCAATTCTAAATCCATCATGTGCAGTGCAGATAAAGATCTATTTATCTTTGGTGCAATTCATAAAAAGCCATGTGTGATAAAAAGAATCCACGAGGATAGAATACATAAGCAGAAAAGCACATATAAAACGATGTAGAAGGCAGAGACTGAAGACAGAACTAATGACAACTCCAGCAGCTACACAGCAACGTATAAATTGGTCTCTCAAAGTGTCTCAAAACCATGGATCTGTAGATCCACAGCCAGGACCATGTAAACAGTAGCTCATGAGCTGGAGTGCTGGGAAAAGGTACGGCAAAGCAATTAGCAGCTTGCAATCAACCTTTAAGAAATAATTCATATGACCAAACTCCCAACCCAATAAAACAATAAAATAAAATTTAGAACAATGACTAATAAATTAAGATACTTATAAAATAATGATGAAAAAGAAGGAAAAGTCCCTACTCAGATATTCATATGCTACTATCATTGACGTCCCCCATGCTGACATGCTAAAAAACCTTGGACCCAGTCCTCTATATAAACCTTTCCAACCATCATCCCTAATCAATCCTTTAACAACTTGTCTTGCAGTGTGTCTCTTTTCATGTCCCATCACCTATAGTGCAGAAAACACTAGTTAAACAAAAGATGAACAATACAAGAAGCTGCTTTCTGGAACGTAGAATTAAAACCAGCAAACTATAATATCAAGAGCGAAAGCCACAATAAGACTGTAATACTTTTCTACTTTCATTGCTGATGGGAGAGTAAGAACGGTCAATATTTAGTAAAACATTCCAGTATTTTTGGATAAATACTTGACCTCCCCTCAAGTTTCTGATTAACATTTCAACCCTATAATTTCTACTACACCAGCTAAACATCTCTATGTTAACCTCCCACTGTTAAAGAAAAAGAAAAGAAAGGATAGATGGAAGCAAACTGTGAAGATAGATTTTTTATTTTTGACACGAAACAAGCTGCTCCCCAGTATTTGTGCAAGTGTAGATAAAAATAAAAACAAAAATGACTTATTTGTGCAGAATTGCAGTGGCATCTCTGTAATCAACCCCCAAGTTCATTTTGCAGCCAATAATCACCATTTCCCAAGATCAATATGCCAATTGAAGAAACAATAACAGCTTAATTTACTTTCTGGAGAAGAAAAGACCCACAGACAACAATTGAAGCATAAACACAACTAAGCGTCTCTGAAATTTTCGGAAACAATACTCTCACAGCAATTTGTATATGCTGATAGTTCTAGTTTTCACTAGACTGAAAGAAACAATCACTCGTACAGAAAAAAAGTTTGAACAAAGTTCAAGAGACTGAAAAATTCCTTGTCCTAGCAGCATATCCCACCAGCTAAGTGGGTAAGGCTGGAAATGACATTGAAAGAAGTCATCCAATGGCAGCTACATGTACCTGTAAGCGAGTCTTAATGGTGTCCAATGGGGTTGTAATACAGGACGCAGTGGCACCCGCGATAATCCCCCCTGCAGTCTGAACTGACGCTATTGTCCACTGGCTAGGAACAAATTCCTCACGCTCTGTACCATGACCTAAGAGCCTGCCAGAAACGGGGAGAAAAAGAAGAAGAAGAAGAAGAAAAAAAGATGACATTAATTAAGAGAAAAAAAAATTCATTAAATAAACAAAGAACCAGATGAGAAAAACATCACGCGCCTAAATTCATTTTCCTGGTTACAATGCAATCCATCAAGAACACCAGAACTTATTCATTATCTTTTTTTTTTTTTTTGATAAATAACGAGAAATATTATATTAGAAGTGCCCAAGGAGGGCACAAAGGGCAAAAAGCCTACAAAGAAAGCATTACAAAGGTCTTAACGACCCCATAAAAACAACAAGAGAAGAAGCATTAACAGGGGCAGCTTCTTTAACCCAAAAAAATAACAAGCACAAAAACGCATCTTTGAGGAAAGGAATAGAAAGCTCCTCATTATCTTATTATCTATAGATACTAAGATACTTCTTATTCATTATCTTATTATCTATAGATACTAAAAAAATTATTTAACTCCACCTATGCCATATCTAGCATCTTATCTTTTACATAGCCAGTCACAAACTGAAATAAAGGTTGTGGTGGGTACAGGGTATATGACCACCATAAAACTACAGTTACATCTTATGAACATGAACTAAGAACTTCTTAATCTACCACTCAATTATTAATTTCACATAGCCCAATCGTCAAAGAAAAGTCAGGAAACCTCACATCAATAGAGTTGGTGATCCGTAATTGAGGACATGGGGCATACTGTACATTAAGGATAACAAAAACTCTGGTTTATTATAAAAAATTATCTATTACCTGAACACCTAAGTTTTACAGGTACATGATGTAAAATGTTCCCTTGAGCTAACAAGATTAACTAATGAAGGAGCAATCACTCATTAGGCATGATATTCAAATTTCTGAGCTCCTTGAACACATATAGCACCAGTATGCCTCACCTCCAGATGATGCGTTGGCTTGAACCGTAACTTGCCCACCATACAGCACTAGATGGTGAATAAGTCATAACTGATAGACCAAATCCTCTATATAGTCCCCGAATGCCATCAGACTTCAGAACCTTACGAGCAACATCCAGGCCTCCATTATACTTCAGCATGGCCTGAGTATCCTTGCACCATCAACTTTTGGCTAACCTGATCAAAATCCAATATCATGAGTACTGGCAACCCAAAGTCCAATTCCCCCAAATTCCATTAGGTAGAGATAATAATATAAAAGTGTGCTCATTGATTCAACATTGAGAAGAAACATGTACAAATATATACATTCCAACTGTAAAATATCCCCACTTTATTTTTTGGTTTAAATTCTCATTTTCAAGCTAATGAGATCTTGAATCCCAACTTAAAGAGGGAAATCAAAAAGGGAAGAAAGTAGCGAACACTAACTGTAATTTTTTTTTTTTTGGTTGACAAAAACCTGTCAACCACGGTCTGTCAAAACAAACTCTGGATATGCAATCCAACCCTCAAGAACCGCATATTAGTTAAAACGAGGCACATCTTTGGCATGGCTCAAACTGGAAGCCTCTTGGAAACATAATCCTTTATCCTCTAGGCTTCACCAGCTGAGCTAACCCTGGGGAGTTAATTTTAATGTTGAGAATGAAAAGAAATACAGAATATATAGAAAAACAAAATCCATATTCTGATAATAAACATATTTTCAGTTACAATTTAATGTCACCGAACCACAACTTGAAGTTGTTATGCCTCAAGAGTTCATTCTCTATTTCCCCCCCTCATAGGTTGACACTGACAGGCTACTGCTCTTCAAAGAGACAGATAGTGTGCACATTCTGAGCCCCAGATCATTACCCTTCATATATATTTTAACTATATGATGTCAATATACTAGAAAACTATCAAATAAAGACAAGGGGAGCATACCACGTCAATTGGAACAAACACAGCCTGAGAAAAAAGTGAAGCTATCATGCCAGCAATCCCATTTGCTATGGCTGCCTCTGTTGGTTCTGATAATTTGAATGGTTCAACTATCCTGAAAGAAGCCACTTTAGTGGTCTCTAGAGCAGTAAGGAATATAATCCTGGCAGGAATTGCACCAGTGACTACTGTGCCAAAACCTCTGTATAAACCAGGAATCCCATCTGTTCTCAGTATGCCTCTGATAACAGAAAATGCATTTCTCTCAGCAACATCCTTTGAAGCAACCTGCAACCTGGTCTTTACAACAGAAACAGGGTATAGTGCCACCGTAATCCCAGTAAATAGTCCAGCTCCTACGACATAAAACTTAGTTTTATCAAGCCTGCGGGATAGGTGGAAGAAATGAATAAAACTTAGACTCAAAACCCACAATAAAATTAGAAAGATCAATACAGAGTAGAAAGAAAAAAAAACAAGAAGCAGCAAAAACAGCTATGACCGTAATTCAGGGAAGGAATAATAAATAATTCATGCTGCATCTTAATGAGTAGTTCTTTGTTTCCCATCAATATTCCCTACAGCAATGATTTGAACAACTTTGTAAAACAGATTTTTTTTAGTTCAAGTTAAATAATAAAACTCAATGTCTTAATAGTCCTTTTACTGACTTCTCCGAGGTATGGAATAACTTTTTGCTCATGTGCATAAAATAAAAATTATAGACTTTTTTTTTTTTGAACAGCAAAAATAGAGAGATTTATTTCAGTTAAGATTATGGGCAGAGAATTTTCAGATGTCAGAAGCATGTGCGTTGCAACACATTACAATAAGCACTAAAAAAAAGCAACCATGAGGCATGCCAAAGGCATGATAAGGCAGACAAGGTGTAAATCACCTGCCTGAGCATTTTGAAACGTTGCATAAGAACCCTGAGACTAAATGATATTATATTTAGCACCACGTTAATATGTTGTGTATAGTTTGGGAATCTTTACCCAGCTGTAGCATGGCATCTTAAGGGGTCCAATTCTTATCACTTATCAATCAATATAAAAAAACATGTACATAATAATAAATAAAAAAACGGCGTACATTTTTCTCAACAAAAACGTCTAAAATGGTTGCAGGCCTCTGTGCTCTCAGTATAAAATCCAGAAAATAAAGAAACGAAGATTCTGAACTCAAAGGATGGCAGGTCAAAGACTGTCATTAGATGGCATGGTATAATTTCACAGAATTAATGACGAAAAGATATTACCAAAAAAAAGGCAAAAATAAAATTAGATCTGAAAGAAAGAGAACTGCTAAAGTCCTACCTGCTCTCAAACAATGTTTCTGCATAATCTCGCAACCCTTCAATTAAAAGAACAATATGCAAAAATAATACAAAAGACCCTCATAAATAAGATGGATGATTTATGTGGAGCTTTTTCATAGTTCATAACTTCATACCTACTTCACCAATCAACCTAACTTCCCCCCAACCCAAAAAAAATTAAAAATAAGAATGCTTCGGTAATTTGTTAGAACACTTGCCAAATAGGTGAGTGAATGGGTTCCAACTCATGAAAATTTGAAGTTCTTCATGAAAAAAATGAAAATATTGTCAAATCTATTCTGGCTGAGCAGAATAAGGAATTTAAGACTTTTCTTAGATATCAAAGACCAGCTCTTGAATAGAGAATTTCAGGAGGCTTTAGAATATGGAGAAAATCTTTGAATAACAGTGCCATTGAAATCTTCTTCTTCTCTTTAGAATACGGAGAAAATTCCTAGAATAACATTGCCATTGATATCTTCTCTCTCTCTCTCTCTCTGAGATAAGTTTTTTGACTGATCTTTTCTTTCCTTGTATTATTATAATCTTGTAGAAAATGTTACCATTTGCTAAACCTTCTTCAATTGTTTTTGAAAGGTCTAGGAAGTAGGAAATCAGGTATAGATTGTGGTCTCGATAATGTGAAGAAATAAGTCTTGGCAATAAAGACATTTTAATCAAAAGGACTTCCAAATATCCAATTTTGAGGTAGAGACAAGGCTCTAGGCCTCGGTAGAATCATCCTTGCAGGTCTCCAATATCATTGGAAATTATGCAGTGTTTGAATTACTGATGGAGTAGTGGAGGGAATGCCACTTTATCACCTTGATTTAGAAAGAAAAGATGAACTGCAAGTCTCAGGGAGTTTAGACCAATTAGGCTTGTTGGAAGTCTTTACAAAGTAATCTCCAAGGTATGCTCCTTCAAGTCTTGATGGCTTCCATCAAAGGAAGGTAATTACAGCCAGCATTGTAACATAAAAAGATCTAAACTTAAGGATTGGCAACGACAGTGGACCTTAAAATAACCACAAACACTGACACTCCAATGTTATGTCCTCCAAGGGAAGGAAAATGGCGAAGGAGGATCAAATGGTGTATCTCTACAGCTTTATGTTCTGCATTGGTTAATGGAACAGCGGCAGGATTTTTTCAAAGCTCAAGAAGTTTTACACAGGGAGGGCCGTTATTGCCTTTGTTGTTCGTTACGGAGATATAGCCTTTGAGAAAGATGATAGCTAGAGCGGTAAAGGGAGGCCCTATTATAGGTTTTGAGGTGGAGGAGAGGGAGGAGATATTAGAGGCAGTATCAGTACTAAGAATCAGCCAAGCAAAGAGTAAGTTCATTCCAATAGGTGAGGTGGAGGATGTTGATTCCTTGGTTTGAAACTTGGGGTGTAGAGTGGGGCTCTTCCAGTAGAGTATTTGGGACCTACTTGTTGATAGATTCCAAAGAAGGTTAGCAAGTTGGAAGCAGCACTATTTATCAAAAAGGGACAAGCCAACATTGATTAAAAGTACATTGGCGAGTCTTCTTACTTATTTTATGTCCTTATTTTCGATGTTTGTGTCTGTTGAGAAGACGTTGGATAAAATTCAAAAGAATTTTCTATGGGAAGAAAAGGAAGGGGAAAGGTAGATGCAACTAGTGAATTGGAATAGAATTGGAACTCCGATAAAGGGAGGGGGATTGGCATAGAGAAACTTAAGAGTGTTCAACAACTTTATTGGGTAAATAATTGTGACAATTTGCTTGGGAGCAAGGAGTGATGTGGTGAAAAGGCATACTGTCAAAAATTCAAAATATGGTTGAGATTGATGCTTGGACTTCAAATGAAGTGGAGGGATCTTTGGGCGTGAGCTCATTGAAATCCATTAGAAGGGGTAAGGATGATATGTTTAAAAAAATTGGTCTTGTGGTTTGGTATAGAGATTGGGTTTTTTTGGGATAATATTTGGTGCGGAGATATTGCTTTGAAGGAGAAATTCCCTAGGGTTTATTATCTTGCAACGAATCCAGATGCAAAGGTTTGAGATAATTTATCTTTCTCCGAGGGAGGACTTCTGTGGACTCCTTGCTTCTGAAGGAACTTGCAAGATTGGGATACAAAGGAAGTTATGACTTTTTTGGGTGTGATCCAAGAGAGTTTTCCTAACGGGGGTGGAGACTCGAGAGGACATAATTGTGTGGAGGAAAGATAGTAGCAAGAAATTTACAGTTCGGTCCTACTATAAGGATCTAGCTACTTTTCACTATTTGGTTGTTGTCCAGGTGATGCACTTTTCAGTAAGGGACTTCTTGAAAAGTTGGGTAGGAGGTTATGGTTAGGGAAGAAGAAGGAAAGTATGGAGAATAGTGCCGAAGTGTTTGTTTTGGTGCCTATGGAATGAAAGGAATAGAAGTATTTTTTAAGAGGAAAAGATGGACATTTGTAGATTCAATGATTGTTTATTGAAAGTTTTACACTTTTGGATTTTGGAGACAAACCTCTCGTATAAGTACAATTTTGTTAATATTTTGGGAAATATGAGACTCTAGTTTTAGTGAGTCTCTTTTGTACATAGGTTGCCCCAATTGGGCGCTTTAATGAAATACACTTATAAAAAAAAATGTCCTCCAAGGGAGAAAATGTAACATAGAAGGCAGAGAAAATAGTGCAGTTTAAATCATTAATGTTCTCTTCTTATTACTTTGGCATCAATTGCCACCAAAGTTCTCTGTTAAGAAGACCCATTCTATCCCTTCATGTTCATTGTGGAAGATGTTGTGACCAGAATAATGCTATAGACTGTACTTATCGAAAATAAATAAATAAATAAAAGAATAATGCTAAAGATTGCAGGTTCATCTTTACTTGATGGCTTTACTGTGCAGCAAAAGAGTTCATATTGCATCTATAAGCTTAGTAAAAAAATCATAAACATAGTTCCATGAGTAAGCAAAAACTTTTGAAATTCAACTAATGTTCTTCACATCATATTTGGGCAAAAAAAAAAACTTAGTTGAAGTAGCCTACCAAAAGAAAATCTAGGAGGCAATTAAGTTCACCACTAATAGTAGTAAGGCCATATAACCTCCTAAACACCTTCGCCGACCACTAGGTAGTAATCCAAAAGTCATAGCTGTATACCTATCCAAAATAAACAAAGCTATAGTAGCACAGTTGTTGACTGTTGACTGTTGACTTTGCATCTAAGGGTTAGGAGAAAACAGCTTTGCCTTCCATTAGATAATAATCCAAAAGTAGTTATCTTAGCCTGAACCCAGGTAATTAGCAATTATAATTTTCACCCTTAATTTGAGGCTGGACTCGGTACTAGAAATGTAGTCCCCCAAAAAAGGTCACTTGTTGACACAATGCTGTGAAGGATCATTGTGATCCTATGCTTGCAGAAGTAACAGTGGCCTGAAGTGCTATATCTTCAATTGTACCTCTTCACTCCATATAATTGAAAGCAATGAATTGATTGGTCACATCAAAGTGACATGACCGATGTTCCACACAAAGGAAAGGAATTATAGCTGGGAAGCCAAGGTTTCCTTATCACTCAGAGAGCTGCAGAAGGTAACTATTGAATGTTTCTGCATCTAGAGAAAGTTCATGAGTTTAGGCCATATAAAAGCCATAATCTTCTTCAAGAGATATAATCTTTAGATCCTTTGTTTTTGCTCAACCCCATTTCTAAACCAGTTTCTGAGCATGGGAGGACTTTGCCTATGTTTCTGGTTCTCCCTGTAAATAATAGTTGTCTAATCCAGTGAAGAAAAAAGAGAGAGTGAAATTTGTGAGTTTCTTGACAAGCCTTGTAACCGTCAATGAGCAAGTAAGGAGGAGACTGGCTGCGATGCCAGCATAGTAATAAAGGGACTCACGGATGTACTTGGGAATCAATAAAACAAATTCACCCTCTTTCATTGACAAGTAATACTATGTAGAGGCCAATATATAAATTTCTATATGTCCTCACTTTGCTGTTTAGCCCCAGAAATGCATCTGTAGCTCATCAGAAAAGTCCTACCCATTTGATCTTGCTTAGAATTTCATAAGTAATCATATAAAACCAAAAATGTAGAAACCTTGTTCCCCAATTGACTGTGGAAGTTTCTTCCATTTATTTGTTCTCTTGTTCACAGAACCCCTGAAAAGCCACCTTTTAGCTTTTGTGCTTCTCCTTTCTCAAAGGCAGGATATTCTTTTCTCTCCTACCATCAAAAATTTTCCCCCGCCTTCCGAACAAAATCTCATAGTTCATCAAATATTAAAACAGAGAACAAGGTTTAGCTAGATATCTGGTTTACTAAAAAAATACATTGTCAAATGTATATATATCCTAGTAGTGCTGTAGACTACTCATATTATACAGTATCTTATACTCCAGTAAATATACTAGAGGTTTTACATGAAGGATGACGCGCCACTCGTTCCCTACTTGGCATCTAACTTCCACGGAGGAGACTCTACACCCTCAAAAACTCTTTGATTTCTTTCCCGCCATAAGCACCAAGCAAGACAAACGGGGGCATCCTTCACTCAATTCTTAACTCCTTCCTTATCTTCCCATGCCTCCAAGATAAAAGCACCTCCTTGAAGGAAGCTGGCAAGACCCACGAACAACCAAAAAGGGAAAAAGTAAATTGCAAGCATCTCTGACTATTTTACAATGAATTAAAATGGGATCCAATGATTCTTCCTCCTCCTTGCACGTAGGGCATCTACTCGGCATTTGAAATCCCTGCTTCCTCCAGTTATCCACAGTGAGAATCACACACTGGGACGCTGACCAAGCAAAAAAAGCAACTTTGAGGGGTACTCTAGACTTTCAAATCAATTGCCATGGGAAAGAGACCTCCTCCGCATTCATCAAGCTTCTAT
Source organism: Nyssa sinensis (assembly GCA_008638375.1). Lineage (NCBI taxonomy): Eukaryota > Viridiplantae > Streptophyta > Magnoliopsida > Cornales > Nyssaceae > Nyssa > Nyssa sinensis. Next base: position 4,822,304 of record CM018043.1, read on the forward strand.
AAAAAGAGTGGACTGTAAATTTACCATAATTATTTACATATCATATCACCCCATCCCCCCATCCCTCCCTCACCTCCACCCTATGCAATAATTCCAGTAAAGCATATACCTCCGTAAGCTCCCCAGTCAAAAAAACTTCGTCTAAACTGAGGGCTCTGTATCTCCCTTCCCCCTACCTCCACAACACAATCCGTCACCACTGCCTCTATCTATATTCCTTAATGAATACAAAGAATAACAAAAAAGTAATAAACGTATTAGTGAATAATTCTTACATTTTAACCGTATTAAAAGTGTTCCTAGCTTTTGCTGTCTCGGGATAATAAACTACTCATAGACTGTATATAAGGATACAAATACCAACTAAACAATTCAAGCAAAGCAGAGATTAAAAGGAAAGATACTGATGTAGACTATAACTTCTACGAAGCTCTCTTTATTCGGTTACAAGGAAAGAATTGCTGCAGTTTATCCTTCAAGCAATTTTGTATTATGCAATTAGATTTCAATTGATAACCACATTGCTAAAAAGTTTTCTTGCCACTATATGGACAGCACCATAACTAAGTCTCAAACATTAAATGAATCATCTTTTTTTTTTTTTGATAAGTAAAGATGTATATATTAAAATTGTGCCTAAGAAGGGCAATAAGGGCAAAAATCCCAAAAGCTTTACAAAGGTTTTAACGACCCCAAAAAATCTACAAAGGAAGAGACATTAACAGGAGAAGCCTCTTTAGCCCAAAAAAATAATAAACGCAAAAACGCGTCTTTGAAGATGGGAATGGGAAGCTCCACTTCTTCGAAGACATGCTTGTTCCGTTCAAACCAAATGCTCCATAACAAACAAATAGGAGCCATACGCTAAGGTCTCTTAATCTCTTCTGAAGGGTTACACCCTGCCCAAGCCAACAAAAGATCCCTGACGGAGCCCGACATGACCTACGAAACACCAAAAAGAACAAAAATCATCTTCTAGCAGCTCCAAGAGACTGGGCAGTGAATGAGGACGTGATCCACCGTTTCCTCTTTCTGTTTACAAAAATAGCACCTACTAGCCAAGTTGAAGCCTCATTTCTTCAAATTATCCGCAGTTAATATGGCTTTCCATGAGGCTTCCCATGCGAAGAAAAAGGCCTTAGGGCTGGCTTTTGAGAGCCATATGGGCTTCCAAGGAAAGAGCGGAGTTTTCGAAGTGAAAAGACACTTGTAAAAGGAGTTGACAGAAAAAGACTTCTTGTTCGAAAGCAACACTCTCTTATCCTCCCTCCCTTCCATAGCACGGCAACTGCAAATGTGGCCAAGAAAGGAGTCCACTTCTTCTAACTCCCAATCATAAAAGTTTCTCCTAAAATGTGGAGTCCAGACAAGCCTGTTTCCTGCTCTCTCTCTAAGTAATCACAAACCATAGCCGCCTTGTTAGAAGCCAGACCATATAAAGAAGGGAATTTCACCTTGAGCGGCTCATTGCCATTCCACACGTCATCCCAAAAGTTAACGCGGCTCCTATTCCCAATGATAAAACTACACTTTTCGTTGAAGAGCCTCCATCCGCTCCTAATGGATCCCGAGGGACCACATCCCCGAGGCCCCTCTACACTGCCCGAACACCTAGCCGCCAAAGTCGCACCCATACTTAGCAACAATGATCTCCCTCCACAGCTCCCCAGCACTCTCACCAAACCTCCATAACCATTTACCTAAAAGAGTTGTGTTGAAAATGCCTAAGTCTTTCACCCCAAGCCCTCCAAGAGACACTGGCTTCTTAATCTTATTCTAGGCCACTAAATGAATCTTGTTACGATCCCCGTCTTGACCCTATAAGAAGTCCCTTTGGATCTTCTCTAACCTTCTGCAACAGACTTTGGCATGAGGAAGAGAGATATGAAATAGGTGGGAAGGTTTGTCAAAGTGCTTTTGATAAGGGTGAGCTTGCCTCCCTTAGAGAGGAATTGACCCTTCCATTCCTGACAATTTGCTGAAAAACCTCGCCTCAACAGTATCTCAAACCCCAATGGAACGCGAAGAAGCACCCAACGGAAGACCCAAGTAAACCAAGGGAAGACAACCCACGCTCCAACCTAACATGCTAGCTAACAAATCCAACCCTTGTAACGAACCAACCGGAGTAATGCTACTTTTTGAGAGATTGATCCGCAAACCCGACACAGCTTCAAAGCACACAAGGATACATCGCACGAAACGGAGTTGGCGCACTGAGGGATCACAGAAAATAATGATGTCGTCTGCAAACAAAAGATGGGAAATGGCGACCCCACCACCCCTCCTATCCCCTAAGTTGAAGCCTTTGATAAGACCGACCTCCTCAGCACGGAACAAAAAGCGACTCAAAGCCTCCATAGCAATCACAAAGAGAAACGGGGATAAAGGGTCTCCTTGCCTCAAGCCTCTAGAGGAGCGAAAAAAAACCTGCTGGGGAGCCATTGACTAGGACCAAAAAGGAGACTGTAGAAATACATGACTGAATCCACTTTCTCCACTTGTTCCCAAAACCTATCTTAGTCATCATACTCATCAAGAAGCTCCAATTGACGTGATCAAAGGCCTTTTCAAGGTCCAGCTTGCAAACAATCCCTTTTCTTTTCTCCTTGTACCTGGAGTCAAGGCACTCATTGGCAATGAGAGCCGCATCCAGGATTTGACTGACCCTCCACAAAAGCAGCTTGACTGGAAGAGATGATGCTGCCCATAACCTTCTTCATTCTTAAAGAGAGAACCTTTACTATCAATTTGTAAACACTGCTGACAAGGCCAATAGGACGGAAGTCCTTGATACAATTGGCCCCATTCTTCTTAGGAATAAGGGCTATGAATGAGGCGTTGAGACTTCTCTCAAAGCCCCCCTCCCTTGTGGAAGGCCCCAAAAACCGCCATAATATCCACCCTCAAGGACATCCCAACATTTTTTAAAGAAAGCCATAGCGAACCCATCTGGGCCTGGGGCTTTATCCCCATTACAAGCATCCAAGGCTTTCAAAACCTCCTCCTCCGAGAACGGAACCTCCAAGTTAGAGATTTCCTCCCCATTCAGCCTATCCAAGCAAGTATCTTCCACTCCCGGTCTCCAACTATGCGGCTCAGTGTAAAGATTAGAAAAAAAAATCAACAATTTCCTCTTCTAATGGGCCCATCCTCTGTGAGAACATGGTCATCGATAACAATTGAGGAAATCTTATTCTTCCTGTAGTGAGAAGTAGCCGTTCTGTGGAAGAATTTTGTATTGCGGTCACCCTCTTTAAGCCAAATAGCCCGAGATTTCTGCCTCCAAGAGATTTCTTCCATCTTGAGAATCTGTCCTAGTTGGCCCTTTAATCCTTCTCTTTCACTCCTTTTTTCATCAGAGAGGGAACCTAATTGATCCTCCCTGTCCAACTCCATCAGGTTAGTCAACAAATTCTACCGTCTGATTTAGCTGGGACACCATGATAGGTGATATTTAAAAGAATGGTGCCTGGTTCCTAGCTCGAAAAGGAACCAGGCACCATTCATATCACCTGCCCTATTTTAAAAGAGAGAGTCACACCATGACAGGTGATATGAAAACAATTTTTAGTTATCTTAAAATGACTCTTTCTAATTATTTTATTCGGGGTTTTTAAAACACAATGGAGCCGGTCTGATTTAGCTGGGACACCCAAACTTGACCTAATTGGATATTGAACATATAATCCAATGTGCACAGCACTTAATGTTTCTTTTTAAAAAGAAAAAAAAAAAGGAAAATGCCGGCAGACTATTTGTAAGTTCAAATCCAAACTCAAAGACAAGGAAGAACAAACCACGTCAAGCAAAATTGGGAAATCTCATTTGAATTCAAGAACCAAATGAAATATAATATATATTCTCTAAATTTCATTTTTCCCTTTCATAATGGTCATTAACACTACTTTTAAGAAGAAAACTAATGTTATCACTATTAACAACATAAATAAATACTAATAAGTGTGTAAATCAACAGATAAAATCATAGAAATGAAAGGCAATAAATTATTAACTAGGCGATAAAATTCATGATTAATAAAGAATTAACAAAGCAACAACATAATGAAGAAAGAAACGAATCAAGATATGTTTAGATCGAAGAGAATACGTACTTGTCCCAATTAATCTCTGTTCGGTCGAACGACTGAGTTTGAGAACGAGAAACCTCCATTGACAAGTCGTGCCGAGCCACAATCCAAAAATAATCACCACCCTGTCAGAAACCCTAAAAAATCCCAACCGCTTCGCCAGATGTTCAATCCTTTCAGAAGAAAACTAAAAATTAGTTTTCAGCTTCTTTAAAATCTCAAATGCAAAAGAACCAATTCTTCTTTTTGTAGTGTTGATATTGCAGGTTGATTGGAGATAACCGAAACAACCGCCAAAATGGAACGCATTCTTCTCGATGTACTTTCTTGTCCTTGTATTTTCTGCCCCGTCGTTTCCGTGTCTCTACCGATTTTTTGTATGCACCATCACGGCATTCTGCGGAATTCGTTTGACGGAAAAGTTAGGTCATTGTTGTCGGCGGAGTCCTCTGCCGGGAGGGAGGTTTTCTTCCAATATTAAAACAGCGGTAGTTCCGACATTCTGTTATTAAAATTTAGAGTCGGTTTGAATCCAGGAGATGAAAATTATTAAAAATTTAGGGTAAATTACCAGGATCTATCTCATATTTCTTACAATTATATATGTTTTTAAAATTATACTATTTTTTTATAATAATATACAAATGTTTTTTTCAATTAAATTTTATTCAACATAATAAAATTATTTATTTATTTTAAAATAAATATTAATTAAAATCTTATAATTATTTTTATTTTATATAAAAATAAGTTATTTATCTTAAATTTATTTTTATATAAAATAAAAAAAATTAAAAAAAAGTTAAAAAATTGGTCAAAATTCAAAAAATTAAAAATATAATTTTATCATTTTGATTAAAAAATTTGACTGAATTATATTATTTGTAATTTGTCAGTGAAAATTAATATAATTATTAAAAATTTTACCAAAAATTTAGTGTAATTGTCAGAAATGTCATAAAAATTTAGTATAATTTATTTCAAAATTTATAATTATTTGTTCGACTTCTATATTTTAAAATAAGTAAATATTTATTTCTTATCAATTGAAATAAGTTATCGCTAATAATAAAAAGCTATTGTCTCTCACTTCCAATATTTCATATTTTTTCCTATTTTCATTTTCTCTTTCTTTTCTATCTCATACCATTAACCAAATTAGTGTTATTTTAAAACTTGTTATTATATAAAAAGGAAAATCTGTCAATTAATTTGCCATCATTATTCGTAGGTAAACAAAAACTACACAAAAATCATTCGAAATTGGAAGTGTGATCGAGCGATAAAAACGTTGAAAATAAAATTCAAGTATTTCGAATTCGAATTTCTTCTGCGCCGATCGTTGGTAGTTAGAAATTAAAAGATGGGTCTGAGTATTGCGGAAAGAGAGACTTAATCTAATATGTATAAACTGATCAAGAATATCTCTAACTGATTTATCAACAACAAAAAAAAAACTACACAAAAAATTGAAAAGAGACAAATATTTAATCACAGGACAAAGAAAGATTTGAAGAGAATACAAATTTAAAATTTTAGTTTTGTCCATATTATAATTTTAAATATATAAGTAAAATTTGTCATTTAAAACGTGTCATAATTAGATAAAATTTACCAATTTTACATTTAAAAATTGCGATGCTATTTTAATTATAAGACAAAATTCATTGCAATATCTCATATTTTAAAACTTGTCCAAACTAATCCGATATGAATCAAATGACCTTTTTATTTCTCGTAATATCTCATATAACATGTAAGAGGATTGTTTGTTACAGATAAATGACATTTTTACTCTTCGCTTAATATATATTTACTAATTTATCACTTTATTTGGCATAAATCACATATTAAGTCTGTGTGTTTGTGTGTGTGTGTGTGTGTGTGTGTGTGTGGGTGGGGGGTTCGCTAGCTACGCATAATTTATTAAGATTTGTAAAAAAGAAGGCCCACTGCATTTCAGAATCATTGTAGGTTTATACTTTCTTCCGATGTTACATTGTCGGCAGCTTGGAAGAGATAATCCCCTGCAGTCGTTACACACAGTTTTCTAACACTCATATTAAAAGTTCTGTTAATATTTTAATTATGTATGTTGTAAGTTATAACTACCTTCCATTGTTAAAACATAAAGAATAAAACAAAAGCTACAGCTGGACTAAGTTTAATATTTTTTCTTTTGACACGGGAGATTATCAATTAATAATTCTATCTTTCGTAATTTTCTCTTAATCCTATTATTAGTATGTTAATGCAGATAAAAAGACAAAAAAATAATTAAAATAAAATAAATCTAGTGATGGGTTTAAAAAAATGTTATTAGTGTAGTGGTTGAGTCAAAAAAATTTTTAAAAAAATTATAACAATAATAAGAGTAATATGTTGACATAGTTGTTCGAGTGTTAATTAATTAAATTTTTTAGTATATGAGATTGATAATTAATTAAGTCTTTTAATGTTATTTAATTAAATTTATTAAACTCATTTAATATGATTAGGACAAAAAAACTAAATTTATTAATATCAAAATATTGAATTCACTAGAACAATTATTTAAACAAATAAATTTTTTTAATAAAATATTAAAATAAAAATAATATTACTCCAATAATAATACAATGGCTCTTTTATATATATATAAATAAAGAAAAGAACCCCTACCGACGACTCCAAAGTCCAAAGGGTAGAGTAGACAGAAACTGACAGCGTTCAGTGTTAAGATGCACGGCCCCAATTCAGCTGTCATTGTTTTGCAGCAATACATAGCTGTCCTGAGCTAAAGCTGATTTCCCCTTCACTAATAATCAGCATCTTCTTTTAAAAAATCATAACAATATAACTCATTTATTTTCCCCAGTAATTATTACTATAAAATTTGCGGTTAGAACACTTTATTAGCTCTTGCACTGACTTGCCATTTGAGCAAAAGCTAGTCACCACCGCCTTCTGTTCCATTGCAGATCTTGAACTTAAACCAAGCAAGAAAATTTCAAGAAATGGACGGTTGTTTCAGATCTCTCACCAAATTCGCTACCTGCGCCATTGTTCTTGTGTCCTTGCTTTCCTGCTTCTGCTTTAATTCAACAGGTTTGCACATTTCTCCGTCTTCCACATCTAAATCTTTCTAAATTTGGAGTTCTGCAGTTGTTTCTTGATTTTTGGTGTTTTCAAAGATCTCTATCATTTTTGTTCATACTGTTTCTACGAACCTAATTGACAAATGGGTGAGAAATATCTGAAAGATTTGAACATCTTGTCTCTGAAATTAAGACACGAGCCAATGGGTTTCATCGACAAGTCTCAGACATTTTTTGTTGTGTGGGTTTCTTTTGATGCTTATTCTATGGATTTTAGTAGGCAGCTTGAGTTTTATCTCTTATTTTAGCTTCTTATACATATATTTTTAATTTTTTTTTTTGCTGCATAGTGATTTATCCCTTGACTTGCTTTGTAAATGAAGAAAAAATTGAACTGGAAGGAGAAGATTTAGCTTTTGCGTTTTGTTATTCTGATTGAAAGAAAAAATAAATTCTAATTCCGATGTATAATTTCTTTTCCAAGATTTACTTCATCACATAGTACCCAATTGATCACTCCATTTATTTTTCTTCCCGGTTAAACTAGTGATTCAAGTTGCAAACAAGAATATAGCTCTTGCTTTTCCAAGAATTCAGTCTACGGGGATTGTGGATGGATAATGGATTTCTCTTTTCGTTTTCCCTATTTTTCTGATATTTCTAGGTTTGTTGAGTTGAGTTCTGGGTTTCTTAAGCATGAACATCATCGCGATGGAACTTAAAAAAGAAAAAAAACTCTATTTGATAGCGCTTCTCCTTATACCTATGAATCCCATTGGACCCAGAAATTCATTGGAAGACTTAAAAAGAAATCGCCTTGATGGGTTTTATTTGAGAATTAAATCTATTTATCTGTTAATTGTGCTTTTCTTCTTTTAATTTTTTGAATTCCTAGCCGATCACTAGGGTCGATAGTTTAAATCTCTACTGAGTACTAACCCCTCCTTCCATTGCTCTATGCGGGCACTTGAACCATGCTCTTCCTTCTCTGTGCAGGTAATGCCACCGGGCCACTGCCCGCTTCGGCTTTTCCTCTTTTAATTTTATCGATGTTAATACTACCAATATTTTATGGTTGGATTGCGGAAATCGGTGTAGGCATGGAAAGGTGCCTGGAAATGAAATAATGCAAAGCATTAAAGCAGAGGTTAGGACGAGAATTTAAGGACTAGCTCTGGTTTAGGAACTTGGCATTTCATCTTCCTTGCAAAGAAAGAACAAGCTTTTCCATGATATGTTCATGGGATTAAATATTTCCTGGTGGCTGGGTCTATGATCTGCAGATACTATGTATTCCTGTAGCTTTATAAGGACTCATTATATTTCTATTAGAATTGTCAATACGGTTTAATGGTTTGAAAAAAAGAAATTTGATATTACGAAATTAGGTTTTCAGTTCAACTGTTCTCTAAGATCAATATGATTCGGAATTAATGTATTTAAGACACTACAAAAAGTTCAATTTGGGCTGGAAATGCTTGTTAAAACTCAGTTATTTTGTTTTCTTTACTTTTCTTTGGTAGTTTGTGATGAGGTATGGGTTCTCTTTCTTGTAGAGACTGTAATGATGCTCTCTCTCTCTCTATATATATATGTGTGTGTGTGTGTGTACTTTTTTTCTCTGGAAACTAGTTTGTCATTTATTAGAATAAATAGTTTTGACTGTTGTTTGCTTCTTGTTTTATCAGAAGCCTATGATGCACTTGACCCAAATGGAAATATCACAATTAAATGGGATGTTATAAGCTGGACTCCTGATGGTTATGTTGTAAGTATTAATAAACTATATGTTGTTTAAGTGATCTCTCTCTCTCTCTCTCTCACATACACACACGGAGTACAATTTGATTGGATCTCCGTCAGGTTCTGGCCCTTGTATTCTGTCTTTTAGCTCGTCAAGTTCTCTCTGTGTTCAACCAACTTTTCCGACCGTTTAATCAAGATATCATACTTGATTCCAGTTTGCATTTTGCTTTTGAGTTACCTCAGCATTAACTTTTACAAAAGCTATGTTAGTCATTTGTATTCTATAGAGTGCCTATTGTTGCTGTTTTTACTACTATTAATATCATTATTTAAAGTGCTGGTAATATCTTAATTAGGTTCTTTTTATTCCTCTTAAGAAAGAAGATTTTGAACTTCATATAATTTGGTTTAATAAGTTTTTTGGGATTCCAGAATCTCATTTTCCCTTCAACTCAAACTCAAGCATGGCTTTAGTTAGGTAGATGGGGCACACCTTATGAAGGCTTGGTACCATTTGAAAAATTGATCTACAAAGTGATATTTTTCCCCTAATCTTCAGTGATGTTCAATCCTTTTAGCCATACATAAAGATGCATTTCTTTCCTGCATTATCTGATCAGCTTCTTGTTGGAATTGGATAGGCTGTTGTTACAATGTACAACTTCCAGCAATATCGTCACATTCAAGCACCAGGATGGTCGCTAGGATGGACGTGGTCAAAGAAGGAGGTGATATGGAACATGATGGGAGCCCAAACAACAGAGCAAGGAGATTGTTCAAGATTCAAAGGGAATGTTCCGCATTGCTGTAAGAAGGATCCGACAGTTGTGGACTTATTGCCAGGAACTCCTTATAACCAGCAGATTGCGAATTGCTGCAAGGGAGGAGTAATTAACTCATGGGTGCAAGATCCGTCCAATGCTGCAAGTTCATTCCAAGTTAGTGTGGGTGCAGCTGGAACCACTAATAAAACAGTTAGAGTGCCCAAAAATTTCACATTGAAAGCACCAGGCCCCGGTTATACTTGTGGACCTGCAAAAATTGGTAAACCTACCAAATTTGTTAGCCAAGATGGAAGGAGAGTCACACAAGCTATGAGTAAGTTTCTTGGTTGAAAAACTGTAATGCCGCTGCTTCTTAAACACACTCATAAGGTGGAAAAATTTTGTTTTCGAATTCTGTTGTGAGGAGTACTTTATGTTAATCATGTCAATATAAGTGAAATACCATCAATGCCATATTTATATTAGATGGAAAATAAATTGGAGGATATGTTTTTGTCTCTCCTAATGAATACATCAAGACTAATACCTTCAAGGATTTGAAATCTAACCCCATTTCTCTCTTATGCAGTGACATGGAACGTTACATGCACATATTCACAGTTCCTGGCTCAAAAAACTCCCACTTGCTGTGTCTCCCTCTCATCCTTCTACAATGACACAATAGTACCCTGCCCGACATGCACCTGTGGCTGCCAAAATAACAGTACTCGGCCAGGGAGCTGCGTAGAGTATGTTCTCTTGTAACTTTTCATTTATTTCTTCTTCTTCCACCACTTCCTCTTCTTTTTCTTCTTCTAACATGATTCTTTTTCCTAACATAATTTTTTTTCTTCTTTGTGCTCTTTTACAGCCCAAACTCGCCGCATTTAGCTTCAGTTGTTTCAGGATCTGGCAAGAATAGCTTTGCACCGCTAGTCCAATGTACCAGCCATATGTGCCCGATCAGAGTTCACTGGCACGTTAAGCTTAATTACAAGGAATACTGGCGAGTGAAGGTCACAATTACGAACTTCAATTACAGGATGAACTATACACAGTGGAACTTAGTTGTCCAACACCCCAACTTTGACAATCTGACTCAGCTTTTCAGTTTTAACTACAAGCCATTAAATCCATATGAAGCTATAAGTAAGATCTTCAATTCTATATGTTCTTTGTGTGTTGCTATATTATTTGCATCATTTATCATGCACGGTAATAAATCTGTTTGGTGGGGTACATTAATTTATTGAGTTGAAAAATTGCCAATTACTACTATTGGGTATAAAGTGAATGACCTGTTGCTTAGGTTTTAATTCTAAATTTTTTTTCCCAAAATTATCAAGAATTGAGAATTTATATGACTATTTTTTTCATCTGCAAAAACAGATGATACTGCTATGCTATGGGGAGTTAAGTTCTACAATGATTTTCTGATGCAAGCTGGCCCTTTAGGTAATGTACAATCAGAGTTACTTTTCCAAAAGGATAAATCAACTTTCACTTTTGAGAAGGGCTGGGCTTTTCCTCGAAGGATCTATTTCAATGGTGATAATTGTGTCATGCCACCTCCTGATGCCTATCCATATTTACCGAATTCCAGTTCCCGGCCATATATCTCCTTGCTTACTCTAATGATGACTCTGTTGTCGTCTTTGGCATTCTTCTTTGCACATGCTTAAAGAATCATCTCACTAGTATAATTGCAAATTGCATTATTTTGTAAGTTTCCAATGGATCATTCCAACCCCAGAACCAATGGCCAGCCAGTTGAAGAATTTGCGTTTGGGTTGCAATTCATGTGGTTCAGGTACACGTCATATGAAACAAACTTGGATTTATGTGTTCGGTGGGTGAAACCCAAATTCACTACCATTATGTTTTTTGTAAATGTTATATTGCATATTTATTATAGTGCTAAAATGATATCGTTTGTAGAATTTTCACATTCAAAGTGCTGTTACAATTGTAATGATAATAAAAACCAGTCACAGAAATTAGAGTCAAGTCATGGTTTTAGTACTATTTTTGTTCTCATTCCTAATCTCATTTTCTGTACGATCTCTGTTTGCTGTAGTAAAGAACATGTCAGCCGTGTGATTAACTAACATTTTCATTTGGTAAAGCGCATTCACTTATAGCAAGTATGGAATACATGTTGGAACTTTCCTTATTTAGATCCTGTTTCTTTAGTAAACAAGACACAGATGATGTAGTACTGGCTTTACAACATTGTAAATTTGTAATATAGGTTAATCATCAAGAATTGAGGGTGGTTCTTGGTGCAATGGTAAGGTTGCTCTAGTGTGACTTGAAAGTCACGGATTTGAGTTGAGGAAACAGTCTCTTTCTTCCAGGATAAGATTGTGTACATCTAATCTTCCCTTGGTTTTGTAGTGGCAGGAGCCCCTCGTGTGCACTGTGCTAGCCTTTTAGGTTAATCATCAAGAATTCTAGGAGACTTCAAAATAGAAAATTCACGTCTAGTGTTCCTCATAAAGTCACCATTTCATACTTATATTTCTATAATATAAGCTGTTTTTGTTCTTTCAAAGAATTGTATATTTTTGTACCTGTGCTCCCATCATCTCTGTGTTGAAGGTCCTGGGCTTCAAAAACCCCTGTGCTATCAGACTGGGAAAATAATCACCAGATTATGATTAACAAGAAAAGATATGAAGAAACTAATGTTGAGAACCCAACTAAGTTTCCATGGGCAGAATTTGGTAGAAATGGGTGTGTATCAGGTGGAGGCAGCCCTGCACTCGTCACCATTAAAGTAGACTTTCTGGGGAAATGCCCATCCTTGCTTGAGGGTGAAATTGTTCTTGTCCTTTTGAAGTAGCACCTCTGACTGAACATTTCAGAATTGCCCTGCCTCCATTAGTAGGTTATTGTAGAACTTCATGCCATAGAACATTCCTGTGTCATCTGCACATTGCATTATTCCTGCGTGAGAGTGATTTCTTTCCCTTGGTGGTATAAACAGAGTTAGAATTTTAGGACACTCACTAATGGACTCCTAGGGAACGAGTGGCGTGTAATCAAAGCTGAACACTTGAAAGTGGCATTGTTGAGATTTGTATGCTGAATAACGAGAGTCCACAATGTTTAGTTAAGCCAGTAACTTCACTTGCCAAGTTGAGCTTCACATGCCAGTGCACCCGGACTGGGCACATGTGGTTCATGCACTGCAATAGCGGTGTGATATATATGGAAATAGATATTCGTGAGTTATTGTACTGAAAATAGTAGTAGCTTTCTTGATGCATCTGTTCTTGTCTCACAACCACGAGCACAAGAAAGACAAGGAGTGATTACATCATTGTAGAAAGAAGAGGAGGTGAAACAACTCGGTGTTTCCGGGCCAGAAACTGTGAATAAGTGCATGTCACATTCCATGTCACTGCATGTAATATAAGAATACAATTATCATCTATATTGACAATCATAACAACATAGCATCTTTGAAGAAAACCAGACTTACTCAGAGCCTGAGTTTCTGGCGACGATCAGGAGTGAGAAAATTTGGAGGAGGCACAATCTTTGCAGGGCTACAGGTTTAGCCTGGTCCTGGACCTAGTGAGGTGAAGTTCTTAGTAAGTTTCACCTGTCTTGTTTGAAGTACCGGCTAGCCTCACGCTCAGCTGGAAGGCTGAGACAGCAGCTGCAGGATCTTGGCCCCATGATGCAACCACTCCGCCTTTGCAGCAATTTGTGAATTGCTGGTCGTAAGGGACGCCAGGGAGCAAGTCTACCACTGTGGGGTTCTTTTTACAACAATAAGTAATGTTCCCTTGGAACTTAGAGCAGTCACCTTGCTCGGTGGCTTGAGCCCCTATACCATAGGCTATATCACTTCTTTCTTATCCCACGTCCATCCTCAGGTCCAACCAGGGCTCATGATGCGTCGGTACATTTGGTAATTGTTTGAAAATTTATGAAATTTGGGATAAACTGTACTCACCACATAGCCATCTGGGGTCCAAGACATTATATCCATTTGATTGTTATGTTCTCATTTGGATCCAAGGGATCGAACGCAGCTGAGAAGAAAAGAGAGAAAGTTGTAGGAGAAATAGAAGCAAATCGATGCAAATTGAAGTTAGAGCAGTAAAAGATTACCTGCATCAAATCTCGAGAAAGAAGAAATCTGAGACGAGAAACCTCATCTCAGCAATAGATGTTGAAGATGACAGTTAGATTCTAATCTCATGTAATTTTTGGGAATTGGGTTCGCAGGTTGGCCTGAGTTCAATGTATGAAAATTGCTGCGTTCACAAAGTTTTCGGTTTATGAATATGGATTTCAGAAAGAACGAGACTGCGAAGGGAAATGTCTAGATTTTGGAGATGGCTTACCTCTTGGTTGTGGTTGATATAGAGACTTGCCTCTGTGTGCGCGCACCCTTGTGACTCTCTCATGTTCATATACAGATATATATATATATATATATATGTTTCTGTTGGGCTTTCTGTATCTTGAAGTAACGACTTGGTGGGAAGAGAGGCGGGAGATTTGAAGACTGAACACAACATCCCAACGGTCATCCTACCCAGAGGGTGACAGGTAATGGAACAAGGAAAAATAATTCTCTCATGAATTGGCCTGTGAATAGCCCTTCTGTGTTTATGATATACTAATATTCTCTCATGAATTCAGCTAAAAAAAGGAAAAATAAAAAATAAAATTCTCTCAAGAAATAGTCAATTAGTTCTCAGCCTTTGTTAAAAATAAATATATATATATATATATATATAGACATAATAATTTACCTCAAATAATTAAAATAAGACTGAGTTGACCTGATCTTAAAAAATTAAGATAAAACTGAATTGAGTTGAGAATGATAATGATAATGACAATAACAATAAAAAGAACGAATAGTTCATCGATGATGGAGGACATTTTGGTCATATAAGTAATGGTGGTAGGTTGGCAGCTTCATTAATATTTGCCAACTTGATTCTCCAATCACAAGGTAACATAGAAAAATTTATTGGTAATATAAATCAAATTTTAACATTAGTCCAATTAACCCTTCCATGGGCCTTGAGGTGCCAAGTGTATGATAAATTCAGTAAAAAAATAAAATTGAAAACTAAAAATCATGAGAAATTAATGTTACAAATAATTTTAGTGAAAACAAGAGTTTCTTGAAGAGGTTCACCATACCACCAACTGTCCAAACAATTTGAAAGATTTCATAATACTATAGTTCAAAAGTTTAAACTCAAGTTTTTAATAGTAAAGCATATGGTGTCTTATATACTAATTAAACTATTCTCATCCACTCGACGTGGGATAAGAATAACACATTCTCTATTCTTTAGGATCACACGTCCTCGTGTGATAGGTTAAAATCTCTCCCAATTGTCGATTAAACAGACACTCAAAGGACATTTATCCTGTAAGACCTGACTCTAATACCACCTATAACATTCCATATTTGTTGTCCCAACAACTTGAAATAGTTCACAACATTATATTTCAAAAGCTTAAGTTCGAGTTTTTAGTAACAAAACTTATGATATCTTATATACCAATTAAGTTACTCCCATTCAATCGATATGGAATATGAGTATCACAATTTGTATCTAATATGCTGCATGAAATGAATATTTTCTTCTCTTTATTTTTGCTTTTGGTTTGGTTTTGGGCTGGAGGGTTGGGTGTCAATTTACCAGCTTTGGGTGATCTCAAAACAATCTTGGCCCATGTAGTCCCCTTAGTCATATCCATTATCTAGTTAGACTTTGTTCAGGGTGGGCTGGACTGCATGTGGACATGCATTGGGAATGGATTTTTTTTTTTTTTTTTATACAAAGATCCGAAAATTGAATTTACGACAATTATTAAAAAAAAAAGTAAATATTTGTATCATTTGAATAGAATTAACCTCGATCCTCATTATAAATGGATTCTTTTGTTCACATTTTGCAGTTATTTAATATGAGTGTTATGAGCATTATGAATGGACTGCATGTGGGGTACATGAAAACAAATAAGACTAATTTCATTTCATTTCATTATGGAATCCATTTTCCTCCAAAAGCAATTAAACTTTTTTTTTTAAGTTATTTTTTTTTCCATAATGAAACATTTCCAGTGGAAGATCTCATAGATATGCTCTACAGTATATACTTTATCTGCCACACTATATTATAAGCCTCGAGCATGGGGAATCCGGATTACAAGGAATTAACATATAAAAACACTATATATATATATATATATATGTTTTAGTGATATCTTTAATGAAATGATAACATTAAGATTTTACAAATTCTTTTCTTTGAGCACATCAATGTGTTTCCATGTTGATCTGCGTGAATAATGGGTTACAAGTGAATAGAGAGCTTTGGAAGTGGTACTTGTTAGAAAATGGAAGCAAAAACCCTAATTAATTGTTTCTTCACTCTCATATAATGGTGGTGATGGGCACCCAACCACCCAATGATCCGACAAACTAGACTTTGATTAATAGGGCATCAGTCTCGGATTTGTCCTGATCAAATAATTGAGTTGTGTCCGGTCCACAAATTAATATCCACATTTGGATAAGTTAATTTTCTCTCTCTAACAACTTGACATAATAAAAAAAAAGTGTGCCCACGAGTTTATATACCTATATGTGTATATTTATACAGGCGTGAGAATCATTTATCCACCATTGATATATATATATATATATATATATATATATATATATATATATATATTATTAGCTCATCCTTTAATAACTTAAGTTTTTGAAACAATATTAAAGTGTTAACTCTAAAAAATAGTGAAATCAAATCTGTTATCGGTAAAATATCATGTGACATAGATCGTTAGACGAATAATCTATGAAAGCGAAAGGCAGATTTAATTAAATTAGTTTAGACGTCGTTAATCACTTGATTACACAAGCCTTTGTGTAATAATCACTCCTTAAAATAGTGCAATGATGAAAATGTGAGTGGATTTCACTTTCACAAGGACAGTAGTTTGGTAATTGCTGCCGCAGCATGGTTTAAGTTTAGGAGGCTAATTTATGTTTGGCAGGATGGTCATGATTTAAAACTAAAGTTAATTAGTTTTGTAATTCTTTTAACACGGTTCAGACCAGTTTTAAAAATTCGGGCGTGGCCACTTTAACCCCAAATAAGCCTCTACTAATCTAGTTTAAATCAGTCAAACACCTAATCTTAGCAATTTAAGATTCAGGTTTTATCTATATATATATATATATATAAGACACACACACACACACGCACACACTAATATATATATTAATAAGTGGGGAGCAGTTCATTTATCATCTTTATCTATGTGTGCAGCATGTGAAGTAGGTAGGTCAGGAGGTACCACACACATGCTAGCAATCTTAATTAAGACATAATATTAATCATAATTATGTTTTAATAGTATATATGCAACTGTATTATGAGATATCAGATCAGCATAATTAACCTAATCTTGGTCTTTGCGAGAATAATGGGCTTCATGTTATTGGTCTATGCGACATTCAAAAAATGAAAGAGAGAAAAGCTTAATGATTATTGTGTATCAATAATTCCTTAGTTGGTATATTAGGGAGTTAATTAACTACTGCTTTATTATTTTCTTTGTTTGTTGACTATGGTGATCAAGGATGTCCACTAATTATTAAGTAGATAGGGTTAATAAAACAAAATAATCACAGTTCCTCAATTAGTTAGGCAATTATTATTTTTTTTTTAAATTTCTTTAAAAACAAACAACTCATTCACATGACTGAATATAATTAGTCTAATTCACTAACTTTGTTCAAGCAAAAACTTCTCAGAAATATCTGTCTTAGTGTTTTCTTCCTATACATTTACAGTTCATTTGGATAAGTAAGGTGAGGGGAGAAGAGAGAAGGGTAAGAGATAACATCAACTATGGAGTGTTAGTTGGTGATGGATTTAGAAATTTTATTGGGGAGAGGACAAATTGAAAGTATTAAAACTTAGAAGGATTTATCTGAATATATAAAAAAAATTAGGGAGGAACCAAGTTCTATTTTGTTAAAATATTCTAACAAAATTATTGATAAAAAATATAATATCAAATTTTTTGGGGGAGCCTTGTCTCCTTTTGGATCCGTCACTGATAGGAAAGTATAATCATTTATTCATGATTGAATAATTAATAAGAGGAGAGAAAAGAAAAAGAAAGGATAGTGCATTCCTTTCATCTTATTAGAAAAAGATAAAGGAGAAAAAGATAAAGGTTGGAAAGAGAAATAATGAAATATTTTATTATATAAATAAGATAAAAGCAAAATGAGCTTTTAAGCCCCTTTTTCATTTTCTCTCATTCTTAATTTTAAACCATACATAAGATAAATTCTCTTGCCTTCCTTTCTCCCTCACTTTTCTTTCAACTCTTTCAATCCAAACACACTGTTAGGTGTTGAGATGAAAGCTCACTTAAATAAATCACTGCTACTAGATGAAGCATATATTGTCGTAAAGAAGAAGAAAAAGAGAATGGTGATGATATATATATATATATTGACTTAGTTTATATATATATATATATTGACTTAGTTCATAAAAACCTTAATCTAACTATTTGACATCAATTATATGAATTTTGTTATATATATTGACTCAGTCCATAAAAATCTTATCCCAACTATTTGACATTGATGATATGAATTTTGTTTTGCCATTACTCTCTCTTTCTCTCAACTTTTCTGTTGAATCATATATTATTATATTTGTTATTTTTGAACAACTATGGAAAAGAGATAAGAGATCTTTAAATTTCAATTAATGTCATAACATTAAGAAGAAGAAAAAACCCTATGGATGAAATTAATCTAGACTAGAAATCAGGTTTCTCTTGAAAATAATAGTAGGAAAAGAGTTATGCAACTTCACATAAAAATTAAAGCCCTGCATTCTAGTATGTGACTTGTAGATTGTTAGCTTGATATATATATATATATATATATATATATATATATTAATATTGGTCTATTCCTTAACAAATTAAGTTTTTAAATGAGTTGGTTGTCTAATATTATCAGAGGTTTGGTTCAAAGAGATCCTCTGTCTCGCACTCTGTTCATTCGATTTCGCTCTTTCATTTTATTATGTCACTCTTCATGTGTAAGATGATGGTTGCATGTGAGAAAGAATATTAACTTAATATACATTATTAATCAATTTTCTAATAAATTAAATTTTTAGATGAATTGATGATCTAACATAAACAATAGAAACACCTCTTTTATATATATCAGAGTCCCCACTTTCTTTTAAACAGGCACCATAAAACATGTGTATAGAATTTGGACTAGAGATAAGACAAATAAATGTTGTGCGCTTTCTTATCTCTTTTGGACATGTTTCTATCTCCATTCTTGAAATGAAGAAGAGAAAAAGCTAAAGTATGTAGTTAACATTTGCTAATCATTTTTGAGTAGGCATGAAGTTATATGAGTTCTCCTTCTAGTCTGGTAGCAATCAATTGAATTGTATTAGTTATCATACATACCAAAGATGACCACGATATTCCCACGAGGGGGTAACATGCAACTGAGCATTGTTTTCGAATGGTGTTTGTCACGTAGAATCAAGCTATGGAATGAAGCCCCACCAGAGCTAAGTTTCAACCAAGCAGGCAGGGGGTCACATGGTTTTGGTAACCCTTTTTGACAAAAGGATAACTAATGTGAGCTGAAAGGAATAGAAAGAAGAGAAAATAAAAATACAAACACACAGGAAAATGGAAGAAACAACAACAAAGACAAGCACTTAAGCATCAAACAAAATGCTATGGGGGGACCTTTAACACATGGGGTGGGGTGCCCTCAGCTTGTGCAGTGGAGCCAACCAAAAGCTTAAGATTCTTTTGCAATATTTTGCTTACAAGTACACACTTTGGGGGCACCCTGTACCTTCTGTTCATCATCTCTAACTTAATTAAAATACTTCAATCTTTATATATTGTATCCCATCTTTTAGTTTCAGTTTTAGTTAAGGATTTTTTTCTTAGGTGAGATTTTGATAGATTATTTGACATAAAACTAATGCTTCAAAGTGTAGTTTTTGATCACCAATAACGCAATATAAGATGGAGGAGAGTAGAGTCATATGCATGGCTGCATTCATTCATTCTAAATGTTGATCAATGATGACCCCTTCTACATGCAATTTTTAGGTAAACAAATTTAATGACATCAAATTGGGTATTGTCATGATTTTCTGGGCATTAAAATTTCTCGTTAGTGGAGTATAGGATTGGTCCCGAATTAATAGGATTGAAAAGTCGGATACCGAATTATAAAAAAAAATAAAAAATGAAAAAGTAACACATGTTATCAATCCACTCACATTGTACGTATTCTCTGACTTTTGCTTGACAAATCAATTTTAGAGTGATATCTTATCTGTTAGTTGATTCTTTTCGTCTGTGTAGGATTTGGTTGAGCTATTCTTGACTTCTAGTCTTGGTGTTGTGGTGCCAGACTTGATTGAGCTAATCACTGACTCTCTAATATGGCACAATTCTCAGTACATACAAGTTACTCTTGAAAAGCTTTTACGCTTCTATTTTATAGTTGCTTAAAGGTTTGCGAGCAAGTCTTTGGATGACTTCTAAAGCTTGACACATGATTATGTTATGGTTACTTGCATCATTGACCCATCATTAGGATAATTAAGATTTGGTGGTATAGTGATTAAAGTACTATCATCTTTAAGGTGTCCATTACATTGTTCATGCCTGAAATATCTTGGATTTTTTGGAATAGAGCAATTTCATCAAGATTCTCTAACCTTATGTCACATTTTACTACATTCCTTAAAATGCCTTCTATTTTGAATATTAGTGGAACGTATAAACTCATGTGCCAGAACTATTATAAATAACACCCTTATGTAATTGTGAACAAAATTGACTTCAGTACCTATTTATTTTATAGCCAATCATTGAATACTGCATTTGGTACTGTTGTTGTCATTCCTCCATAAAATCTTGATACACACTCTAGCTCTCTATGAATTTTCTTTTTATACATGGGAAATTTGGGCCATTGTAAAATGAGCTCATTCTTACTTGAACCTAGCCCACCCTAATTTTTAACGTAATTTTAATTCTAACTCAACTTTTTATTACTTAAATTCCTATTTGAACCTAACCCATTTCGGTAGCTCAATTCTAATTCTAACCCAATCTTTTATCACTTAAATCTCTATTTAAACTTAATTTATCTCAAATATTGACCTAATTCTAATTCTAACTCAATACAACCATTCAAAAAAAGTAAAAAAACTTACATTTACAGTAAAATTTCTTCAATTTGAGAGAAAAAAAAAATTTCTTCTAACATCTTTCTCTTTAGGAAAAAAAAAATTCTCCAAAAATTTTAATGCTAACTAGTCCCTTAAATTTTTTTTTCTTGACTCTGCCTTCATCTACCCGTTAGGAACCTTTCTCTTATTTTAGATTGTCTTTACCTTGAGGTTCCTTGACTATCTAACGTTCTGATCTGTCACTGCAACACCATGCGTGGGTAAATACATGAGGAGATGGAGATGGAGATGACACTACCCATTTAGTCTCAATCGTGGCCTTCATTGGAATGGAATTAGTCCAATGAATCAGCTCTAAATTGACATGAAACCAAGGAACAATTTATGAACCCGACATGGTGTAACTGGGTGATTAGGATATCTTGGAAAGTATAAATTGAAAGAAAGAACCAAAGATCCATTGTAAAGTCCGTGGCTTCTGGACCACAAAAATAAAGGATAACTAAGGATTGATGTCAATCAAATAAAGATCTCTCACCCAAACCCTGAAAGAAGGGTAACTCATTCCAGTCAAAGAAGCTCTCAATTTTTCTGTTTGCTCATCCAATTTTTCCACGTCCAGCCACATCAACTCCAATTTTTTTCTCCTTGTAAGACAAATAGGACATGATTGGATTATCAGAAAATGAAGTTTCAAATTCAATCATGGTTGATAAATCATAGAAAGAGGTAATAAGAGATGGTGAGACTGAGACATGCAATTCGCTGCGGCCATTAATAACACATTAAAACTCCTTTCGACACCATTGATTCTCAACATCAATGATAGTAAGGTGCGTAGGACATGCGTATATACTAATAATGAAATTGAAATCCATGGAATAACTCAAGTGTTAGTAAGTCAAGAGATAAGTATTTAATTAAAAAACAACAAATTTTTGGTTCAAATTTCACAGAGTGCAAGGATCCCCTCTTTATAAGCATAAGCTTGTATAATATAATCGTGAAAGAAGTTTTGATTTATATTCCGATCACACGACTGAAAATTGTGATCAATTGAATTAATTTAGGTTACCAAACAAAATACTGAAATTGAATTATTTAAGAGTTTCACCTACTTTTTCTGATGTGTATTCAGACTTCAGAGTGATTTTCTATATTTTTTCGAGGGTTTTATACATGCAGAGACAATCATGTGGGTTATATGATAGGTATCATCATTTTTTTTTTTAGTTTAGTATACAATTTTTAGCTCAATTTTTAACGGTTCAAAATTTTGAAATAACCGATTATTTAAGATAATATTAGAGCTCTCGTTTGTTTAATATAAAATTTGTACTTTCCCATTCTCACAATTTGCTATCTGGATCTAGTACTCTCGCATTTTATTTTGTCACTCTCCATGAATAAGATGAAGCATAAGTGGTGCCTATTCTCTTGGATCAACCTCACGTCAAAACCAAGAGCAGGGCAAACACAGAATCTCTCTGTGGCATTGGAATCACTCCAAAGAAAATTCGAATTCTCTGAATGGCCAAAAAAAACTGCCTTCATTATTTTCATCCTTCCTTAAATATCAATCCAATATTACAATCTCCAACTCCAACTAGGAAAGCAATAAACTAGGAAGCAGTAAACTAGGAAAGCAATAAACTCGGAAAGAAATAACAGAACAAAAAAAAACAAAACTGTAACAAATAAGTAGGCTTCCTAAAAATCCTCTGCATATCAAAACAGTTCCATTGTTTACGGAATTATGGAGTATCCTTCTCCTGATTTGCATCAATTGCCGGCTCTCCTGAAGAACTTGACTCTGGCAAGTTTTGACGAATGTAAGCAGCAAATAGATGTGGATGTAGACGCTTGACTTCCGAAGCTTGCAAACAAACAGATTCCGAATTTGGACGATTTTTCCACTGCACTAAGAACTTGTAATATCCTCTGCGACGAGTTGTAACAAATTGATGGTCAAGAATGGCAGCAATCTCATCTCGCGGTGCAGTATTTTCTGGAACTCGCAGAGCTGGTGTTACCTCCGGACTCGGTATTGCAGAAAATTCGTCGACATCACCCTTGAACTCCGTAAGGTCTTCTATGTTAAAAACGGGGCTAATACCAAAATCAGAGGGTAAATCAATGACATATGCATTAGTTCCCAATTTCTTGGTTACTCTAAAAGGACCTGCTCGGCGTGCATGAAGCTTGGTAAAACTCCCCGGAGGAAAACGCTCTGGCCTAAGATGAACAAGAACCATATCACCTTCAGTAAATTGCCGATCCTTGCGTTTTGCATTGGCGAAAGCTGCATAAGAAGTTGTATGGAAGGTAAGGAGCCGTTTGCATTCATCATGGACATCTCGCATATAACTAGAAAAATCCAGTGCAGCCTCCCTTGGCCTGGGTGGCAATGGTAATGAATTAACATCAAGTGGAGTGCTAGGTCGCAACCCATAAACCACTTCAAATGGAGTGCAACCGGTTGACCTGTTAACAGAATTATTGAAGGCAAACTCGGCCTGTGGAAGCACCATATCCCAGCTGGTCACATGATTTGCGACGAGGCAGCGTAATAAATTTCCCAAACTCCTGTTGGTTACCTCAGTTTGGCCGTCAGTTTGGGGATGAAATGCACTCGAAAACATCAGCTTTGTCCCCATTTTCGTCCACAATGTCTTCCAAAAATAACTCACAAATTTGACGTCCTTATCAGATACGATAGAGGCTGGAAGACCATGCAAATGGAAGATTTCCTGCAGAAATATTGCAGCAACTTTTGATGCGTCATAAGTTTTGTCACAGGGAATAAAATGGGACATCTTGGAAAAACGATCTACCACCACCATAATTGAGTCATGTTGCCGAAGAGTCTTTGGCAACCCAAGAACAAAATCCATACTAATATGCTGCCATGGTCTGTCTGGAATGGGGAATGGCATATAGAGCCCCGCTTGTTGCTTGGTTCCCTTATTTAATTGGCAAATCCGACACCGATCAACAACTGTATGCACGTCCCTCCACATCCGAGGCCAATAGAACCGATCAGCAACAATAGCAAAAGTTTTATCATAACCGAAATGCCCAGCTAAACCCCCGCTGTGGAGTTCCGTAATTAGAAATTCCCGAAAAGAGCCATGCGGAACGCATAGCCGTGATTTGTAAAATAGGAACCCATTGCGCAACAGATAATCACTGCTAGATGTGCAGTCATGAGTGGAGAGATCACTCCATACATTGCCAAAGTCTTCATCGTTGACACATTCTGCTTTTAGACTATTAAAACCTGCAACATTAGCTGAAAACATATGCAACAAGTGAGGTCTCCTGCTTAAGGCGTCAGCCACTTTATTTTCAGTCCCTGACTTATGTCTAATAACAAATTCTAATTGCTGCAAATAGTCCATCCAACGAGCATGTCGTGCATTCAGTTTACTTTGGGAATTTAAGTGCTTCAAAGAATCATGGTTTGTGTAAAGAATAAACTCACTGTGGATCAAGTATGGTTGCCAATGCTTGAGAGTTTGAATTAAAGCATAGAATTCCATATCATATACTGAATATCGCTGGCGAGTGTCGTTAAGCTTCTCGCTGTAAAAAGCAATAGGGTGACCTTCCTGACTCAACACACCCCCGATTCCCACATGCGAAGCATCACAAGCTACTTCAAAAATTTTAGAGAAATCTGGTAACTTAAGCACTGGTGCTTGCCCCATCTTTTCTTTAATTTCAGCGAATGCCTTGGCAGCTGCGGCACTCCATGAAAATTTTTTGTCTTTTAAACACTCGGTGATTGGGGCCATTATAGTACTGAAACTACGAATAAATCGCCGATAGAACGTGGCCAACCCGTGGAAGCTTCGGACTTCGAAAAAATTCTAGGGCGTTGGCCAATTCTGGACAGCTTGCACCTTTGCGGGATCGGCCTTGACACCTCGTTCAGAAATTATAAAACCCAGAAAATTGGCACTATTCTTCATAAACGAGCACTTGTCCCGATTAACATAGAGTTGTTCAGCTCTCAAAACCTTCAATTCCTGCTCGACATGGCTCAAATGATCCTGCACACTTCGACTAAAAATTAAGATATCATCAAAATAAACAATGACAAATTTTCCCAAAAAGGGTTTGAGAACTTGCGTCATAACGCGCATGAAAGTGCTTGGCGCGTTGGTTAATCCGAAGGGCATGACTAACCATTCAAACAAACCATCTTTTGGCTTGAAAGCCGTCTTCCACTCGTCACCCAACCGGATACGAATTTGGTGGTAACCACTTCAAAGGTCGATCTTAGTGAAAATAGAGGAGCCACATAGTAAATCCAACATGTCATCAAGACGGGGAATGGGAAATCGGTACTTCACGGTTATCTTGTTAATGGCTCGGCTATCTACGCACATCCTCCAACTACCGTTTTTCTTTGGCGTAAGTAAAACCGGAACAACACAGGGACTAAGGCTTTCTCGAATAAAGCCTTTGTCTAACAACTGCTGAATTTGCCGGCTACGCTCTTTATTCTCTGTTGGGCTCATGCGGTAGTGCGGTAAATTAGGCAAAGTTGAGCCAGGGATCAAGTCGATAGCGTGCTGCACTTCCCTCATCGGGGGTAGTTGATTCGGAATCTCATCCGGCATGATATCTTGAAATTCCTCCAGCAGTGCCGAGAACTCCACTGGGACATTGCCATCCTCTTGCTTCTCCTCACGACTTACTACCAATAGCACCATATCATTCTCATGCATAACTCGAGAAAATTGTCGCATCGTCAAAACTGGGACAGCCTCCTTTTTTGTCTCAAACGCCGAAATCTGTAGAGGATCCAAAACAAATTTCTTACCTTTGAAATTAAAGGAGTAAGTGTTAGCATACCCGTCATAGAGAACCCTCCGATCATAGAGCCACGGTCGTCCCAATAACATGTGGCAAACGGTTATAGAGATTACATCGCACCAAGCTTCGTCCTCGTATTGTTTTCCCAATGAAAATTTAACCAAGCAATGCTGCTTCACTAGGACTGAATTGGCTTCATTAACCCAACTAATCTGATAAGGAGTAGGATGCTTCACGGTTTTCAGTCCCAAACGCTCGATGGCCGCTTTGGAGATCACATTCATGCCGCTGCCATTATCAATAATAACATTCAAAGCCCGACCATTATGCTCTATGCGTGTGTGAAAGATATTGGTGCGCAACCACTCGGGGTTAGCCTGGAGTTCTCTCTTAGTTCCCGTCAACACTTGATGGATCACGCAACTGGGTAAATCTGACGCACCCAAGTGCTCTTCTTCACCGTGATTACTCCCATCGGTCTCTTCCCCATTCGTGTCTTCAACAACGTCCACTACTAATAATTCTTTTTCACATATAAAGGCTAGTTTCTTATCTCTTGTAGGGCACACAACAGCATAATGTCCAAAGCCTTTACATTTATAACATTATGGCCCTTCGCTGGTACCTTTTGCTTTTCCTTTCTGGTCTCCACTCACCACGCCTCTAGATTGATCTTTCAGCACTGGTGGCCTTTGGAATGAAGGCGTGGTGACACGTTCCGGTCTTGAATCTGTCGACATCATTTTCCTCCCAACCGAAAGTCCCATTTGTTTCTCAATACGGAGGGCCAATTGATACGCCTCATCCACATTGATTAAACGAGCAGTCCACATTTCTCTGCGTAGCTCACTACGTAATCCGGTGCGGTATCGAGCTAAAGTTTGCTGTTCAGTCTCCACGATCTTGCTACGGACAGTCAACTCATGAAAGCGGTCCGTAAATTGATCAACACTCAACGACCCTTGCCTGAGTTGCAACATCTCTTCGAACATCATTTGCTCATAATCAATGGGCAAATATTTTTCCTTCAGTCGCTCCTTCATCTCTTCCCAGTTAGAAACTACTGGTCGTCGGGTACGGCGTAATTGTTCTTCCACACTTCCCCACCATGCTCGTGCATGTCCCTTCAATTTCATCCGAACATAACGAACCTTTCTATCCTCCGATACAGCAAACCAATCGAAATAATCCTCGATAGCCGTTAACCAGTCCTCAAAAGCGTTGGGCTCTAACTTCCCATAAAAATCCGGCACATCGACCTTCATTCTCTTGGTTAGTTCATCAAGAGGTTGATAAGCAACGCCATGATGAGCATGACCACGATGAAAGTTGCGCCTCTGACGTCGGATTCGAGGTCCATGATCCTCAAACTCCTGGTTTTCTTCCTCTTCCCAACCTTCATCAGCATCTCCATCACTTTCGTCCAACCCCCCTCCACGAACTGCTTCGCACCCCTCCGATTGAAGGTCCCATACTCCTCTCGAACGTAACGCTCATCCATGACATCTAGTCGATGAATGAGTTGCTCCAACACTGTGCCGATTTGATCGATTTGGTGCTGCAACTGGGGCTGGTCTGTGTTTTGGTTGTCTGGGTTTTGGTCGTTTGGAATTGGGTTGGTCGGATTTGGGTTGTTTACCATGGCGTATGAAGTACCACTGCGGGTTACAGGCATGGGCTCTGATACCAAAATTGGTGCCTATTCTCTTGGATCAACCTCACGTCAAAACCAAGAGCAGGGCAAACACAGAATCTCTCTGTGGCATTGGAATCACTCCAAAGAAAATTCGAATTCTCTGAATGACCAAAAAAAACTACCTTCATTATTTTCATCCTTCCTTAAATATCAATCCAATATTACAATCTCCAACTCCAACTAGGAAAGCAATAAACTAGGAAGCAGTAAACTAGGAAAGCAATAAACTCGAAAAGAAATAACAGAACAAAAAAAAACAGAACTGCAACAAATAAGTAGGCTTCCTAAAAATCCTCTACATATCAAAACAGCTCCATTGTTTACGGAATTATGGAGTATCCTTCTCCTGATTTGCATCAATAAGGGAATAATGTTATAACTAGTGATCTATAATTGGTCGTTTCAAGTGATATTAACAGAACGCAAGAAATAGATTTACATGCAAATGTCTCGTATGAAAAAGGATATTGCAAGTGAGCAATGGGCAATGGAAGGACATGCTACAATGGGTCATTGCTGATGGCAAAGTTGGGGGTGAAAGAACACAGTTAATACGGTTGCAGTGCAAATTAAAAGGTTGTTGATGATCCGGTTAGAGGGGTTCACATATATTTTATCCACAGTAAAATTTCTGGGGGAGGGGGGGGTGACACTGACAAGGTAGCAGGAGGATCACGGGTGACAATGACAGTTAGCTGAACTGTCCATGTTTGCCTCTTCAATTAATTTAAAGGAAAGCAGTGAGAGAACACAGAACAGAACAAAATTAGAGTGTAGAAAGAAATATCGAGACAGCAAAGAGGAAACCATAGACAAAGAGACAAAAGCCAATCCATTTAATGAACAAAACGAATGCACGTGGATTCACTACCACACGTGCGCTCAATCATCAATCAATTGGGATCTAACGGCTAACAACTCGTTAAACAAAAACACACACATATATATTATTCCTTCTTATTCCCACTAATGGGCAATGTAGCATTATTCTTTTTCCTTTTAATAATATTGTAAAATATCAAAATCCTATCCTAATTAATCATAATATATATACATATACATATATATATATATATATACACACACATGGGTATTTATATATAGTAATGATAGGCGTCCATCATCTTAGTTCATATATTACAATTTATATGATATTTCATATTAGTAATACATTAACAGACTCATGAAAAGAAGACTTACAACTGGTCCCACTTATCCTATTATTTGTTTATTGTTAATATGACAAATGTTTAATCACATATTGTCACATATTGCCTAAGATGGTCCGTGAAGATGAATTAAGAAGGCAGGGATCGATGTCTATCATTAAGTATAATGGCAATTGGGCAAACTAATTCTTCGAACATTTGAGTCATTTATCATTTAATATAAATTACAACCCTCAATTAACTCAACTGAAAACAGTGTTTTTACTTGTATAATTTTATGTCAACATTATTACAGTATTTAACGGTGGGTAGTGGTTACAAATGTGCTGATATGTCATTTTATTCAATAAAAGAAAAGTTAGGAGTTCTATTCTTGTAGTTTATTAACTAAAAAAAACAAAATTTATTTACTTTGATAGATAATCAATTTTCGCTACAAAATAATACAATTAGAGAGAGGAGGAATCACAAACCAAAAATCATGAATTGATATATATATATATATATATATATATATATATATATATAGGTCACAGGTTGATGATGCCATCACCGATGAAGCTTACAAGAAGACAAATGAACATCAATATTACAAGGAAAGACTTGAAAAACTTTATGAAAAAGCAGTACAAGAAATGGATTTCAGCAGAGTAGATGGCTTAATAGAGTTTCCGTTTACTGGCCATATATTAATTATTCGGACTTATCTAGAAACATGCACCTTTAATTTTATCTTTTTTGAAATTTGTACATATAAAAAAAAACAGACACATATAGGTATATGCATAAGTGTATTGTCAATAATTAGAAGGAAATAATGGTAGAAGGATAGGTACCAAATTCAGGCAGAGAAGCACAAGAGAACAAAAGTGATCCCTCGTGCAAAAATAGAGTTTTGATTGTACATCACAAATTTAATGAAGCCAAGGGCTTCAGCTGCATGTGTTCGTGTGGGTAGACATTCCTCTCTCTCTCTCTCTCTCTCTCTCTATATATATATATATATATATACACACACACACACACACACACACACACACACATGACTGTATGTATCCATTCCGTGCACAACTATATGATCCACACAAGTTCTGTCATTCATACATCCCCATCTTGTTCTATACCCCCACAGCCAACCCCAAACCAAACTGTGTCTGCCTATAAACTTTAGCTTAATTTCTTCCCATGTTCTAGTCTGTATCCTTATCCTCAATCTGTCTAGTCGTATTAATTAATTAATATTTATAACATAAAAATCTCTATTTATTCATAAATTTTTGAAAATTAAGTTCATTCGATCTTTGATAAAATAACTAATTAACAATTTTATTACTTAATAATTAATAGTTTTTTTAGAAAAGAATCTTTTAAAATATTAAGTACTAGAATAAAAAATATACTTGTATATGTTTATATATTATATAAAAATTATTAGTCATATTAATTTTTTAATAATATAATAAAGAAGATTAAGACATTTTTCATAACTTCAATTAATTAGATATCATATACATGTAAGTCTTACTTTTATGTTGAAAATCATATATAGTTGTGAATAACTTTTTTCAATAATAAAAATTCTAGAAAAAATTAATAATACTGAATCTACTAAGATTAAAAAAGTATTAATTAGTAAAGAGTTACAGTACTATAATTGCTGTCACAATTGTAAAATATTGCAAAATGTCACAATTATGGAATGTCTTGTATCAATAAAAGAATGCTTTCTTACTTTTTTGTTTAATCTTTTAATTAAAAAGGGGTATTACATCTTCTTGTCAAATCCCTTTCTAAGGAAATCCCCATGGATTTACATTTTTCTTCGAGTCGCCATCCAATCCACTTTTTCTTTCACCTCGAGACAAACCATCGTCTTCAACAACACAAGTCAAAAAA
The DNA here is from genome assembly GCA_008638375.1 of Nyssa sinensis. Classification (NCBI taxonomy): domain Eukaryota; kingdom Viridiplantae; phylum Streptophyta; class Magnoliopsida; order Cornales; family Nyssaceae; genus Nyssa; species Nyssa sinensis. Next base: position 4,852,840 of record CM018043.1, read on the forward strand.
AAGCTATAAAAAAAAGGGTATGGAAGAGAATTTTCAATAGGCAAACCCAGTTCCATTATAATCATAGTATTATACACCAAAAATTATTAGTTATATAGTTTTGGCTAATTAAGAAATGACAAGTATAAAACATGTTTGATTTTAAGAGAATACGAAAATAGTTTTTTTTTTTTTTTGTGTATATGACACTTCTTGATTGTTCCAATGCTTTGATCGATCTAATCAATGTATTAGAACGGCTCAATAATCTCTCTATACATTATCATTCTTACCATTCGTATGTGTACCCAACACCCTATTCTTGATGTTTACTGCTTCCTACCCGCAATTAAATTCAAGCGTGGTGTGCATCAATTCAACTGTGATTGATGAAAATTTTGTACTCAGCAAGAGTTGATAAGACAGCTTGGGATAATATCTAGGACTGAAAATTTGACTCAACTGTTAACTGAAGCAATTTTTTTTTAATTTGAGGGGATTTATCTATATATGTTTCTTTCCTTGATGTATATTTTACTATATTTATTTCCACTCTTATGTTCTGTATAACATGTGTTGTGTTTATAAAAGTTGTGAATTATATGTGTACTGCACATAGATTAGCATAGGACTGTAAATGTGATTCTTCTCTAAACTAGTTTACTGTTGGGCTGTATTATACTTTATATATATATATATATATATATATATGGAAGTTGGAAGCAGTGATGATTCTTCTGCATGTTGTATAAAAATTGAAAATAAGATATTGTATGGAAAAATATAATATATTCTACTTAGGAAAAAGAAACATATACATAATGACTTCTCGTCAAGTTCTTTTATCTACTTTCATATCCGGTGCATATAAGGGAAAACCCTGCTGCATTTCTTGTGGAATTACCAAGAAATTTAGATAATAAGCTAGTAATCAAATTGTTAGTTTGATATACATTATCGATTGATTCTTTATCAATTTAAGTATTTGGAGTTATTAGTAATCTAACATGGTATCAAAGATTTGATTTGGGAGGTCCCAAGTCCAAGTCTCTCTCTCGATCTGTCTGCATGAAACAAAATTTTATGTTATGTCTTACGTATATGACAAAAGATAAAATTAGTATGGTCCAATGCAACCTAATTCTGCTTTGTCAGGATAGAAATATACGAGTATTTATAATAATATCACAAAATTTTATGTTATATTTAACATACATGATAAAAGATAAGATTAGTATGGTCCAATGCAGCCTAATTATGCTTTGTCAGGATAGAAATATACAAGTATTTATAATAGTATCAATTAATCATGAAATTGCCCGCAAATTATGGTGCATAAAGAAACTTGATAGCAATTAATGGTTGGTGGCTTGTTTCATGTCACAAAATTTTCCAAACATTGTAGCCATAAGGTCAAAATTTTAATGATAAAAAAAACATATGATGAAGGGTAGCTTTATCAATTGAAGTTCTATCTGTATCAATGAAAAATTCCAAATCTCCAATCGTTCTTTAAGTCAATTGATGTGATTAGTGGAAAACTAAGTATTTATCTCATTTCCCCCTCAAAAAGGGTCCATCCTAATCATTCTTAGATTGATATTAACTAAAGTGAAAGCCAAGTCCTTTATCTCATTCTCATTTGTATAAGGCTCCAAAAAATTGTTGCACTTAAGATATTATTAATATTGCATGGACAGTTTTGGAAATCAATTGATCTGAAGGCCTATTAGAATAAACAATTCAAAAGTCGGTATCACAGTCTTTCTAGTAATTACAGTCCACAGAATCAAACTACATCTGTGAGCAGTCTAAGCTTTCAAACTTGCAGTTAGAGTGGAACTATAGAATTAACTATGTGTGTTTGTGTGTGTATATATATATATATATATATATATATATTCATTCACATGATGACCAAGACTGTCTTCTAGTGTTTAATTATTTATTTATTTTTTCAATTCCATGGGCAGATCTTGTTAATTGAAATGTGAACCACTGAGGTTTGGGTTGCTTTTCTTCTACCTCCAATGGGGTGGTGTGCATGTGCCTCTTCACATATGCCTGTGATTCAATTCTCATTAGTTAGGTCCTTTTTCCCACCTCTAGCTTTTTAAAAAAAAAAAAAATCAATACCCAAATCATTAAAGAACTGAAGCTGTAAATTACCTTACAGTTTCTTTCCATTTAACATTTTCACTGTTAACATCTCCTCTCTCTTTCTCTCTCTCCCTAATATATATGTGTATATATATATATATATACTCACACAACATATTATATACACCCCCAAACAAACATTCATGGGCAAATTCTTGAGGAGTCGGTTAGTTGAATTATAATATATTAACGTTTTTTTGAAGGGGAGGTTCTTGAGATCTGGAATATCTGTTTTTAGTCAAGCGGTTTGCATAGTAAGAATAACAAGAATATGTTCATTTAATCTTCTTAAATGTGCTTTTATTACTTAGGGTTAGAGACTAGGGTAGGGTCCCTCCCCGTGTAGGGTGCATGCTTGTTGGCGTATTCGGCCTCTTCTCTCGACACATATAGCATGTCACAGGCCTATATATGCACTTCTGACTAACTAGAACTAGAACCAGCCCATACCATTTACAGCTATCTCTGAAGTGGGTTGGAGAGCTTCTTGGGAGCATCAATGGCTATTTTCATGGTGGTCTTTGGGATGGTTCTGGGCTTCTGTGTCTGCACTGCTTTGTTGAGATGGAATGAGGTGAGATACAGGAAGAAAGGCTTGCCTCCCGGTACCATGGGTTGGCCAGTTTTTGGAGAGACTACCGAGTTTCTCAAACAAGGTCCAAACTTCATGAAAAACCAAAGAGCAAGGTAAATCTTTGTGGTCTTATTGTTGTTTACAAGGATGTTATGCAGGATATCTCTGTTTGTTTTTTTCTCTTCTCGTACTAGTGGCCACAAGCTTTTGCTGTTTAATTTAATATTTTATACAGTTTCTGGCTATAGAGCTTTTGACCTAGGACTCCTTACTATTTTTTAAGTGCTAGTGTGTGTGTGTGTGTGTGTGTGTGTGTTCCAGTTTTTAGAGTTAGTTGTGATTTAAATTTTGTTATACTGATTTGAAGTCTAGTTTGTGGATAACAAACATAACCCTTCTGAGAACCAACGATGCTATACTAATCAGAAGTTACGACTGATGCCTCCCTGCTTAATTAAGAATCATATACATGAAATTCATATTTTCATGGGTGTTTATATTTCATATGCATGAGGATGACAACCCACATAAAGTACCTATATAACATATAAATCAATTTCCTCATTAGTCATATCCATTATAAATAACAATTGGGTTTTTCTAGTAATTTTAACTTGAAAATGTATAAATTTATGACTAATCATTCTTGTAGTTTGTTCTATAAAATTTTAATCAAAATTTTTCTTTATTTCTTTTACTCTACTAGGTATGGAAGTTTTTTCAAATCCCACATATTAGGCTGCCCTACCATTGTTTCCATGGATCCAGAGATAAACAGATATATTCTCATGAATGAAGCAAAAGGCCTTGTGCCTGGTTACCCACAGTCCATGCTAGACATCTTGGGGAAATGCAACATTGCAGCTGTTCATGGCTCCAGCCACAAGAATATGAGAGGGGCATTACTTTCTCTCGTTAGCCCTTCCATGATCAGGGACCAGCTTTTGCCCAAAATTGATGAATTCATGAGATCCCACCTGAGCAATTGGGATGAAAAAATGATTGACATTCAAGAAAAAACCAAAGAGGTTTGTATTTAAAATATTAAAACTCAAAAGAAAAATGGTGTTTGATCAAGTTTCATTCATTCTTTCCTCTGTTTTAATCCACATGTTCTACAATTTTGTTCAGATGGCACTTCTTTCATCACTTAAGCAAATTGCTGGTATAGAATCCAGCTCAATTTCTCAAGTATTCATGGCAGAATTCTTTAAGATGGTATTAGGAACACTTTCACTGCCTATTGATCTTCCTGCCACAAATTATCGTTGTGGATTTCAGGTAAATTGCCTGACATTTGTTTCTTTCTCTTGTTATTATTAGAAGAATTTTGGTGTTTATATAACTAGGATGTGTCACACAGGCAAGGAAGAACATTACTAGCATGTTGAGACAACTCATAGAGGAAAGAAGAGCTTCCACAAAAACCCAACATGACATGCTTGATTTCCTAATGAGAAGTGAAGAAAATAAATATAAGCAACTGATGAAGAGATAATTGATCAAATAATCACAATTTTGTATTCTGGGTATGAGACTGTTTCGACAACTTCTATGATGGCTGTCAAGTATCTCCATGATCATCCGAGAGTTCTTGAAGAACTTAGAGTAAGGGAGAAGATAGTTCCAAAACGCTTATATATATATATATATTTGTGTATATCCATGTATTTCATGTTGATGATATAAAGAAGTTACATTTTAATACTTCTTTTTCTATCTTGATTGTAAATTTTTTAGAAAGAACATTTGGCAATTAGAGAAAGGAAAAGGCCAGAGGATCCAATTGACTGGAATGACTACAAATCAATGCGCTTTACTCGTGCTGTAAGTAAATTCAAATTTTAAACAATTCATGTAAAATTTATTCTTTGAAAAAAAAAGGTTCAGCAAGTTAGATTTACTGTGATGTTTATGATGCAGGTGATCTTTGAGACCTCAAGATTAGCTACAATTGTTAATGGGGTTTTGAGGAAAACTACTCAAGACATGGAACTGAATGGTTAGTCTTAGGATATTCTTAACATCATACATAGTATCATATGCCTTTTGGTTCTTGCTTAGTATCATATGCCTTTTGGTTCTTGCTTTATTAGGTCTTTAGGGGCTCAAGGAACTGTTTCAAGAGTACCCACTCTTTTTTGGAGCTTTTCAACAAAAAAAATATACGAAAAATGATTATATATATACACACACACACACACACATATATATATATATATATATGTATGTATATTCATCTTCTTTCAGTGGACCCAACTCCATCATAATCCATATGGCATACCTACCATCCCGGCCACAACATTCTGCTGATGACCCATCTGGCCATCTCTTGTTTAAATGAATGATTGAAACTACAATTTTTAACAAAAGTGTAAGCTTAATTTTCATATATCATTTGTATCATGAAATTCAGATTATTCATATAATATGATTTTGAGTGATCTGGATGAGCCAGTGGGCCATATTTTACATGACAAACCTCTTGTCTTTTCAATAATGTAATTCATCTTTGATACTTATTGAGAAAAAGTAATTAACCTTTTTTATGTTTTTCCAGGATTTGTTATCCCTCAAGGATGGAGAATCTACGTTTATACACGAGAGATCAATTACGATCCATGTTTATATCCTGACCCATTAACCTTCAACCCTTGGAGATGGATGGTTTGTGATTTTATTCTTTTTTTTTGGTGCTTATTTATAATAATAATAATAATGCCATATTTAATTTGAAATTTGGGTTTTGGTGAGTAATTTATCCATGAGGAATTGCAAAATGCAGGATAAGAGCTTGGAAACCCAAAACTACTTGTTGATATTTGGAGGAGGCACTAGGCAGTGTCCAGGAAAGGAACTGGGAATTGCAGAAATTTCTACATTTCTTCATTATTTTGTAACTAGATACAGGTACTTAACAATTTCCCATTTCTTTAATTAATAGCTAATACCATTCTGAATGAATGTTGATGATCAATCACAGCATTTCCTTGACTAATTTTCTATAATATGAACATTTTATTTTATGCAGATGGGAAGAAGTTGGGGGAGATAAGCTAATGAAGTTTCCAAGAGTTGAAGCACCAAATGGGCTGCACCTTAGGGTTTCAAATTACTAACCCACCTATGTATTGTACAGGAGATATAACATATTAAAGTAACATGGATGTACAATAATGTTCTAACAGATTAGGAATAGAATGAAATTGAGAATTTCTGGTTCTGCAAACTACCAATGTGTCTCATGCAATGCAGCCCAAACCAGATTCTTTAGATTCTTGATTTTAAGGCATGTTTGGATGGGCAGTGACTTTTGGAATCTAAATCAGGTTTTTTTGTTTTATGTTTGAATATTTATTTTGATATTTTTAAAATATCTATTTGGGTGGTTTTAAGTTCAAAAGTCAGTTAAACTCTCGTTTCAGAAATATTTATTTTTTATTTATATAATATATTAATATATTTAATAATTTATTTAAATATTATAATAACATTTAAGTCAATTTTATATATATTTATTTAAACACTTAAGACTTAATTCAGACATACTTTTTCACCTATTTGGCTACTAACACCATTCTTGCTAAGTATTTTTCTGCACAACTTTGATGTATTTTCTGACCTAAAATTACATTGGATATGGGCTGCCATCATCCCATTAAAATAGGGACTTAAGCATGGGGTCAAGTCATCTGAGTCCAGGTAAACTTTCTGGGTTCAACTCATTACAGCTGACAGGGAGCCCATACTTAATGAGCTGAAGTAAACAGGCCGTTGGGCCTGCCTTTGGGCTTATCTCAGAATAAATTTTCAGTTAGTAGGTTCCGCTAAAGTAAAATTTTGAACTGATTTTCTGGGAAATTAGTTTAACTAAACAATTGAAAAAATTAGTGTTACCCAAAATTCCGGGTTCACACAGATTGGATTTCAATTAAAAAAAAAAGCTGCCTCTGTAAATCACTGTCTCGCCTATGGTTCCACACACACGCGCGTGTGTATATAAAGGAAATAGGAAAAAAAAATTAAGAAAAAGAAATTACGACCTTCGTATAGAAAAATGTTATGTATAACAGTTTTTTCAATCATTATCTTAATTCTTAAGCAAAAAAAAAAAAAAAATGATCCTACATATATTATAATGAATTCCATTACTTAATGTCTTGGAAAAAAAATTTATGAAAAAAAAACCCGTTATGTATGGGATACATTACTTTTCATATATGAAATCGAGTCTATTATTAGATACGACATTGATATATTATATAAGTGAAAAAATATTGATCCAATTCTTATAAACTAGTGTGCACTTGGCAAGTCTAGATTGGAAGCCTATTCTCTTGATATCTTGTGACTTTAGAGGGAGATTCATCTCACCAAATCATCACCCTTATATATATATATAATGATTGTCAGATTGTGCGTGTGGGATTAATTCTCTTCATTTGTAACTCGTGAATTAAATCATATTTCCCATGGGAATGTCACTGAAAGTTGGCGCGCGGCCCTTTGACGGTCAACCGGCATTCATGGTGGAGAAGCACCAATACCACTTAAATGACATGAAGCTTCTCATATGGCATGAGCGCGGAGATATTTAAGGTGGTCACGACCTAACTTCAACGTGCAATTGAGCTAACATCTACCCCTGGATGGAGGTGTCAAATACGTTATGTAAACACAAAAATTTATTCAATTATTTCACTTCATTAGTCTCAATAATTAAATGATAGGACACATATATTTATAATACACTATTATACATGTAACTCTTAAAACCATTGTCTCAATGGACCATTAAATAATTGCTCGATAAAAATAATTAAATGATAGGACACATATATTTATAATACACTATTATACATGTAACTCTTAAAACCATTGTCTCAATGGACCATTAAATAATTGCTCGATAAATATAGTCTTTTTTCGTCCTAGCACATAGTAGGTTCTGTGTACACCATATTGTCCGCTTTGAGTTTAAGAGCCCTCACGGCTTTATTCTTCTTAGGTGGAAAAGGCCAAATGCAAGGAAGAGAGCGATTGAGGCTTATAAGCGACGCCAGTATCCGACTCCTATTCGATGTGGGACTCAAAGTGGCACAACAGCTATTCCCCCCAGTCGGGACTGGTGGAGCACAAGAATGAGGCATATGGCCCAAGCGTTCCCAGGAACGAGGCACATGGCCCAAGCGTTCACATAGACGATGCCAAACTGGTGCTGCACTTTTTCATCCTAACACATAGTAGGCTCCGTGTGCACCATATTGTCCGCTTTGGACTTAAGAGCCCTCACGACTTTGTTCTTCCTAGGCGGAAAAGGCCTGATGTAAGGGAGAGGACGACTGGAGCTTACAAGTGACGCTAGTATCTGGCTCCTATTCGATATGAAAATCAAAGTGGCACAACACAGTCCATTTATGTTTACTATAGAAAAAGTTAGTATGTTCATATGATAACAACACTGCTTACATTTGACACAGACACATATATGTTCATAGAGTAATGCTACTGTGAGTTCGAGTGCATATAAGATTGAATGTTTTAATCATTAAATGACTTAAAAACTAAAGATAAAGTAATTGAGATAAATGAAAACTCAATCTTGAAATTATTTAAAATTAAAACATCTTGTTTCATGGGCACTTGAGTTTACAATAGCTTGCATTACTTGCGTATGCCTTAACCAAAAAACCATGGACGCCTTTTATCACGACTAGCAAGTGTCATTTTCGTTTTGCCCTGCTCATTGAAACCAACCAGTCAAGTCTCCAAAAATTAATATAATACTTCGAAACACTGCTTGTAATAAACTGACTTATATATGAGTCCTCTGCCTACATTAAAACCTAATCTAGCTTACCATAAGTTGTTCAAGTCTAAGGATTCCTAGTGTTTTTTAATTTTGGAAGTTTCAACTTTCCAGTTTATAAGTTTTTTCAAAATATAATTTTGGGTTTGAAATTTTTTTAAGTAGTTCAAAGACATTTTTGCTAAATCGTAAATGTATTAAACAAAGCATTAGATGGAAATGAAATTTATATATATATATATATATATGTATAAATAATAATAGTTCCTAAAATATTTAGAATAAATCTATATAAACTTACATTTCTCAACGTATTGTTTCACCTATAAATAAATACAAGGCAGCATAACTCATATCAATAAATAAAAGAAACATTTAAGTGCTAAAAGTAACGGAATTAATAGAAAACATAAAATGATCAAAATCACAAATCAAGAAGTATAAATGTTATATAAAATAACTATTAAAACTTATTTATTCTTAATATAAATAGATAGTAACAACATCGTTATAACTTATTTAATATTTTTTTTGTTAAAAATAATCATATTAAACATATTCTCTTTTACTACTAAAAATTGAATGCTTGTGAGAAAATTTTCTAATAATCCATAATAATTAATAATTATTAGAGATTTTTAAAATTTTTATAATAATAATAATACTAAACGTTTCAACTTTTGTAATCCAAATTCACATTATTTGAAAATTGAAATGTAAATTTTAAATCAAAAATTTGATACATCTGAGATTATTATTTAATTATAATTATTAAAGCCTCAACTGAATATATATATATATATATACATAATATATATATATATAGATCTATATGAATTATGTAATAGATTAATATTTGAATTTAAAAATCAAGATTCTATCTGAGTAGTTGGGGTACGAGTAGGGGTGTCAATTTTTAACACAACACGACAACACGACTCGAACACGACACGAAATTAACGGGTTTGGGTTTAGCATAAATGGGTTTAGGTCATAAACGAGTTAACACGTATAACACGATTAATAAACAGGTTAGGTTTGAGTTTTACTGGTGTCAACCCGTTTAACACGACTTAACACGTTTAATTATAAAATATATTGTAAATTAAGGTAATTCATCTTACATAAATTATTTTTCAAGGTTTTGAGATTTTTTATTTATAAAAGAGATTTCTACTTTGATTTGGCTTATATTTAAAGTTACTAAACTTAAAAATTATCTATACATATTAAAAGATAAGTAATTTTTTTATTTTAAAAATAAAAAAAAAATTTAAAATAAACGAGTTAAGTGTGTCGACACGTGTAACCTGTTTAATAAATGAGTTAGGTTTAGGTTTTAAAACTTGACACGATTAGTTAATACTATCGGGTTTGGGTTCACACATATTTTTAAATATATATATCTTGACACGATTCTAACACAATACGATAACACGAATTGACACTCTTAATTACGAGCTCGATTTCCCAACGTTGTACATTGGATCATGAGAAGCCATCATCCTTTGATAAGTGTGAAAAGGAAATGTCCATCGAATGTAATAAACAGCCAACACATGTAGTTTTTGAACACTTAACACGAAAACACATGGCGTCCCAATTACATCGGTGCACTATTTTGAAAGAGTCCCCCACCGTGTATTCAAGGAAAGTCTCCCTATATATATAACCCTTCACGAACTCTTCTTCTGCCTACAAAACTCATCACTCCATACGCTTTTCCTCCAAACTCTTAACATGGCTGCTGCAACGCCTCTTCTGACAGATGAGCTCGACATCGTCATACCCACCATTCGAAACCTCGATTTCCTCGAGATGTGGAGGCCCTTTTTTCAACCCTACCATCTGATCATCGTCCAGGATGGTGACCCCTCGAAGACCATCAAGGTCCCTGATGGCTTTGACTACGAGCTCTACAATCGCAACGACATTAACAAGATTTTGGGTCCTAAGGCTTCTTGCATTTCGTTCAAGGACTCTGCTTGTCGATGCTTTGGCTATATGGTCTCCAAAAAGAAGTATATCTTCACAATTGACGACGATTGCTTTGTAAGTTGTTCCATTTTGCTGTTTGTGTTTGGGTTTTGATTTGTTTATGAAAAAGTTTAGATCTTGATCCACACATATTCTGGGTTTTGGTTTCTTAAGCTATGAACTTTTCATCTTCATGTGTTTTGGGTTTCTGTTTTGTAGATTTGTCAATTATGGTATGTTAGAAAAGTTCTGTCGAAATTTAGATGACTTGGTTTTTGGGGACTTCTGGCTATCACTAATTTTATTTATTTGTTATTAGTTTGATTTGTGTTTATGAGTAGTTAATCTTTTTCTAGGTGATTAATATGCTATTTTTCTTCTTGTAATTTGCTGAAGGCTATGGCTGGTTTAAAGCAGAGTATTAATGGAGTCCCGTCACTAATAAAGGATCGTTACAGTCTAATGATCCGTTATGCAATGCATTAACGATGAATTTGTTTATTATTTTAATGTTGAGATTTGGGATTATGATCATCATGGAATAAACTGACATGACCCCACTTTTCAGTTTGATTTCACCAAACTATAAGCTATAGCCTGATTGGGAATTTAACAGTATCCGAAACCCAATTGGATCAGTTAATAATGTACATACATTCGTTTGTTTATGAGCTCTGTTTTCAATTGACATTTGCCTTGAATCTCATAACTGGAGTTTGTTGCTGTAATTTGAAAAACATGGTGAGATCTTGTAGTTTTCAGTTTGTGTTTGTTTCCATCCCTGTTTAGTCAATTCGAACGTCCAAATTATTTTCCTTATGATTTTTCGAGCTGTAGAATATTAAGAACTTTTTCTGATTGTATTTCTGTTAAAATATATTAATGATAAAGTCTTCATTTTTTTCTTTTGTACTCTTAATTGGTGGGTCCGGATTGATAAGTAACCTAATCTTGACTTTAGGTAGGAATAAGAATAACCTTTATTCTTCCTCCTCCATGTGCACAATTGTACCATACAATTGATGGGTGTCAGAGAGACAGTAGCTCGTACTTCTATAATATATGAGATTAGTACTTAACCGTTTCTTTACGAGGACATAAGAATATTACTGAATTATGTAATTTTAGGAGGATGTCATTGATCTTATTATAGCATCATCTTTTGATTCTTGTAAACTCAAAGTAAATGGTTTGAGCTGTAAGCACTATTTCAGTTGAATTAAGATCTAGCTACAGCTCTTGTAGTTGTATTGGATTCAATTTCATGAATTGCTTATTGATGCTTAGGTTGCCAAAGACCCATCTGGCAAAGATATCAATGCACTTGAACAGCATATCAAGAACCTTCTCTCCCCATCGACTCCCCTGTTCTTCAACACCCTGTATGACCCTTTCCGCGAGGGTGCAGATTTTGTCCGTGGATACCCTTTCAGCTATCGCGAGGGCGTTCCAACTGCTGTTTCCCATGGTCTCTGGCTCAATATCCCAGATTATGATGCACCTACACAGCTTGTGAAGCCTGCTGAGAGAAACACTAGGTCTGTTTGTAGTTCCTTCACAAGCCAACCTGCCAATATACTTGGAAACACTTATTGTTTATGATTCTTAAAAGTATGCTTATGTTGTTTTACAGGTATGTGGATGCTGTTTTGACAATTCCAAAAGGCACCCTCTTCCCCATGTGTGGTATGAATCTGGGATTCGACCGTGACCTTATTGGCCCCGCGATGTACTTTGGACTCATGGGTGACGGTCAGCCAATCGGGCGATATGATGATATGTGGGCTGGCTGGTGCATTAAGGTGCCTTTTATTTTTCTTTTTCCCATTTTTCTTTAGCTGCCGGTTTAGGTCATTGGGGTCCGGTTCCTATTCGGTCCAATTCTAATTAGTATGATTTCAAGTAGTGAGTACTATTTTTGTATTGATTGTTTAGGTGATATGTGACCATTTGGGACTGGGAGTGAAGACAGGGCTGCCCTACATCTGGCACAGCAAAGCTAGCAACCCATTTGTGAACCTAAAGAAGGAGTACAATGGCATATTCTGGCAAGAAGAGATCATCCCATTCTTCCAAGCAGCCACCCTTCCAAAGGACTGCACCAGTGTTCAAAATTGCTACATTGAACTGTCCAAGCAGGTTAAGGAAAAACTTGGGAAAATAGACCCCTACTTTGTCAAGCTAGCTGATGCTATGGTCACATGGATTGAAGCCTGGGATGAGCTCAACCCAGCTAAAGCTTAAAATTTTGTTTACACTTAAAACTTTATTCCCTAATTATGGATTAGACTACTATATCTTTTATTTTCTCTACAACTTTAATCTATAATTTTGGATCATTACTATTTTATCTTTGTTTTTCTTTATATTTCTCAAACCCATGGTGGATGTAACATTGAGATTAGAACTAATAAATGATAGTTTTTCCTCTATTGGTATTATTCCAACTATTTTTTTTTTCCTGTGATTAGTTCGATTAAAGACTCGTTTGAAATTGACTCGTTAAATAAAAAAAAATTTAAACATAATTTGAAACTTATTAAATTTATTGAATTCGACTTGAACTCAATCTCAATTTGATAACTAATTGACCTCGACTTGTCTTGGTTACTAGCTGTATTGAAAAATTGAAAGGGCCGAACCCTTACAAACCTGCAATCTGTGGACAAACTATTGCCCTCAACCTTATGGTTGACGTGACATTAACCTAAACAAAGAAATTAATTGGACTGCACCAATGTCAATATGTTTGACTGACGTTCAAATTCAATCTTTGGTAGCACCAACTCTCTGGATAACTCCAATAAATAAGTTGAATGATTCAAGCCCACTTCAGTTATCATTTTCATTTCATTTTTCTTTTCCAATATTTCCCTGAAATGAAATGGCAAAAATCCAGAATCCCTTAGGAAGAAGAGGTATCTATTTGAACATAATTATGTATAATTTAATTATATGTTTTGCATTACAAACAACTTGCCCAGTATGGCACATCTCTCTGAACGTAAAAACACGAGAAGCTCTGCTTAAATAAACAATGGTTGTCTTGGCTGGGGCTCTCTCTCTCTCTCTCTCTCTCTCTCTCTCTCTCTCTCTCTCTCTCTCTCTCTCTCTCTCTGTGCATGAGTAAAATCTGTATGGCTGAAACATTATAGATTAAAAAATCCACACTTTCGAATACTCTATTAAGATTCAATCATGCATTCAATGGAGATGGAAATCGTAGTAAACAAAAATATACAAATAATATAATGACTTGAAAAATAGCACACATGAAAGAAGTCTCCCTTCACATGAAATTCTACAAGGCACCTTAACCTTAACAGGGCCAACACAATAAAAAGAGATTAAATTCTTGCGAATAGCAAGTCAACAAAGAAAGTTAATTAAAATAAATAAATAAACAAAATATTTTGCTGCAATTTCAAAACCCAAAAAATTAGCATACCAATTCTCAATTTCCTTATGCCATTTTGTATAAATTATAGTGGGGAGCCCTGTTAAAAGTACAGAATGGTTTCTTCACCAATGAAATTATAGTAGAAAATCAGATTACCAAAGCAACATGAGCCCTTCATCAGCTTGGGAGGCCGTACTGGAACATTTCAAGGTGGCTGGCTTATTCACACGCAAGGGATGTGGCATCTTCCGTCTTCTTGCGTTTCACTTGGGGTTCATCAGTTTCTTTTTCTTCATTGTTAATAACTCCATTTACTGCCTCTGAACCCAAAAGAGATATGTGCTTGCTGGTGATCTGACGACCTGCCCTGAGCTTTGGGCCCCAATGCCTTTCAGGATTTGGAAGGAACCGAGCGACCTTCTTGGCCTGTGCTTTGCTGAGGGATGCAACAGCTCGAGCAAAATTAGCCTGCCCAAAAGAAGAAATAGGGTTAAGTATAGAAATTTAGCCGAAAGCACTGAAAGTAGCTTTGAGGCCACAGGCAGCCATAATAAAAAAACATCCAACTAGATTTTTTTTTCCCAGACTAAGGTGAAAGTTTCAGTTGTGTTGAATAATTTGGTTAAGTTCCAACATTTTATTTCTTAATGTGTGTATTTATGTGTTCATGCAGGTCCTTGCAGATTTGGTTTCAAATGGCCATTAGAATTGCAATGAAAAATAAAACATGGGAAAAAAGGGCCTTATGCTTCTCAGAACAGAAACACACCTGAAGAACTGGTTCCTTGGCTAGTATAACACTTCCTGACTGATCTGGCGGTTGAGGTTTCACAGGATGATTTTTTACCTATGCAATAGAAAATCATCAAACTCCATGGCATAAACCATTAGTTACATCACAACCATTCCAAACCACCAGGTAAGCAGTTGATTTACATTACTCCAGACACAGAAAAACACTAACAAGGCTGCTGAAATTAATTTATAGCCTAATTTAAAAGGAAACAAGATGACAAACCCATGATCAACTACCATATGAAACTTCTATTCCCAAAATCCACAGAAACACAAAAATCACATAAAAATAGACAAGGGGAACACATATATACAGCCAACCCTTGCTCATGAAAATGCAGGAACTTTAAAGATTGTTAATTTATTTTGGTTGACATCTAGAATTAGTGACAATGGGAATATATAGCACAAACATAGAGATAGAGCACAAGCAAGGACACTCATAAATACACGCAAGACAGTACTTACCCAGCAACGCATGATGTCCCAAATGACATCCATAGGAGCATCAGATTTCAGCCCCAATGGATTCACATGAGTACCTGATATACGATATCCTGCATTGATCACAGCAGAGCGGAATATTACTGCTGATGGGGAAGTGCATTTTAGTGTTGCACAGAGATTGTGCAAACTCAGAAACAGAGGAACATCGGGCAATTCCTGCAAATCATGCACCCATGAGAGGTAAGTCTCAAGCAATGTGTATTGCAAATTAATCTTTCTTCAGGATAAATAGGTATTAACAATCAACCTACACAAAAAACAAAGATTTGCTCGGGAAAAAAAAGAGGGAAATAGTTAAATTATTTCAGAGTAATATTAATTTCTTTTACTTATAAAAGTAAAAAGAGCATCACATTTATTGTGTCCCAAAAACAAGAATACTTAAAGTTTTCTTACAACATCTCCACATTTTCCATCAAGTCAGCATTATTTTCTATACAAAGACATGGACAACTACACACACCAAAAAAAATACGGAAAATTAACAGCTGATAGGTAATTAATATACTAATAATACAGAATGTAGTATTAGTTCGATGAACACAGACACACCTCTGAAATTGTTGTTAGAACAGCAGAGATTCGATCATAAGCAGGATAACGATCCTTCATTGATTTCACATCCGCTAGTATGGAAGTTACCCATTCTTGATCATGGATAGGAGCAGACCATATAGGGCCCCCCATGTTGTACTTCTTTCCACAATCACTGCACTCTTGAGGAACAACCGGACCAAACCCAGGTAGATGTCTCTCGCTGTTATTCTTTAGTGAAAGAAACATCAAAATATTGTCACAATTCGGAATTAATTGGAAAAAGAGAAAGGGGGAGGGGGGGGGGGGGGGGAATTGATTTAAACATGGACTCATTAGTTGCCTATAAAATGTACCTACTATAGGACATAAGCCCTTGGATCTATAATTTATTAACAAAGACACACTTGTGCTATGGTTCACTGCTAACAATGACAAACTAAATTTCAGTTCTTTCTTACACACATGATCCATTTAGCTGCTCTTAGAGAATCAGCAGGAAAATGAATTTGGATATAACAAGGAAAGATTCCAGATTTTCTTAGATGTTCTCTCAACTTCTCAGCAGCCAAGTAAAGCAAGAGCAATCAAGCTCCTATTCAACACAAACAAAAGACATAAACAGCAGTATGCAAATGCCACAACCCCTTTTATCAACAAACAAGCTGTTCCCCACAGAAACCTACAGACAGACCATTTTAAAGATGGCAATACAAGTACAAACCACCGGCTGGTAGGCTATGGGTTTGCACAACCAATGCATCATATAGCTCAATCTAGATCCCAAACAATCCACCAATGCGGAAACTTACTTCCAAGGGAGCTCCTAGATTAAGTAAGCATGCAAGTGACAGAACATTCATCAGCTTGGAGGAATTATATAATATGTATATGAAACCATATGCAATTCATATGCCTGAAAATGCTACCAGTAACTTTGATACATAAAAGTATACGAAAAGGGGGATGTCCTTTGGAATGCTAATAGTTCTTTTTTTCAGAAAAAAAAAAAAAAGGGGGAGGGGGGCTCAAAACAGTCATATCTTATACAGGTCATAAATGCACAAGAGAAGCAGATTTGTGTTAAAGCTCCATAAAAGGCATGTGGAATAGATGCATACCTTGGACACAGTCCTCCCAATTGACTGAAGATGAAAAGAATCACAACCAGTGCACTGATAAACATAAGAGAGCTTTAGGGGAGTGTTCTTCATTGCACTTGCAGAACTGCATTTAATCATTTCAGATTTGAGTCAAATACAAATTAATGAAGGACATATTGGATAATAACAAGTGAAATGACCGTGTAATCCCAGTAGTAATTATGCCACATTTGTCTACTAGCTAATCTAAAGCACAATAAAAAAATTCAGACACTCGATAAGAAATTTCACACTCACGTGTATATGCGAACAAAAACCCGAACATAGAAGTCCATCTGAATGGATAACACTGGGACAATGTATCGCTTGTATCGATTTGCATGGCTCTGCATTTAAGGAAGAACTTTGAACAAAAATTGGACTAAATCATAAAACAAAGGATGAGCATATTCTTCTTATTTTTATTTTAAAATTTTTAAAGTAGCACGCGTAGACCTACATCTCTCACAGGGATTTGAACCTTGCACCTAACCAACTTGAAGGGTTAGGATATACCACTCAAGCTAGTAGCCAGTGCTTACATAGTCTAATGTAAAAAGAAAGATGGTTTATGACTTCCGAGAAGATGAGGATGGGGGGAAATGAGAGACAAGATGATGGTTTATAACAAGAAAGAAGGCTGACAATAAACAGTGAATATAACAGAAATTGTTGGGACCCCAGAAGATGAGGAGGGGGGGAAGGGGAGAGAACAACTTTTCCAAGATAATCACCCTTCGTTCCCCTAGCCTCCAACTTCCAGAAATGTAAAATATAAAAAATTAATATCAGATCTAAATAGTATGACACGAGACCCAAACAAGTAAAAAACTAAGTCAGGGTAATTTTTTCTTTTATATTTTCACTGCAGAACAAAGAAAGAAAGCAAACTTAATAGAATATAAGGATGACGAAGCGGTAACTAAATATTCTGTTGGAAGGAAACAAAAATAATTTTCAAATGCTTGAAAAATTTTGGCCATCAAAATGAAAGCAATTTCAACTGTTATTATATTTCAATTTGTCATATTCTTTTCTGTATTTTTAATATCGAAACATTTACCTTTCCACTCCCATCTTCTAAAACAGAAATAATGCCTAACATCTTATGAGTTACATCTCTGTGGGAGCCCTTTTCCAATAAATAATTATGATGGTCAAATAAATTTGAACAGTTAGATTAAACAAGATAATGGATACAAGTTTACCAGATTCAAATAAAGATTAACCATTTAGCTAGGACAGTATTTATTACAAATTGAAGTTAATATATTTGTGAGTCAAAAAAGAGGTAAATGCGAGAATAGTGCAACAAGATAGTGCTGAAAGCTATATACAGTATTTCTAAGACAGAGGTAAATGTGAGAATAGTGCAACAAGATAGTGCCAAAAGCTATATACAGTATTTCCAAGACATATCAATTGAAGGCAATACGAGTACATGAGACACGGCCCAAAAATTTCTTCACATGAGCAGCCAGAGAGACAAAGACTGGGAGTCATCAAACATACAATCCCTACTCTTTGAGAGAACAGCAATCTTCAAAAACACGAAAATCCTTTTTTTTAAAATAGCCTAAAACATAGCAAAGACAGGAATTTCCCATAATAAGCAACCATTGTCCCCTAAGCCTTTAGCTTCTAACAATAAAATGACAAGACGATACCCAGGTCAACTCAAACATGGGAAAGTGAGTTTCAAATTTTCAATGGTACATGACACAAGGGATATTAACAGAAAAGAGATCAATTATTTGAAGTCCCTTTGATAGAAAATGAATCTATTTAAACAGAACATTGCTTGGAGTGTGGAACTAAGATAACCAATAGCATCCAAAATGGCAGACTGGAAAGAGGGAGCAACCTCAACAGAAAATTGAAATGGCTTAGGGGGAAAATTTGTTTGACCAAGCAATTGGTAGATCCTAGTGCTACATTTGAAACATGTCATAAAAAAACCATCATCTGAATTTCAAAGAGGCAAAGAAAACAAATAATTATTTAAAAAAAAATTTTTTTGTCGTTTTCCAGGCATCTCAAACCTCAAATTTCATAAACCTTCTTAGAGAATAAAAATTTAATTTCTTTTATTTTGTTTAAATAATGTATTAAAAAGCAATGTGCTTGTAAAAAATGTTCAATCAATATAATTCCAAAATAAAAATCTCTGTTTGAAATTTTAAAATTGAAAATTTTGAGTAGTTCAAGAATTTCAGATAAAGTATTTCATTCAAATCTATCATTAAATTTTGTCAAGGTGTATATTTCTCTAAACACAATGAAGTGATAATGGTATAAAATGACCAAAACATCAATTCCAAGTACCTTCCACCCCAAAAAACTAGATTAATAAATCCTCCTCTTGCTCCTATGCTCCCTGTTCTACGTGTTATCACCTCCCTAACCTTTGAATGCCACAAGAGAACTTCCTTTACCAGTACATATTGCAATAAAACAAGAGATGATCCAACAACTACACTCTTTCTTTATCCATGAGGACCATGACACAATCAATAGGAATGATCCACCTCTTGGCTGTACAAGGGTGTAGGCGTCAATTGTCCATAATCATGTATCCAAAGTGGTTGTTGACAAAAAAATGGACCCTGATAGGGACAAAATACACCACACCGAATACACTAGAACCTACCCACCCATCAGCATTACAAAAGAAAAATAAAATATTTAACAGGGAAAATTTAATACAAATGGTCCACAGTATTCTTGGTGCCCACCTTTGCCTAATGCTACTCTTACCCTCTTTTACAAATTGGTTACAAGTACTTGAGATCATTTTTTATTATTATTGTTTTGGATCTGTAAACTAAATGCTACTTCAATGTTTTGGCTCAACTGTGTCCATACTTGAGTCAGATACTTGTATGCTTGACTTTATCATATCATGCTTTATCTTTTAACACTTTGTTTCCCTTCTTGTTTGTGTACTTAATTAATTCTAAGAGACACACAATTTAAGATAACATAGAGTTACCTTCGTCATTTTCAGGGCCGAAACAAATTCCTTAGAAATGTGTGAATGTTAACAAATTGGCAATCCCAGTGTCATATTAACAAACACATATAATATATGACATGTTCGTAGAGAACAAGATAAATAACCAGCAAGGCGCTGCCTGGGTTGCCTATAATTTTTTACAACTATAAAGGAGTTAAAAGAAAAGTCATACTGGAGAGGGCCATTAAGGTAATTTTCATATATTATTATTGTTATTATTATTATTATTATTATTTTGATAGGTCAATCTCTATCTCCCACACACACACCACTTTACCCCTTAAGGGGTACTTGAACAATCAACCTACTAAATGAGGCGGTGAAGGAGATACCAACTACGATAGAGGTTGATGGTATAATTTCATATATAATAATGTATACATCACTCGAATCATCAAGGAATTAGGGGATACATGGCTGCTATTTGTTCACTTTTGGCTAAGACCAAAACATAACTTGGTCAAAAGGTTTTCAAGATATAAAAATGTTGATAAGAAGCTTCTCAGATAACAGTACTTAATTCAGCGAAGAGCATCTTATTGTATATTTATATTTTTCTCTAACATTAACCGATCAATTTTTTCTAACAATTACAATTACTCAGTGTTACCCTCCACTTAAGCAGGGTCCTATGAGAGACAGATTGGAGACAAACATAACATTTGACATTATTTTTGCACGAAGTGGCCACTCTCAAAACTTGCGTTCTCACGCTTGACATCCCAAGCATTTTACCTTTGCACCAAGTAATGGCTACCTAATCAATCAAAATTACTCAATCTAAATATATTAAATATAATTCTGAACCTACATACTCAAAATTATAAATCAGGAGAACAAAAAATGATTAAAGGCAAGACAACCTAGGATAATTTCTTTCCCTTCTTCTGACCTAATAATAATAATAATAATAATTTTCATTTAGGATAATAGATAACAGCTTTTTCAGTAAAATTAAAGTACCTCAATACAGGCAAGGAGGATCCTCAATGCCATTTCATGACAATATTTTCCCCTCAACGGATAGGAACCATATCTAATTTCACAATGAGCATCAGATAAGCTCACTAATCATAAGCCATTGATCTATCAAAGGCAAGGGGTGTATAAAACCTTACTTGGAATAACAAACCTCCCCATTGCCCCCACATAGCACTGCCATATCAGTTGCCGTACACATCAACATGCCTCCATCAACTATTGATTGAACTGAGGAGTCCAAGAACACAGAAGGTGAACCATAAGGATCAAGATCAACCTGGAACACCAACAGTAAAATGTATGATTAATGGCTCGTTGTAAGGGTAAACTATTAAAACATGCTTTGAAAATACTCCCTGTTCAATGTCAAAAATAATAGGGAAGGTGGTAATAACCACCACCTCAGGGTGATCAATACTATGAACACATATTCGATCGATTCATGCTTAGATGATAAAATCATTTTTCCATTAATTCAGTTTTCAAATGATTTGACAGCAAAAAGATGCATATGCTGAGAATCAAACTCCTTATGCAAATCTTCACAGAGATTTTTCTTTAAAATAAAATAAAAAATAGATTTAAAATTAGATAAATTAAGCATACCACATCAAATTCTTTTGGGTGGGTGAGCATATAAACACGAGCATCAGCAAGGTGTGACTCCACCTTTGAACATGCCACTGAACCGTTAAATTTTATATTTCTCCTGCAAGCTTCAACAGACGCTGCAAATGCCAAAGATAAATCCTCACATTATAGCTTCACTTATAGACCAGATAAGAGGCATCTTAATTTGCAACAATATAAAATAATTTATGAAAATGTGGTAATTCTGTTTATAAAGCAACATATATACAGTGCACATACATATTTATGTGTGTTATCAACAAAAAAAAAGTCTATATAGGAAACAGCAACTTCGTCTAGTTCTATGTGCTTGGTCATTCAAGAACATGTTCCTTGTATGTCAAAGAACAAAGGCCCTCTAGAACGATTTGGCATTATAGAATGTAATAGAGTAAATAGATGAAACCACCTTTATCATTGTCTAGGGCCACGACTTGACCAATCCCTTCTACTTCACGTGCATATCTCAGAGCTCTTAGCCCAGAAGCTGACAAAGCCTATTAAAGCAAAACAAGAGCACCTGCGTAAATTAAAATAAGGACTAGAATAATGTGACTTTTAAATTTTAAAATTTCCACATTAAAGCAATTAAATATGATAAACAAGCATATAAACTAAATCTTAGAAGATCAAGGAAGAACCTCAAGGACTCTTGGCAGTTTCAATTCCACTCGTCCTTTTCCCTCTGAGGTTTTGACAGGTTCTTCTGAGATGCTACATGTTTCATCATGAGATAAATCTTCTGACTCTTCACATTCACCATTAGATTTTTCATTATGGAGAGCAGATTCTGCAGGTGCTTCTGCATCAGAAGCATTCTTGCCTGATATCTTCTGTGCTGCTTTTGTTCTTCTGGACAACATTGCTTCATGCTCCTGTTTGCGTTTTGATATAAATGTCCTCAGAACAGCAATAGAAATGTCCCTGTTGTTCACCTGGTTATCATAAAGTAGGAAGATCAGAGTCCTCTCACTCCACCAGAAAACCACAAAGCTTACTGGTTTGGGAAGATATTGTTCAAATTCAAAATGATAGTTATAGTGAAAATTTGGGAACTACGTATTCACAGTACACTATCCAACACAAATAAAGATTGATTTAAAGATAAAAATGGTGTATCATTTGTTTACCCCTGGTAAATGGTACCACTCCCCAAATTAAAATAAGGAATAAAGATCCTGATATAAAGCTTTGAGTAAATTGAATTTGAATGTCAAAACCATGATGTGCAAATTTGAATGCTGAATAAATTGACTGAATCCCAAGGTATTATCAATCATTTTCCATATTCCATGTAATGCTTTCTGCTATGCCAACTTATACTATTCTCACAGCCAAAACTCAACTTCAAATTTTATCAATCATGGCTGGTAGAGGCAAATGGTTAACTAGTATGTCTACATCATAGATCCAGGGAAAGATGAGTAGTAGAAATATAGCTATGTGTAGATGAGGTGTTTCAAAATTCCTATTCCATAACCATGTGATAGGTATCGCATGACCTCCAATTCTCCATTTAAAATGTATGACCTCCATTGCAATTTGAAGAAACCTGTCTTTGTGCCTTTTCATCGCAGCTTGTTTTCAACTTATATAATCAATTACGATATAATGGAATACAACACAAGGGAGTAAAGTTATTTTGGTCATTTTTTAAAACTTAATATAGTTGTAGGAATTTGCTCCTGATAAGCATCTCCTAACATACTTATTTGTATAAACTGTTTTTCATAAGCTACTGATGAGTTATGACAAACAAGGCCTTTGTTACATTGTAATATTTGAAAACAGATTATTTAAATCTTCTCATGTATTTTTTCAAAATAAATAACCATACAAACAGAACCCATGACATCAAAACATTGCCCTGTGACAGGCTGAGAATTTCTTTAACCGAATTAAAGATTCCTGATTGTGATAGAAATCAAAACAAGCTTTAAAGTTTCAAATTAGGTGTTCTGCCTTATGACAAGGAATCCAGTTCAAGAATGCAGCATTGCCTGGAACAACCAAACCATAGAAAAGAAGTAGCCGAACACTGCGGGTTTTAAAAACAAGAAGCTAACGTATAGCAATTATTAAAAGGTAGCATAAGAACATGAGCTTTGAGTCAATAAAAGGACCAGAAATATGTCATTGCATATCCCATCTTCCCAATAGAATCCCCACTCTATAGTTTATAGGGACTAACTCATGATAATCTCTGAAACTAATTCAAACAGAAGATTCTGTCATCACATGAAAATTTGCTGCAATGACATCTGTTTCTCCATGTTTAGTCGACAAAAAACAAAGAAAATGTAAACTAGTCATATAACTGAAAGCAATTATCATCCTACCGAAAATTGAACTCAAAAATCACATCTCGAACGCTACCCATAAAAAATTTCAGTGTAAAACCCATCGAAGGATGTCTTTCAGCCAAAACCACATATAAAGAAACAATATTTTTATAAGAATAACAAGAAAAGAACTACAAGATATATCAAGACCTGGGTTTTGTTGTAAAAGACTTCATTTTTGGCGTGCATGAGAATCTCAGCCTCTCCTTCTTTAATAATGGCGTAATCGTTGAGATTAGAAGACATTGTTTTGCATCTCTTCTTCTCTTCCTCCCCTGCTTGCTCATCAGCACCCATATCGTACAATAATGGGTCAGAGGGTTGTTCTAATTCTCTCTTTTGCTTTTCTTGTGGCAGCAGCGGAAGACGGTAGAGAGAGAAATTTAGGCTCGAACTTCTTTAATATTCTTTCTCACTCGCAGACCTTCGGGAAAGAAAGAATTGAGCGCATGAGAGTGATGAAAGTGAAGGGATATACTATAAAACTGCTTCAAAAGCTGAAACCCTATATTGCGTGCTTTATAATTTATATATATATATATATAATGGATTTTTTTACCCTTTATTTTTCTTCGATTTTTTTTTCTACTTTCCTTTTTTACTAGGATTAGATTTTTGTCACCAAATTCTGAAAGTGAAAGTGAACGAACATTATTATTATTATTTTTTGCTTATCTATGAGAATTAGGGCGCATGCCATCCTTTAGAATGTTGTTCGTGTGTATATATATGTGTGTGTTTTTCGATGGATCTATTTTTATACTTTATAGAATTATTGACATTTTTATTATTCTGTCTCAATCTCGAATTTAAATTTTTTTTATACTTATAGTTGTTGAATTCGAATTTTTTTTATTTTGATCATTATCTACTAGAGCTTAAAAGATAAACCTAATTATCATGGAGAAGATAACTTAGTTTGATACACATAAACTGACCAAAAATACTCTTAACTGATTCATTAAAAAAAAAAAAATTGTTGACACACTTGAATTAATTTATTTTGATTTTTTAAAACAAATTTTATTAAAAACTTTAAATTAATTATTTTACAAATAATATTTAAATCCAATCAAGCATGGGTATGTTTAATGGGCTTTTGTTGGTTCTCTTTCTTTTTTCACCCTTATATTGTGCTAATAGAATACTTAATGAAGTTCAAATTAAAATATGACACTATGTACTTTTTATTTGTAAACATTTTAATCTTGTAAAATAAAAAAGAGAGGATTATTTTGGATAGAAATCCAATGTAACAATTGCATGACATGTGTCTTTTTTAAACAAAAAAAATAAATTACTTATTATTGTATAAAATTTTAATGTATCATATCAAGTCAATACAACTTAAAATCGTTAGATATGGCATGATCCACACTTTATTTGACTTCACCATCATTATGCTTATTACAAATTGAGTGTCATGTTTGTTTGTTTGCTTTCTAGGCTTTGCAATGCAACACTTAAAAGATCTCAATTGCATCAGTAGCTTATTATGTCTTGGAATAGTGATATTCTTTTTATTTTTTTCTTAATAATTTTAAGGAATATTTTATCATAATACAAATTATTGAAAATTTTAGTAATTAATTGTTTTATTAATTAATAAATTTTAATTTGTTTTAAAATTATTAGTTATTAAAAAGTGGAGACATTTATGAGTAATGCTATTCTTACCATAAAATTTTATCAAATTTTCTTATCTGCTAACGTAGCAGTTCAGGTGCTAGTCAATTAAGCCTCTCAGTATATGCGGGTGCTAGTCAAATAAGCCTTTTAGTGCTAGTCAATTAAGTCTCTTGGACTTACCTGACATGACTAGCACCAAGATACTATATTCATTAGCACCAAAACAACCACATCAACAGGTAAATTTTTTGATAAAATGTTAAAATAAGGATAGCATTACTCGACTGGAATGCAGCCTCTCTACAGCCACCAAAAATTTTGCAATGATGCCGTAAGGCCCATTTTCATGGATACACCTTTGGACCCACTAGGATCTATCTTCTATAGAAGACATTGCTTCAATGGGCCTTCCCTTGAAATAGCCTAAATGAACAATTGTGAATGGGCCGAATGGTCATTCAGTAGCCAACTATATTATGTGGACTTTATAGTTCGGCCCAATTCTTTGGCTCATAAACATCCCAGTCCTCTGGCTTATTATGGCAATAGCTAATGAAGATAAATTTGAAGCATAATTTAAAGTTTGGCCATTTCAATGAACCTTTTTATGAATTATTCAGTGCAAAGGAAAAAAACATGCTCCATATTCCACCGTCCAATCTTCCCTCCATAAGGGTCAGAAATTAAAAATGAATTCAGAATACATACTCATAGGGTTGTAACATGACTCGAGTTATTCGAGTTCAATTCGGTTAGAAACTAATTCTAAATCGATTAATAAAATAAATAAGACAAATTTGAATATATTTTGAGACTCGTTAATTTATTAAATTATACTTATTAAATCAAAAATAATCTAATACTATATACAAAAAATCAAGTTACTTGAACTCGGCTCGATTAGAGGTCCATTTAAAATTGGCTCGAAAAGTTAATAAGCCGAATTTAAATACAATTTAAAACTCTTTTATTTTAACAAGTCGAGTTTAAACAATTCTCATTTATAACTCTACACTCGGATGTGTTCCTTGCTAATTTGACAGAGTTTTCATTATAACCTAAGCTAGAAAAGCATGACCATATACACAATGGCCAACTATTTCATTTGCGCCAACCGGTTCCATAAAATTAAGGCATTATCATAATGATAACTCTCTAATGCAAAATGTCAAGTGAAAAGCTAATTAAGTTGATCTCCATATATATGAGTGAAAAAATGCTACCAGAAATATATTAGAGTTGGTTCAAATGCTGTAAGACAAAATGGGGTGCTTTTATTTCCACAGGGTGCATTGCCTTTAGATACCAAGGGTTCTTCCAGGGCTAAGTCCACATGAAGTTCTTATGGAAGTCCAGTTTCTAACTTCTTTTATAGATTAAATTGAAACTTTTATTTCTTCTCTATTACTAGTGTTTTGCCACACAAATTTTCAGCAGGAATTGTTTAGGTGAGTTATAATATAATATTTTATATATATATATATATATATATATCAGGAAAGAAGGACTCCCTCCATAAAGAAAGGGCAGAAGGAAACTTGTTGCTCTCCAGACTGGGAGTTTTAAAAATTTGTTAACAACCGAGTATATATCAATCTTCTTTTGCTGTGGACAAAATATATACATATGATAATCAGGTAGTACGAGTCTTGTTCAGTTTTTTGTCAGACTCGCCTTATATAATGCCTAAACAGGCCTTAATGCTTGAGAGACCAATATAATGCAGAGAAGAAATCAAATTTGAATTGCTAGTATGTTAGCAAACCTCATTATTTAATCCACAACGTCCATAACATCATTACTAGATCCATCTAGAAGCTTTTTGAACTAATAATATCTACTATATATGATATGTAAAATCTATATAGAATATACACAAGATTGATTTGCTCCTATACTTAATGCCCAAATGGATGGCTCAAAAGTCCCTAAGAGAAACTTTGGGTTTGTGGCCATTGATTGAGCTACATCATTCAATGCACGAAGGTGAACAACACTTATTTACATGCTTAACAAATATATTTAAATAGTTGATGTTACTATATATAAACTCACATTTTTAATAGATATTGTGTTTTAATTATTAAATGATTTTGAAATTTAATTTTTATTTATTTTAATTATTAAAATATCTTATTTCGTATAAGGTTAATTTTACAGTAACATTAACTTATTTAAATTCCCTTCCAATTCATTAATTTAGAAGGAGAGTTACATCTGCAAAGGCTTTTCATCTTCTTTTTCTTTTGGCACAATCAAATCAAGCATTTCTTACCATAATCTTTGTACTAAGCAAGATTCTGATCTCTTTCACAATCTTTTAAAAGCTTTACAGTAATGAATGATTATCTTTCACCATCAATACCTATATATGGCATTATGCACATAAATTAATGAGTTCAACCAATAAAACAATGCCCTAACATCCCAAAATATGTTACTTAATTACCTTCCAAAGCCACGCGTCCACTGGGTGACTCATTGAAGTTGTCCCCTTCACATATTATACTACCCATTACCCAAATTAGCATGCCAGAAGCTTCTTATGCATATAAAATATAGATCATTAGTGATTCGCATTCTCTAAAGCATTTAATTACGGATTACGAAGATTAACAAGTGTTGCACGGCAATTGGAGCAGAAGACATTTTCGAGGAAACATCAACAACCCACTAAATTTTGCCAGCTGAATCAAGATTATGCTCTCTTTAATCTTATGATTATGACTCCAAGTTCAGTTTCGTAATTGTGATGTTGGAATTTTTGCCATGATGTGATTTGGTACGGTGACAAGGATTTAGAAGAGCCACTTGTTTGATAGTGGTTGGTTAAATATCAAGGCAGAGATCACGTTGTAGCAAAAAACTTGGACAAAAACTATGGGTGGAAGATCAATCTTGTAATAAACAATCAGAGCTATATATATATATATATATATATATATATAAATATTTGTTTAGAAGATATAGTGCTAATGAGATCATCATATATTAGAAAGTTCACTAAAGTGGCTGCTTTAGGAGAGATATATAAATGAGTCCATGGTGCAAATGGTGTCATAAGAATTGGAGACAAGAAAGAAGTGAATTGAAAGTGCAATAATGGTTGGGTTGATGGGTTGGGGAGTTTCAGAGCAAGGGTGGAGGAAGGGACCCTGGACCCCTGAAGAGGATAAGTTGCTTACTGAATATGTTAGATTGCATGGGGAGGGACGATGGAGTTGTGTGGCTAGGTCTGCAGGTAATTAATTAATTAATTTTTTTTCTTTTGACATTTTCTCTATGCACCCTTTTGTTAGAAAAGATTAGATTTGTGTATAGTTTTACCCTATATATGTTGTCAATATAATTTAATTGGTAAGAATTTGATTATATGTTGGTGTTTTATTTGTTTAATTTGGTTTACAGAATTGAATAGGAGTGGCAAGAGTTGCAGGCTAAGGTGGGTGAACTATCTTAGGCCTGGTCTTAAGAAAGGCCAAATAACACCTCAGGAGGAAGGCATCATCATTGAACTGCATGCCCTGTGGGGTAACAAGTAATGCAATACTCTCTCTCTCTCCCTCTCTGACTTGTGGCTTCTTTTTCTTATGCAATAACTATTGATTGTATGTTATGTCAATTTAGATGGTCTACCATTGCTCGATACTTGCCTGGGAGAACAGATAATGAGATAAAAAACTACTGGAGAACCCATTTCAAGAAGAAAGCAAAGCCCTCTCAAAAGCAAGAAAAGAGAAAAACTCAACTACAGCTTGATCAGCAGAAACAAGAAAAGCAAGAAAATGACATGAACATGAACAAGCTGGTCTCACCTCATATTGCAGAAGTGAGCAATGAAAAAATAACGGAGAGACAAGACGAGCAAGAGATGGTTTCCATGTACCCCACCAACACCATGGAGGATCAATGGTTGCCTAAGATGTATCAGAATGTAGCATCCTGGTCAGACACCATCACAGAAGATGGATTATGGGGCGGCCTGTGGAACTTGCAGGATGATCCATATCGCATGAGCCAGACAAGTGACTGCAACAAGATCCATCCACAGTCAGGGGCCAGTACTGCTTATTTATGTGGAGCTGATACACTTAACTTGTACAATGGAGGGTACATTTTCTAAGAAGACGGATGGAAGAGATATCCCGTATGAATAGTTTTCGTATAAACATAATTGATTTAGCTTATATTTAAGATTAATTAGCAGGGGTTGAACTCAACATGATCATTGATTAAATATTGTATAATGAAAAGTGTCATCCATTTCCCAAAATTTGTGCTAGCTCAACTGGGCTTTTCATTGTGATTTTAAGCTTCAACATGGAAAGAATTACTAATGACTATTAAATCAAAAATCAAAGTAATGAATTTTCAATCTAACAGCTGTAAGTTAATTAATCATCAAGATGATCATAAACGCAGATGTTTCAACCAAGACTCGAGAATCTTGTCATTTTTTTGCAGATTAGCATTAAAGCAATTTTGGTTAGGCTTTCAGAATATGAAAATGTGATGTTTCAATTCACTGTATTATAAATGTCTGGAATTTTTATTTATGTATTTCTCCCTTTATTATAAATTAAATCACTTAATCTATCTCAGCAATAATTCAATTGCTGTAACAAGTTAAGCAATTGGGGGTTAGTTTCGAAGGGAGAAAAAAACAAGAAAAGGAAGAAAAACCGACCCGAGGAAAAAATAAGAAAAAACACATAAACTTGGCCCATGCAGGTCTCGAACCTGCGACCTTCGCGTTATTAGCACGACGCTCTAACCAACTGAGCTAATAGGCCAATTGATATTGGTTCTTCACACTACTATATATAATTATATCTATAACGTATATAAATTAAGATAAGGTTATATCAACCGGGCATTGATTATAATGGGTGGAGAGTGCTATCGTTGAGGCAGAAGAGTACAAGCAAAGAAGAAGAAGATGTTTGAACACATCACAGCAAGTGAACTGGCAGGGTATGGGGTTGGCACTCTGCTCTTGTCTGCCACCATTTCTGCTACCAAAATCGACTCTCTCATTTCTGCTTCCCAACGGAGGTGTACCCCTTTCAACCCTTTCTTATTCATAATAGTTTCTGGGTTTTGTTCAATTTTGAACCAATTTAGTTTATAAGCCTTTTCGTGCTTGCTTCTCCCTTTTTTTGCTTTCCCATATGTTTTATGCAAGTTAGCTATTTGTTTGTAGTAGTTTGTAAAATGCTTGTAAATTTTGGTTTATAATATAGACTAGGGAATAAGGGATTGCCTATCGTCATTGTTTGATTTTAGTTTTTGATTCTTCAGTTTTGAAAATAAACGCCATATGGGTGGAATTTAAATGATCTGAAAACTTCTAATGCAATCTAGTGGCACTAATTCAGCAAAACACAGAGAATATAATTGGGGTACAGCATAAAAGAGTAAAAGGTATACAATGAAAAATATCAATTTTCAGTCGACTCTAACTAGCCGAAGTGATAAACCGACTTACACACATGAAAAAAATCATCCATGAACTTGCAATAAAATACATGGTGTGCCATTGTATCTATTCGATTTGCCAATTTGGCCTACCTATTTAGATTGAATAGCATTAATGTATATATAATTGGCGCAATTGTGAAATGTTCGGGTTGTCAGGCATACGTATGTGATTTCAAGTCTCAGAGCGAATTTGTAGCTTCAAACGTATTGTACAATTAGACCACTAGAAGTATAAAACAAATGACATTCACACTGAATTGAATTCTTTTCTTCCAAGATTGAAGCCATATGTAGATTGTTCTCAACATTGAAGCCATATGCAACTTGTTCTCATAAAGGGAATAGAACCCATATGGTTCTTCTTAAGCATGTTACTTGTTGCTATGGTTTCAACCACATTAGTTTGTTGGATTTGAATAGGACTTGAAAGCTAGACCGGGTATCCTTGTTCATCATCTTGATATATTAATCATGGTTTTTTTTTTTCACTTCTTTACTGTATGCATAGATTTTTCTAAATGTTCCATGGGAATGTAACATTTTGTTGTGCTTTAGATTTGAGATAAGTTGAATTTAGTTAAAAGGATTTTAATATCTAAATGAGTCTTATCTTGATTCATCAATGGAATCAATTGTAGTGTTTCATTTGATCTCATTCCAAACTCTGTCATATATGGTTTCTGCTGTTTTATTAATGGTTTCTAACTAAAGGATGGAATTTTGGTAATGAGTGGATGTTAAGTGCGGTTTTTCCTGGTCACATGTATGAAATACAAAATGCAGTGATAGGAGACTCATAAGCAGGATAGGATTGTACATTGGAGAGAAAATAGTGTGACATTTTTTTTTGATAGGTAAGTGGCCCTCGGGATGGGAGTTGAACCTGAGACCTTGAGAGTATTACCCAATCCTCATCCCAAGTCCCAACTCAACCAACCCCAAGAGTCGAAATTAGTGTGACACATGGAGTGACCTATACAAGTGAAAGAATTTTTATCCGAGGTGAACAATTTCTTCAGAAGACTCAGCTTGGGAGTACCCATGCATGTGTTTGTACAAAAAGTGTCATCATTATGTTTTTTTTGCTTTTCACCACCTATGCTGTGAGATAACTCAGATCCTGTGCTCTGTTATATATTTGATCTAAAATAGAAATTTCAGCTGAGAATTGGTTATTGTCACTGAATGTGGAAGTCGGTTGCAGAAAGATTTGCATTACCACCCTCTGAGAATGATTACAATACATGGACAATTGTCAGTAGAAAAGGAATCGCTTCTCAAAACAATGAAAAAAAAAAGAGACAAAACTGAAGTAGTTGGGGACATGGAATCAGTGTCAAAGGGTTTGTGAAATAGGAGCTGCCCATCTTCTCCGAGTCTCAGCTCCTAATTCTGTCTCAAATTGTCACTTTAGAAGGAAAAACAATTTATGTTAATGAACCAGTTTACTGTCTGTGTCAGTTGCTATGGTGCTCTTATGATTGTTTCCTTTCTAGAGAAGATATTTTGTGCTTCTATCTTGTCCACATATCATGAACAATGCATACTACTTGGAAGTGGGATTTCATTGAGTGCACCTAGGTTTAAAGGTTATTGGTTTATTTACCCTACAATCAAAGTATTTTGCTTCTTTTTAAAAAATTCAATTGATTTGCAACCAAACGTTTGAAATTGTGGTGAAAGAAGGATGAAATTATTTTTTTCTGTGGAACTATATCTCTACTTTCTACTTGCAAATAGCAATAGAATATATAAGATGCATGCATGCAGTCTAATACGTTTTTGCTTTATGTGCAACTCCCTGAATGTGAAGCTCCCTGAGTATGTGCAAAAGATGTGGCGATCTTCGGATGATAGCATGCTCAAGATGTAAAGGATTAGGATTAGTTAAGGAAGGTGGACCATTCAGTTTTAATCTAGTGGATGACGTTTATCAGGTCATTTGGAGGTGAATCAAAGGTGAGATCCATTGGATGCACTAAATGTCAAGCTAGAGGACATTTCAGCTGCCCTGAGTGCTCTAAGGTAGCCCAAGGTTGATCTTCTTCAGGTCATTCGAAGTACAGATTCTCTTTTAATTCATGCTCTTTTGCAAACTTGATTGTGATCAAGAATTCTTATTATGTCATGTAGACTGTTGATACTATTTTGTTTGGATCGAATATACATGATAGGAAAGAAAATTCATAACTCTGCTTGTATCAATGGATATATGTAATTGTGATCCGTATTTTGTATCTTAAAAATTTGTTTGTTGGTTAGTAACAGATATCTTGGAAGCCATCTCCATTCCACAGAAGTAAGAACAGGACAATCAAGCTATCAGGTCTCTTTATAGTTTATATACTTCCGCTAGCCTGATAACTTTATAGATGATTCTGCATTCTCTAATAATAAGTGGTTCTCACTGTTGTGTCCATACTATGCCTTGAAACAACAATGGTGTATTTCCTTTCTTTAAAGGCTGCTTGGTTCCCTTTTATTTGTAGAACTTATGTGGTGCATGTTTTGTGGAATAAACAAGTAGCTAAAGTGGTTCTTAATCGACTTTTGGGTTTATCCCGGAACTTGTAACGCTGGCCTCTTATAGGCCTAAATTCTTCATAAAAATTTAAAAATTTTTAGATGAAAATTATTGTTATTTTATTCATTCATTATGTGTTCGATTGTAATAATGAAATATAAAAATAACAAGTGGCTATTACATGAAATAATTTCAATCAACAATGACATAATTGGAGTCAATAAGACATTTTATTTGTAAAGCCAAGCTGGAATATTTTAAATAGAAAATTTTAGTTTCTAATTTTTTTTTTTGCAAACGTGTTGGGTTTTGGAGTCGAAGACCCGGATTCAACGGAATCGGGTTCAGGTCTAGTTGAGGCTGGTCTAGATTTGGGTCTAGACCCCTTTAAAGTTGGCATGTCTGGGTTCGGATCTTAGAAGATCTATTCAAACCCAACTCCTTGATAGGCCTATACACGCGTCACTAACGAGGTCGTTTATGGTTCTGTAACAGATAATCTTTGGAAAATGCTACTCTAGAATTATGGTCCTATGAAATTTTTACCAAACTCTTGTGGTTTGAATTTGATTTAATCTGACTTATGCATATTTTTACTTATTTATTAAACTCATGTAATTTTTTAAATCGCATATTGAAGATGCGACTTCAAAGTTAATCTTTTAATGAATCAAACTGGCATATTGAAGATGCGATTTTAAATCAACAAAGATTTGAGACTTATTCCGAATATCTGTTGATTCGTACACGTCATAAAAATCGTTATTGATTTAAAATCGCATCTTTAAAATGCGATTTTAAATTCGCATCTTGAAGATGGGAGTTTGTTAAAAATTTAGTTTTGAAATTACATTTTCAAGATGTAATTTTAAAAGGAACATGAATTTGATAAATAAATAAAAATAAACGTGTGCCAAATTAATAAAAAAAAATTACCAGAATTTAATAAAAAATTCATGACCCTATGGGCACCACATGTTGTCATCATTGGGCATCCTTATTTCCACTGTATAAGTGTATGCATATTTCCCTTTCTAGTTTCTTTTTATTTTTAGAAAGAAGATGTATTTCTATCTATATATATATATATATACATATATAAGTATTAGAGAAATTATTAAATGAATCAGTGTCAAAGGTTCTAATGGTTAACTGAGAAGCTATGTGTGTATATGACATTGTTATAGATGTGACACTTAATTTAATTATTGAAACCATCGTAAATAGGTATGTAAGAGTGATAGATGAAAAATTATTATATGATTCGGCTCAATGTTTTTGGACTAATTATAAATTGTTATATATATATAAATTATTTTTTATTTGTTACAAAATTAACATATTATAAGAATAACAATTTTTGATTATTCATGACCATTATTTTGACACCATACAATAATTTACGTAATCCAAAGAGTCACTGGTGGTTACACCTCACTGACACACAAAATAGATCATTAAAATTTTAAAGACAAAAATGCTCCTCATATATATATATATATATATATATATATATCTTACTTTATGTGTGTTTATATATATAAAGAACTTTTCTTATTAATAAATATATACAAAAATTTAATTATTAATAAATGATTGTATCATTTAATTAATTATAACATGACATGGTTAAGAAGTGAATGACAATTGAGTTTTAAGTCCGAATTGTGTAGACAATAGATACTAGTAAGACGTATCTTGGTCATTTTTGACAACACGTCACGTGTTGAGTACAAGAAATTATTGCATGATGTTAGATCATTGACCTGATCTTGATTAATTATAAATTGCTATATATCTAAAATTTATTTTTTATCTTTTAAAAATTTAATATATTATATTTAAAAATACACATATTAATTAATCAAGTTAATGATCTTGAAAGTTTTTAAAATTATTAATAGTAAAATTATTAATTATTAAATTTAATTATGCTTTTTGTAAACAAAAAATTTCCTTATATATATATATATATATATATATATATGGCCTGGCAAAACGGACGGGTTTGGGCAGGGTTGTAAACGGGTCGGGCTCATAAACATGTTGAACCCATATTTGACCCCAAATTGATCAGGTCGAATACGGGTCGGGTCAACTCAAATTTGACCCGCTACCTAACTTTTTTTTAGAAATAAAACACTATCTAAGATTGTTACATCTCAATCAAGTAATATATGAGTAACAAAATTCATCACGTTTCTCTGTTCAAACTTTTGTGAATATATATTAAAAAAAATTTATTTCTCTATTAGTAAATCTAATCACGCGAAATTTATGGTGATTACTTTCACGGGTTCATTTTCTTTTCTAATATGAACTAACTTATTAAACTAATAACAACTTAAATAGTTGTTTTGAGTCACGTTGGATTTGAATAGAGCATAGACATACTAGCAAAAGGGTCACTGAATACTGTGTAATTAGCTACCCCTTTGTTTAGCCTTTTAAGGCATGCTATACTGGTGAGTTGTATGATCCAGTTGGTATGCACAATAGTCCTTGATATTAGTCCGGAGATTTCTTCTTTTTCTGCTTTTTGATAATTTTTCACATTATGGTCCATGTGTATATTAGCATTATTATTATTATTATTATTTTCTTCTTACCTAGTGGTTTGTAAGCTGTCTAGAAATTAGCCATTTCTTAACAGAATAAGTTCATAAAATGGTTTTGCATACTCCTCTTTTGTTTGCATTTGGAATCCAATATCATACGAATTTAAGTAAGTTTCCCTTAGCTGATACCCACCTGATGATGTGGCTTAGCATTGAAATTACCCAAAAGAATCTTCAATGCCTAAATTTAGAGGTTAGAACTGTGCTTCGAAGTAGCAAGTGAGATATAATAGTTGATCATTCCAACTCTATTCAGAATATGAATTGTGTGTTGGGTTTTACTTTAATCTGGATGTGGATGGCAAAGGCTTCTTAAAAGAAGCATAAGCCCCACCAACTTCTCATAAACAAAGATTTTGTTCTTTGTTAATGGAAAAAAATAGTATTCAAAGCCAAGTGAAGACTAATTCAACTTAATTTAAATAAGAAGTTTTTAGGTTTGTGTTTTGTTTATATATATAGTGATGTTGAATTACATTTTCTAAATATTAATTTTATTTTATAATCTATTGTATATATAAATATAAATATAAATATATTTATATTATATATATATTCTTATATATAAATGAAGATTATATATATATATATATTTTATACTATTTTATTATTTTTCATTCTCAATCCGTCAAACATCCATATTCAACCCGTATTGACCTGCTAAATTGACGGGTTTCTTATTACCCAATCCGTTTACGACTCGCTAACTAAATGGGCAGGGTTAGGACGGGTTGATTGATTTGAATAACATTTGTCACCTCTAATATATATATATATATATATATATATATATATATATTATATATAT
Source organism: Nyssa sinensis (assembly GCA_008638375.1). NCBI lineage: Eukaryota > Viridiplantae > Streptophyta > Magnoliopsida > Cornales > Nyssaceae > Nyssa > Nyssa sinensis. The sequence goes on from CM018043.1 coordinate 4,889,746, forward strand.
GAATTTCAACATGAAAATAGGTGTTGAATTATATTTACGACATGAACTTTAATCTCTCTCTTATTATTAAAAAGCTAATGTTACCAATAAGTTTTATGTAATATATATACATATAAATATGCATGTGTTTTTTATTTTAATAAATAATGCTAAAAAAAATATTTAAAAAATTAGTCATTACTTATGTAATGCAATTAGTTGTTACTATAGAACAAAATTAGACCTTTTAAAAAAAAATTATTAATTAATAAATATTATTATGTTCTGTTATATTAATTATTTGATTATCAAAGTTTTTTTTACAACCAAAATGAGACAAACGACCAAATCAGAAGGCCAGAAATAAATTAAATTAAGTTATATGTTTCTAATTAAAGGGGTTAAAAAAATGAACTAATTTTTTTAATTAATTAGTTCGAGATTAGATCATGAAATAATTAAATCAAAATTTAAATATATTTTAAAGTTTATTAAACTTAATTAAATAATATATTAAGTACAATCTTACCTTGATTATATGTTCATTTATTAAAATATAAATTTAATTTTAACGGTATAAACTTGAATGACTTGTCTCATAGTCAGCTCACTTAAAGTTGTACTAATTAATTATATGTTATCAATTCCTTAATTGCCGTGTTAAGAGGGCAATGAAGTCGAAATCAGAAACGAAAAACTGAAAGAACAATTTCTTGTTAAGCCACTGATGTTGCGACACGTGTGCACTCCTTTTAAGATTCCTGACGACCTTACAAAACGAGAGAGCAACCACCACTCTCCAGCATCTCGCGTTTACTTAACGTTCCAATCAGTTTCTGAAAGCCCATCAAAATGGAGAACTTCTCTCATATCCTCAAAATTATTTAATAATTAAATGAATTATTATTATTTTTTTAAATTACACTAATGTTCCATTAATTATACATATAATATACAAATTTTAATATAAAAAATTGGTGTAATATACAAGTATATAGGAGTATTTTAATTATATAACGTTCAATTCAATTTTTTTATATAATTAAAATACTCCCATATACTTGTTTATTACACCAACTTTTGATATTTATTCAGAAATTATAAAATTATTCATCAGAATAAAATAATAATTTTTAACTTTTGGTTAATGTCGGGTGATCATGCTTCCATTACTTTTTTAATTAAAGAGCGTGTTGCCACGCGCAAAACAGTGCATGGGACGTAGTGTATTACATGGCTAAAAACATGAAACTTAGGAGTGGGGAAAAGAACATAAGCCCTAGCTTTCATTTCTGGTGCGGGGGTTGCCGATGGTAATTATGAGGTTAAATCAGAGAATCCGAGGAAAAGAAAGCCAAACACAAAAGTTTCCGTCTATATATATATATATATATATATTTATACATGTCCTCTCTCTCTTTCTAGGGTTTCTAGTTTTCTTTTTTCTTTCACCGTTTTGGTTATATAAGCGTACTGTTTCATAAAAGAGGATGAACTGGTAACCTAAGATAAGAAGAAGAAAAGAAGTAATATATAGATACAGGTTTATACATATTTTATAGATAATATATAGTATATTAAAAGTAGAAAGAGGAGGAAATGGGAAGGGGAAGAGTGGAGCTGAAGAGGATAGAAAACAAAATAAATCGGCAAGTGACATTTGCAAAGAGAAGGAATGGATTGTTCAAGAAAGCTTACGAGCTCTCAGTTCTCTGTGATGCTGAGGTTGCCCTCATCGTCTTTTCTAACCGTGGCAAGCTCTATGAGTTCTGCAATAACTCCAAGTATATTCTCCCTCTCTCTCTCTCTCTCTCTCTCTCTCTCTATATATATATAGGATCTATAATCAATTACGCTCTTATATATAATCTGCTATCTGATTTCATATGATTCTCTTTCTTTCTTTTAATTCTTTTCCTGTTGGGATTGTGCATGCACTTTGATGAGGTTGAGATTTTGGAGCACTCCGCAATCAAATAACATTGATTATTCTTTGCTAATGATTGTATTTTATATTTTAAAGTAACTTGTTTTTTTGGGATTCCATACGGCCAAGGTTAGGTTTTGTTGGATACAATTAATTCAAATTAGTTTGAATCAAGTTACTGCTGGAACAAGAAAAAAAAAATACTAAAAAAAAGGAATAAATTATGTCTTGAAAAACGTATATAAAAATACTATTGAAACATACTCTTACGTTTATTAAATTGTAGCAATCGATATAAGACAACATAATCTCTCTCACTTGGTGGCTCTCGGCAATATTCTCAAGGCCACACTGTTACGCGACACATAATGTCTGATATATATAAAAAATATATTAATTCTACTTCTAGTAAAATTAGAATTTTTAATCTCATTAAACTAATAATACTACTTTCATTAAGATAAAGGCTTCTAATAATAAATAACTCAACTCTTATATAAGATAAGATTTATCTAAAATATGTCAAATACTACTAAGACTCAAAATTAAGAGTCCTACTAAAACTATACTAACTTAGTTTAATTAGCTCACATTGCCTCTCTTAAATTAAGCTCTTTAAGCTTCACCATATCAAACAATCTCTTCAATTTCAAAAATGAATTTGTTTTTAGCTGTTTTATAGAAATATCTATAACTTGTATTTTAAAAGGACAAAATTCAAGTTGATTCTCTTTGTCATTCACCAAACCACGAATGAAGTGAAACTTGATGTCAATGTGTTTGTTCTCCCATGAAAGACTGGATTTTTCGTCAATATAATGACTGATTTGCTATCACAAAATATTGTTGTAGGACCATCTTGCTTGTGTTATAGAACACCAAGGATCCACTGTAACCAAACTGCTTGAGTAGTAGTATTCCCTGCTGCAATGTACTCTACGTCTACTGTTGAAAGAGCAATAATCTGCTGCTATTTAAAAGACCAAAAGAAAATACACTAGAACCAAAATGAAAGACATAGCTTGAAATACTCTTTTGCATCTAAGTATCACCTGCCCGATCACTATCTATATAACTAACAAGTTCCAAATTGTTAGAGAATGAATAAAAAATACCATCACTTGTGTACCTCGAATGTATCACAAAATCTGTTTAGGAGCTTGCAAGTGAGATTGATGTGGAGTTTTCATGAATCTACTAATCAACCCAACACCAAACACAATATCTGGTCTAGTAGAAGTCAAATATCTTAAGCTTTCTACCAACCTTTTAAAGTAGGTTGGATTCACAAGATCATCTGTCCCATCTCTTACCAACTTCAACCTCTCCTCAACCGGAGTCCAAATTGGATTGGACTTGTCCATCTTGAACCTTTTCAAAATATCACTGGCATACTTTTTCTATGAAATAAAAATTTCACCATCTGTTTAAACAATTTTAATGCCAAGAAAGTAAGACATGAGTCTCATATCTCTCATCTCAAAATGAGCAATCATAGCTTCCCTAAATTCTAAAATCAACTTTGAATTATTGCCTAGTAAAGATCAAATCATCAATATATAAGCACACAAGAAGAATATCACCATGTGAATTAGACTTGACATATAAAGTATGCTAATAAGAACATCTCTAAAACCATGCTTAACAAAATAAGAATCAATGCGTGTATACCACGTTCTAGACGCTTGCTTCAATCTATACAATGCCTTATTTAATCTAAAAACTTTATTTTCATTCCCTTTATTACATAGCCAGCATGTTGCTCAACATAAACCTTCTTCTTCAAGTATACTATTCAAGAACGCAGATTTAACATCCATTTGAAAAAAAATTCAATTATTTTGATCAACAAGAGAAACAAACATACAAATTGTATGAAGTCTAGCAACAGGAGCAAACACCTCAAAATAATCAATACATGACTTTTGTTTGTAACCCTTAAGCCACCAACCTCAAGCGATCTACCTCACCTATTGGGCCTGTACTTTGTCTTGTATACCTACTTCACATCAATTGGTTTCTTACTACTAAGAAGAGTAGTAAGTTTTCATGTGTTGTTCTTCTCAATCGCATGAATCTCATCATCTATGACTTTAATCTAATAATCATCACTGAAAGACTTCTTCAAAGGTCACTTGATCACAGTCTGCAAATAAAACAAAATTCACTAAATCTTCGTCATTAGTTGACTCATTATCATTACCAACAACATAATTCTATAAGCGAGCAAGCAAGTGGTGCTGGCGTTGAGGACGCCTAGAGGACTCTGCATGAGGCGATGACATATCTGAAGATAGAGGATCACTAATCTGAGGTTCACTTAGTATTTCAATTTACGGAATCTACATTATTAAAAATTATAGCTAGTTGGATTTGATTATTCTGAGACCAATCCCAAACTTCTTGCTCATCAAAAATCACATTACGACTGATATTCACATTCTCTGTTATTGGATTGTACAACTTGTAGGCTTTTGAAAATTAATTATACCCAATGAAAATACACTTTTCATCTTTATCATTAAGTTTCTTTCTAAGATGATCTGACACATAAGTATATGCAATGTATCGAAACACCCTTAGGTGTTTAATAATAGGCTTATGTTCACTCCAAGCTTCCTGTAGGGTTTTGTTAGAAACACTTTAGTATGGCACATATTCGAAACATAAATAGCACAAGCAACAGCTTCAGTCCAAAATTCTTTAGGTAAATTTTTAAATTTCAGCATACATTTAACCATATCTATAACAGTTCTATTCTTTCTCTCTACCAGCTCCAGTTGTGTTCTAGAGTATATCTAACAGTGAATTGATACCTAATATTTTGTCTCTTCAAAAAATTATCACAAACAATATACTTTATACGCCAATCAGTTTTCACAGTTTTAATTTGAAATCCACTTCGCTTTTTAAAATAAGTCTCGAATTTTTTAAAGGTATCACAAGCATTAGATTTATGTTGCAAAAAATAAACCCATACTTTTCTACTAAAATCATTAATGAAAGTAATAAAGTACATACTTCCACCATTAGAAAGTACTTCTATTGAGTACAAATTTGAGTGAATAAACTTCAAAGGCCTCTTGGCTCTCCATGACTTTCATGTAGGAAAAGTGTCTCTATGTTTCTTTCTCATAACACAAAGTCTCACAAAATTTGTTAGGGATATCAATAGCAGGCAAACTAGAAACCCAATATTTTCAAGCAAGAAGATTAAGACTACCAAAATTCACGGGCCTAAAACGCATATGCCGTAACCCACTATCATTATCAATCATAGAACTAAAGTAAGGTAAATTCTCACATTTATTACTCAATGAAAAAAAATGACTTGAAGTCATGTTTACCTTTGCTATTAGCTCCATACGATCATCATTGATTGTGCAAACTCTATGGTTGATTCGCATATCATAACCTCTCTCTGAAAGTTGCCCCATACTCAACAAATCTTGTTGCAGATTTGGTAAGTAAAACACATCTGAAATATACTTGTGAGACCCATTTTTCAATCTGATTGTTATTTTGCTTTTATATACCCATCATATGTATCTTTGAATTATTTTCAAACTTTACCTTTAATTGAACGGACTCATTTAAATAAAAAAAAAACATGTCTTTCTTACCACACATGTGATTACTACAACCAGTATCCAAATACCACTTAGTACCATCATCATTATTCACAACGTTACAAGCCAGCAACACGATTTCTGAATCATTATTACCACTATGAGTATTTTCAATAATATTAACTTGATGATCTTTGTTATTCAGGCCTTCTAGATCTGCAAGAAGACTTTTTATGCCCAAACTTGCCACAATTAAAACATTGAATATTGGATTTATGAGATTGTAGATTAAAATTGTTATCATCCTCTCTTCTTTAGATTGGTTTGTGCCCCCAATTATTATTTTACCACTGAATATTGTTCTGCCACTGATTGCTTCTGCCTCTTCCTTCACCAGATCTATTCTGCCCATTATTGCCCCTGTCTCCTCTATTGGTGTGATTTTGCCCTCTATTCCGGTAGCCTTGAAAACATTGATTAAATCTTGCATTATTTTGAGACTCGCCTTTTTCATTCTTCAAATTTAATTGAGCTTGCAAAGTTTTCTCCACTGAAATTTTTTGATCTCTCATTCAAGCGTTGTTTATGAACCATCAACGAATCTTCTAATTCATCTACCGTCATAGACTCTAAGTTAGCAGACTCTTCAATAGCAGTGACTTTATATTCAAACCTGCAGTGTCAAGCTTCGAAAAAATTTTTCAACTGTTTGACGGTCTGCTATTTGTTCACCATTAGTTCTCATCTCATTAATAAGCACCGCAGTCCGCAAAAATAATCAGAAATAGTTTCTGATTTTTCTATCTGCAACAACTTAAAATCTCTATTCAGTTTTTGTAATATGACATTTTTTACCTTATCAACACTAACATATATATATATATATATATATTTTTAAGAATATTCTATGTTTGTTTCGCAGATTGAACATGCATGGACGATTTTACAAAGAACAGAAAAATCTAATACTCGATGAACACAATTTAAAGGTTTTGAAATGTACTCGCCTAATTATTTACTCATTTACATTTGCTGCAAGATCTTCTTTAATGAACTTCGTCGTCAAACTATTTAAATAAAAAAATGTTATTATCGCACTCTCCCAAATAGAAAAAAGAGTTTTCTCATCAAATTTATGCACTGTACAAATAAGTGAAGGTCATCTTTACAAATTAAAAAACCAAGCTTTGATATCAATTGTTAGATACAATTAATTTAAATTAGTTTGAATCAAGTTACCGTTGGAACCAAAAAAAAACACAAAAAAGGGACAAATCATGTCTTGAAAAAGTGTGTAGGGATACTATTGAAACATACTCCCACTTTTATTAAACTGTAGCAATCAATCTAAGGAAACACAATCTCTTCAACATGGTGGCTCTCCGCAGTATTCTCAAGGCCACACTGTTGCGCGGCTCACAATGCTCAATATATATAAAATATATTAATTCTACATCTAATTCTATTTAAACTAATAATATTACTCTTCACTAAGATAAAGACTCTTAGTTCTACTAATAATAAATTACTTAACTCTTATCTAAGATAAGACTTATCTAAAATATATCAAATAATATTAGGACTCAAAATTAAGAGTGCTACTAAAATTATATTAACTTAATTTAATTGGACTAATAAATCTTAATTACGACTTCCTGGGGTCATGTTATGGATCCAGTAGTCTTAACTTTGCAAGGATAGTTGACTCTTTTGTAAAGTCATCTTAGTTAAAATGGATTCATGTCCTGCATACAAGGATGTCCTATTATTATTATTATTAATTTTTGGTTTTTCTTCTTGTCCTTCTGACTCTTTCAACCTGTAACAAACCACTCCTCACATGGCCAAACATTTACACAATTAATCTATCCTTCAAGTACTGTTAATCTATTTTATATTCATTGTTTTCAAAATTTCTTTTGAGAAGTTATTTTGACAATATAAATATGTTTATTATCTTTGGGTTTTGGGACATACAGTATAACTTGTAATTGATGCAATATTTAAGAAATTTAAGCTAAGCCAATGAATATTTTACACAATGATTTTATGATATAACTTGTAGTTTATTTAGATGTTGTTAGTTATTTACGCAATGTAATTTATTTAGATGTAGTAATATAAGGTAAGAAATATAATCAATTTATATAAAGATGGAGTGAAAAATATGTGAATTATAATATTTGACATCTTATTAATAAGCACACAAATACTTATAAAAATAATAATAATAATAATAAGCACACAATTAACTCTTAGCATTCGAATAACTCTACTGGAAAAGTAATTAGTAGTAGACATATTATTATTTTTCTACATGACTATATACTTCCTATATAGGTGATAATGGAATACTTCCTTTATATACTTCCTACATTATATAAAGGTGACAATATGTGATATTAAATATTAGTTGAACTTATATAACATAGTCCGATTTTAGCTATATATTATGCAATGGTCCTAACCCTCCGTCGGTTATAGTTATTATTTCCGACACGGAATATTATGGTCGGTAATCAGTCAAGTATTTCTGACCACTTCTAGCGTCAGAAAAGCCTCCGTCGCCCTTCCTCATCATTTCCGACATTTAATTTATTTTCATCGTAAATACTTAGTTTAACCGACGAAACTATTACTGATGGTTAATATGCGTTGGAAATAGCCTGTTTTCTTGTAGTGTATTTAGGACTTGAAATTCAGTTATATTAGTATTAATTTAATTTTTACCCAAATAATATTTTGGCAAAAAGAATAAACTTCATTTAATTTGCTGTAATCTTTAACAATTTCTTTATTAAGGCCAGTCTCAGTAAAGGTGTGAAAAAGGAAAAAAAAAATAGATAGGAATAGAAGAAGACCTTTTATTAAGACAATTATCACGTTTCAAAGTTCACAAATATTAATATTACTCTTTCTTATTTAATAAATTATAAGTTTATTATGTAATATTTTCTGCTAGTTCTACAAAAAAGTGTAAATGGTTTTTTCAAATATGGCAATTTTTTTTAAATAAAATATTTAGAATTATTTTATTTATTTGAACAAATTATTAAAAAATCTTGCTCAAGCTTTAAATAAATAAAGATATACAACCAAGTCCAAACATACTCGGAAACACCAAAGAAATCTCCTGTAACCTTTTTTTTTTTTATCAATAACTTGCCAGCTTTGCTTAATTTTCTACTTACAAGTAGACTACTATAGTGACCATACCCTTTTTAAGTTTTACATTTTTAAAGGTTTCTAAATTTATTCAACCCTAACTTTAGTGTACTCTCCATTCCCAAATATCAATATTATACATATATATTTAGAAAACGATCATCAATATCACCTAAACTCTCGCCCTTACAAGGGTATACAACTTCCTTTTGCCTCCGGTACATCAGTAGAAATTAGCTTGCCTATGCCCAAGAACAAGGTCTTAACATTAACCTTACATATATTTCGCCTAAGCTAGAGATATATTTTTCCCTTTTGAAAATACAAACTCTCTACTTGGATCCAGCATCTTCAATCCAAAGAAATGATGCTCCGAAAGTTTTGCATTTTATACTCCTTAGCCAATTGAACTTTTGATACTTCCTCTTTGTCTTTACTTGTAATTATTACAAGTCGATCGCTTGATCTATCAGATCAGCCATAACCTTCTCTTATGAGTTACAGATGTGGTTAGCTTGGTGTGCTTATACCTTAACTCAATTCTAGATTTGCCTAATCTTTTAAGACAAGTGTTATGAGAATACTTAAATCCATGACAATGGTTGTTATATGTGCTTCAGCACCAATTAGAGGAGAACTGGTTGTTGATGCTAAGGGAGATAATGCTCCTTATGTTCATTTTCCTGAAGGGCAAGATCCATTTTCTATGCAGTTAGCTGGTGTGAGTTAGCTGCCGATTGCCAGTATTCTGGCTTGGTTTCATGGTTTGGTTTTGCCTGCTCTGCTTTGCCCCTCTCTCAAGGTTTTGTGTTTGCTTTTGGATTTCCTGAGCAGCTCAACATTTCAAGTTAGTCATTGGGTCTTGTTGGCTTGTTTTGTCCTCTTTTCTCCTTCTCTCTTTCCCCTCTCTTCTTTCTTCATTGATGCAATCTATGTACTTCTTGTGCTTCATATTCATCAATAATATTATTCTTCTTTGCTGATAAAAAAAAAAAGAATACTTAAATCCATACAATGGAAAGCCCTACCTTAGACCTTAAGTAGTAGTATTTTTGTACCCACATAAGTTTTAAATTTTAAAAAACCAATCGTGTGGTAATATGAATTTGCTCTACAGGAAAGTTTCATATTCTGTTTGTTCAATTCCTACAATCAAAAACAACTTTTTAGAGTTGAAATAGTTGGCTTAACTGTTCTCCATGATAGTCTAGAGAGAGAGACCACATTCCTACTGTTAGCTTTCACTAGAAATAAGGAAGAGATAACCTTCAGCTAGCTGTTTCAATAGCCCTAAGCAATGAATGATAGGCCGGCTTAGGTAAAAAGAACGTCTCCCAACCCAAGAAAAAAAGAAGTTAAATATGTAATACAGATACCAAGATACACACCAGCAAAAATTAAAGAATCAAGAGCATCATCGTGACACGGTACGAAGTGCAAATCATATTAGAGTTGCTCAGTATTTCTGATCATATATGGTTGGAAAACGAGTATAAGACGAGTAATGGTAAGTTGATAAAAAAGTTTTATATAAGATTTTATATCGATGAGTTGATAATATTATATTAATTTTATATTATATTATGATGTTATATAATGTGATACAAAATTAATTAAATACTATCAATTTATTGTAAGTTTTTTTAATAAATAAATTTTATAAGTATGATATTACTCATAAAATAAACTGTCCTTGAAAGTAGTTTCCTACGAAACTCCAATTGAATATGAAAATTTGTCAAAGATGCATGTTAACGAAGCAATACGAGGGAGCCTTCTTAATTGCTAACCTTGCTATTATGACTTCCCCTTGTTTTCCATGAATTTACTTGGGCCACTCTTCTCACAAAGTGAGGAGATAAGAGATGTTAGTGTCAGTCGCGAATGTTCATTATTCACGATCTGATTAACGCGTACATTATAGGTATCACTACCATGTGTGCGTGTGTAATATATGCGCTAATAAAATTGCAAGTGACATACACTCGCGACTAACACTAACATTTTTCGTGAGGTGATTCATATTCTCAATGATTTTGTAAATTGGAAGGAACAACCCTAACTATAAACTTCCTAATCCCAAGTTTTAGGATGTGAACCTTCTCAATTTTATTTCCATGATATTATTCATCTCAAACTTTTTCTTGAAAATAAAATTCTAAATTACTTGACTGAAAGAGTATCACGTAATAAAATGACGCAAATTTAATACAATGTTATCAGCTCATTTACAAACACACTTTGGTTAAAATACTTTTGGTAAGAATAATTTTCTTTTCCTTTAAAGGGATAGAAATTATTCCTACTCCTCATCTATATACTTGCACTTTAATTTTCCATTTTTTTAGATCTATAAAAAATATAATTTTTTTAGAGTGAAAGTGTATAAAAAAGAGCATGAATCATTTTCCCCTTTCATTTTACTATATAACAATTAACTGTTGTTCGGTCAAATGGTTCTGTTTTTTAGTTGAGGTCCATCTATGATGACGTGTCATTAATCAATTTTTTGATTGAAAATTTTATCCTTTGGAATACCTTGGCCCAAATATACTCTGTTTTATCTTCATCGATCACCACACGAACCCTATCACGATCCTAACCCTCACCATCATTTCAGCCTTGTCTACAGTCGCCCCTCACCATCACTGAAATCACCGCCTCTGGTTGGTATCTTCTCTGATATTCAATTCAAAGAATCAAATGTATTTCACCATTTTAAGACTTTTCTTGATGATTGAATGTACAAAGGTTATAGAGTAAAATCAATTAATTATTGGGTTGATTTAACATGTATCGCCATCGTGGAATAAAAATCAACCCCTATTCACCACAATCAAGATCCATCAAGCAACTCCATCATCGCCGGACATCAGTGTTTGTGGTCGCCGCCACCATTACACTCCTCAACAACTCATTGTTGCATCGCAACCACCATTAACGTAACTCGTAATTGACCCCTTTGGCTCCACCATCGTTGTGCCAGAGTTGAGCCCTACCATCTGACTGTGAATCGTTCTCTCTCCATCGTGATAAAGATTGTTCACTACAAAAGCTAGTTCTGTTATCGACGAACACCGATTTACCATTCATCAACTTCATTATAGATTCAGTCTTTATCACCAAACCACCTTAAAGGCCATTAATCTTCATCGTTGATGCGAAAGCCCTTCATTTCAATCATCTTTTGCCATTTGTCATTATCGAGAAATTGATAGTTTAAGTTGTTGTTATTGGTGATTTTGTTTGAGAATCCATGTTTGGTTTATGTATTTGTATTTCAATTTTATGTATTTCTATAAAATTCAGGGGCCTTATCAAAGTTGATTTGAATTGGAGAAAAACTTCCTAATTGACCTGAAAGGTGCTGCCTCGAGGAGTTCATGTTGTCAAGAACAAGAACGAGAACTTAGGTGGGAGACTCGATCTCAAAATTGGGACAAACCCTTTTTAGTCATGGATAGTGAAATTCCATTGTCGGGTGATGACAGTGAAATTTCACTATCCATGAGTAAAAGTGTGGGTTCGGTTGCATTTTTCATTCTTGACAATACCAATAATGAACATTGTTTTTTTCATCTAACTAGAAGCAACAAAGTATGGTTGCGAAAACTCTTTTTACATCAATCCTCAAAATTGGGACAAAGTTTTTTTCTTTCCAAATGAGTTGTACATTCAAAAATTTACTATGTGAAAGTGTTCTTCTTCATCAAAAATTAAAATTAAAATAATTTAAAAACAAAACAGTGACTAAAATTTTACTATTTTATATTAATTTTTTATCTTTAAAAGTTCATATGCAATATGAATCTTGTTTGATAAATCTTGCTTTTTAAAATTTAAATATATAAATTTTATTTAAAAATAAATTTATAATTTGTAAGTTATTGAGTTTTAAAACTTGAAAAAAACTTTCTTGAAATACTTCATTGATTCATGGTAGTTAAGTTATGGGACACGGATATATTATACATTGAGGAATATTTTAATTACAAAATGATGGCAGTATTTTTGTGGTTAAAAATTATGGGCTTGGACTCATCCTAATTAACTACATATTTAAGGACTTTGACTGAAGATACCAACTTTTTAATGTACAAGGATTTCCCTCTATCCGTTTGGATAGCATAATTGTTAAAAGATATTAGCCATTAAATTGCCATAGCATAAGAGATAAAAAGCTATCTTTTCTGTCAAATATAATAGAAAAAATAACAATTGGTAGGTGATATATATATATATATATATATATATATATATAGCAAATCGGTGGAGGAAACAATTAAACCCCACCTACTAAATTTCTGGCTATAGCAGATCATTTGACTTTTACATTGGTGTTGGTTTAATGAAGCTAAATATGACATGTATTGCATGCCAATTGAATCTTGGAGTTTCTATTATTCAAATCAGGATGTCAGAGAATTACATAATTAAAATTACACCCTACTTCCACTTAGTGAAAATTAGTTGTTTAAAATGGTATCAATTAAAGTAAAACCTTTTATTGCAATTTAACTTTTAGAGGACTTGATTGTTTTACGAAAGAAACATTTATTGCTTCATCTTTTTCTTTTTCGGGTTCACTCTTTATGTGAAAACTTGAAAGCATATCTATATGGTAGCTACAGAATCAATATTACAGCAATCTCTAACTTCTATTTTCACCTTTGGCCACCTAATGAAATTTCTTCTCTACTGAATTGATCTCAGCATGTTTAAAACACTTGAAAGGTACCAAAAGTGCAGTTATGGTACACTGGAAGCCAATGGATCAGCCAAGGAGATTGAGGTAACTTAATCTTTTACTGTGCCTGTAACCTCCAAGGGTACTTAAATACAGTCTACTTAGTTTTCATCAACATGGTGTTAATGTAATTGGCACAAAATACTAAATAGAAATAAAAATTCAGGAAGTTTAAATGCCATTTTCAGAAACTTTGAATGTGATTAATACATGCTTTCAATTTTGTATAGATTTTCTATTTATTCCAATAAAAATGCCAAACATAACAATTATTTTATTTTTTACTCATAAGTACAAGCTAGTCACACACATTTATTATAGAGGGTCCCACTAATAAGAAAATAGAATTAAAAAATTTGATATGTACAGCACCACTTTATTTGATTTTCATGAGTATTTACATAATTTACTTGTTGCCACGTCCAATAGCAAAGCAGCTACAAGGAGTACTTAAATCTGAAAGCTAACTATGAATCGCTGCAACAATACCAAAGGTAATTAGTCTTCGTGAAACGTGACCCCCGGGTTATGTCTTCATTAATGTTGATTTGATTTTTTGCGTTGTACAAAGAAACTGTTATGCAAGCATGCTATATTTATATTAATGAGACTTCTAATCCTTAATCAACTCTGTAGACAACTTCTAGGGGATGATCTGGGCCCGCTCAATATAAAGGAGCTTGGGAATCTTGAGCATCTGCTGGAGACATCCTTGAAGCAGATTAGGTATACAAAGGTAATCGTACTTGTATTGCACATTACATGGATTAAATTGTAAGTCTTTAAAGGGGTAAAATTCTTTAGTATTACATTTTATCGCATGAAAATGGCTGTTGACCTGTCGATAGTTCGGGATGCGGATGATGAGTTGAGTTATAGAGGGAGTAAATCTTTCATGTTTGATAGTAAGGACTCCCAAGGTTCAAAGGTAAGGAGAAAATAGAGGTAATTCAAAAACTGAGAGGGATCTTTTAGGAATTTAGGACGTAGGGTATGAGTGCTGATTGAAATTATTAAGAAAATATGATAATAATGGAAAGAACCAAAGAAGAAAAGAATAAAAGATGCTAACTTCTAAGGAAACTAAATATTCTAAGATATTCACACATTTACAGTCGAGATCCTCTTAGAAAAATAGGAAAGTTGACTAAACAGTTTTGAAACTTTCCAACACTCCCCCTCAAGCTAGCTTGAAGATATCTTCCATGGCCAGCTTGGTAATGAAGTTTTCAAACTGTTTCTTCGGCAGTCCCTTTGTCAGTATGTCTGCTACTTGTTCAGTTGTCGAGATATATGGCAGACAGATTACTCCCTCATCTATTTTCTCCTTGATAAAATACTTGTCTACCTCCACATGTTTCGTTCTATTATGAAGAACTGGATTGTGAGCAATAGCTATTGGAGCTTTATTGTCACAATACAGTTTCATCGGTAGTGAATGAGTAACCTTTAATTCTTCCAGCAACCTTTTGATCCACAGTGATTCACAAATTTCATGAGCAACAGGCCTAAATTCTGCCTCTGCACTACTCCTTGCCACCACATTTTGTTTCTTGCTGCGCCATGTTACTAGGTTTCCTCCAACAAAAGTGCAATAACCTAGAAGTTGATCTTCTATCAGTGATACTTCCAGCCCAATCTGCATCAGTGTATACTTCAACCTGTAAATTTCCATGTCCTCCAAATAATAGACCTTTACCTGGAGTCTCTTTTAGGTACCTTAGAATCTTGTACACAGCATCAAAATGCTCGGGTCCTTGGTGAGTGCATAAATTGACTTACCACGCTTGTTGCAAAGGCTATGTCAGGGCGTGTATGAGATAGGTAAAGAAGTTTCCCTACCAATCTTTGGTATTGCTCTCTGTTGATCACCTCTTCAGCCTTAGCTGGTTAGAGTTTTATGTTCAGCTCTATAGGTGTTTCTGCAGCTTTGCACCCTAGCAGACCTGTTTCTCCAAGTAAATCAAGCACATACTTGCGCTGGGAAACAAAAATACCTTTCTTTGACCTTGCAAATTCCATACCAAGAAAATACTTCAAGTTGCCTAAGTCTTTGATCTCAAATTCCTGAGCAAGGATCTTCTTTAACCTTTCTAGCTCATTCCTATCATCACCTGTCAGAATTATATCATCAACATAGACAATAAGGATAGCCATTTTACCTTCACTCGTGTGTCTATAGAACATAGTATGATCGGCTTGACCTTAGGCTGTAGCCGTGACTCTTTATTACTTTCCCAAAGCGTTCAAACCAAGCTCTCGGAGATTGTTTGAGTCTATACAATGATTTCCTCAATCTACACACCTTGCCTTTGCCACCTTTCCCTTCAAATCCTGGTGGTAGATTCCATAAAGACTTCCTTCTCTAAGTCTCCATTTAAGAAGGCATTCTTTACATCTAGTTGATATAAGGGCCAGTTAGAGTGAGTTGCTAGAGCGAGTAACACACAGATTGAGTTCATCTTGGCTACAGGAGCAAAGGTTTCCTGGTAGTCAATTCCATATGTTTGAGTGAACCCCTTCGCCACAAGTCTTGCTTTGTACCTTTCTATAATCCCATTAGCCTTGAATTTTACTGTAAATACCCATTTACAGCCAATAGTCTTCTTCCCTTCCAGAAGGTCACCAATTTCCCAAGTGCCATTAGCAATTAATGCATCCATCTGTTCTTGAACAACCAATCTCCATTCTGGGTGATCCAGTGCTTCCTGAATGGTTCTTGGAATAAACAAATGAGAAACATTTGAAGTAAAGGCCTTATGAGTATCGGAGAGTCTATGATAGGATAGATGGTTGGAAATAGGATGTGTGGTGCAGTTTCTAACTCCTTTCCTAAAGGCAATGGGCAAGTCAAGATCAGAAGAATTATCAGATGAGGGATCTGGAGAAGAAAAAGTACTTGGAGTATGTGAAGGAGGACCAACTTGTGCAGGTGATGATGATTGGCCTTGCTCTGGATTTGAAGAAAGAGCTCTATTATTCTGATGATTTCTTCTTCTGGTATAAACACGAAGCTCAGATGAGGGAATATTTGATAGTACTTCTCCCCCTGTTTGTGAATCAGGTATGCCTTGTATAGGTAGACTAGGATTTCTATTATTTTTGTTAGTTAAGGTACCAGTTTCCTGACCCTTTAAAGAGTGGATGTCAATGTCAAAAAAAACATTTGGAAGAGGCTTAGAGGTTTGCCAGAACTCATCTTCAATTTCCTTTCTCTCCCCCTGAAGATAGTTATGGCAAAAAAAGGGCTGGTTTTCAATAAAAACAATATCCATACTGATATGAATTTTTCTAGTCAGAGGATTAAAACATTTGTACCCCTTTTTATTAGGAGCATAGCCAAGGAAAACACATATTTCTGCCTTAGGATCAAGCTTTGGATCGAAGATTGATTGGTATATGAACAAAAACAATGCATCCAAACACTTTTAGTGGCAAGTCTGATGTTATCCAACAAGTAGGAAACACTTTTTTTAGACAATCTAAAGGAGTGATGTATTTTAAAACTCGAGTAGGCATCCTATTAATTAGATAACATGCAGTTAAAATAACCTCACCCTCATAATATTTAGGAACTTGCATTAAAAACATTAGGACCCGTGCAACCTCCAACAAGTGGCAATTTTTTCTCTCAGCAATGCCATTTTGTTGTGGGGTGTCACGACAAGTAGATTGATGTTGAATTCCCTTTGTTGAAAGAAACGTTCCTAAACATTTGTTAAAATATTCAGTACCATTATCGGTTGTAAGTAGTTTTTGTTTGGAACTGGGTTTCAACCATATTATAAAAATCTTGAAAATTTTTTTTCAACTTCAAATTTGTCACTCAACAAGTACACTCAACACAAACGTGTATGATCATCAATAAGTGTAACATACCATTTCTTACCAGAACTAGTAGTGATTTTTGAGGGACCCCAAACATCACTATGAATTAAATAAAAAGGTTTGGAAGAATAATAAGCTTTTAATTGATAGATACTTCGGTGACTTTTGGATATGTGACAAACATCACAATGAAGAGAATTACAATCCAGATTTTTAAATAAGCTAGGAAACAAATGTCTTAAATAGAGAAAACTAGGATGTCCTAGTCCAAGATGCCAAAGCATTATTTGTTCACGTACAGAAACAGAACTAGTACTACTACTCAAACCTTGAGCTTGTTTATTGTTGAATAAAGTCTCATCGAAGTAATAGAGTCTGTCAATTATCCTAGCACTGCCAATCATCCTTCCCGAATGTTGGTCCTGAAATTCACTAATGGGAATCAAAGAAAATGACACAACAATTAGAATCCCAGTGAGAGTTTACTAACAGATAGCAGGTTACAAGCAAGTTTAGGGACGTGAAGGACAGATTTGAGTTCTATTTTTTCAGAGATTTGGACAGAACCTGTTCCAGCAATGGATGAAAAACTTCCATCTGCAATTCTAATCTTTTTATTACCAGAACAAGGAGAATATGATTGAAACAATTGTGAGATACTAGTCATATGGTCAGATGCACCAGAATTAATGATCCATGGTGCAAGATTTAAGCAACACGAGTAGACACTAGAGTTATCACCTGTTTGGGCCAATGAACCAGTAGGAAGACCAGTAGATTTCAGCAGTTGAATAAGATGATCCACCTGCTCAGCACTTAGGAAATTAGCTTTATTGGCTTTAGGGACTGCATGGTTGCTGCCAGAGGGTCTAGATTTGTTGCTCTTCTAGTTTGCTGGCTTTCCATGGAGTTTCCAGCAATTTTCTTGAGTGTGGCGTGGCTTATTACAGTAGTCACACCATACTTGAGGCTTATCTTCCAACCTCCTTTGATTAGAGTAAGGTCGCTGTGCAGAAATATTGGCAGTAGCCAAATCTATGTTACCAACAGCATGAGGAACATGATTATTAGCAGCAACTAGAGCAGACTTTTCGACAGTCTCATCCTCCTTTTTCTTCATCATCACACTCCTTCGACAATCTTCTTGTCTTATTTCAGAAAATATTTCCCCTAGTAGGGGCAGAGGCTGTCTCCCTAGGATTCCTCGCCTTACTTCATCAAACTCATCATTAAGTCCAGCCAAGAATTTAAAAATTCTTGCATTCTCCACCATTTTCTTATTGTGATCACAATCAACAGGATTTTTTCATTCATAATCATTGAATAAATCCAGATCTTGCCATAGGCCCTTAAGAACATTGAAATACCTTGTTACATTGCTGTCTCCTTGATAAGTGTTGCAGATCTTCTGTTGTAGTTCATAAATTTGAGAGTAATTTCCAAGGTCAGAGTACATTTGACTCACATTGTCCCAGAGCTCCTTTGCAGTAGAATAACACATGTAATTAGCACTAATCTTTTCATCCATAGCATTCACGAGCCCACGCCATCACCATGAAATTTTTAGCATCCCATATAGCATAAGATGGGTTTATCTTCTCGGGCTCCTTAGCTTCACCAGTCAAGTACCCTATCTTTCATCTTCCACGAATATACATCCTGACAGATTGTGACCACCGCAGGAAGTTGGCCTCATTTAATCGTATATTGGTAATTTGGACAGTGTAAGGTTCAGAATGGGTAGATCTGGGTTCAGGTTTAGCTGTGTTTGGAGTTTCAGCCATGGCTACAACAACAGAAGAGAAGGGCAAAGTTGAACAAGGAAGAAAACCCTATAGAGATTAGGTTCAGATGAGAGCCGCCAAGGAAAACTAGGGTTTACACAAGGCCAAGAGCCGAACCTAGCTCTGATACCATTTAGAATGAGATAGCTTCTTGTAAAAATAATTCTCATTAATTGTAACATAGGTACAGATCTGTATAAATAGATGTGCAGCAGAGAAATAGAAGGAAAGAACCAAAGAAGGAAAGAATAAAAGATGCTAACTTCTAAGGAAACTAAATATTCTAGGATATTCACACATTTACAACCGAGATCCTCTTAGAAAAATAAGAAAGTTGCTTAAACAGTTTTGAAACTTTCCAACAATTATTATTGAATGTCAAATTCTAAAAGTCTCCTAAAGACCTACCCCAAGTCTTTAGGCAACCATGAAATGGGAATGTAAGAGTTATTCTTTATTTATAATGAGAAACTTCTCCCAAGTATGGAGCCATTTGACAACTTAGCTAAGTTTGGCATGATCATCTTGCTAAGTCTGGGAGCAAGGACTAGCCAACCAGGCCTTAGGCTTGTATTTGTGACACTAAGTTTATGAATTAAGAGTAGCTCGACTAAGCTTAGTAGACAAGAAAGAATGGGTCGACTAATAGTTGGGACATCACTTTAAAGTTGCTTCGTTGCATGTGTGAGCAATAGAAAACTCTCCATTGACACGTGTTAGCTCATGGATAAGCTATATGTAGAAGTTTGGATTGTTGACCTAACATTCGAAATCATATCTTGTGCTAAATTGTTAACTTGTTCTGAATTGTAATAAACTCAGGAGCGGGGGAGGAAGTTTAAGGTTGAGATGAAACTTACTTGGAATTGGTGTCCCTTTTCTACCAACCGTCAACTGCATGGATTAGCATTTATGTCCATACGGGAGTCCATGTGATAATCGTGGAACTTTCAAATATTCTTGGTACAATGTTGGATTCTCGTATTTCATGTTAATTTGGTTATATAGCACTATAGTTTCAATGTTGAAAAATGAGCTTGCACTCGTAGAAAGACATCTAGATATTGAAATCATTTTGTTTGAATTATATTTTTAAAAGCCATGTGATGGTATTAGTTATATATCTATATAGCCCTCTTGCCCTCATCATTTATATGAAGGATAGATTTTCACCTTTTTAATATGATGTTATTAATTGTTCTTGCATAAGAGCGGGAGAATGCATAGTTTGGTTGAAATAAGAAAGAAACTCATGAGGCTCCAACTATATTGACACACATTTTTTTAACCCTTCCAAGATATTACTTATTGTTTTCTCCACAATTTTACTATTTATTTTCGAATCTTACCTCCAATCAATCATGCAATTTCAATGCAGGACAATCTTTCTCCACACAAAATAACTTGAACCAAGAGCTACTTGACAAAACTTGATATTATAGAAAATCTAATTTGTAAAGATTCTAGGATGGGAATTGCCTTATTGAGTATCTTCTTGTGCCTTACATGAATGATTCATGTGGTGTAAAGTTTAAAAATGTAGTATATAATTTGGTATAATGAATGATGAGAAAGAGGTCAATTTTTAAATAGGATTACCTTTGCAGTAATATAGGAAAATTATATACCAAACATCATTCATTAATGGTTTAATTAAGCTCCTGAGATCTGGGTTCTGTGTCTATAAATTAAACTGGGACTGTAAATTGATGAGAGGAAAAAAAAATTTCGATTAGGTACCTGATGAAGTCTTTCCAAGGTATTTTGTTCCTACAGAAAGTTGTTCGAGTCAATGATTATTTTTGTTTACCTTTGCATTTAGATAGCAGAACTTTTGTTCATGCAGATTGCAACTTCATTTCAAGATAAGTTTAGTTGAAATTATATTTCATCTATTTTATGGCTGAAATATCTAATGGTGCGTTTGATATTAACGTGCAAACTGGCATGGTAAGCTCTGTGGATTCTACTGACTTTCAATAGGACCACTTCTGGTTTCAATCTAATTTGGAGCCAATTCAAATTCCTATGATATTTTTTTTTCTTTCTAATATTTTTAAAGCAGTGCTCATTGTGCTCGTTATGACATTTTGACTATAATGTTTACCTCTTTGCAGACCCAATTTATGCTAGATCAGCTTTTTGATCTCCAATCCAAGGTATGTGCATTTGGCAATCAAATTTCCTTCAGTTCAATTTAACCTGGCATCCACCATTGATAAGCTATTGTCCAACCACAGGAGAAGTTGTGGCTTGAGGCTAACCAGGCTTTGGAGAGGAAGGTATTAATTAATATGCATAAATGGAGTCATTTGAAAAGAAAAAAAATTAGTATTCACGATGTTTAAATCTTGAATTTTGTCATTTCAAGAAAAACTAGCTAAAAATTAATAATTATAATATATGAAAAAAAAACATAATTAATTTATTTTTCTATAAGACTCCATTCAAGCTAAAGAAATATCGACATTAAAATGCTACCTATAATGTGAATGATGTCATTCAAATATTTGAAAATTTCACTTAGGTCTTTCTTTTTTTAGTTTAAATAATTTTAATAATATATATTTTAATTAGAATTATAAAGACCAAAGTGAAATTTATCCAAAATTTAATGGGAAAAGGTTTAAATATTCCAAATTTGTTTATAGTTTGTATGCTTTTATTTGTTGTTTGGCAGCTTGATGAAATGTATACAGAAAATCAAATTGGATCATCAGTGGGCAGGTGGTGAGCAAAGTAGTTCCTACTGTCACCAGCATGCTCAATCTCAAGGGTTCTTCCAAGCTTTGGAATGCAATTCCACTTTGTAAACAGAGTAAACTTTCAATTTCTCAATCCATCTTCTCTTCTCAACGGTGTTCTGGCTAATTTAAACATTTTTCTTTTTCACTGAAATTTTGGATGCAGGTATAATCCTGATGTTTCAAACCAGATAACTACTGCAACTCATGCCCAGACAGTGAATGGATTTATCCCAGGCAGGATGCTCTGAGTTGGTCTTGAAAAATATCAACCTGGTGAGTTTATTTTGGTGTGAAGATAGGTATATCATTTGTGTAACCTATAATGAAAGAATAAAAGCTGTGACTGAATTGGAACCCATAGACATGGACAAATGCGTGTATGAAATTATATTTTGGCAAATTTATATATATATCAGAGACTTGTCAAGTCTCTTGAACAGGTGCAGGTTGTCATTCTCTGAATATAATGCAATTGTGCGATATTGATGAGACAATTATAAGAAAAAAAAAGTATTGTTAAAACTCTTCATCGATGGCATGTATCATTGAATAGTTCTTACAGACTGTTATTAATATTTTACATTCCTTAGGTAAAAAGTTAAAAAAATATTTTGAGAATAGAGACTTAATCTTGGGTTTAATATCCTAGTTATATGGCATTAATATTTTTTTTTTTTAAATAAAAGGCAAGGCTAATAAACACAAATACAAGTTTTTACATGCTTGGACGATTGGATCAAGAGTAAACTTGTAGGCGCGACAGGCAAGGAAAAAGAAAATCTAACCCGCACCTGATCCCAACCCCGACCCGACCCGTTGTGATTCTAACTTTCACGTTCACTTTGATTTAGGCATAAAGAATTACCAAGTGAGAAAATAAAATTACGGGTTTTCAATCAATTTATGAGGGTGGTCCTCCGGGTGGCAGACAATGTTGTCTTCCATTTTATACCCACAACCAGTCAATCCTTCCATAAATAAAAGGATAAATTATATTGAATTTCTCTGATAATTATAATAATTAGATTGATCTTTTTTGATATTTTTAAAATTATACTAATTTTTTATACTTTATCAAAATAATATACAGATATTTTTCTGTTGTCAATTTTTTTTCTTCAAAATGATGAAACCTATTCATTTTGTTTATTTATTTTTATATTTTTTTGATTTTGACCGATTTATTATAAATTTTTAAAATATTTTTAATTTTTTTATTTAAAATTAAATTTAGGGTAAATAACTTATTTTTACTTTTATATAAAAATAAATTTAATATTTTTATCAATATTTATTTAAAAAATGAAAACAAATTGGTCAAAATTTTAAAAATTTTAAAAAAATATTAAAGGAATAATTTGGTCATTTTGAAAAAAAAAATTGATTGGTAGGAGATATCTGTATATTATTTTGTAAACTAAAAAAATATCAATATAATTTCAAAAATTTTAAAGAAGTCAGTGTAACGATGATAAATCTGTCAGTATAATTTACCATAAATAAAAATAAAGAAAATTGTTATATTTAAGTCCCTCACAGTCACCATCTACAATCTTGACTACCTCAAGTTAGCATATTATATAAATATATATATGTGTATATATATATATACATGTATGTATGTATGTATTCATCAATCATTCTTAGCTAATCAATCCTTAGTGAATATGACCATTTTTCAAAGTTTCCATAGTAGTGAAAGCATTCTTTTCACTAATATGATGGTCAGCCAAAATTATGCAAAAACTACACTCACACTAGTGTCCATAAGAGAAGACAAATGGTTGCTATAATTAGACCACCCTGCAAATTTCTAGTTCATTCCTGATTTAGCCCATCATCAAGTAATTAAAAATAGAGAGAGAGAGAGAGAGAGAGAGAGAGAGAGAGAGAGAGGATATTTTTACTTGTTTTATGCAACTTCGGCCGGGTCATGCTTCCTGCTTACCACCCACGTGAACCCCTGTATTGTGTTATATGTATTACTCCTATCTATGTAAATAGAATATATAAATAAATAAATATAGATATATATATATATATATGTATATATAATGCTTCATGTTTGGTACAGGCCGATTACCATCAATGGCAACAATTTACTTCATATATATGCCTGCAAGAGATTTGTGAAACGATTTGACATTTTAATTAGTCACTTTTAAGTGATTTGAATTCCTCCCTGAATGCCCATATATAAATTTGGTAAGTATGATCACGCGTTTTGATCCTGGACATATTGGATAATTTTGGTATTCTAGCTAGGTTCCTATTGAATGCCTTTAACTGGCATGCATGTCATTTCAAATTTCCTGCATTGATAATTTTTTTTTTTTTTTTTGTTCTCATTTCAAATATTTGTCCAGCTGATCAGAAACAATTAGCTGGGTATAGCTAGGGCTGATTTCATTTGCTGGGCCCCAATATTTTTTACTATATATGTGTGTGTGTGTGTTAATTCTTCTACAAAGAGGCTGGCGTGTGTTTTCTTCCTCAAGTGGCGACTCTCCCCAATAAATAAATGAATATATATATATATATATATATTAGTTATTAAATTCAGTCCGGCCCAATGAGTCAATCTGGTGAACCGGAGGTCAAATTGATTCGGATTTTGTTATTGGACTATCTGAGATTGTGAACCAGTAAAACCGGTTAACCCGATTGATTTTATGATTGACCTAGTGAACTGGACAAGTTTGTATGAATCGATTGGATTATAAATAATTATGAAAAAATAACTTAATAACTAAATTTTAAGTAATTTATCATCATGAATGATATTACAATACTTGTAAAATATTTAATATATTCATTAGTTATTTTATTTTTTATTATCATACTTATATAATATTTAACTTGAATTTTAACAAAAAATTTAATACTTTAACTATGAATTTAATAATTATTTTTCCCAAGTCGATTCATGGCCAACTTCATTAATGTTTAACCCTTGAAATTTCACCAAATCCAACTAATTTCTTTTTTGGAAAAATAGCATGCTGTTGATTTCTTAACCAACCCAAGCCATATGAAATACATATTTGTTTCTTTTATCTTATAAGAGATGAGAATTGAAACTTTTTTTTTTGGGTTACAGATAAGTGGCCCTTCCACTGAGAGTTGTTATATATTTTGAATGTCATGGCAGTTCTTTTAGCAAAGCATTTATACAACTTTGGTAGCTCATTAAAAGATGACACTTTTTTTGTAATGACAACTCATGTCCTTAGGCCTACGAAGGATGAATCTAAACCTGTGCTTCGAGAAATAGTTGTCCATACACTGATAAAGGATGTATATGTTACAAGGCTTAATGGATTGAGGATTTCTTTCCGTTTTAGTAAAAGTGAGAAAGCCATTGCCTCCTTGAACGGCAGAGTGAGATGAGATTTGGGATTTGACTGTTTTACGTGTTTTGTGAAGCGTGTCTTTTTAAAAATATTAATTAACATTGTCCTTTGTACCATTCATAGAAAAAAATGAAAATAATTGGAGCTTTTACACACTTCACTCTCCTAATCTATTAATTTTTTTTCCCACTTTTTGGGAATGTGTTATATGGTCCCCAACTTAAAGCTTGGTAATTGGAAATAATTAAGGATTTTTATGAAACCGTTTCTGCACTATATATATAGTTTAATCAATCCACTGGAAGTGGTTGTGTACCATATGGTCCCTATAATTCTACATTTTTTTTTTGGTTGTACGTGAAGTATTTCTATAAGAAAACAACCTTGGTTTTTGTTTTTAATTGGGACCACTTTCATTAAAAACTTTACATTTTACAGCTCAAATTGTACAATAAATTAGTGTGTGTGTGTGTGTGTATATATATATATATATATATATTCTCATTCACCCACCAAAAACAAAAACAAAAACAAAAAAAAAAAACTGATTTTTCTATCCAACGGATGGACCACTGGAACATATGCTTCACAATCATCATTATCATAGCATTATCCTTCTTATCTTGTATTAAACCGAAAAAAAATATGATTAATTTGAACGGGTTCTGTGCCTGGTTTATTTAATTACACACATTCATGCATCAAATTAACCCTCTTGCATATATATAATAAATTGCTTCATACCAAATTCAACATATACACTGTAATCGGCCTGTTAGGGTATCAAAGTAGATCTAGAGCCAACCAAATCCAACTCATCATTATTTTTTCTACACTTCTGTTTTTTTGGTTAACATTTTTTCCACACTTCCAAATGTTTTTAATATGTCATTAATTTGTTCATTGAATTTCAGGTTAATTAATTAAAAGACAAATTTAAGACTTTGGTAGCTTTTAAGTTTTTCACTTCTGGTCCTCTCACAATTCTAAAAGCCAAGTCTCCGCCAGGAAAAAAAAAAGCTTCCTTCTATTTTCTAAATGTAAATGCAGTAGCTATATAGGCAGCTGGCCTGTTGTTTCTTCCTTTTTATTGCATGGTAGTGTAGTCTTGTACTTAACATTGGCCCTCCAAATTAGTATATTCGAAAGGTCGGATATCGAGTTATCAAAAAAAAAAAAATTAATGGGCAGACCGGCAGTCTTTAATTTGAAATATATATATATATATATATATATATATGAGACCTGCCCACGCTTTAAAAAATGGTAATTAATTTCAAAGTTTTCAAATTTCCTTTTTTCTTGATCATACATCACAATTAATTACATATTGAACAATGTAGTTTCAAAATTTTTATTTAAAAACTAGTGTTAAAAAAATGAGTAGGTGTGAATTTAGAGATGCACTCATTCATCAAGACATCAAAACATGAGTTTATGAAACCAAACATGAGGTGAATTTCAGTTAAGAATAATGATCAATGGATGGATCAAAACCAGAATAACTAATTAATTAATTAGTTGGGACCATGCAAGACAAGTGGATTAATGGAACTGTTTAAAGTGAACAAGAAAGGGATTTATGTGATAAACTTATATATATATATATATATATAAGGTAAATGGTAGGGTCTGCTAAAAAACAATGCATGAAATTTGAAAAAAAAAAGTTTCACATCATTAGTGATGTTGATAGAGAATAATGACTGTAGAAGGAATAACTTATGATTTATCATTCATTAATTGAAGCTCTAGATGAAGCTTAATGACAATTAAGCATATTGTTAGCACTTGATCTCAACCAGCTGCTGATAGCATTATAGGGTTTAGTAAATATTCCAAATACATGATAGAGATGATCTGAAAGGAACCTAGTGATAGATGCTGGAAATCATGCACAAGCAGTGTAATTAATTCAGACTCTTGACCTAGGTTTTGTAGAATAAGGGCAAACTTGCCAATCCAGAAAGCTATATAACACGCAACCTCTATATATATATATATATATATAACACAAACACACACACACACACACACATATATATGCACATAAAAAATAATAAATACAGGGGTGAGAATAAGCGCCGTCGCCAGAACAATACAAAGCATATATACATATAATGCCTCGGTCCCACAAGGCTTGCAACTAGCATGCACTACGTGTCCAGAAGCCTGTGGACACTAACGACTGGACAGTTCCTTCACCAATCACAACTCGACAAAGCAGAACCCAAAACCACTCTGGTTTTGGAGTACATCACATCTCTTACAGTGGGTTCCAAGCCTTGCTATATATGTACATATACACACATACATGTGTACCTTTGCTTTTATACAACATTTGAACACACCAAAATGAGAACCAACATATATTACAGAAACTTTTCTTCCTCGGAAATGAGCTGAATTTAGGGTTTCTTTGGGGTTTCTTGCGTTCTTGTTTACTAGTAAAGGCTTAATCAAGAATCAAGAACAAGAAAGGGAAAGAAAATGGGGAGAGGTAGGGTTGAGTTGAAGCGGATCGAGAATAAGATCAGTCGACAAGTGACGTTCTCAAAGCGGCGGGCTGGATTGTTGAAGAAGGCTCATGAGATCTCGGTTTTGTGCGATGCTGAAGTTGCTTTGATTGTCTTTTCAACTAAAGGAAAGCTCTTCGAGTACTCTACTGCTTCGAGGTGTTTTGCTTGCTACCTTGATTTAATCTTTTAGTTTTTGACAATTTCTTGATGTTTTTGAAGTGTTTTTGTGAATTTTCTTTTCTCATCTCTGGGCATGGCTGTTTTGACTCTGCATTTCACCAAGATATATATCACACCTTCCATTCATATCTTCTTTTTTCCTCCCTAGCTAGCACTGCACTGTTTACCATATCCCTTCATCTAGTAAGAAAAATAAGAGATTCTTTTTGGTTTTGCTCAATATATACCTGTTATATAATCATTTTTATTTTCTTGTAGAGATCGTTATAATTTTACAACCATTATATTGCATTAACCCGTTAGATGATAAATGGACGTTAACTAAGTTTAGATAATTTTCTATGCCACGTCAGTACTGTTTATGAATTATTTTTAGTTTCTTAGTCTAGGAAAGTGGCAGTTTATTTGGTGTCTTTTCTCATATTGATATATAGATATGTCAATATGTATCAATACTTCAATTGTTTAAATTATGGATGTTGAACTTGGGTGACCAAAACGAACCCTGTTGGAAGGTGAGTCATTCCGTTCTTACTTTTGATCAAAGAGTCTTAGAGCTTTGTGTCTTGGGCACACTTTTCTTATAACTTGTATGTAACCTAGTTTGTGGTCTCTTTTCTTTAATGTAGTGATCAGTAATTCACCATTAACCTAGTATTTGCTTTAAAATAGGATAAGCAAGAAAACTGTCAGCTCACAATTTCCAGCCAAGTTGCAATACTGCCATTCTTCTTAAAAAAAAATAGACCTTATGGTGCATCTTTTAGGTCATAGAGATCTAGCATAAACAACATGATATCATAGAGCAATGTTTTGGATATAAAATTTATGTATTCTTGTAGAAGGACAGCCAGGCAGGCTTTCTAGCTTAAAGGATATATATATATATATATATATATATATATATATATATCATGTGTCTTAATATCATTTTCTTTAAAATCATATTGTTCTTTATAAAGTTTTGTTTACCGTTTGCTCAAGTCTCTTTATAAAGTTTGTTCATGATTTGCTCAAGTCTGTGGACCCCTTTTTTAGGTTTTATATAGAGTTTTCAATTAGTAGTCTAAGGGAAAAAAAGCATTTTAATGATTATAGTGAGTAACTTCAACAAATGGGGGACGAAGATTATTTTTCTAGTGTATTTCAGTAGCAATCTAGGTATGGATTGCCATTACCCATTAACCTAGTTCAGCACTCTTGAAGAAATGAGACAAGCTTTCTTTACCCTCTCCCAAATAGCTGCTGAGTAAGGGAAAGTGAAGAAAAGATGGTTGTAGTTCTTAGCATTAGCTGAGTATAGCAATATATTAAGCAAATATTAGAATCTAAAATTTTCCATTCATTTAATTTCTCTAGTAGGGCCTCTATTTCGTAGCCACTGCATATAAGTGAGAATCTGGGAATTGAATTCTTGAACCACACAATATCATATATACCAATCAACAATTTCTTGAGTTTTTCTTAGTCTATTCCAAGCAAAGGAAGTAGGCACTGTCCTGATTTCTCAATAGCCCAGATCATTGTATCTCTTATTTGAAGGTTAGGCTTCAAATAATGGGGATCGAGCATGCCTGGTTATGTCTTCAATAGCAAGGGGAGCTCTAGTATTCAGCCATTTTGTGCCTGTGATTACCTTATTCCAGCTTCATTCATTAATTTTCAGAAATAATGGAAGATACTTTAGCCTTAGTAGTGCTACATAGATCAGTGATGATTGAGGTGGAGACTTCTAGGGTTGCTTCTTTTTTCCTCCTGTAGGGCTTCCCCCGTTTCTCTTTCAATAAACTTAACTTCCCAAAAAAAGGGGCCAAAGGTATACCAATTATCATACCACAAAGAGGTAGAATCTCCATTATCAACTAGGATTCTAAGTCATATGGCTAATCAGATTTTTTATGAATAATAGAATTTTGAGTTTCTTTTAGGAGTTGTTTTCTTTTATTAGCGGATTCTAACATGTTCATAACTTTCGTTTTGTCAATTGGTAACAGAACCTTGATCAATCCTAATCCTAATTAATAGAACTCTGTGGGTGATTCCATAATGTGTTCTTAACTTCTACTTTGCCATAAAGCCTTTTTCTAGGCTATTTTTAGTAAAAGGTAGTTTTCTTTCTTTTTCTTTTTGAATGAATATGTGATTTTATTTTAGGTAACCTTTTACTTTTAGTTATTTTTTTCTTAAGATAATTCTTGTTTGAGTGATGATGGATTCTTCTCTTATAAATAAGGGGTGTAATAGGTGAACTGTGGGGATTTATAATCTAGAGCTTCCTCTTATTGTCATCGCCATCAATACAATGGCTCGTACCCTCTTAGTTGGGGAGAGATAAATATACAATAAATGAAAAGCTCCCTGTAGTGGAAGTAAGCATGGTGATATACTGCAAGAACATAAACCAATCCTCTAACAGTATTTAAACGAATTAATAAGAGAGGAAAATGTAGTTCATAACTCAACTCATATTTCTATTATCCAAAAATAATATTTATAATAATTTTTCTTGAGATTTCAAGATATTGGTTCACTTTCATCAATAAATGGACCACTCTCGTGATGTTTTATCAATAAGATGGAAATCCTCCCTTATCTTTTTTGTGTTAATAATCCTATCAGTACTGAAAATATCAGATTGATATCTTCAAACATTTAATTATCAATACTAAGACTCTGATTGTTTCTTTTACAGAGGATCTAAAGCCATAACATGCAAGGCAACCAACTTTTGATACTATTCCTAATCGTTAGAAACTACTTACTGAAGTGGGCAAAAGAGAGAGATAAAAAAAGGGAATTTGTCTTTGGCTAGGCACATCCTAGTTTAGGATTAATCATTGTGTGAATAATGTATTATTAACAAGAAGAAGGATTTATTAGGATTCCAATCTTTCTGTGTGTTTATCATCCTCCTAGTTAGCTTTTGAACTCATTAGTTTTAGCAGTAGTATTTCTCTAATGAATTTGTGATAAGATAGCCTTGTCAACGTGTATATGTTTAATTCACAATCAGCAGTACCAGTCATAACCATCACTATATATATCACACTCTATCGTTCTCATTGTCACCATCAACCAGTACTTGTCCATCTATTCAAAGTTTCCACCTACAAATACCGTTTAAAAATGCAAACCAATTATATATATAAACGCATGACAACCTCAATTGTTACCTACACTTGAAGTATGTTATAAACTGGTGGTTTAATTAGTAGTTTGATTACACCATAACAGACTTCAACAACTCCATTTGAAAGCATGCTTTTAGTGCCAAAGCGTACTTCATGTGGTTTGAAAGAAATTCTAGTGTTCATAAAGGTGAGGACTGAATCCCTTGTGAAGCATTTTGTAGAATAACAGAAGTTGTAAAGGTCAAAACTGCTCTTTTGAGGAAGATTCAAAAACTTATGCAAGCTGGAAATCAGCCTACACTAGAATTGCCTCAATTCATTTTGAATCTTCCATATAAGGTTGTGGTAGTTGCCTGCTCCATTGAGGCTTTGTAGCATAGTTATTAGAACGGCTTTGGTATCAACATGTTGATCGAGGTCTCCGGGTGGATGGGGTCATTGATCCAACCATCGAATTAACTAGTTGAATCAGATTTATTTAATATTAATTAAAAATAATAATAATAGCAAATATTAAAGAAAAATATTTTAAATTTTTTTTATTTAGATGTAAAATATGATAAATTCTAAATAGGCATTAAAGTATGAACATAAAAATGTACTAATAATAAAGAGATGAAGAAGGGGATGAAGAAAAACGATGGAGGGGATTGGACTCCGGTGATCTACTGACATCGAAGATTCAGAGAACAACCAGAGGACGCTTTAAATTAAGAAGCTGCATATTATCTTCGTGGACAATCTATCGGACTCCATGGATCGGAAAGGTCTTCACTAATGTTTCTCTAAGTTCAGTGTGGTTAAAAACATTTTCATACCCAACAAAAGATGAGAGAAGACCAGATCAAAGTTTGGCTTCGTGAGATATGATTGTAGTTGGGCTGCAGGTGTAGTCGTTCTAAAAGCGAACAGGCTACGGCAAGGTATCAAGTAGCTAAATGTGAATATGGTAGACATGAGAAGGAAACGAGCAAAGTAGTTCAACAATGCTTACGTTGAAGGTATGCCCAAAACTCAAAGAAACAATTGTACGAATGGGACCAATAATGCATATAGAAGTTACAGTGGGGCTTCCACTAAGGAAAATTTATCTTTTCCTTAAGTGGTGAAAGGGTTCGAC
Organism: Nyssa sinensis; assembly: GCA_008638375.1. Lineage (NCBI taxonomy): Eukaryota > Viridiplantae > Streptophyta > Magnoliopsida > Cornales > Nyssaceae > Nyssa > Nyssa sinensis. The sequence continues at coordinate 4,921,795 of CM018043.1, forward strand.
CATTCAAATGTTAGCAAAACTACTAGCTCTCCATCCATAAAGGTTCAAGAGGAGGGAAATCGTTGGTTTTTCATAAGTTCTATTGCAAAACTTCAATCTTTAAGGTCGATGAATTCCATCAATGAAGCAATTATGAGTGATGGAGTTATAAATTTAGAAGTCAGACCATGGAATGGTTTATATGTTATTTTTACCTTTCCTTCCACTAAAGAAATGGGGGTTACTTCACAAAATGGAAAAGAATGGCTTGTGAATTGGTTCACAGAGACTTGGGAGTGGAGTAAAAACTTCACAGTTAATCCATTCTGTCTGGTTTGGACTACCGTTTCCTAAGAAGCACAGATGCGGATACGGATACGGAACTAGGATACGACACAACACGGACACGTGAATACGTTATTTCTAAAAAATATAGAACACAGACATATTGAATATATACAATTTTTTTTTATATTTTTTATATGACCATATAATAAAAACCTCATGTTTCTTCAATTAAAATTGACATAAAAATACTCAAATCACAAAAAATATTATTAAGATATTAAAATAACAAAGTCATTAAGTAAAAATTAAAGAACTTCTTCATTTAATCATCAACATTCATGATTCACGTGTCCGATATGTGTTTGTGAAGTGTCTAAGAGTATAAGTATTCAACACGGACACGTCAGCCAAAATAATGTCTGTACTTTATAACCTACTTCAGTGTCCTTTTAAACCTGTGGAGTGCGAATACTTGCTTCAAAATCGAGAAGCTTTGGGGAAAGAGCTTACAATTGGATGATGCCACTACAAAGCTATTATCTTTTGAATGTGGTAAAATCAAAATTAGCCAACTGTATAGATTTGATTAACACTCATTATAGGAAAAAACACTATTAGCGACGCGCAAAGGCATCGCTAATAGTAGTAATGTGCATTGCTAATTCTCTTTGGTGACGCACATTTGGCCGTCGTTCCATGCGTCGCAAATAGTCACTACAAGAAATGAGCTTATTTCCGACGCATTTTATCTGACCGTCGAAAATAATTAATTATTACCGACCAAAATTACTATGAGTCGGAAATAATTAATTATTTCCGACCAAAACTACTATGCGTCGGAAATAATTAATTATTACCGACCAAAACTATTATGCGTCAGAAATAATTAATTATAATCGACCATTTTATAAGTCGGCAATAACTAAATTTAATAAAAGTTATTTCCGACGCTATTAATCGTCAGAAAATATTACTATTACCGACCAAAATACGCTGTGTCGGAAATAATCAAATATAATCCACCATTTTACAAGTCAAAAATAACTAAATTTACTAAAGTATATTTTCCGACGCTAGTAGTTGTCGAAAAAAATTACTATTACCGACCAAGCTAGTCTGTGTCGGAAATAAGTAACTACAATCGACCATCTTTTTGGTCGGAAATAACCTGTTTTGCTCAAAACTTCACGCCTCTGTTTTTCTTGCCATTGTCAACCTCGCGCCTTTCTCTGATCTCTCACCTCTCTATCTCTGTCTCTCGCCGATCTCTCACCTCTCTCGCCGATCTCTCTGATCTCTCACCTCTCTCGCCGATCTCTCCCCTCTAGATCCACAAAAAAATAACAGTGTTCTGCCTCCATCTTCTTCGTCGCAGAGAGACTTAGGGCACGAAGTGAAGGAGATTTTCTTAGTCGTCGTCGAAGCAAGCCCCTCTCGCGTCGTCGTCACCTGATCGATTTAAAGTCCTCTGCATCGTCAACAGCTCTCTCTCTCTCCCCAAAGCCAGGTATGCCTCCTTCTCCTCTTATTCTTCTTCTTCTTTTATTTAATTTTTTTTTTGTGCAATTATTCTTTATCTCCGAATCTGATCGACATCGGCTCTAGAGCATGTAACGTTTAAAAAATTGACTCGCACAACCCCCCTAAAATTTGGGCGTGTGTTTGAGATCCCTGTAAAGTAGAAATGTGTGTGTGTGTGTGTGTGTTTGTGTGTGTGTTCTACTGTTTCAAAAACAAATTAACAGGCCAACTAAAAAAGAACAAACAAAAAATATCTATCCAGTTTAATCCATCCATATTTTCCATCTGCTAAACTGCTACAGGTATTCTCAATATTGATTATTATGAATAGGCACATTAGAAAACCAAATTATCCCTAATAATACATTGATATTCCATCTGCTTGAATAATTTGTTTTACAATTCTTTGCTGTGTTTGTTTTGAGATGGTGCTTATATATAAACGCCCAAATAAGGCTTTTCTGTGATGTGCCTCACAGATAAGCTTTTGCAAACGACTTTCCCAAACATCTAATTATTAGGGAATTAACTTACTCACAATTGCATGTTGGGGGACAAGCTGCCCCAAACGGAGCCTAATTCACTTGTTACTGGAGGCACCATTACACCATTTTTGTTATTTTAATGTTTCGTTTTGGACTAGAGATGATGAAAATATTAGGAGGAAACAGAGGTAATTAAAAGCATGGATTTTGTATATTTAAGAGTAATGCACAGTAAATTCAAACTTAACATGAAACAAGGTTTTTGAATTATTAAATGAATTAAGGATTGAATTTTCATTTATTTTAACTATTTTTTTTCTAATTTCTAGTTCATTTAGTGATTAAAATAACTTATCTTAAATAAATTCCAACTTACAGCAACATTCTCTTATATTTAAAGATTTTTTTTACTTATTTAAATAAAAAAACAAGTTATTAATGAAATTTTAATGTGATAAATATTACTAAATATTTTAATAAAAGACTTAGTACAGTGACTCATTGGATTCAACTGGTCAACCCAATTTAATCTGTTTATAATTGGCACTCTTAAAATTAATGTTAGTTACATTTTATTTCTATATTTTGGTCTCTATTGGATATAAAGTTCAGCTTCAAAAATTTATTTTTATGAAGGTCATTTCTTTAAAAATATATGCATGCAAGATATCTAAAATTAAAATTTTATTCACAAATCAATTATAAAATCTAATAATCATAATCACAATATTTTAAAATATGATTGTGTAAACATTATTCAAAATATAATAATTTATTCAAGCATAAACAAGGCACCACTCAACCAATTTAGATTTGACAGTGTGGGCTGAATTTGTGTGTATTCTTGAGCTTATTTTCAGATTTTCTCTTAGCTCCAATTGGGATATTCTCTATACAGCAGATCCTTTATCAAATAGTTTAACATTCTAGTGTTTTGCCATATTTATCGATTAGCAGGAATTAGTTGATTGGATCGTGCTATATGTTTGCTTGCTAGCTAGCCTGCTCAATATTAGTTTATTTGCTACCTCCTGTACTTTGGATCATTTTGTACTTGCTAGCATATATTTATGTTTGTGTATGATTCATGTTAAAATGATTTCTAACAATCAATATAAGTTATTGAAATACTTTGTGAATCTTTTAATTTATGAGAAATTACTAACTATAATCGGCATCACGCAAAGTTGTTTAGTTCCAATGATATTTAGTATCCTTATTGTGCACGAAACATGCATAGTTATTTTGAGTAAAGATTATTATTTGTGTGTTTCTATATTCTTGAAGTTGAGGACACAAATTGTGCACTACTCTTTAAGACAATCATAAAACTACAACAGCATGAGAAAGTATTGTGACCTTCATTATGTGGTGCATATTGTGCCATTTTTATATTGAAAGGGATGTCCTTGTTGTCAACAGGCTAGGGGAGAGGAATTTCTGTGAATTTTCCCCCCTTCTAGTTGTTTTCAAAATTTACTTGCCTCCTATGCTAATGCATTCTCTTTGGCAGCATTGGCAATGTTTCTTTGTTGAAATCAAAATCTGTATGTTCTTTTGTTGTCCAACTTTCACTTTTGCTCCATTATAAGTGTACTGCAGCAGGTAGACTTCATGGTTATGGGCAACAAATTGGCAGAATTCTAATTTTCCAGGAGAAAGCGAGAAAATTTTCTTTCTTTTCTTTTGGCAATTTAGAAGGGAAATGTTTAGTTGTTGCAGTTCAATGGGGATTAAGAGGGTTGGTAAAAATTAAATATTTTCGACGTTTTTTGTAGTCAGAAATAATATATTATTCAGTCGAAAATATTCAACTAATACCGACCGTATTCAGCGTTGGTATTAGTTGATTATTTCCGAAGCTGAATACGGTCGGTATTAGTTGATTATTTCCGACGCTTTTTGTGGTCGGAAATAATCTTTTATACCGACGCTGAATATGGTCGGTATTAGTTGAATATTTCCGACGCAAATGTTGTAGCGTCGGAAATAATATTTTCTGACGAGTTTATTACCGACCGTGTTGTTCGACGTTTTCTATGGGTCGGTAATGTTTATTTCCGACGCTGATGTTGTTATTTCCGACTCCATGGGGTGTCGGAAAAAACCTCATTTCTTGTAGTGAGTTGTGTCGCAAATACTATTCGCGATGCTAAGATGTTTGTGCGTCGCTCAAGATAACTATTAGCGACGTGTAACTGATGTCGCTAATAATCAGGTGTGGGCATCACGAATACTATAACTAGACGCAATAGGCGTCGCTAAAAAGACCCTTTAGCGACGCTTTTGGTGCGTCGCTAATGGTTACTATTAGCAATGCACACGACGCGTCGCAAATAGTGTATTGTTCCAACCTTTAGTGACGCTCGATGCGCGTCGCTAATGGCATTCTTTTGCGACAAATATGAAGCGTCGCTAAAAATTAATTCATTTGCTATTAGCAATGCCTCTTTGTGCATCGCTAAAAGTTTTTTTTTTTTTCCCTGTACCTGATTTTGACCTGTATTATTTGTTTTTATTTTTGTTTTATTCCTGTTCAAAACTTGTATCAAGTATCTTGATATACAATAAAATTCAAATATTCTGAAATTAATATATTAAAAGAAAAATGCATTTATATATGTATATTGTACTAATTACTTACAATTGTAAAAGTAAAATTTTCAATAAATACAAAAATAAAAAATAGTATCAGAAAATGTAACTACAGCTGTTCATTAAAAGAAAAAAAACAAATGAAAATAGTAAGTCCCGATGCAGAACAGAAAGACAGCGGTGCAATAATCCCGATCAATCTGAAATAAAGATCAAATGATATATTTTAGAACCCTTATTAAATATATATATATATATGAACATAGAATGTGAATATATATTTTTTTACATGCATAAATAGTAAGAACGGCATAAAGTAGCATAAGTTTTAAACCGGTAATCCGAACCGACTACCGTAAGTTCATGCAAGTCTATTTTATCATTTGTGAAGTTTGTGATGGGGTTTCGGGGTAGTTAGGCCGATATCCAGTATTTTGTCTGTCAAAATCTCAAATTAGGCATTTTAGGAGCGAAAAGTTGCATAAGTTTGAAACAGGTGATCCGAACGAAGTGTCGTAAGTTCGTACAATTCTATCGTATAATTTCTGAGGTGTGTGATGGAGTTTTGGGGTAGTTAGGCCAATAGCCGATGTTTTGGTCCGTCAAAGCCCCAAAATGGGCATTTTTCGAGCAGAAACTTGTAAAAGTTTCAAACCAGGCATCCGAACTGAGTGCCATAAGTTCATGTAAGTCTATTTTATCATTTTTGAGGTGTGTGATGGGGTGTCAAGGTCGGTAGGTCGATATCCGATATTTTGGTCCGTCAAAACCCCAAAAAGAGGCATTTTAGAGCGAAAAGTTACACAAGTTTGAAATCGGTGATCCGAACAGAGTGCCGTAAGTTTGTGTAAGTTTATTTTATCATTTGTGAGGTGTGTGATGAGGTTTCGGGGTCGGTAGGCCGATATCCAAAATTTTGGTCAGTCAAAACCCCAGAAAAGGCATTTCAGAGCGAAAAGTTACACAAGTTTGAAACCGGTGATCCAAACCGAGTGCCGTAAGTTTGTGCAAGTATATTTTATCATTTGTGAGGTGGGTGATGGGATTTCAGGGTTAGTAGGCCGATATCTGGCATTTTGGTCTGTCAAAACTCCAAAATGGGCATTTTTTGAGCTAAAACTCGCAAAAATTTCAAACCGGGCATCCGAACCGAGTGCCTTAAGTTCGTGCAAGTCTATTTTATCATTTTTGAGGTGTGTGATGGGGTGTTGGCATCGGTAGGCCGATATCCGGCATTGGGATAACCCATATATCTAATAAAGCATCCAGGTTCTCTAAGCAATCCTCATTTATAACTTAATTTCTACAAACAAGCTGATTAGATCACTTTAACTCATTGAAGGTCATACCATCAACATGTACAGTCTTTCTGAAGAAGTTTCATGGAAAAACTCTCATAATCAAGGACAAGAAGGCTGGGGAATATGTAATTTCCATTTTCATTAGTTTAGAAAGGAAAAAAAAAACTAAAATTACACTAATCTCCCTTAGAACCCATGAGAATTGCAAACAGTAGCCTCCTTGTTTGCACCTTTTATGCTATTGTTGCGAGCACCGTTAAACAAAAAATTGTAGAAGAACAAAATTATTCGTGATTTTTTGGTCAAAAGTTAAGGACAAATTTAACATTTGATAAGTAATTTCGAACGATATCATCAAAAATACTCATTGCCACTAGTGGTCTAGAAGGCAGGAAAATCTATTATGACGTTGAAACCAAAAAGAGATACAAGCTAAAACAAGAGATATACTATTTGCAATTATCAAAAACATCAAAGGAGATCAAGAGCATAAGCACTCATGGAAAATGGATGAGACATTTGACTACATTCGAATAGAATAGAACTTACTCTTAATGTGCTTGACATTTTCATGGATATTTACTCCGCGGGGTTCCTTCTTTATCTCATACGCTATGTGGGGTTCCCTCTTTATCTCATACGCTATGTGGGGTTCCCTTTTTATCTCACGAGCTAACTTCAGTGAAAACTCTTTCTCGCAAGCACTTGAATCAAACACACACACATTAAAATGCATGTCTCTTATATGCTCAAATACTGCAAAATCTCTGAGACAGAGGCCATGGTATTGCACAAAATTATCCCAACCTTCTCGGAAGTAAATAAATCATTTGTCACATTTACCAATTTTAACATGCCATGGCCTTTTTACAACTTGTTAGAATTGCTTCTTCCGATTTTACTTCACCTAGTTGTCCACAGAAAGTCGGTGGAATGCACTGTGCAAATTTGAAATTTAGAAAACTATATTAGAGTGATTGAGTCACTATGAAATGTTGCTACATTAAGAAGAGAAAAGACAATTGGACTGACCACGCACACACACAAACACAGATGTACATACACATATATATAGTGGACATACAAGTTCTGTAAGGAAACCAGGCATCATGACCTCGAAGAAATGCGTAGAAATGGGAAGCTTCCTTTCCATCTGAGAAAAAAATATACTCTCACCTAGTTGGCAAGTATGACAGTCAAAACAGAAAAGAGAATTGGAAGTCCTTTCATTGTCCAAACAATCCTGATCTTATCCATAACGAGCTACCATTATAGGGTAATGTTGATGATCAAAATTCAAACTAAAATTCAAACTAGGAATATGAATAGGATCCAGATGGTCAAGCAATTTCGGAATTGAATCTTTATTTATAAAAAAAATAAATACTACTGTAAGTTCGAATTTGTGTGAGACAATAACCATTGTATGGTATCGGAATTTAATCTTTATTTATCACAATCACTTTATTTCTAATTTTTAAGTCATTTAATAGTTAAAACATCCTATCAATATGTCACAAAACATGGAAATGACAGCCTCAATATAATCGCAAACAATCTTCATACTATCAATATGTCACAAAACATGAAAATGACGAAACAAAAGGGATTTGAGGGGAGAAAAATTAGAGCGAATAGAGGAGAAAAAATTAGGTTTAATATGAAAATTAAAATCCAAACATATTGAGCAAAAAAATCTAAATTTTTACCCACCGAATCTACATGTCATGAACAAAATTAGATCAAAAATCAAGAATCAGATTAAAGATAAGAAAACCAACCTTGTTTTCGATTAAGAATCAGATAAAATCAATCTACTTCGACACGGTAATTGCAACAAGATTGGAATTAAATGGACTAGACCACCAGTCTTTACTCGCACACCTATATGTTCTTAAAAAGCCATGCTAAAAAATTAATGGCAAGAGTCAGAAAAAAAATTCAAATAAACAGTTAAATTAGTCAATCAAATTCAAATACACATATGAAGTCATACAAAATATCCATAGAAATCCATGGTTTACGGTAGCAACCTGTGAAGTGAAGGATGGCCAAAATAAAATGATTAGCTATAGCTTGTAATCCTTAGCTGAGAGAGGCAATGGAAGACTGGGAAGCATCATGCCTAATTTTTTCAAGGAATTATGTATTGCCATGGATGTAAACATAAGTGATGTATTTTTTAACCATCACACATGCAACTCACATAAAACAATTCGACACAAAATTTACAGTCCACTCATTGAAAAAATAATAATTTTCTAACCAATTCACAACAAAAAGAATATAAGATCAAAGAAGAATCACATGCTCAATCAACACAAAGGGGTTTGATTTCCAATTCACAAAACACAATCTAAAAAATAAGAATCTTTCAATATTTGAATGAAAAAATCACAGAATATGACAATAAGAATAATATAAAAGCTATCACATGCTCAATCTTAAATCAAATGGAGTTCATTTCCAACTCACAATCCACAATCCAAAAAACTTAAATAAAACGAACTTTGTTATATCAATTCTTTATGAGAGCGATCAATTCTTCACGGCAACTCGAAAAACAGTATCAGATCAGCGAGAGAGAAAGAGGGAGAGAATAGCGTGCGGCGTAGAGAGGGAGCGACAGTTCAGTTTATCAAATGACTTATTAGTGACACACAATGCGCGTCGCTAACGTTTAGTGAGACGACATTATTTCACATACACTAACTATCAGCGACACCCACATGTGCATCACTAAACGATTTAACTATTAGCGACGAACATGTGCATCGCTAATGGACACAGGAGCGTCGCTAATAGGTTCCCACCTATTGTTCTACGCGGGAAACCCTCTTTTGTTGCTTTTTCACGACACACGTTTTGTGCGTCGCAAAAGAACAGTATTAGCGACGCTTAACGAGGCGTCGCAAATAATGTGCGTCGTAAAAACACCTATTTTTTGTAGTGACTACGGTGCAATTGGAATGCCAAGGAAAATTATACCCAATAAGGATAATGGAAGAACAAATAGTTCGTGTCAACAATCTGCAATCTAATTGGATTTGCAAATGCTATATGAAGTTAGAGAATGAGCAACCAATTGCGGAAGATCTAACAGAAGAGGAAGGGGATGAAGACCCGACCAATGACATGGAATATTCGAATGATGGGGATCATTCTCTAACATCTAATAACTCTGGAGATAATTAAGTAGATGATAATTATGAAAATTTCAACTATGTTCCATAAATAGAAGAATTGAAGAGTCGTTTGGGAGACAAAGTTATTAAAGATACATACAACTCAGATGTTGAGAATGATGCAAGCTCATTTTGAAATTTAAAGGGCGATTTAGGCTTGGAGAACTTAGCGCCTATTGGTCCTATAATGTCATCAAATAGGATTCACAACGATAAGCCCGGATTTAATCTAGAGGTGGCTTTGGGACCCTTATTTCCATCCAAAACTTTTAAGCCTATTGAGCGTGAGTTGAATAAAATATAACATGTTGATTCAGACAAAAGATTCAACGTAGAACGGGACAACGATTTTAAGCAAAGGAGATCATGGAAGTAACAGTTGTAGCTCAACCTCTCAGAAAAAATCGAAGACCTCTTCTACATCAGTCTGTGGAAAGAATGGAGAAATAAGAATTGATGTAGTCTGCGTTAAAGTGTATGGTGGTATCTTGAGGCAAAAGAGACCCACTATCACCCAACCGAGATGACGGAAGCAGAAAAACACGATGTTTAGGGTAGTAACTCTAGCTATTTCACTTTTTTTTTTCTAAATTAGATGCAAATAGAAGGTAGATTATTCTTAATGAGGCTCAAGAAATATGGGCCTTAGGAAGAACTTTGGGCATCGAAGAAGGAAATAATGATAATGAAGTCATCAACAAATTGATTGAGCTTGAATCGGATGATGATAGACACTTCGACAAAGGAAAGGGAAAAGGAAACTCAATTTGAAACCTTGCTTTCTCTTTTCTGATTTGGTTTATCTATGTGGTTTATCACTTTCATTATGAAAATTATATCATAGAATTTAAGAGTTTCAGGGAAAGATCTAAAAAAAAGGCAAGTTAAGAAATTAATTCTTCACAAGAGAGTGGATATAGTCCTAATTCAAGAAACAAATAAGGAAAGTGTATCATGATTTTTTATTCAATCCATTTGGCTTGGATTAGATTTTGAATTTATCACAGCAGATTTTGAAGGTCGCTTAAGTGGCTTACTATACATTTAAAACCCATAAAAGTTTATATTATCCAACCATTGTTACAACAAAAACTACATCATCATTGAAAGTACAATCTCTCTTCACTTTAATTGTACTATTGCTAATAAATATGCTCTTAATTTTGTGAATGACAGAAATGTTATATTCGATGATTTGGTGAACCTTATGACTTCCTTAATTTGCATATCGATGGTGTCTGGGGGTGTTTTAATGAGATTCTAAAGTTAGGAGAAAGAAAGGGTTGTTTACAAAAAGATAAGAGGAATGAGAGATTTTAACGCTTTCATGGATAGAGAAGAGAGTTGGATTGTTAGAGATGACGACCGATGGTGAGCTTTGTGCCGATGGCAATAGAGGTCAAGGAAAGTCGACAAATCTAGGGCTTTTTTTTGAAAGGGAATAAAAGAAATTGGTTGATTTTATTTAGCCTTTCAAGTTGTAGTAGCTTTATTCAAGATGAATTGACAAAATCGCCCACAATGCCTTCAAGCATTGGATTAAAAAACATCAAGAATGGTCTTTTGCATAATTTTAAAAAAACCTGGACGATTCAATTAAACCCAATTAGTTTGCATGGTTTATGAATTAAACCGGCTGGGTATCCCATTCTTTTCCATTTTCAATTAGAAAGTTAACCCAACTGGTTAGGGTATCAACTCTTTTTTGTAGATGATGTCTTCCTTTTTGTTGTAGCTAACCATGATTCCATCTCCACCATTAAGAACTCTCTTTATGAATTTGAAGGCCTGAAACCTAATCTCCCAAAAAACTTTTTTTTTTTTTTAGGCATGGACAATAGAGTGAAGCAATCCTTATCCAACTCATTGGCAATCAAGAAGGACAGTTTCTTGTCAAATACCTTGGAGTCCCACCGATATCTTCTAGATTAAAGCAAAGATATTGTAAAGAGTTGATTGATTTAGTCACGTTTAGAGTCAATAGTTGGACTATCATAATGTTTTCTTATGTTAGAAAACTCTCTGCTCAATCACCTATATTCTCCATTCAAGTGCAACTAATTGGTGTGGTATCTTTATGCTGCCCAAAAAAATTTTATAGGAGGTTGAAAAAAAAATTAAGTGCCTTCCAATAGTTTAGTATAATATTAAAATCTACTAGAACAAAAGGTTTCATGGTACTAAATTTGCAACCCCAAAAGAGAAGGGTTTGGAATTCGAATACTTGATTATTGCAATAAAGCTCTTATGTTCAAACATCTCTGGGATATATGTAGCAAAAAAAGATTTTCTTTAGATGAAATAGTGTCATTTAGTGTTCATAAAAGATTGATGCTTCTAGATTCTTGCCCAAATATATACCCTAAAGGAGGGGAGGTGAATAAGATATTTTATAAATATTGAAAACTTTTGCTAGCTTTAAATGTGCATGGAAGATAAGTACAAAGTATGTAAAAGGACTAGAAGGAGAAAGAGTACTTATTACTAGATCCAAGCTTAAAGACTAGGGCATCATTGACAACTGCATTTTTATACACTAGAATTCCCAAAATGAAACCATGCCACATCTCTTCTTTGGTTATAATTTCTCTTCTAACATATAGAGGGGAGTTCTTGTTTAGTGCTTCGCTTATAAATTACCTCTAGAATGAAAAACAAATACTTCAATAGATTTTGAATCGCCTAAAAGGCAACCCTAGCCTTTCCAAATTCTTATTCAAAAGACTACTTTCTTAGCCACAATTTGTTGGTAAACATTGGTATTTCAAAATACTTGCATCCTACATTGATTAAAGAGTGAACTCATTCATTCTTCCAAACGTTATAAATATATTTGTGTCCCACATTAATTAAAGAGTGAACTATTCCTTCTTCCAAACACTATAAATTAGGAGCTCTTTAGGCTTTGGCACATAATCAAAAGCCATTCATCACACCTTAGTTATAAGTATTAATTACTTTTCTCATTCAAACCTTGAGTGTTATATGTGCTTCTCTTCCTTGAGAGAGTAAGCCTCTTTGAATAATTTCTTTTTTTGAGAGCTCTTGTTCTCTTCTTTGAGCTTTTATTCTCTTTGAGTGAGTTTTCTCTTTGCTTTGTTCTTTTTTTTAAGGATGAAGGTGGGTGGACTAGTGAAATTGTATTACAACCAAAGAAAAGAAAAAGGCCTTATAGAAACCACACTAAAGCTAGGCAAGCATCAGGGAAAACTGAAACACTATAACTAGAAAGGTTACAAAAGAAAACTGATATTGCACATCAAAGATACTATTAGGAAGCCTCATTTTGATACTCATCTCCCAGTTAACAAAGGTATTCTTGACTTTCCTCAATGATCTCATATTTGAACGAATGACCTCAGTGATTTCAGCGACAATAGCATCATTGAGAAACTTTTTATTTTGCTAACTCTTTGGTTCTTTTCCTTCCAAATAAAGTCTAAGGTCGTTGAGAGAGACAACTTGGTGATAAAAGATTGGAAGGACTCAAACTTGATGGAGTTAATGGCCCATTTAAGTTTAGAGTTCCATTCTTTTATTTGCCTGTTGAAACCACACATATGGAGAGAATTTCCTTCCAAATGTTATGAGGGGTGTCACATTTAAAGAAGAGGTGTCGGATATTTTCTAAATGGTTGTTATAAAAAAGGTAAAGGTCAATATGAGAGATGCCCCATTTAAACAGATTGTATTTGTACTCAAACCTTCTTTGCAAATGAACCATTGAATGAAAGCTAACTTGGGGATATGTCTTTTATACCACACAATCTTAAACTAAGGGGTTTTCATGGCTGGTTTTTTGAGGTGATTCCAAGCAAAACTAGAAGAAAAAAGGCCATTGGAGATCAAGGTCTATCGCGTAGCATTATCATTGGAGGGGATGGGAAGAAAATCTATAAGGGTTACTTTTTTGATAGTCTGAATGGTGTTGGTTTGACAAGTAAGCCATTTCCAAGTATCTCCTCTGATGATGTTAATTTACAACTTTTGTAGAGATAAAGCTGTGAAATTTTGAGATGGCCTTCTCTACAAAACCTTTAGGTGAAGGACCTAAGGGATGCCAGTGATTAGACCATAGAAAGGTATTTTTTTTCAGTTGCCAATTTTGTGTGCAGCTTGAGCTCCTGTCTAAGGTTAAGGGTATTTTTCCAACTCCAACTACTGTCATATAGGATAGGCATGTCTCATAGACTTTTGTTTTAATGTCGAATTTATGACACCTAGTTAACCCATAAAGAGTCTTTCTTAGAACACAGATTCCATAGATGTTTTGCCATTAGGGCTTTATTATAGTTTTCAATCCTTTTAAGCCCTAAGACACCTTCATTCTTAGGCCATAGAAAGGTATTTTTTTTCATTGCCAATTTTGTGTCAGCCTGAGCTCCTGCCTAAGGTTAAGGGTATTTTTCCAACTCCAACTAATGTCATATAGGATAGGCATGTCTTATAGACTTTTGTTCTAATGTTGAATTTATAACACCAGTTAACCCATAAAGAGTCTTTCTTAGAACACAAATTTCATAGATGTTTTGCCATTAGGGCTTTATTATAGTTTTCAATCCTTTTAAACTCCAAGACACCTTCATTCTTAGGCTTGTAGACAAAATCCCATTTGACTTTGGCACTTGTGAGTTTAAGAGCAGGGCCAGACCGAAGGAATTTCCTAAGGATTTACTTAATCTTGCTCATGAATTTTTTGGGCATAATCAAAACACTACTACGATATAAGTGAATGCTAGAAAGGACTAATAAAACCAATTGTAGTCTACCTCTATACGAAACAAATCTTATTGTCCAACCTCTTATCTTAGCAGTGATCTTTTCAATAAGCTCCTTACAGTCCTTAGCTTTCATATTAGAAGCAATGAGAGGTACTCCGATGTATTTGATAAAAAGAGAACCAATTTGGATACCTAAAGAGTTGTTTAATTAGGTCTTACCTTAGCAATGATCTTTTCAATAAGCTCCTTACAGTCCTTAGCTTTCATATTAGAAGCAATCAGATGAACTCCTATGTATTTGATGGGAAGAGAACCAAATTGGATACCTAAAGAATTGCTTAATTGGGTTTTGGCCTCTTGAAAGATACCAGTTGTGAATAAAGCACTCTTAGACAGATTCAATTGCAAGCTCGACATTTCTTAGAACTCTAGGAGCACATCTTTAAATAGTCAAATTTTGCTATGATCTGTCTTGACAAGTAAGAATAGGTCACCTGCAAAGATAAGGTGTAAAATTGTGGTATTGAGACATTTAAGGTGATAGGTGAAGTTAGAAGAGGCAATTCTTGGAACCCTAAGAGCACGCCTTTGAATAGCCGAATGTTGTTATCATCTACTTGTCAAGTAAAAGCAAGTCATCTACAAAGATGAATGAGAAATTGTGGGATTAAGACATTTAGGGTGATAGGTGAACTTGCACTATTTTGTTTTTTCTTACTCCTACAAAAAAACAAAAAAATCTATAGGATTGTTAAGGTTTGTTCATTGGTACTCCAAGCATTTTCAAGTGTATGCTTGTAAAAATAGACTATTGTATCCTAGGGGTTGGAGCGTTGTCGTTAATTTGCTACACCGATATTCTTCCTCTAAGAGGCAAAATTACTTTTAAAAACAGTGTTTTCACACGCCTTAATCACTAAGCATTCTAGTGATATCTTTCTTGCCTTATATATTGTATTCAGTTTCAATTTTTATAATCTATTCTTAGTTTAAATTAATGAGATCACAATAGTATTCATACTAGCTAGCCTAAATCCAGATTTTCCAACACAATCTACTTCCTAGACAAAAAGAAACCATCTATTGATGAAGAACAAGAGCAAACCTGTTGAGCTCATTATTAAGGATATTATAAATTGTTCAGAAAAGACTTAGATCAATACTCTTCAGATTAATATATAGCATGCATTAGTATAATAAAAATAAAGGAATATAATCATACATAAAATTCATATGAAAATCTATATAAATTGAAGAACAAATAGATTAGAGAGAGCTGGCTTGTGAGATATGGTAACACTATATATCCTAAAGTAATTATTTTTCTACCTGAAAGGTGGAAACGGCTATAGTTACTTTAAGATACAATCCTGGGCATTCTCAAGAGGTTTTCTCAAGACTTACCTATACTGCGAGAATGAGTGAACAAGCCTTTCTCAAATTATCCAAAAACAAAAATTGCTAGTTAAAACTTCTAACTACAAAATACAAAGTCATAGTTGTGTTTATATAGGTAAAGGAACCCATAACAGCTACAACAACATAGAAGCTCAAACGGCTAGAAATTAAAGACACAATAAAATCTAAAATAAAAGCGTAATGAAACTTCTAACCAAATTTTAGAGAAATAAAAAATTTTGACTACAAAATTCAAGATATTCTAACATAAAGTCTCATCAGAAGTTCAATGGCTAGTTGGATGAACATCAAGAAGACCTAATCAAACTAGGAATCGTGCATAAATCTTGATATTCGATCCCCCTAAGATCCTTTTGAGTGACTGATTGTCCTGAGTTTCTTCATTGCTTTAAAGTCTTTTGTTTTTACTTGTAAGGGCATTTTATGGCAGTTTTGGTCCTTTACTATAATAGCAGCTGCTCCTCTTTATTAAGTTAGCTTTTGTATTCTTTTTCTTATATATACAACTACTTGCCCCCAAAAAAATTGATCGTCAAGCACAGGCATGTAGCAACTTTGACTAGTAAAAATTACACCAAACCAAGAGTCGACAATCATGTTTTCTTCCCTGTTTTATGTGCCATCTACACCAATACAGGAAAAAAAACATTAATGAAGTAATTATTTACATTGTCTTGTTTCAATTATATGATGTAGTGCAGATGAACACTACATTAATATAGTACAACATGCAACTAATTATTTGGTTAATTGGACAATTTCAAATTCACTATGGTTAATATAGAATGTAAGACCACCCTTAATTTACATGTGCGTAAAATGTATACTTTGGAGATAAAAATATCATCACCGGCAAAATGCTTGTGTTTTCCATGAAGATTTTATTTTATTTTTATTAACTTTGGTTATCATTACATTTACATAAGAAAGTCCATTTTGCATGTAACAAAAACTTCATTTCGGAGAAAGGTTTGTTTCCTTTTGGTTTTAAAGCGCTTATTCATTGTAGAAACTCGCATTTGGATTCATCAAGTTCCACATTGTAAACTTTTTATTTTACAGTATGGAAAGTATTTTGGAAAGATATGAGAGATACTCATATGCTGAGAGACAGCTTGTTGCAACTGATTCTGAATCCCAGGTATTTCACGCAACTAATCTATAAAATTATGTTAGAAACACAAATATTATTTTGTAAAGCATACATCTTTTCAATCCTCTTATGTTTTTCATTAGATTGAACCCACCCCATTTAATTATTCAATTGTAGTAACAAGTTGGAATCAAGACATCTAAACAAAAATTAGCAATAAGACACTTTTCAAGGTTAAGAAACTAATAGTAATTTTGTTTATATTTTGCCATATATTGAAATTCTCCTAGATTGTCTTTGCACTGGGACGTAGTAGCCAACATTATGACCAAGTCTTGTATCCTATACAAGTTTCTTTCTCCACTTGTTTCTTCAGTTTTCGTGGAAGTTATCCATTAATAATAAGATCTCATTTATGCACAACAACTTGAATTTCCCTCCCCCCCCTTTTTTGTGCGCTACACACAATGTTGTTTTTGTACCAGAAGTTCAAGTGTATTTGTTGAACGTGTGAATGAATGAATTCAATCTATCCATATATAAGGTGATTATTAAGTGCATCTACTTAGTAATGGTTAATTATATATTTAAAACCTGTGTGGCTCTTTCTAATACTATGTAGGGAAGTTGGTCTTTGGAACACCCCAACCTCATGGCTAAGATTGAAGTCTTACAAAGGAACATAAGGTACTGATCTGACTTCATATCACTTTCAAATAACAAAGGCCTACAACTATATATATATATATATATATATATATATATTTGTGAGAAAAGCAAATCCCTTTTACGACTTGGGATCAATACATATTGCCATTTATCATAGTAGAACTAAACAAATCTGCAAGTGCACCAACCCACAACACACACATCATTTAAATCATGACTCAACAGTTGCTTCCCATCAATCCCTTTACAGTTTACAATAAACAAAATGGAGTTGATCCATATTTCATATCAACATTTTTAGGCACTATGTTGGAGAAGATCTTGAGTCCTTAAGCCTGAGGGAGCTTCAGAGTTTGGAGCAACAGATTGACACTACCCTCAAGCGAATACGAACAAGAAAGGTATATAGAGAGAGCTTTTATAACTTTTCTTACAATGGTTTATCTGATATATACATTTCTTATTATATGCTCTTTATATTAACCCTTCATATATGCAGAACCAACTTATGCATGAATCCATTTCAGAGCTACACAAAAAGGTAACATTTGTTATTTTGTTCCTATTTGTGCATTGATTCACGCTTTTATGTGCACATACTTGTGAGTGGCAGGATCATATTTATGCTAGGACCATTGTGCAGATTACAAGTTTTCTAATATAGAATTTAGTTTGTGTTCCGTTCCAAAGCAACTTTGATGTAAAGAGACTTCTTACAAAAATATAAAGTGATTTCTGACTTAGGTTTTGATAATGTACTTAGCTTGCTTTAAGTTGAACTTCCTTCATCCAGTTTAGTAATTTTCAGGAGCCAAAATAAAGGAAAAAAAGTTATAGGAACTTCCAAACTCTCTAGCCTTGCCCCTCTGACAAGCCTCTCAACCAACCCTAACCACCAACCTAGCCCCCTCCTCCTAAGAGGCCAAAGGGATATGGGGCCATGGCCCCTCCCAAAATTTTGATATTGTATTTTTTATTATTAATTTTCTTAAAATATTTTAGTAAAATAGGACTTGTCCCTCCTCTAATATTTTTATATATATTTATAAGAATCTTCTTAAATTTTAATACTTACAATTTTGTCTCTTAACTAAAACTTTTGGATCCGTCACTGCTCCACCCCCACCACACCCTGTCAAGACCCTCATCTCTACCACCCTTTAGCAAGAACCCCCGACCATGAGTGCAAAAAACTTCCAACACAAGCCCCTAAACCCTCCACCTCTAGGCCTCTCACTTAACCCATACATACTGCAAACACCACTCAGCCTCTAATCTAAAGTTCACATATGAGATATCAAACCATCTTAACTTTGCAGAAGCAATAGTAGAGGACGAAGGGAAGTACTAACTCTCAAGGAATGATTGTTCCTGAAACTTTAGATGGTCAAAATCGACAAACAATGGAAATAGCACAGGATGCTATAGCTAGACACATTGCTAACTTAAGTTCACAAGCGGCATATCTAAGAGTTGTTGCGAATGAACATGAAAGCCTCAAAGAAAAAGTGAAAATGCTTAAAATATAGCCGATCGAAAAGGAGAAAACTAATGTTGCTAGCCTTTTCCAAGATAGCCAAAAGGGAACAAGCTTTACGAGATGCTTTAGCTAGACACATTGCTAACTTAAGTTCATAAGTGGCATATCTAAGAGCTGCTGCAAATGGCTATTCTTGGAAGACCACGTCACGTCTTTTAATTTTTTTCACAAATTCATTAACTTCAATAAAGCCTAGAACAAGATGCTTAGTATCACTTACCCAGATGGCCAGAGAATTGATAACCATACCTCAATCAAAAAGCAGCCATTGAGTACTTTTGTAACTTGTTAGGAACTAGCAATAGGCCTTGATATTCTAGCTTGCAAATGCTCAAAAATGCCATGATCCATAATTTAATAACTCTAAAAAAAGAGACCTTAATAGAGAAATTAGTTTTGAGGAAATTAAAGTAGCAGTGTTCACTATTAATAGTCAAAACGCCCCAAGACCTGATGGATTTAATGCTAACCTCTTTAAAGAATGTTGGCCAATTATAGGGGAAGACATCACCAAAGCTGTCAAATCTTTTTTTAGCTCTGGTATCTTATTGAAGCAATAAAAAAATAATACAACCATCTCTCTTATCCCCAAAACTGAAACCCTCTCATCTTTTGGTGCTTTTATACCTATATCATGTTGCGATGTTGTTTACAAATGTATCTCCAAAATCATTGCATATAGGCTAAAATTTATCATTGCAATATTGTTTTCCCTCAAAGATAGGAACTTGCTTTGGAAAGTATAAAAACATAGTAGGGACTGTTGTCATTTGAATTGAGAAGAACTTTGCAGGGAAGAAAACGAATGGTGAAAAGGTATGGTTCTGATACCAAATTTGTTGGTAAAGCAGAATAAAAGAGATTTTTAATGAAAGTGAGAGAGGTAGAAAAGTAACAAAAGAGCTGTAGTAATATGTAGATGTTGTAGTTTTATATTCAAGAAAATTCTATAGCAAGCAAATTCTATCATTTATTCTCATTGGAATAGGAAAAGACTTGTAAAAGATTAACGTATTGAAGGATTAATCCAAGAGGATTACTAGACTTCTATTTATACTTGTTTTCCTTGTACTAGAAAAGTCTACAGCAAGCAAATCCTATCATTTATCCACATTGGAATAGGAAAAGACTTGTACCAAGATATTGACTGACTTTCCAAATAGCTGCTCTTCTTACTTTTCTCCATAAATTTTTAATGAAAATTGCAAAATCTCTCTCAGCATATATAAACTCACATTATAGATTTTGACAGGAAAAGGCTTTGCAGGAGCAAAACAACTTACTAGCAAAGAAGGTAAAAGTTATATCATCAATATTTGGGTTATAGTGGAGTTTCAAGCTGAATTTCATTTGTCGAGCGTACATATTTAACTAGAATGCATTTAATGTTTATTCATATATTCTAACATGCAAACAGCTCAAGAACAATGAGAAAACATTGGCTGATCACGCACAAGGGGAGCAACAAACCCTAGCCCAAAACTTTTCCCTCTTTGTGTTACAGCAACCACCACCACTATCACTCCCTTGTCTAACAATTGGGTATATATCCTCTCTCTCTCTCTCTCTCTCTCTCTCTCTCTCTCTCTCACACACACACACACACACACATAATTAATATGCAAACATTACATAACACAAACATATATATGTGCATACAAACATATATGAAAAGAAATGAAATTAATACGTGAAATGAAATCAATGATCAACGAAGTATATACCATAAGATTTGGATTTGTTTAGTGTACAAGGCCATGAATATTTGGTCAGTTGAACTAACAAGCATTTCTATATAAATTTTATAGAGGCATTTTCCAAGCAGGAAGATCTGCAAGCGAAGATGATGGAGCTCCACCTCACCCAAGTCCCCATCCACTTATGCCACCATGGATGCTTCGCCATGTGAATCAGTAAGCATAGTTGGCGGCCATTCTAGCTATTAAGTACATCTTCAACATGGGTGGCAGAATTCACTATGATTCTTGGGCAATTAAATATAACCGTTGTATAATCTCTACCAAGATGGCTAAACATTGCCTTAAACAATAAATTGTCAGTTTGGTAGTATATCTGGAGTTTTTACTATTTCAGGGTGCAGTCGTGCTAGCAAAAATTAAAATTTTATTTAGGGAGAGAAGACTGGCGTTAGGTGTTTGTTGCATGGTCTATCATTTCTTTCATGGGATATTATTCTTCAATTTATTTATGAAGATGTGAGTGTTTTCCTTAAAATGGTACAACTCTGCCACTGTTTTAAAAATTTTTATATGGACCCAACTAAGTGAGTAAGTGATCTGTTTGAGTTTCTCTCTGGCTACGTTGGTCCGGATGGAGATTTAGCTGTAAAATTTAGAGTTGAAGCTTTTGAGTTTACCCTTGAGTGTCGGTAACTTATTATACAATCTCTGCATGGGGTTGCCACTCTACCACTGGTTCCAAAATTGATGCAGGATGATTGAGAAATCCTGTTGATTAAGCCAAAAGTCAAAGAATTTGAAAGGCTTTTTAGGATTCCTTTTATTGAAATTTAGGTTACAGATAAATGAAGTGTGGTCCGATAACCCTTAGTTGTAAAAAAAAAAACCATTTGAATGAGGAAAGGTTCAAAGCCATTGGTCATT
The DNA here is from genome assembly GCA_008638375.1 of Nyssa sinensis. NCBI lineage: Eukaryota > Viridiplantae > Streptophyta > Magnoliopsida > Cornales > Nyssaceae > Nyssa > Nyssa sinensis. Next base: position 4,943,215 of record CM018043.1, read on the forward strand.
TGCAAGGATTTCTATCCTTGATCAATTCCACTAACTCTTGGGTTTACAGGTAAATCTTCATAAAAGTAATGTCTTTCTTTCAGGAATGGAAGTTGGTCCTGCCTAGAGAATCTGTTCCCTTTTTGGTATGTCCCGAAGCTCTCTTCCCATCACCTAACTGGGAGTCCCCTTGATCTCCTCTCGCTTGAAAGCTTCATATTGTAAGCCTTTGGTAGAGAAAATCACTGCTTGTGCCACTAGCTAGATTGCTAGACTCCGGTCCTACGCTGGAAGGGCTCAACTTGTTGTTTCAGTCTTGAGTAACTTCCACATCTATTAGTTCAGCATCTTCTTACTCCCTAAGAAGATCCATAAGGATATTGAAAACATCATCAGATCGTTCCTCTAGTTTGGCCTTGAACTTAAGACCTCTGGTTCAAAAATTGCATGGGCAACTATCTGCAATCCCAAAGATGATGGAGGTTTGGGGTTCAAAATGATTGAGGACAATGACAAAGCCCTAATGCTCAAGCATATTTGGAACCTTTGTTCCAAGAAAGACAACCTCTGGATACAATGGTGTCACTCTTACTTCATAAAAAACCATAGCTTCTAAGGATCACCACCCAAAATGATTGTAGTTGGGGGTCGAGGAAAATTCTAAAGCTACGCCTCATTACCATAAACCTTATTGTCTTAACCATAGGAAATGGAAAGAATACGTTCTTGTGGCATGATAACTGGCTCCCCATAGGTCCAATTAGCCAAATTCTTGGCCCTACTATTGCCCCTAAATGTGCTAGCTGGGATACTGCTAAAGTTGTCAATGTTTTTCTTGAGGGTAGATGGAGATGGCCCCCTAGATCTCCTCTTATAATGCAACAAATCAAAGATTCTACTCCCAACTCCTTAGTTCCTTCCTCGGACATAGAGGATGTAGTTACTTGGACCCCAAAGAGCAATGGCGTCTTTAACAGCTTATCATCTTGGCACCACATTAGATCTCCCCTTCCAAAGGTAGATTGGGCCCCTATAATGTGGTCCAATTATTCCATCCCTAGACACAAGTTCATCTATTGGCTTGTATGCAAGATTGGTCTGATCACTAAGTCTAAACTGAAAAGGTAGAGAATCATTAATGAAAACCTTTGTCTCTTATGTGGCTCTCACCCAGAAACCATTGATCATCTTTTCTTCTAAGATATGGAAAGAAATCCTATATATGTGTGGCATCTATAGGCTTGTTGGAAACTCCGCTTTTGAGCTCAACTGGTTTGTTATCAACACCATAGAGTCCTATTTCCAATCGTCAATTCTAAAAAACACCATCTCTACCTCTATATATTTGTTATGGAAAGAGAGGAATGCCAGGCTTTGGAGTCCAAACAAGAAAACCGCATCTATGATCTCAACAGAAATCTCCAATAGTATTCAAGATTCAACTTCTCATTGGAGGAAAACCAAAAATTCCTTTTTGAATTGGAGCGTTAGCTTATTTTTCGATTTGCTGAGATCGATCTTTTTGTAACCCAATGGCCTAGGGTTCTTCCCTTTGGAGGCTTTTGTTCCCTCTTGTACAGCTCTTGAGCTTTTGCTTAGTAATATATTTAACTTCTAAAAAAAAAAAAAAAGTAAGTGATCAATACAACTCATGTCACGCCCCGAATTTTCACGAACCCGAGGCGCGACTATCGAGACAGTAATTAAAATAAAAAAAAGGAAAACTTAAACAAATTTAACTAAACATGCTTCGATTCCCATCAATATATATAGAAACATAAAATACATTTCACAACTGCATTGTTCATAGGTCATTCGGGCTTAAGCCCTTACATTACAAAACATAAGTCCCATGGTCAATATACACCCAATGTTGCATTATATCAAGCTGTCATCAAATCTCAAGTAGCTGGGGCATCCTTATCTATAATGTATGTCCCACAAATGGGTCAGCTCAACTGCTGGTATAGTGAAATGCTAATGCAAGAAAGTGTACATTTATCTCTAAATACTTTCCAAATACAATGCAATGAAAGTATGCATGACGCATCCATGCACTCGATGCCACACCCATGTCTCATTTACGGGCCTCTCCGCGATGGCTCGGAGTACCAATGCAATGGCCAATTTTGGGTTTTTCACCACAGGATCTGCACCCTCATAATGCAAAGCACCACGTGCTCAACTCATGCCATGTTCTCAAAGGATTCACCATATGCCAATATGCCAATGCAATCTCAATGAAACATGATTTCCACAATATAGCATGCTCAGAACAATAATACATAAATCATCAGCTATTCTCTCATGCAAGCATATCTCAGGTAATCAATTTAAACACATGTCATGATTTATATTTATCATTTCACTAAATCATCAAAGAACGTGGGTAACACGTAAGCACGTGAACAACCAACTCCAAATCATCAAGCAAACACATTCCAAATAAACATACAAGTCATTCCAACCATTCACAAAATATTCCTAACTTAACTTCATTTCTAACATTAGCAAAACACCATACCTGACGGGTTAGTCACAACCCAAGTAAACTACGCTCGTAATGTAGTGGCTAGTAGTGAGAATGTGGAAGGATCAGACTGCCTTCTCCTTGCCTTTCGATACTCCTAAAACCACAAAATGTAACTCAGTTCGTTTATCACTTGAATGATGCTATTCATTAAATTTTATGTCTTTAGTTTATAAGTTTCTATTTGGTTAGATTAAGTTCTATCATTGTGTCCAAAACGTCGAAGAAAATAGGTTTGGGTCTTCGCGGAATTTAGTTTGGACGTTCGAGCTAAAAAGGGCAAAACTGTCATTTTACACTTTTACGGGTTTCCATTTCCCGAGACCTCTCCTTGTAAATCGGACTCCACAGTTGAGTCCGAAATATTCGAGATAATAAGATTTCACTAATTGTTTATTTAAATCAGGTTTTGTTTGACCGTGTTTTGACTCAAGGGCATTTTGGTAATTTTTAAGGGTTCCACGGGTCTTTTAATTTTTGGGACCTCGTATCACGTCACATACCTCACCGTTGGTCTTAGTAGCTCCAAGATAGTAAGAAAACATATATGACTTGTCATATTTGGGTTCCGGGACATTTTGGTGTATTTAATGTAATTAAATTAATTTAATTAATTAAATACTTTAAACATATATTATATATATTTATATGGGGAATGTTACCACGGTTGATAGCCGTCCCACTGGTCTGCACGCGCCCCCTCCACGCGCCCCACTGCGGTTCGAGCCGCGGCAGCCACAAATTCCCCCTTTTCCTTTTCTTTTTTTTTTTGAATTTCGTTTCTCTGTTGGACCCAATCCCCTAAACCAAAACAGGCCCACACCAAGAGAACCCAATGACCCTTAATTCAACAGGCCCAAGACTTGAACAGGCCCAATGGTTTCAAATTAAAATAGCCCAATGGTTTAAAGGGGAGAAGCCCAAACCAGTGGCCTGGTCGCCCCCCTTGCGCCCCCGACTTCCCGACGACACTCCGGTCGTCTTCTTTGGCTATATCGCCGGAGACCGCAACCTTCCTCGTCGATTTTCTCTCACATTTTACGTCCAAACTTTATCATTTTTATACCAAAATAATCCTGGGACTTTAAGCAATAAATTAGAGTGCATTTCAGCCTTAAACTCAATGGTTTCACCGACACCCATCTTTATTTCCGGCCATGCATGCCAGTTTTCCGGCGAGGCTCATTTTCAGTGATTTTATCACTGTTTTGGACCATTTATTTTTCTAAAGGTTCCCTGCATCTCGCCCCAACAACCCCTCATCGTTTTAATAAGGTTTTAACGTCTAAAACACTAGGATCCGAGCTTCAAGGTGGCCATCCATGGAGGCCCCTTCACGGTTTGACGGTTTGGACTCGGTTCAGGCCTGGCCTTTGCATCTAAGTCGAACCTCATACATTCTAGATGCCATGTATGTATTTAATAAATTTAAACAGTATATATATATACATATATTCTAGAGAGAGAAACACAAATGGGTAGTGATGTTTCACCTCCAACTGGTGCTTCCTCTCTCTCTTGCTTGCTTCTAGCTTCTTCCCAAGGATTCCAAGGTGAGTGAGGGCTGTCTGTAACCCCTCTTCTTCTTCTTTCTCCTCCTTTTCTTCACACTCTCTCTCTCTACACTGCTCTTTATCTCTCTACCCGAACTCACTTCTGTTTCTCTTTTCTCTCTAACCAAAACGAACCCTCATGTATATACACTCTCACAGACCAACTTCATCCCCAATCAAATCCCAACGGACGCCTACACATCTAAGCTCACACGTCAATCCACTGCCCAGGCGGCTGTAGCCTCCCCTATCTCTCTCTCGGTTCAGTCCTAACGTCCTCTCTCAGCCATCATCCCTCCACAATCAGCTGCATTAAGCAAGTGACTTGTAAATAAGCATATATAATATATATATAGATTGTATACACCCACACAACTGCAGCATTCTTGTACACATACACAACCATACACATAATTAATACATAGCGTATTATAACATTTAAGTAAAAAATAATAAAAAACAAAGTGAAAAAAATATAACCAACAAAGTATAAAAAAAAAATGAGGTTATTACAACTCACCAATCATTTTATATTAAGTAGAAAAAGAAATAATATTTTTGTCTCCATAAAATTAGATAATATGTAGAAATGATATAAGTTCATTGGTCTCGTCTATGTTCCGCTTCATTCAAAAACTTAGTTATTCCCTAGTTTTATAATTTTAGGAGAATAGGCTATTATTGTCATTGTCATTGTCATTGTCATTATTATTGATTGCATGATTTATCTTTCTCACTAGTTGTGATGTAGACCAAGTGGTAAAAATGCAAGAAGTTCAGTTAAAATCAAATTACTTTATAAAAGTAGTTGAAAATGGTTTTGAAAAGTATTTTGAAACTAGGCACCTCCATATACTTTTTTCGAAATTATCATATTTTGATATGAGACGACCTAACGGTTTGAATGAAATTGAATCTTGGCAAAATTCAATCATTTAAGTCCTCAATTAGGTTTTTTACTATTTTTGGAAAGTGATTTTTCACCATACAAATTGCATTCATATTGAGTTGAGATTTATTTTTATCTTCTTCTTATCTTATCTAGAATCCGATTTTGTACTCAATTGCAAAAGTTTCAAATTTGATTTTATGTTATTCTATTTGAATTTCTCTACTTCCTAGTTTTATTAGGATTAGAGTCAAAGTCGTAGTTTTCTAACTTAAATATGGGATAACATACTTTTATTATTCATTTTTATTAATAAAACACATATTTCGAATTTAGAAAATTTATTATTTTACTTGAATTGATTATTTACTGCTTTTGGATATTAAATTTTTTTGTATTCATCATTCACATTTCGTGTTGCATCAAACTATCAGTTTGCTAATCTTTCATGCCATTACAAAGAGATTTAAAATGACACTAAATGCTCATTTTGATGTTGAAAAAAAGTACAGTTTGAGTTAAGTTGCTGTTTGAGTAAGTAGCAGTGAAAAAGTACTGTTTGAGTTAAATTATTTAGTGTTTGGATTATTTTTCAAAAAATTTCACTAAAATTATTTTTTGAAAAAATTTGTTTTAAATTAAGTATAAATTCATTAAGTGCGACTAATAAATCAAATTAAACATTTAACAAATTAGAAAAAATTATTTTAAATTTAAAAAAATCATTAACTACTGTCAATAAGACATAACCTAAATATCATGAACACCTCATTTGTGCCGGAAGTAGTTGGAATAATAATTTTTCAGCAAATATTCAATTTCTTATCCAAGACTACAGGATTTCAGAGAGAGAGACAAGAGGTTCCCTTCATCTGATTATATTACAACAGTTACTCTGGTTTTTCACTTGCAATCACTGATCAAGATTCAAGAGGTGACCAACTAAAAATACACCAACAGGTTAATTGGTGATACTGCCACCATTTTGACTGCCACTCAGTTCTTCCGGTCGCCACCAAACTCATCATCTTCATACTGGCAGTCACCACCGTCGATCAAATGCTCTCTCCAGATACAAGCAACTGGTTGACATGGCTCATGGCTTCTTGATGTCACATATATACATATAATTATACATATTTGTACATAAACAGAGAAAGAAAAGAAATTAAACAAAAATAAATAAATATTATAGACAGCACGAGTAAATGTGAAGCGCAATAAAAACTGAAGTGTTATTCAAATGTTACAAGTACCTACTTTATATAATTTGTATGAATTTGATTCTTCTTTCATACATCATTATATCAAAAATAAAATGTAGTGTACAACACAATCAATGAATTATTTCTTTATTATAACTGTCATATAACATATGCAAGAGAACTGAGACTCTCTAGTAGATGCATAAATGATGGGTTCTATTCTTGTGAGATAACAAATTATAAGATAGAATAATTGAAATAAAATATCTATTATTATTGTCTTGAATAGGGATGAGGTGGAACAATTGAGATAGAATATTTATCATTGTTATTTTGAATAAAGACGAATGTCTCACCTTAATTACTTATCTTGTAATCTATCATTTTACGAATAGTGTGACTTGTTGTTATGTCATGAGTAGAAGGTCTTGCACTTGAAAAATTATTGAACGAGATCAATACAATAACATAGTACGTGTCTCTTTAATAGAAAGTCTTGTATTTAAAAAATTATTGAATAAGATTGATGCAGTAACATAACACGTATCTCTTTAATAAAAGGTCATTTAAAAAATTATTAAATAAAATCGATACAGTAACATAGTAACTTGTTTCTTTAATGGTAATTTATTAATTGTAATATAACAAATTTTTTAATAAAATATAATATAATTGTTATTAAAATAATATATTATCATGATACGATACACACAATCAGAAAAATATCTGACACGTGGCCTACAAGGGAAACAATTTAGGTGAAATGTCCACCACTTTTTTCCTCTTTACACACTTGGATTCACAAAGTCAAAGACAAAGTGTCGACTAATAAATAATTTCAGCAGTACGACATTTCCTTCACAGCTGACAGAGAAATCCGTCTTAGCCCGGAGTAGTAGTTGAAGGGTTTGTTGTCAAGAGACACGTTTGTTCGCAAGAAAATTCCGTGATATATATATATATATATATTTATAGTTGGAGGGTTTGTTCAATTCTTACTGGTTTCCTGACATTTGCAGGTTAGTTTTCTTATGATTAAATGTTCTTTTCGTTCTATCTTTTCTTTATTTCCTTTTTCTATTTATTATATCTTGGTCCTTATTGATGCGTTTGTTTCCCACACTTTTGTAATTGTTGTATATCATTTTACTCCTCAGTTGAATTTATTGAATTTCTCTCTCTCTCTTTTACCAATTTAATGAAAAAAGAAAACCCATTTGCAGATTATATTTTTTTCCATAATTTGTGGGACTAAGATTTAAAAGAACGGCACGAATTAAATCTCCAGAACTTACCCGGAAAAAAGAAAAAAGAAATAAAACCTCCAGAAAGAGGTGATTTTGGTGACTCTGCTTTGTGGAAAAACCCTATTCAAAAAGTTGGGTTAGCTCTTGGTTGTCTTGATTGCTGCTGATTTGTCATATCAATATAAGTTCTCTGAAAACGTTTTAATTCTGATTAATAAAGGTCAAAATATAGAACTTTAGATCATGAACAGGATCATGCTATATTTCGATTACTAGAAAATAAATCAAAAATATTTATCTTTCCTATTTGAATTAATCGTGTTTGAATTTGATTTTGAATAGATATTCAAAGGCTTTATTGTTGTTGAATTCCTTTTTTAGGGATATTTGTTTGGCTTAATGGTGGAAGGTTTTCTATAAGTTTATAGATGCCATATGGCATCGTCAAGGAATAAAATAGTGAATCTTTAGGTGGAAGATCACACACAAATATGATCAAACTTTACATATAACTATTGTTTTCTGTTAAATCCTTTGGGAACGTAACAATAACGCCCTTTAAATAATTTGTCTCTTCATGGCTCTCTTTACAGGAAATTGCCACCCAGAATAATGGCTTTGGCTGTGTAAATAGAGAATAATGGTGAGACAAGATTCATGTAGACGATTCCAAATAATTGGGATAAGGGTTTGTCGAGTTGAGTTGTGTAAATCCCTGATTTAATGCAAGAGAGATTGAACCTTTGATGTCTCAAATTGGATTTTAATTGGGATTCCTGTTAATTTAATTGGACCCTATTGATGGGACCAAACAAGTTTGTGTTGCTCTGATATCTCAGATCCTATCCTCTTTCAGAAGATAGCCTAAATTATCAAAAATAATCTGCTGTTTGAGTTCCTTTTTTGTAGAAAGCTGGATGAAAAGGCACACAATTTAACATCATAAAATGAGCACATATGTCTTCAAATGTGGCCATTTACTCTAATGGACATTCTTTTGATCTTCCACAGGATCTATTTGATATTTTTTTATTCTATTTCGCAACTTTTAGGAATATTTTAGTTGTTTGAGAAAGACAGACTTTTTTGAGGGCTAAGAGTCTTGGGGGGAGAAAATCGAAAATCATTAAAAATAGAAGAATTCTCAAAAAGAATGGTCAGTCTCACCTTTTTTAATAAAAGGGCAAGAAGAGAAAGATGCCCCAGGAGGAAAGAAAAAAGTGTTTGTTGTCTAATTGCCTTCCACTCTGAAATCAAGACAAAAAGAGATGAAACCAATTTTAAATGAAAAATAGACTTCTCAAGATTTCTTACGGTATAAAATACACGCAAAAACAAGTTCATGACTGGCCTTTTACACTTCATTTTATATTTACCAAAAACCAGCACAATATCACCGACTCTGTCCAAAACAGGACCCATTGCAACAGTATAAACCAGTTTTTTGTGTTTTCCTGCAACTATCCTGCTAATTAAACAGTCGGGAATTAGAGGATACTTTTCAATCCTTGATTACTGGCCCTTTTGAGGACAATTATCAGCATTAATTCTAACAGTGGAATCACAGGCATCCAAGCCATCAGAGTCTGCCGATGACCTATAGGTTTTTGGCAACCGACTGTCCTCCATTATAAATGTATGAAATATGAAGGTTTTCTTATTCACCACTCAATGATTATTTTTCAGAAAGTTTGCAGATACACCAAGGTCATGGCCCAATCAGTTAGTAACAACACTGGGAAAAAGCTTATTCAAATTGATATCAGCTCAGACACCGTATGCCCATGGTGTTTTGTTGGCAAAAGAAATCTGGACAATGCTATAGCTTCATCAAAGAATCAATATGATTTCGAGGTTCTGATTCTCTTCACTTCTTATGTGTGCATCAGCGCATGTGTATGTTCTCCAATCTAATTTACTTTCAGTCCATTTTGCAGATTAGATGGCATCCATATTTCCTAAATCCTTCTGCCCCTAAAGAAGGCATTGACAAGAAAGAATTTTACACGAACAAGTTTGGATCTCGTGCTGAACAAATTATGGCTCAGATGACACAGGTTTTTTGCTCTCATCTCTTGAATGGTCAACATAAATGTTATGGGTCTGTATTGCATTCAGTCCTTCTAGTATGTGATAAGTCATTCTTACAGCTCTAAATTGCAGGTTTTTAAGGGTCTTGGGCTCGAATACAACATATCTGGACTCACGTAAGTTTCAATTATAGATTATTGTGGACACTTTATTGAAGATGGGAAAGCTGTGAAGTGTGAGGGAGTTTTAATTTAGATATAACACATAACAATATTTTGGATGTGCAGGGGAAATACTCTTGACAGCCACAGGATTATATATTTTTCTGGGCAACAGGGTTCTGATAAGCAGCATAATCTCGTGGAGGAGCTGTGTCTTGGCTACTTCACACAGGCAAAATATATAGGTGACCGGTAAGTATAATCTTTTCTTAAGACATGTATCTAAATTCTTTCAGTACTTTACAAATTTCAGGTTTCCTTTTTTTGGCCCAATGCTAGGCTACAATGGGTGCCCCTACCCATAGACTCACCCAGTCTAGAGGAATGTGGCATTCAATCCCAAGTCCCTGGTGGCTACCCAGAGATTCAATGAATATATTACTAGGCTAGTTGACACCTTCAATGAATATATTACCTATCAAAAATTTCTCAGTGTGATTATACTACACTATTCTACAAATTCAAATATTTATCTAGAAAATTTTATTGCAAATTTACATTGTCATATTTATCTTTTACATATGGGAGATGGAACGGAAGAATAGAAGATTGTGGGTATATAGGTAGAAATAAAAGTTTGAAGAAAAAATAAAGTTAAAGTAGAGGAGAAAATTAGAAATTTCATGCCTAGTTTTGAAGGTGAACCCTCAGATTTTTCTGAAACACTGGAGTTTTGAAAGGATATAGTTTTTCACTTAGCAAGATATCTTTCTTAACGAATGTTGAACAAGTTTCTATCATAATTTTGTTGTCCTCCTTCAAATTGATATTTTTCAACCTTCAATAGGGCAAAGCTATTGTAGCATAATGGTTAAAGTATGGTTAAAAAGGGTGGGGTCAAGGGTTCAATTATCTTGCCAATCATCAAAAGGAAAAAAAAATTATTATCCATGGAAAGAATATTGGCTTCACAAACTTAAAAAAATGAACCCAATTAAATTGCTTCATATGCATTAATGGTAAATCATTATAAACCAATGTTTACAAGATTTGATTCTTAATTCTCTCGCTGTCAGAAAGTGAACTCTCTCTCTCTCTCTCTCAAAATTGAAATCTTAATATGAATGACAAATTTGAAAATAAGAATCCAAATAATTTCCATTATCATATAGTTTATACCAATTTAATATGAGATGAAGTTGATACTACAAAAGACTATTCTTTACAATTTAGTTCAGAGTATAAAAAATCTAAAACACTATGTAAAGAGCATGAGATACTACTAGACATCCAAAAATGAAGAGTCTTAACATTAGTTTTTTTATCTTGTATATCAAAGCCTCCACATCTTGAAAAAGTCACATGTTCTATTCTCTCCAAATACTCCACATAAGGCACAGGAGCGCTACTCTCCAAGAGCTCGCCACTCAACATTCACCCATCTCTAGCTCCAAAAAAGATCATTGACGGAACGAGGCATGACCCAAGAAATACCAAAAAGGGTGAAAGCAGTGAAGAAGGAGATGATTAACAGATTCTACCTCTTTCTTGTGCATTGAATATATATTGATTGTGACCTTACCCCTCCTTTGCAAATTGTCCATAGTTAAAATTGCATCATGGGTTGCAGTCTCTGAGATAGAGAGAGAGAGACTTTGATGAAGCTTTGACCCTCCAAATGTCTTGCCATGGAAAAGTCACATTGTCCTGCCAGTAATGGTTTGAAGAAACCACTCATTCCTCTTAGGACTCCAAACAATGCTATTTTCTGAATTCCTCCTTGCTCGGACAGCATATAATAGCTCAAAGAGGTGGACTATCTCCTCCAATTCCCAATCCTACAAATTCCTAAAAAACCTTGAAGCCCATGATACACCATTGGAAGAGATATATTTGCTGTTTACTAATTAGATCAATATATACTTACATTGGGAAGAAAGTCAATAGTTTTCTCATGCCTTAAGTAGGACAATAATATAATTTTTCTATAAAATATGAAAATATACATTTTTTTAATACAAGCGATTGGAATTAAACACTTAACCCATCTCCTCCAATTAAGATGACATGCCAACACTTCGTCACAGTGCTATACTAGCTTTGGAATATAAAAGGTATACTTGAATATATATTGTATTATATTATTATCATTCGACACTAAAAGTTGTACGTATGTGTGGAAGTTTAGCTTTTGGAGGGGGGTTGGGGTTGGGGGTATGGGGAGAATCTGTGGAATTTTTTTATTTTTTATTTTGAGGAGCCAACTTAATAATTAATAGCCTGTGTGTGGAAGTTTTGTTTTTGAGGAACCAACTTAGTAGTTAATAATCTTTAGAAAAAACCTTGTTGTAGCATTACTTATTAGTAATGCAAAGGTACATAAACATGTATTCTTACACACATATATATAGTGGTATCATAGATGCCTTGTTTTGACTAATTAGATCAATAAACTACTATTTAGAAAGGACATTAAGATCTTTTTTATACCTTAAGTTTGCTTATTTTTATGTGTGAAAGTATTGTTGTCAAGAAAATTAAATTAATACTTAATCATTCTTGTTGATTAACAATTTTGTATCCTATCATGTTTATTAATTATACTGGAGGGCCCATTATGGTTGTTGCATTGTTGAGAGGACAATAATGTAAAGTGAGCTTTTGTAAATTTCACATATTTAAAGGAGCACTATTGTCCGTTAAAAAATAAAGCCACTAAACTCAAGCCCTCTTTTTTGTAAAGGTATATAAATTTCATAAAATTGTTTTTTTTTTCTTTTCCAAAATAACATGTTTGAGTTCACATGTTTATAAGCGTCAACTGATATGTTCTCTTGGAGCCTGTGTTACGGATATTGATTAAAACAATCCTGCACATTTGTTACAATTTGAGACTATCCCTCATCAAGAATAATTTTCAAGATTGATATTCATTTCACTTTTCTAGCTTATTGCCCTAAAAAATATAGAATTAATAAAGCCAAGGGCAAAAGATGTGATTCCAATGCTGTCTACCAGATACTCTCTTTATATTTTATCTGCATGGACGTTGTATGTGATAAAAATTTATAAAGGAGGACAACTATTGAAGACAATAAATAGCCAACTTCTCAGTTTGATGATGAGTGCTGATGATAGATGGTTTGTGTGAAGAGACTATCCAATTTGCATTTGATTTCAACCCATTTTGATTGTACATTCAATCAATAGAAATTTTCTGGAGGGTTCAAGTGATTGTGATGAACCATTAATTAAGTTTACCAACCACTTACCTGATGAAGCCAAGGTAGACCTATAAAGAAGTCTTCTGCTGCACAATCATTAAAGAAGGAACCTTTACAGTTTGATTATATCAACATGGAGAATGGAGGTGAAAATGGAGCCTTTTACTGTGAACCTTCCATGAGTCCAACAATCATGAATAATATTGTTTTTCGATTGAGTAGGGTGGATTTAATGAACTTTCTAGATCCCTAAACATCATAACTGCCCTTCACATGTGTAATTTGAATGCAGGGAATTTCTTGTGGAATCTGCTAAGAAAGTCGGAGTTGAAGGAGCAGCAGAGTTTCTTGACAACCCTAACAATGGACTGAAGGAGGTAAATTTCTCTTAGAATTCCTTTATGCTTCAACTGATTTTCTGGAAGATGCTGCAAGAGAAAATAAAACTTGAAATCTTTTAAGAAAATGAAACTGTTCAGGTGGCCATTTTAAGATTCCATTTTTTTTAAAAAAAAAAATTGCATTGACAAATAAATGAGTCTGACATTTATTCTTCTGCTCCTTTTGGCTTCCAAATCCAGGTAGGCTCAGGAAAAAAATTATTATAATACTATGAGTTAGCCATTTATACCCAAATAGCCATAAGATTCCAAAATTTCTGTGCTTTTTTTTTCCTATGCTCTAAGCAAAATAAGTAGGAACTTTTTTCCTATATCATCCATCATTTAACTGAGTTTGCTGTGTCAATTCTGAAGGTTAATGAGGAGCTTGAGAAATACTCGGCACACATTAATGGAGTTCCATTCTATGTGGTGGGTATTTCAAAAATGACATTTATGCATTAAAACTTACAATATGATTATGCAAACTAGTTCATTCACCAATATGCTTCTTTTGGCAGCTTAATGGGAAGCATCAGATAAGTGGTGGCCAACCCCCTGAGGTCTTCCTGAGAGCTTTTCAAGTGGCTGCAAATGACAGTGCCTAGTGCCAATATGATTTTATTCTCTCTTTAAAAAAGATACTGTTTTTTTTTTCTCCCATCCTTGAAAATATGAAGCGGATTGTGGAAATAAATATGTATTCGACTATTCCTATATCATGTATTATGATTTTCAAGCGGGTTGTGGAAATAAATATGTATTCGACTATTCCTATATCATGTATTATGTGTGTGCATCTCTAGAAACTTGCTGGAGTTTCTGATTCAAGTTATATAAAAAGTTTGTCATGGTAATACTATTCAAGTGTTTTTTGCAAGAGCTTTGTGTTCATTGCAAATTGTTAGGATTATAATGTGCGGAAAAAGTGAGAGAGTGAAGTGGCATCGTGCTCATTACAGCCATGTTTCAAAAGTAAAGTGGAAATGCTCATTTTCATTGATAAGTAAAGATTGTATATAAAATGGTGCCCAAGAAGGGCATCAAGGGCAAAAACTCTTAAAAGCTTACGTCTGTTTTAGAGAATTTAAAAAATCTACAAAAGAAGAGACATTTATAGGAATAGCCTCTTTGGCCCAAAAAAATAGTAAACGCAAAAAAACATCTTTAAAGAGTGGAGTAGAGAGCTCCAAATCTTTAAAAACATAGTTGTTCCTTTCAGTTCATATGCTCCACATGAGACAAATAGGGGCCATTCTCCAAACACTCATAACCTCCTTTGGAAGATTGCATCATTCCCAAACCAATAGGAGATCTTTTACTGTGCCTAACATTACCCATGAGAAGCCAAATAGAGCAAAAATAATATTCCAACAGCTCCATGAGACATGACAGTGGATGAGCAAGTGATCCATCCTTTCTTCCTCGTTCTTATAAAGGTAGCATCTGCTAGCCAAAAGAAAGTCTCTTTTCTTCAGATTGTCTGTCATTAAAATTGCCTTCCAAGAACATTCCTAAGCAAAGAAAGAAGCTTTAAGGGAGATTTTTGAATACCAAATGAGCTTTCAAGGAAAGGGAGAGCTATTCGAATCGACCATACTTTTATAGAAGGATCACACAGAAAAGGATTTCTTATCCGACCCTCCAATGTCTCTTATCCTCCTTGTCTTCCATAGCCCGAAATCATTGAGGTAACGAAGGAAAGAACCCACCTCTTCTAGTTCCCAATCAAAAAATCTCTCCTAAATCAGGGAGTCCAGATAAGCTTGTTCACAACTTTCTCCAAACACTCACTAGCCCATGCCTCTTTATTGCTAACCAGGCTGTATAATCTAGGGGAATTTCGCCATCAACGACTCGTCCCCAGTCTAGGCGTCATCCCAAAATTTCACCCTACCACCATTTTCGAGGACAAAGCGGCATCTTACCATGAAAGTCGGCCATCCATCTCTAATGTAATCCCAGGGACCACATCCCCTTGACCCCTCCACACTTCTCGAGCACCATCCCTCTAGAATCACACCCATACTTAGCAGCAACAATCTCCCGCCAAAGCTCCCCATTTCTTTCCCCAAATCTCCATAACCATTTCCCTAATAGAGCTTGTATTGAAAGTACCCAAATCTTTTACCCCTAAGCCCCCGTGAGTCATCGGCTTCTTGATTTTATTCCGAGCAACTAGGTGTATCTTTTTGTTCTCCCCTTTATGACCCCATAAGAAGTCCCTCTGAATCTTCTCAAGCCTTCTGCTCACAGTTTTCAGAATAAGGAAAAGAGACATGAAATAGGTTGGGAGATTAGCCAGAGTGCTTTTGACGAAGGTGAGTCTGCCTCCCTTAGACAGGAGTTGAGCTTTCTATCTTGACAGTTTGTTGAGAAACCTTGCAACCACATGATCCCATACTCCAACGAACGAGGAGGAGCACCCAGCGGAAGACCCAGATAAACTGAGGGAAAGCTGCCCACTCTACAACCCAGAGTGCTGGCTAACAGATCCAACTCATGGATCGAACCAACCGGAGTAATGCTACTTTTTGCAAGGTTGATCTGCAAACCTAACACAGCTTCAAAGCAAACAAGAATGCACCGGATAAAACGAAGTTGGCGGACTGAAAGGTCACAGAAAATGATAGTATCGTCAGCAAACAAAAGATGGGAAATATCAACTCCACCACCTCTGTTGTCCCCCAACTGAAAACCTTTGACGAGACCAACCTTCTCCACACGAAACAGAAAGCGACTCAAGGCCTCCATAGCAATCACGAAGAGGTAGGGGGATAGAGGATCTCCCTGTCTCAACCCTCTAGAGGAAACAAAAAAACTCGCAAGGGAGCCATTGACGAGGACTGAAAAGGAGGCTGTGGATATACATGACTGTATCCACTTCCTCCATTTGGCCCCAAAACCCATCTTTGCCAGCATACTCATCAAAAGGCTCCAGCTAACATGATCAAAAGCCTTCTCAATATCCAGTTTGCAAACAAGTCCCTTCCTTTTCTGCTTTCTCCTAGAATCAATGCATTCATTAGCGATGAGAGCCGCGTCTAGAATTTGTCGACCCTTCACAAAAGCATGCTGGCTGGAAGAAATGATACTGCCCATAATCCTCTTTATCCTTAAGGAAATGACCTTTGCAATCAGCTTGTAAACATTGCTCACAAGGCTTATAGGATGAAAATCCTTGATGCTAATAGCTCCTTTCTTTTTAGGAATAAGGGCAATAAAAGAGGTATTGAGACTACGCTCAAAACCCCCCTCCCCGTGAAACTCCTCAAAGACCACCTTAATGTCCACTTTCACAATACTCCAACATTTTTTAAAAAAAGCCATAATGAATCCGTTAGGAGCTAGAGCTTTATTCTCATTGCATGCCTCTAAAGCTCTCATTACTTCATCTTCCGAAAAAGAGATCTCCAAATTAGAGGAATCATCCCCATTCAGTCTTTCCAAACACAGTTCATTCACCCCAGGTCTCCAACTGTGCGGCTCCGAGTAAAGGCGAGAAAAGATATCAACAATGCCTTTTCTAATGGAAGAAAACATTGAATATATATATATATATATATATATATATATATAATTCTACAACGTTCACCATTTTGTTAAGATCAGCCACTACTGCAACAGAATCGTTTGGAACTCGGATGTTTGCATCCACGCACACACACGGACATATCTATATGTCTGTGTGTGTATATATAATTTTACTATGTTCACCATTTTGTTAACATCAGCCACAACTGAAACAGAAACGTTTGGAACTTTGATGTTTCTCATACCCAAGTCCCAAAATACAAATACTTTTCAGTGCCAACAACCTGGGAATGGAGCAACTACAGGTGCATCACTCTTTTATTTCTTTATCTGATAAAAAATATATGGTTCTCTCTCTATAATGTAGTGTTTCCAAAAGATAATACAAGTTTTTCTTTTGTTCTGATACCTAATTCATTTACCAGACATGCAGACCCATAAGTCATACAGTTTTATATATAAAAGAGCAATCTCGGAACAGAGCTGAGTTTATAGATATTGGCCATAACCCTCTCAAAAGAATCTTAGTTCTAAAAATCAAAATGCAAAGAAAATCCACCACCCCAAAAGACCTAAGATGGTAGCGTCTTCTCATCGTCTTAGCTGCCCATATTTTCATCTGGTTTCAACATTAGTATTTCGTGGTATAACAAGCGAACTGTACCCAGAAATTTTTTTCATTCTAGTGTAGATGCGAGCGATTTAGAGGAAAAAGAACCACATCGTGAAGAAAATGTACCTTGCAATAAGATTATGCTGAATAATTTTTTGCATTTACTATACATGACACACTTTTAACATATAATATTCACGATGACTTTACACTTTCTCTTCCTGGTTTTCCTTTTCTGTTTCCTGTTTGTTGCTGGTTTCATCCACGACAAAAACCTCGAGTAAGATCAAGTTGTCTCATTGAATACCATCACCTAGAAAAACCAGCCAAATGAAAGTATATTCAAAATTAAGCATATCTTCGCATAACAAGATACTTACATTTCCATTTGGTCCCATACCATATAAATTACAACAAATTATGATTTCGCATATGTCAATTTAACAAACAATTAAGTTCTATTTGGTTACCCAGATGAAGAAAACAAGAAGGGATCTCATGACTACTGGAGGTTTGATTGGCAGTTACAGCAAGATTTCAGTTATTCTCCATCCATCTTCAGTGCAATAAAATGGTCTGTTTTCATATAAAGCCGGAAACTTTGGGAAGACACTAACATTTTACACTGCTCACTTCTTTTTTTTGGAAGTACACTGTTCTCCACTTAAGGAGCTGTCAAGAAAATGAAGCCATGCGGCCGCCTAGTTTCCAATGCTTGCCAAACAACCTAGACCTACTTGTACTCACATAGATAAAAGCCTAACACTGAGGGATCAATATAACTAATGTAAGGTGATGCAAGGGAGATCAAGCCCCAGAAAGCATCCAATGAGTATACTTGAGCATATTCACTTCTTTTTGTTACAAATCAGAGTGCACCACATCAAGATACTATGTGGTTGTGCATCATTTCACCTAAGAAAGCATATGAAATTTGGAAAATGAACTCTTCAGCTCTTCTTTTTTCTTTTTTTTTTTTGAGCAGGGATACAAAGGAACTGCTCCCATCCATGAATATGAGATGCTGAAATACTGTGTGTGTGTGTGCGTGCATGCGTTTGTGTGTATATCTAAGAAAAAAAGACTGGGTGACATTCCAAAAAAAGATATTATAATATTATTATACTTCTAGCGCGAAGCTCGAATAGATTATTTTTCTTTTACATGAAAGCTCCAAAAGGATGCTGATGAGGAAATTGTGAGTTTTCATTAGTATACAAAACGACCAAGAAGCATGAGTGAACATCCAAACAAGGGACCTGCAGAAAATGAAGAGGAACACTAATCGTCTCAACTGCAGATGCCTTTCACATATAACAACATGCAGTATATAAATAATTTCAAATTTTAAACAAACAAGTTCATACAATATAAAGATGGAACTCATGGAAGTGTTACCTTGCCACAAACTGGACAGCTTTCACTTCTCTCCATCCACTCATATATGCAACCAAGGTGGAAATGGTGAGAGCATTTGGTAATTATCTTGGGGTTTTCTGACGTATATTCTGCATGTAAAAGGTACATGAAAAACCATATAAGAATGTATAATTAAAAGCAACAGCATTATTCTATTGATTTCAACAAGTATCAAAACATTTCATGACAATGGTTTAGGCTTCAAGTTATTTTTGGAAGTCCATTGACTTCCCCCCCCCCCCCCCCCAAAAACCAAAAAAAAGGGTAATTCACCGATGCTGCTACGTAATCACCATAGTGCATCAGGGGATAGTGGTTTTGGACTTCCAGGTAGTTTTAAAAGCCCTCGCACCAAAAAAGGTAGGCTTCTAAATTAATGCTGCTGCAAAATCACCAGGATTTTTTTCTTACCTTTCGCCCCGGGACAGGGAAGGGCATGACCAATGGTCAGATGGTATGGAAGCTGCAGTGTATATTAACTAAACTACCCTTCTTGATTAAGCAAGTGTGGAAGTTTTGCCCAATTTCTAATTTGGAAACATAAAGATGGGTCACTCTTTTGTTTTTTCTCCTTCTCTCTACCAAAAACCCCATGTCATTTTTTGTTATTCTTATTTTCTAATTAAATCATTTCACAAAAAAATGCAGCTAGGAACACCAAAAAAAATGCATCAACTTAATTCAACTGCTAATGTGGATCATCACAGGGCTTCTTTAAACTCCAAAACCTACACTAATATGTTTACCTTCGAGGCAAGTTGGGCAGACATCTTCATCCTCTGAAAAATAAATATGTGAGTATCCAGTTGCCATTTCTGCTGATAAGAACCTCATTGAAGACTTAGAATTGTATCCTTTAAACCCTTCTCCACATGTAGACTCATTCCATTTGTCTCCTGTACTTGAAAGTTCTGAATCTGCATCAACATCACTTCTTCTCAGTGGTTCAGATTCCTCATGTGGGTGACTTGAGCCCTTTTCATGTCTTGAAACCAGTCCATCCCGTTGCAACCGGATATATCTTGGATCGGCATCATAAGGCAAGGGCCTTGGAGGAGAATGGTACATGTCAGGCAAAGAGTCATCAAGTGACAATGTAGAAGTCAAAGATGCTGTCCCCTGAAGGGACGAAGTGATGGCATGAGCTTCCCCTCTTCGAAATAATGATGTATACTACAAGAAAATAAAATTATGAATAAAGTGAAATTTTCAATCAACTAAATAATAAGAGTGATTTCCAATCACTGAAGTTATAATGCTTTCCTACAATGATAAAATACTAGTTCCCTGCAAATCGACGTGCTCGTCAAAAGCATACATATTGTTCAATTTATTGGTGGTCTGTGTGGCAATGCATTCATTGTAAACTAAGACTAAAACATACTTGACCTACAAATTAAAGATTAAAACAAGCTGATGGACATTCCTGCTATCAGTTACAAGAAGTACAGCATCAAATCAGGGTTCCTTTGCCCCAACAACCCATGTGTAGGCTTCTATAAGCAAGTATGCAAGTCTTCTTCTATTGTTCTACATACATAACTAATCCCCCAACCCCCCCCCCCCCCCCCCCCCCGGGCCGGCTTTTATGGGGTTGTAGGCAAAAAAAGTATATCTAGATGAGGAGCTCATGCTTAACGCTACAATATATGTGCCTGCATATAAGAATAGGATGGCTAGCATTTCAGATTTCAAAATGAATTGATTGCGAGATGCTAGCTTCCACGTGCTTAACAAGTTGAGATGAGTTGTAGTGGAAAAGAATTTTTAAAAATCCCGGCAGAAGAATGAGAAAATAGTTATATGAAATTATGCATTTTCTATGCAATTCAAACTGAGAACAGCTTAAATTTCAGATTCAAAATGGTTTGATTGTGAAGTGCTTCTTTCCACATTCATAGTGAGGTAAGATAATTTGTAGTGAGAAAAATAAAAAGAAGAAGAAACCCTAGCAGAAGAGTGAGAAACTATTGGAATGACATCATATATTCTATGCTGATCCAAATAAGGGACACAAACACAGATTTTTTTTTCCATTGGTTTTATGTGATTCATAAAACAGCTAAGCTGCAAAGTAAAATGTGCTGTGTCCCACATTCAAGTCACCCCAAGCACCAATTTTAAACAATTTTTTCATGTTTTAAAAAAAAAAAAAAACTATAAAAGTTACTTTGGCATTAAAAAAATCGAAAAAAAAAATCAAAAAATTCTATCAAACACCTCTACTAATTCCCGGGAAATGCATAATCCCAAATCGCCACCATCACAAACCATTATTCCCTTCTGCATCACTCCTTAATAAGAGAAGGCCTCGTTTGTTTGCAGGAGGAGATAAGGTAGGTTTTGAAAATCCAACAACAGTCTAGTCTCACTTAATGAAGGTGTTCTCTGTCCTTTTTTAAACCATATTCCTACATTTATTTACGGAATGACTACACATAGGATAAGGTAGATTTTGTCCAATCTCATGTTTGTTTTGCACACATACATATCCCGTCTAAAAGTAGGAGAAGTGTGTGAAATGATATTAATGCCCATAACTGCTCTTATAGATCTCAAAATGATGAGAATTTTTTCCATGAAAAATGTTGCTGAGTATATGTTTTATATTGAACTATGCATACTAACCCCCTTGGTATCCATAGTACTGGACTATTCGCAGCTCAGACAAACTATCTCATGAATAGCCGGGTGATCAAATTTGCAATCGAAAAAAAAACAAACTGGTCCAATCCCTCTCTAAATGAGGCCGAAGTCTATCAAAATCTCCCTACTTAATCTTGAAATTACCAAAGTCAAATCAGTACTGTCACTCTCTCACATTATCCTTCAGCCAGACTAATTACATTTGCATGATGCCTTCTTCAAACAGCTCTACTCAACTCAACTCAACTCAACAAAGCTTTATCCCAATTACTTGGAGTCGGCTACATGAATCCTATCTCGTCATTCTTTTCTACATGAATTTTGCTCTATGGGTACAAAATTATACAGCCAAAAATTCCCCCACATCACCAATTACAGCCACAACTAATTCTAGATATATCATTTTTGAACATCCATAAGAAACTAGAGTGTTCAGCATCCAGGTATCAATGTAATGCAATTGCATCATAAAATGATTTAGAAACCATGTTTTTTCCTCATCTTCTCCATAGTATAGTGGGGATAGGGGATGACAGCATATCGTACTGTAGGAATAAAAAATAGTATTACTAATTCCACGAACGTGAATGGAAGAAGTCATATGCTTCAGAGCTCAAACACACAGTTCAAGCAAATCACGCTTGCATTGGAAAGAAAATGAAACATGAAGAGGAAAGTAAAAATAAGGTGAGTATAAAACATACCACATGTAAGCAATTCTGAACAAAGCACCGAAGACACCTACAGTTCCTATAAATGGAACTGTTTGGATTAACATAATCTTCGTAATCCTCACGCAAACAGCAACAAACAGCACCCATGATACCAGCTTCAGTCTATTCTGATCACCTAAAACCCTCCACCAGTTCACTGTATTTCTCCAATCTAATTGAGACAGCCCAAGCGTGGTAAGCATATATATTTATCAGAAAAGTAGCTGTTGTAGCATATATATAGAAGATGAGAGAGGGAGCAAAGCTCGCAGAACTTACAGTGACTCTGCGAACCATTTACCTTCTCTGACTGCAGCCGACTCTGCCGTCCTCAAAACAATTTAATAAACATTGAAGCTGAAACTGTAAAAATCATCACCCATGACATAGGCATCACAAATTAGCCCTCGGTAATTTGAACAAAACTCAATTAGAAGACCAGTGAGGTAGTCACGAGACTCTGCTCGGCATAAAAAACTTATCAAAAGATATATATAACAATTAGATTCAAAGGATTTCCTAACGATCCCGGGAAAAGAGCAATCTTTCGAACTCCCTTCAAAATCAGGAAAGGGGTTCTTTCCTTTAACAGTGAGGAGAAGGGATCATGCAATCAGATAAAACCAACATTGGAATTGGAATGAAAACAGAAAGATCTGCCCTATTAATTGATCGATAAACTAAAAAAGACCCATTTCAGCTTATTAGATTTCACAGTGATCGGACCCTCTTAAGACTGTTGCAGTCAAAAAACAAACAATAACACAGCGAATGATAAGAAAGATAGAGAGATTGTATAATTGGGGGAATAAAAAGAAAAGAAAATAATACCTCGTCAGTAGGAGAACAGAGAGATAAACGGAGAAGGGGAAAAAGAGCGGGATGATTTTTTTATTTTCGGAGGTAAAGACAGAGAAACGTAGAGATCCCGAAGTCAGATGCCTTGGATTCTATGATGGGATGAAGCGTTGGATTTTCCGCGACAAAAAAGCTATGAAAACTGCGGGGAAAAAAGAGGGGACGGTGAAGAAAGAAGGATTAATGTCTAGGCGGCTGGTTATAGTCTTCCCAATTTCTTAGAAAGACAAAATTCAATTCCAAATCTTGTACCCAAATTCTTAAATTTGCACTTTCTTCTCTAAACCTCTTAGCAGTGCCAAAATTCTCTCGAATTTTCTCTTTCCTTATCGTGATATTAAAAAAATCAACTTTAATGGTGTACGGTTAAAAAAAAAGTAAGAATTTCTGGGTGCATGGCTATGATGGCCAGATGGGGACGGGTGTGCATTGTATTCTCATTTATTTTTTAATTTTTATTTATTTATTTTAATTATAATTAATATATTTTAAATAAAATATTACATGTATTAAAATAAAAATATATATTAATAAATAACTAGAATATTATTATTTTCTTTTTTTTTCATACATTTAGTGAGTTTAATTCTCTTTTTCCTTGTTACTAGATAAAAACAATAACAAAAAAAAAACCTCTATTAAATTTGTATAACTTCTAATAACAAGTGGTTAAAAATATTATTATAAATATTTAATTAAAAATATTTTCAATAAAAATACTTTTTTATTTAAAAACTTTTTCACCAAAAGCGCAAGACTCTTATAACATACATATAATTATGTTTTTAAAATTTTTTCAACTTAGGAAGATGAAAATCGCATATTGTATTTATCGAAATAATCTCAACTAAAATTATTTCCGTTCCAAAATTAGAAGTTGTACTTCAAAAATATCTCTTATTTATTTTACCAAACACCTACTTAAAATATTCATATATACTATCTAGTATTCAGATATATTATCTAGTTTTAAAATGAAGTTGACTTAATTCTTTTTCATTACTTATTCCCTTAATTTTAATACTCGTGATAGATAATGAATTGGTTTTTCTTAACAGTTCGTTTGGATAAGTAGGAGGGAAAGGAAAGGAGATGAGAGTATTAGTTATGAGAGAAAGGAAAAGAATGGAGAGAAGAGGATAATCCCTCGTTTATGTTTGGATAACTAATGAAAGAAAAGGAGAGGCAATCCTTTCATCTTGTTTGGGAATGATATAGGAGAGAAAGGAAAAGAAAGAATTTTATATTATTTTACTATTATACACAAACAATATGTGTTTGGATGCTCGAGGATAGAGGTGTTATTTTTATTTTGTCTTTTATAATTTTAAGGGTAATATTGGTATTATTAAAAATTCATTAAATCATTCTTTCCTTTCCCTCCGTTTCCGTCCACTTTTGGAGGGATAACAAAATTGTTAAAATAGGAGTTAAGCTCTCCCTCCCTTTCCCTCCCTTTTCTTTCTAATTTTTAAAACAAACATGATATAAGCTTCCTTCCTTATCCTTCCTTTTCCTTTCTTTCCAATTCCTTCCATCCAAATATAGTGTAAGTCAATTATCCAAAAGTTTTGATTATAATATATATATATATATATACTTACTGTATAATTTATATTAATAAGTAATAAAAAATAATGGGGCATGGGGCACCCTTGTACGAGAAAGGAGATGTGTCAACAAGGACGAAAAAAAAAGTACTTTCTCTGAATTAATAGTATATTTTGAAAAAATTAATTTTTTAATTTTAGATAATTATTTAATACTTTTATATTTGATTAAAAAAATAAATTTATAAAACTAATTTTCATTCACATTAAGTAATACATTCACATTAAATTTGTGAAAATAATTTAAAAATTTCATAATTATTTATATATTAATTTTTTAAACAAGATTTTTATTGTGAGATATCTTAAAATAGAATAAAAGACTTCTAATTTAGGACGGAAGGAATATAATACTTTTATATGATTTAAAAAAAAATAGGTAAGAGAAAAGAGAAGATGAGAGATAATATAAAATATGAATTTTACTCATTCAATAAATTAAAAATAATAATTAACAATTCTTTATTTTTACTACTTTTATTTTGATTTTTAAAAAGAGTACAAAAATAAATTTATAAACCTTTACATTTTATTTAACATTTAAAAACTAAATATAAAATAATGTATTCTAACTTCTACGTATGATCTCCTTCCTTGGCCGGTTAAACCCAAGAAAGAAATTGGCAGATCTACTTGTTATCCAGTTATCTCCCTCTGTCTCTATCTGAAGTTACAGTTATTCTTTGTGATTTTTCTTCACATTTAGCGATCTCCGATTCTCTATTCTCTCTCTGTGCCTATATATGCACTGTCGATATTTAGATCGGCCGATTAAGGGTTTGAATTTAAATTATTTGAAATTTCAAAACCCTAGGTTTCGGCAGAATGCAGAGCTCAACGAGCTTGGTAGCCCAACCTGAGGCAATACTGGATTGGCTACAGAAGGAAATGGGGTATCGACCGTTAGGTCCGTACATTGCGTCGAATAAGGCGCCAATGCCGTCGATTGAGTCGCTTCGAAAGATTTGCCGTGGAAACATGATTCCAGTATGGAGCTTCTTGTTGAAGAGAGTGAAATCGGAGAAGACGGTGGATAATATCCAGCGGAACATACTTGTCCACGGTGGGGATGACGGTGGCAGGAGCGGTGCTGTTGAACCGGTGAAAGCTGGTGAGGTGGTGAGGAGTAAAGGGAGGAGGAAGGAGAAATTTGCGGTGGAAAGGGAGAGTTCAACTTCGAGTTCTATGGAGAGCAGTAGAGAGATTGCGTTGCAGGAGAGAGAATTGGCCGAGAAGGAGGTGGAGAGATTAAGGCATATAGTGAGGCGGCAGAGAAAGGAGTTGAAGGCGCGGATGTTGGAGGTTTCGCGGGAGGAGGCAGTGCGTAAGCGGATGCTGGACGAGAGGTCAAATTACAGGTCGGGTCTCTCCAAATGATCACGAGATTACTTACCCAAGAAAAAAGAAAGAAAGAAAGAAAACCATAATACTGTTTCTTTTGTTCCATTCGTGAAAACCCCACTAGTATTTTATAAAATGTCAAGATTATTTACTGCATTTTAAATGTTTGCAAGATGTCCCTGCATTGTAACGTCGTTGCCACTGTTTTTTGGGCATTGATTGGGATCTCGAGTTTGAAATAGTTAAAACTAACCATTATTTGTTTAGAAAGGAAAATTGAATAGTGGAATCTATTCAGTTTATTTTTGTAAGTCACTGTACCGTGGATTGCATTAAGATATGCAAAACACACAGTTAGATGATCAAAGAGGAAAACCAAATAATAGATTGTATTTGACCTTTGTTGTACATGCCATGAATGGGTTGATTAGTGAGTTTGAACTCTGAGTGGACTGATACCTTACCGATTGTGTCAAGCAGTTTAGAACCCAAATACGTGCTAACTCATGGTGATCTCCGATTGTGTCAAGCAGTTTAGAACCCAAATACGTGCTAACTCATGGTGATCTTCAACTTAGAATTTAGATAGCTAGAAACAAGCAATGAGTTAGACAAGACATCAGTGACATGTATCCAACTTGTTATGTCGAGTGTATTGATATACCATTACTCATTTGTGCAGGCACAAGCAAGTGACGTTGGAGGCTTATGATCAACAGTGTGATGAAGCAGCAAAAATATTTGCAGAGTATCATAAGCGCCTTCGTTACTTCGTTAATCAAGCAAGGGATGCTCAGAGGTCGAGTGTTGACTCTTCTCTTGAATTGGCCAACACTTCCAATGCAAACACTGAAAAAGAGGCTGTTTATTCAACTGTTAAGGGCGCCAAATCTGCAGATGATGTAATTCTTATAGAAACAACCAAGGAAAGAAATATTCGGAAGGCATGTGAAACTCTTGCAGTGCAAATGATCGAAAGAGTTTGCAACTCATTTCCAGCTTATGAAGGAAGTGGAATCCACTTGAACCCTCAGTTAGAAGCTGCCAAACTCGGCTTTGATTTTCATGGGAACATACCTGACGAGGTTAGGGAGGTGATAGTTAATTGCCTGAAGAGTCCTCCTCAGTTGCTTCAGGCAATTACTGTGTATACTCAACGGTTGAAAACTCTGATTACTCGAGAAATAGAGAATATTGATGTTAGAGCTGATGCAGAAACCTTAAGGTATGTTCATATTTCCATGTTTTATTTTCTTGGTGCTTTCACAGCTATGTAACACTTTGCTTATGATCATGTCATCGGGATATTCGAAATACTCTTATTCTACCTTCACCATTGATTTTGCTTTCATAAATGTGACATTTGTGGGGTTCTATCATTTTTATTTTGCTCATTCCTCTGCCAGGGAGATATTAGCAAATTTTGTTGCTTAACCTAATAGTGGGGATGAGGTACTGTGGTTGAAACCAGAATTTATATATTTTTGCAGTTGTTAGGATTTTTTTCCCTGTACCTTAGACACACTGATTATGTTTCAGACTAATGACCATGCTTGGTTGTGATCCCTTGAGTAAATTTGTATCCCCATATACTTTGAATATTTTTGAGTTATTCATATATCTTGTGCAGTTTGCGCTAACACACACCAACAATTTGGGAATGTGTCTTCAATTGTGTGTGCACACATGCATGCAAGTGCAAATCTTTGACTATATATCCAAAAAAAGTATATTTCAAGTTTTAAACATGTATGCGTACATTAAGGATCATTAAAAGTACCAAACAAAGTGCAACCTAGGTAGTCGTGGAGTATATAAGATAACACAACCCCCCCCCCCCCCCCCCCCCCCGGGGGCGCAGCAGGGGAAATCTAAAACCAACCTGAACTCTTGTTTTTAATTTTGTTTTGTAAGTAAAAGTAAATGTATTCAATCGAAAGACCCACAAGTGGGGGCTCAACCCATGAACATTGGGCATTTACATCAAATCATTAATCCCTTATGGCTTATACATATGTTCTCCACAAACTCCACAAAAGAAGTTACATCTATCATATACAATTTAATATGCTAAAAAAAATAGTATGGAGCATAAGCCGTTTCAAAAAACTGCACAATTCACCCTTCCTTTAAAAATCCTACCATTTCTTTCCCTCCATAAGCACAGAAAAAAAAGCCATAGCTTCCAAATCTAACTTCTCTGTTCCTGCCCCCTCCAATCCAACTATTAACAACATCTGAAGTTGATGTTGGCATAAGCCATTCAATACCAAAAAGGGCGAATAATAAGGTCCATAGGTCTCTGGCCACCGCACAAAATAGGAGAAGATGCTGAGGCAACTCCTCTTCCATTTTTCACAAAGAATATCTATTGGGCCAAGCTAAAGCCTCTCGTCTATCTTGAAAAGTCAACAAAAGAACTACCCATAAAAAATAGTCAACCAAAGAACTAGTAGAATCAAAACCCTTCCTTGAAAACCTAAAGATGCAAAGAACTAAGGTAGTCATTTCTATATCCTAAAAGCTTGTTTATCTTGTTGTGAAGTGCCATTATTTTTCATTTTGGGGATCAGATTATCTATTGCTTATCTCTGTGTGTGTAATTTATTGCTATGCATCTTACCCTAAGGTGATATGTCCATGATTTCCTGGACACCTTTATTCCAGAGCTAGAGATGACATCTATTGTCGTGACATTTAATTGTATCTCTATTGGTCTAGTCTCTTTGTCGCCATGTCAATGTACACGCAGCTTTTGTTGGACTAACTATTCTCATCTTCTGTTATCAGGTACAAGTATGAGAATAACAGAGTAACAAATGCATCTTCTCCTGATGTGAGCTCACCATTGCAATATCAACTTTATGGCAATGGAAAGATTGGAATTGACGTTCCTTCAAGAGGAAATCAAAATCAACTTCTTGAACGACAGGTCGTCTTCTTTTCAACTGGGTTGCTTTTATATTATCTGTTCGTCATCTTGCTTTGCAATTTTTTTTCCTACTTGACATTTTCTGTTTGGATCCCTCATCTCCTACATGTAACAGTAGAGTCCTTCCCAAATTTAGTGACACAATTGATCAGGATTCTGGTTCTTCTCTTGCTTTCCATTTGTTATTGTGGATAGTTCACATTTTATCTTTGCATAATTGTTAAATGAACATCTAATAGATCTTTTTGCTTACAGAAAGCACATGTTCAGCAATTTGTGGCCACTGAAGATGCACTCAACAAAGCTGCAGAGGCTAGAAATATGTGTCAAAAGCTTATAAAACGTCTGCATGGAGATGTAGTTTCTTCACACTCACTTGTTGGAGGCACATCACAGAATATGGGCAGTCTGAGGCAATTTGAGGTACTATGTTGGAATTTGGTAGCCTTTCCTTCCCCTGCACATTCCCCTAAGGGACAAGCAAGGGGTACCACTTGAGCTAGACAACTTGTTCTGTATTTAGAAACTTGATTTAAGGTCAGTAGGCTCTGTAAAACATTGCTCAGGTGTAATGTTTGCCTACTGGTGCCTTTCTACGTAATCTTTATCTGTTTGGATATTCTGTTTAGTTAAGTTTATGTTTTTTTATTTTTATTTTTGGCCTTTGAGTGGTGTGCAATAATATACCTGGTCTTATGGTTAAGTTGGCTTTCTTTCTAGATACTTTTTGTTTTGTGCTTTTTGTCAGCATTAAATGAAATGGTCACAATCTTTGGACGAACAAGAATCACATCCATCAAATCATTCTACATTCGAGTGAGCCACATCTGAGAGCTGCCTTAGTCTTAGACAGTATGAATGCTCTATCTCATCACTCTTAGTCGCCATGATTAAAATAGTGATTATAGACAAGGATTACGAAGCATGTTTCTATAAATGCTGAGGTGTAAGTTCGATTTACATTATCTATTAATGGCTTAGAATGGCTTATATCTGATTAAATTGCGCTTAACCATGTAGGGCAATTTCAAACATTTGTAGTTAGGCAATGTTATCAGTTGTAACTTGAGCCATGCTTTTGTCCATCATTGGATTGCAAATGATCTAGTTGTTCAAGAACAACTTGTACTCGACCTATTAATAGGCATACTTGTCTTGGTAACTTTGATGAGCTGATTGATCTGAGTTCAGTTAGTATTTTAACTTGATTCTCCTGAATCTGTTTTTCTATTCTTTTACTTGGTAACCAAGCCTATCCTAGCTTGTTGAATGATGGGCAAGCCTAGATTTTATTTTAATCAACGCGCAACTGACCTAGCCTAGTGCTCTTTGGGTGATTTGGGCTGACCCGGCAAACCGCAGATACCAACAACAACTTGCTAGCAAGACTTGTATCGATTAATTCAAGGCAAGACTTGAATCAGTGACCTTGAGGTATTACACCCATTGGCTGACCTAGTTTGGAACTGGTTTTTAGATCTAAACTTGAACTGGAGCCGAGCTTGAACATAAGTTTGGTCGAGCAGACTTTGAACAGTGGGATTGCTTGGCTCATTTGTAGCCCTTTTCAAATGTAAGAAAGCAAAGAAAATTTTAGTATATCATTATGTACGTTTCTTCGTTGCATGTGCTTGTTGGCTATTGCGTATTATATTGCTAGGGTATGAAGGGATTCTATAGATGAGGTTACAGATATTTGTGTTTAACATCAATATGTAGTTGTTACAATGTACAAGTCAACTATAAACTTTTAAAATACTTACAGGAAAAAAGACTAATTTTTTGGCACAAGATTTTGTTTATAAAAGAAAAGATTTTATTTAACTACATTTTATTGATTTGTATATGGAGCACTGTTATGTAAAATTTAACATTCATTTGAATTACAACATAAAATTTTCTACAATATGACAAGGAAGTACCTAATGCAGATTAGATGAAAGAAATTTGGATAATATGCTTAGTATTGTGCCACAAGACCAAGCAGCAGCAAGGTGTGATATGTATCTAGCTGAAGGCGTGGGAAGGACAAAGTTTAGCCTAAAAGACTTGATTTGGGGCAGTGAGAAAGAACTGATCATAGACGTATGAAGTTAAATGGATATGAGTTGAGGTAGAGTTGCAAAATTGATTATAGAACTTTATGAAGTATAAAAGATATGACTTGATTTGTGGCTGAAATGTAGATTTTATTATTTTAGTTACTTTTTGGTTAATATTAGCTTCTTTAATTTCCTATAATGTTCATTAATTTTTTTTTTTAGGGTAGGGGCAGTTTATATTTTTTTTGATAAGTAAGGAGTATATATTAAAAAGCCCGAGAAGGGCAAAAGGGCAAAAACCCAAGGATTACATCGGCCTTAACGACTCCAAAAAGTTAACAAACGAAGTAACATTTACAGAAAAAGCCTCTTTGGCCCAAAAAAATAGTAAACGCAAAAAGGCATCTTTAAGGAAGGGAGTAGAGAGCTCCCGATCCTCAAAGACACGACTGTTTCTTTCTTTCCATAGGCACCACAAAAGACAGATGGAGGCTAATATCCATATTCTCCTAATATCTTTAGGAAGGATGCACCCTTCCTAAGCTAAAAGAAGATCTTTGACGGAATTTGGCATAACCCATGTAACTCCAAAAATGGAGAGAACGAGGTTCCAGGTCCAGCAGCTCCAAGGAACGTGACAGTGAATGAGAGCATGATCCAGGTTTTCTTCATTGTTCTTACAAAAATAGCATCTACTAGCCATCAGGAATCCTCTCTTCCTCATGTTATCCGCGGTTAAAATGGCCTTCCAAGAAGCTTCCCAGGCGAAGGAGGAGGCTTAGGGGGGGCTTTGAATGCCAAGTGAGCTTCCAAGGAAAGAGAATGCTTTCAGAAGGAAACAAACTCTTGTAAAAAGAGCTCACCGAAAAAGATGATTTATCCGGCATCTATAACCATTGATCTTCTCTTCCTTCCACTACCTCGAAAATTATTAATGTGGCTAAGAAATGAGTCTAATTCCTCAAGCTTCCAATCAAAGAAATCTCTTCTAAAAGATGGAGTCCAAACAGACATATTCCCAGTGCTTACTACATACTCACTAACCCACGCTGTTTTGTTTGTAGCCAAACTGTAAAGCCTAGGAAATTTCATCTTCAGAGGCATATCCCCACTCCACACATCGTCCCAAAAATTCACCCTGTCACCCTTCCCAATAACAAACCTACAACGGTCCTTAAAAGGTCTCCAATCTCTTTTAATGTAACCCCATAGCCCACAGCCCATCGGCCCTTCAGCGCTGCCCGACACCAGCCCCCAGTCTCTCTCCCATACTTAGTTACAATAATCTCCTTCCATAAATCCTTGTTACTATCACCGAACTTCCATAACCATTTCCCTAAGAGAGCTGTATTGAAGATCCTCAAGTCTTTCACCCCTAAGCCCCCTAGATACTGAGGCTTCTTGATTTTATCCCACGCCACCAGGTGAAATTTCCTGCAATCACCCTCGTAGCCCCAAAGAAAGTCCCTTTGAATTTTCTCCAATCGTCTGCTCACTGTCTTCGGTATCGGGAATAGAGACATGAAATAGGTGGGGAGATTGGCCAAAGAGCTTTTAAGAAGAGTGAACCTGCTTCCTTTAGAAAGGAGCTGGCCTTTCCATCCTAAAAGCTTGCTATGAAACCTCTCCACCACCGGATCCCAAATCCCAACAGATCTCGCACAAGATCCCAAAGGAAGACCGAGGTAAGATGAGGGGAAGCATCCCACTTTGCAGCCCAAAGTGTTGGCCAGAAGATCCAATCCCTGTAATGCCCCAACTGGATAAATGCAGCTCTTAGTCCAAATTGATCTTTAGCCCTTGATACCACTTCAAAACACACAAGAATGCATCGGATAAAGCGAAGCTGGCGAGCTGTGGGGTCGCAGAAGATGATGGTATCATCAGCTAATAAAAGATGGGAGACCACAATGCTATCAGCCCCTTCTTGCCCCCCCTTGAAAGCCTTTGATAAGGCCAACCTCCTCGGCCCTACACATGAAGCGGCTTAGAGCCTCCATAGCTATCACAAAAAGGAGGGGGGATAGGGGATCCCCTTGCCTCAACCCTCTAGACGAACGGAAAAAGCCTGCGGGGGATCCGTTAACGAGGACCGAGAAAGAAACAGTGGAAATACACGATAGGATCCACCTCCTCCACACGTCCCCGAAACCCATCTTTGCCAACATACCCAGCAAGAATCTCCAGTTAACATGATCGAATGCCTTCTCAATATCCAGCTTACAGACCAGGCCTTTCCTTTTTTGTTTGAGTCTAGAGTCAATACATTCATTAGCAATAAGAGCCACATCTAGAATTTGTCTCCCCTCTACAAAAACATTTTGGCTAGGCGAAATAATACTGCCCATAACCTTCTTTAATCTTAAGGAAAGAACTTTAGCGATTAGCTTATAAACACTGCTTACCAGGCTAATGGAGCGAAAGTCCTTAATGCAGGCTGCGCCCTCCTTCTTAGGGATAAGGGCAATGAAGGAAGCATTGAAGCTTCGTTCAAAGCCCCCCTCTCTATGGAAACTCTCAAATACTTCCTTCACAGCTGTTTTCAGAACAGTCCAGCATTTTTTAAAAAAGGCCATAGAAAACCCATTCGGGCCTGGAGCTTTATCCCCGTTACACGCCTCTAAGGCTCTCTCCACTTCCACCTCCAGGAAAGGGGACTCCAGGCTAGTAGCTTCTTCCTCGTTCAAACTGTTCAAAATGATGTCCTACACTCCTGGTCTCCAACCTCGCGGCTCTGAGTAAAGAGTAGAGAAGTAGTCAACAATACTCTTTCTAATTGGCTCCTCCTCTGTGAGAACATGATCGTCAATAACAATGGAGGAAATTCTGTTCTTCCTATAGTGAGATGAGGCCATCCTGTGAACGAACTTTGTATTGCGGTCTCCTTCTTTAAGCCAGATAGCCCGAGATTTCTGCCTCCATGAGATTTCCTCCATCTTGAGGATCTGACCAATTTGCCCCTTTAGGCCTTCTCTCTCCACCCTTTGGGCATCTGAAATGGAAACCCATCTGCTCTGCCATTGTCCAAATCCAACAGATTATTCAGGATACTCTGCTTTCTTTCTTGGATAAGACCAAAGACCTTTCTATTCCATTTTTTGAGGTCTTCTTTAAGGAGTTTCAGCTTTCGGGCAATGCAGTAACTCGGTAGGGGCAGTTTATATTGGTATACCCTCTTAAAAATTAATTGGATTCACGATGGGTAATTGAGAGTGGAATTCAGAACAGATCAAATTCAGCCTATTGCTAGCTCTACATTGCATCCTATGCCTCATCCCGAGGCAGATTCCTCATTCAGTTTGTTCAATGTGGAGTGCGTCTCCTACCACTGTGTTGTACTTGTCAAAAAAAAGGAAAAAAGGAGAGAGAGAAAAAATAATAAAATATGATTGCATTGGTTTAAAGGAGAATCTGGCACTCAACAAAGAAGACAGGAAGAGCAGGATTGGTGTATCTGCTGCCAAATAGTTGCATTGATACTGAATCTGCTGTATTAGCTGAGAGCAGGGAATCCATTAATTAATTCTGTCTCTGAACACTTGAAGAGTGCAGTTTTTCCCAGTGCAATAAATACATCCTTGTATGGACGTCTTTTATATTAATCATAATCTTTTCTTGCTCTAGCTAAAGGTTTTGCGACTCCGGCTTGCATCTGTTATCCTTTATATACCTGCAAGAGCGTGTTTCTTAGCAATTCTCTTATTTTCTTTGTGCAGTTGGAAGTTTGGGCCAAGGAAAGGGAAGCTTCTGGATTGAGGGCTAGCTTGAACACATTGATGTCTGAAGTACAACGGTTGAATAAATTGTGTGCAGAGAGGAGGGAAGCTGAGGACTCTTTGAGAAAGAAGTGGAAAAAGATTGAAGAATTTGATGCTCGAAGATGTGAACTTGAATCCATATATACCGCCTTACTCAGGGCTAACATGGTAAGATATCTCTGCTTTAAATATCTCTTAGTAACTGTAAGTTAATAATAGGTATGCATCAGATAGTTGTGGGCCTTGCGGCATTGACTTACAACTAATATAACAATACCAGTATGTTATGTTCTCATCAGTTGGTCATATCTATCAACTGAAGCCACGCAGATTTCTATCTTACTGATTGGAAAATCAGCCCAATCAGTAAGCTTAGCGGCTGATGAATAAATTATGTTTTAGCTGGCTGTGATCGACTGATTTCACTTATTTGTCTATTAAATTTGTTCAGTAGGAGCACTTGCTAGAATCTCAGTAAGGATGTAAGACTGTTATTAGAGCTAGCACTGGCTACGTTTCAGTTTTAACTGGTCAACCCTGCTCTGAGCAACCAACTGATTAAATATAAATATGGAAAAAATATAAAAAAAATTGACTAAAAAGTAATTGGCTTAATTTGGTCCGTGGCAATGCCCAACCTGCTCATAATGTGAATCCAATCTGGTTACCAAAGTGGGCAACAACCTGATCAGAGAGGATGACATTGAAGGTTTAGGCCAGCTTCCGCTGCTCCTTGTGAAAAGAGTATACCTATTTTTGTGAAGAAACAAGGTAACAAGGATTAATGAGTAAATCTTGAATAACCACTGAGCATTAGTTTGAGTGGTTTCTTCTCCACCTCTCAAAGGAAGGTTGAAAAGGTTTAGGTTCCAACTGGGACAAAGTGGGTGTACTTGTCTTACTAATAAAAAAGAGAGGAAAAAAAGGTATATCTTGAATAATTTTCTGGATTCTAGTTACCGGTTACCACATTATCAGACTCTGTATCTCTCCTCCTTGTCCATCTACATATAATTATGTGTAGTCCATGCATAGAAAGTAGGGATGTGAAATGAACCAAGCTACTTGAGTTCGGCTCATGTTCTGCTTGATTTGAGTTGAATCAAGCTACTTGAGTTCGGCTCGTGTTCAGCTTGATTAGAGGTTCGTTAGAGATCGGCTCGTGAGATAAACAAGTAAAGCTTGAGATATTTTGAAGTTCGTTAATTTTTTGAGCCCGGTTCAAATTCAACTCAATAAACCAATAAGTGGTCTTAAGACTATATAAAAAATCAAGCTACATAGGTTTGGCTCGATTAGAAGCTTGTTAGAGATGGACTTGAGGCGTAAAGAAGCTAAGTTTGATCACAATTTGAAGTTTGTTAATTTTAGCAAGCCATGCTTGAACAATCTTCAAGCTCAATTCTATTCATTTACAGCCCTAGCAGGAAGCTATTGTGTGTAGTATGACTGATTTTACCTCTCACCTTTTGGTATCCTCCCCGCCCCTGCATCTAGATGCCGCATGAATCCCTTGTTATATTGATAGTTTAGTCTTAAAATTTTTATTAGAAAAGCTTAACCTTAAATTTTTTGTTAATTTTTTTCCCTTTTATTCTCTTCTTTTTCTTCTTCGTCATGTGTCCTTTAATGAATTTATTAGTTCAACCCTGATATCTTAGATGCATGGCATATCCTTTCTGCTTTGGATGCCGTCTTTCCTTTTTGCAATAATCTGTAGGACAGTTTGTTTGTCTCCTGTGTGCATTCATGTTCCCTTAATTAATTGGGCCATTTCCATTCCGAAATTAGGACAGTGTTGTTTGAATGTCTGGAGGAGATGCTGAAGTTCTACACAATCTATATTATAAGTGGAGAATTGTACATAATTAGTGTCCTGAGGGTCATGAATATTTTTGTTTTTTGTGTTAATTGCACCATTGAGATCTTACTGTTAAGTTCCTTTATTCGACTAGATGGGACTGTAGAAGATATGTGGGTACTAAGGTTTCTTTTTTCCATTGGAAGTTGATCTTGGTATTGCATGTCTGTCCATCCATCTGTAAACACATTTTTTTTCCAATTTTCATTTTGAATGGTTAATATTTTTCTATGGCCTTTTTTCTGGCAGCTCAATTGGATTATGTCCTAGACCTTGTGGTTGGACTTTGTTGTCCGTTTATTAATGAAAAGGGAAAGAGAATACAAGTACTTAAGTACTATCCACACGCATCATAAGAGGAGATACCTTATAGTTTGTTACTCGTCTGTAGTTATCATAGTTCTCAAGATCAAAATTTGATAGGATGTTAATATGATAGACTATCATTTGCAGATAATGGATGTCTGTAGTGGGCTCATGTTACCTTTATTTCACTTTGATGCTTGGAATTTTTTGAAGTTTTCTTTGTTTTTAGCATCTATTAATTAATTTTAAGCAATATGCCCTCTAAATATAAATGCTTATCTATATACATTGCTAACGTGTGGATGTGAGCTATGCGCATTTTCCCCACCTCATCATATTTCTTCTCCCATGCGTTCAGTTATTCCCACCCAGAATTCTTTTACATTTTGCTTTTTAGAAAAATACCTACCAAAACGTACCAAACAGATTAAAATGCTGTTAGATAATTCATTCTTATATTGATTTCTTTTATTTTGTAGGATGCTGCCGCATTCTGGAATCAGCAGCCATTAGCTGCAAGGGAGTATGCATCAAGCACCATAATTCCAGCTTGCACAGTTGTTGTGGACATGTCCAATAGTGCGAAAGATCTTATTGATAAAGAAGCATCAGCCTTTTATCAAAGTCCTGATAATAGTCTCTACATGCTTCCGTCAACCCCACAGGTTTGTAAAACAGAATGGTACAATTTTATATATGATTATACCATAACTGCCTAATATAGTATAGCTATTCCAGTCTTCCGACAATTCTATTCTATCGTTTTGTTGATGTGGAAATATTAAGTGTTTATGGATCATGTTCACTGTAAGGTTTTGAAATTCATTGTTTATTTTTTACTGATAAAAAAAAATCATTATTTATTTTTAATTTATTGGAGCAGCTTTCAGAGTCTGGTTATTATTATTGTAATGGATATACTAGGTTTGTGAAGTTACTATTTTTTTTTTTTGGTCAGCTAGGAAAATTGTGGTGTTTACTGTGATTGCCTTCTTGATCTGATATACACCTTCTATAAATCTTTTATCCCTGAAATTGTTATTCAAATTTGGTGCAGTACAGAGTGCTAGATTTTAGGTCTGGAACTAAAAGATTGGATACATAAAATCAGAGTTTTGTTTAAATATTCTCCACCCAACTCAACAAGCCTTATCCCAATTATTTGGAATCGATTACATGAATCCTATCTCACCATTCTTTTCTATTTAAGGCCATTCCTTCCTTAAACCACCTATTACCATATCTTTTTTAACTACTTCTACTAACGTTGATTTTGGCCACCCTCGCCCCCTAGCATGACTAATAATATTAACCCTGTCACTATTCCTTATTGATGCATTTATTGGTCTTCGTCTTACATGACCATACCACCTTAGCCGATGTTCTCTCATCTTATCTCCTATAGGTGCTACTTCCTACCATCGCACGAATTTGCTCATAACTAATTCTATTCATTCTTGTCTTACCGCACATCTACTTTAATATCCTCATTTTGACTACATTCATCTTATTAACATGTTTCCTAGCAGCCGAACATTCTGTTCCATACAACATGACTAGCCTAATAGTTATTATATATAATTTAACTTTTAATCTTAAAGTTATACGCTGATCACATAATACCCCAGACTTACTTCTTCACTTAACCCATGCTGCTTTAATTCTATGAGTATTGAGTAATGCTCGCATTTAGAGATTGATGAACTAGGAGAGAGACATTTAGAGATGTTGAACTGGAATACATTGAGGCAGAGCTGGACACGTGTCTGGTACTATGTATATATCTCGATCTTTTGTCTAAATTCAGAAGTATGTTTAAGTATTGCTGAAGAATTAATTATTGAGCTTCTTTAACCCTCAGTAGATTTCATCCATTGGGATTTCAATCCTGACCATGGACCGGACCTCTTTCACTCCCTGTCTCCAGCCCGCATTTGGTTTGGCTCTTAAGGCTTCAAAACGGTTATGGGCCATAAGCCCAGTGTTTAGCTCAGATGCCCCTCTTAACTTAGTACTCACCACTCGCCTAGGCTTGGCCAAATCCAAGTTGTCCAAGTTTCTCCTTCTGGCCGTTCCCAAATTATTCAGCCCATGAGCATCTCTCATCAACCCCTGGCCCAATTCTGTATTCCAGCCCACTTCGGTCCGCTTTGCATTTTGAATTCTATCCATTGACGTGCAGCCACGTGTCGAGTCCATTGGCCTGCCTGATTTCACCTTATCTTCACGTATCTCCTTGGTTTTATGCACCTGCCGTGCGTGGTCTCCTGATGCCATTGCAGAGTCATCTTCTTCGGCTACACCTGATCGTTTCGGCATCGTTATTTCAGCTGCCACTGTAAAATGGGGTCCCTCTCTCTTCCCAAATTGGAATTTCAAAACACCACGACCCTATCCTAACGAGTAACGATGGAAATCTTTGGAGAAGAGGCTTTTATCTTCTTAGCCATTGTTGTAAGTGCAAAGAAGAGGAAGAGGCGGTGGATTACCTCCTTGTGCATTGCAAGATGGCTTGAGATGCTTGGAGCCCGATTTTCTTCCTTTTTGGTTCGATTAAAGCGGTGTTTTTACGGATGGAGGTGTGAAAGGATGCAAAAGGAGTTGAAAATTGTTTGGAGGATAGCGCCTTTTTGCCTTGTGTGGTGCCTATGGCGGGAGAGAAATATGAGGACTTTTGGAGGGGTTGAACTTTCCCTTTGGAGATTTAAAGATATATTTTTTTTGTGTATTCTCTTTTTTTGGATTAAAGAAGGATTTCTTTTGTATTTACAGTCATTGATTTTTTGAGACTTTTGGCTTTAAATTTTGTAGATGGTCACTCTTTTTTTGTTGTAATTATTGGCTGCCCTTCTCGGGCACTTTTTATAACACATTTATTATCAATCAAAAAAATGTCTGGTACTATATGCCTAACTAGATCTTTTGGCTGATATCAGAAGTATGTTTAAATATTGTTGGAGAATTAATGATTGAAATGTTGGGATTAATGAATTAATGATCTTGTTAACTGTTTCATAACCTAAAGTCAAGCACATTTTTTTTTTTTTTGATAAGTAAAGATAAGTATAAAAAGGCGCCTGAGGGGGGCAAAGCACATGTATAAAGTCAAGCACATGATTGTGTTAATACTTACAGATAAGTGTCTTGTTAACAAGGAGAGAGACATTTAAAGATGTTGCACTGGAACAAATTGAGGTGGAGAATGAAACATGACCAGTGCTATATACCTTTCTCGGCCTTTTCGCTAAGATCTAAGAAGCATGGACACGTCCTTGAGGCCATAGTGTTGTTGTCCAAAACGTCTGGTACACGGACACGCTTGGGCACGTGTCTGGCACGCTAAAATATAGTATCCGAATTTTATTTTTATTTTTCAAAATTCTGGACACGGTCAGACACGCGGTGGTGAAGAAGATGAGTGTTCCTAAAAAAATGATCAAGGAGTGAAAAATCAAAGAGAGAATAGAATAGAGACAACCTACCTCTGATTGTGTGAGATCGATGACAGCCAACGAAGTATGTTTTCTTCTTCTTCTTCTCGATCGATTCCTCTCTCCCTTTGTTTCTCTCTCTCTCTCTCTCTCTCTCTCTCTCTCTCGACGATTGCCCCTCTAGAAGGTTCCTGCGACTCTTCGAACCCCCCCCCCCCCCCCTCTTTCTGTTTTTCTTGAATAGCCCCCTTTTCCTCCCTTCTGTTTTTGTCTTGAGTACTCCCTTTTTTTTCCTATTGACATGTCAAAACACAACCCATAACTTTTGTTAACAATAATTTCTTTAGCCAAATGATATTGGCACTCCCACAAGTGTTATATGCACTCCAATTTAACATTGTTAAATGGAGTGCGTTTAACACTTTTTGGAGTCCCAATATAATCTCCTTTTTTATTGGTAGTTAATAATTTTGTGATACCATTTGTTAAATTAATTAATTTATTATTATATTTTTAAAATTTTTAATTATTAAAAATCCTAAAAATAATAAATTCTCTTTTCTTGATACCTCTTTCGTCTTTATTATTTGTTAAATCAAATAATAATAATAATTCATATATTTAATTTTTAGTTTGTGTACTTAACAAATATACTTATTTATATCACGAAATTAATTTAAAAAAATTATATTAATTTTTAATAAATTAACTTAATAAAACATGTCATAAAATAGATTTTTTATTATTAATATTAATTTTTGATAGGTTTTCTTGAAATTAATTGCAATAATATTATAATTAGATTTCAAGATATGTAAATAAATACCTGCTGATCTAGGGCATTTAAATGACAACCTGAAGTGGGCCGTATGGGCTGGGTCACCATCAAAGGAATCAACACAATAGGAAATTTTTCAATCAGGCTTATAGACATGGGGCCCTTCATACGGGTCGTCTTCCTATGACCCAACAAGTTGGAGGATCAATTAGGATAGATGGGCCGGCCCATCTTAGTTATACGAAGCCCTCTTCGGGGCGCAGTGAAGGCAACGTGAATCTCGGGAATCAGCAAGTCTCTCATGGGCCGTCCAAATTCAAACATTTTCCAAACTTGACTCACAGGTTAAAAGGCAGCAAGGGGCCGACCCACCACCATTTTAAAACAACTGGAAGATTGTTTCCTCAAGCCCATGCTCTTACCCATGTGCCCACCAATTCAGGTCCTGCTTCTGGCCAGGTATCATCAGCACCTGAGTATGAAGTAGCAAATTCGGAGGTGCTTTACAGAATTTCTGCTCCAGGGGAGCACTGCGTCAATGATACCACAGTCGACGGTCACAAGGCATTTGGCTACAGGGAAGGCGATTGTAGCTGTAACTAGCGCAGAGAACCTCAGGAACTCTGCACCAGGGACAGAGAGGAACAAGGCAAGAAAAGACAAGCAGGCCGAGCTCTCTCACGGGGATGCAAGTACAGAGGGGCATGTATCAGATTATAGCAGCAGGCTGGATGACAGAGAGTTCCTCCAACTCTTGGAGCACAGTTACTGCATTGCTGCCAGCCAAAATGACTAGGAAGCCGAGTGCTCTTTCGTAGCAGAAGCTGAACTGAATCTAATGCAGGGCAGGAGGTCTCAGTCAGAGGATCAAGTGGGCGAAGTGGCTTTGTGTAATCAGGACACTTTGGAGAACCCAGCAGACTATCAACCGTTAGCAGTTGTACTGCCGGCAGATTGTCCCGATCCCTCCGTTCAAGTGGGAGACCCATCAGCTACGTTCCTACATCACCAACAGACTATAACGGACGACTAGGTGCTTCGTAAGATGGGAAAAGTGAGCAAAATTCTGGGTGTTACGTGTGCAGGTTTTGAGGACTGGATGACGGAGTTATTTAGAGAAATTGTTTTGTGTAACTCCCTATTAAGAACCAGTCCTAGGCTAGCCACCGACAATGATAAGGAGGACAAGTCAGCAAAACGCATGAGACGAGTTATGAAAGAGTTGTCATGCTCGATTAATTATGGGGGCAGCAAGGAGATGGAGGCCAATACGGAGGGCAGTGAGCAACAATTGTTTTTATGAAGTTAAACATTTTATCCTGGAATGTGAGGGGTCTAAACGATCCTGACAAACGAGTAGTTATTAAAGGTCTTCTTCAGGGATGGAGGCCTTCAGTTATATGCCTTCAAGAAACTAAATTGGGGTGTATCTCGGAAACCATTGTCCGTTCCATTTGGGGTCCCCGTTGGGTAAAATGGGCTGCCTTGGATGCTCAAGGCACGGCAGGAGGTATTTTAGTAGCATGGGACTCGCGATTGATCAGTTGTATCGAGCATAAAGTGGGCGAGTCTTCCATCTCTTGCAAGTTTACCTTGCTTTCCAACTCTTTAGAGTGGGGATTTTGTGGCATCTATGGGCCGGTGGTTAATGGCGAAAGGGATTTATTTTGGGATGAGCTGGCGCTTGCATCCTGGCAAGTCCCATGGTGTATAGGGGGGGATATTAATGTTGTTCGTAACCCAGCTGAAAGATTAGGAGGTGGGAGGCTAACTTCGGCTATGAGGAGCTTCAATGAGTTCATCAATTCTCAAAGATTGGTGGACTTTAATCTGGAGGGAGGGCGGTTTACTTGGTCTAGAGGAGATCATCAGTCGTCCATGTCTAGATTGGACAGATTTCTAGTTTCACACAACTGGGAGGATGCCTTTCCAGGCATATCCCAGAAGTGTCTCCCGAGGCCTTGTTCTGATCATCACCCCATCATGCTATATTGTGGGGGTTTTAGCTCAGGGAAGAGTCCTTTTAGATTCGAGAACATGTGGCTTGAATCTGATGGTTTTGTGGAGTTGGTTAAAAATTGGTGGGATTCTTATACAGTGTCAGGATCTCCAAGCTATTGCCTCGCCAGAAAATTGAAGCTTCTTAAAGGTGATCTAAAGAAGTGGAACCATGAGGTTTGCGGTTCTATTCAGGTTAGGAAACAATTTTTGCTGGATTCCCTTTTGGAGCTGGATAGGGAAGATCAGTTGGGTTCAATTTCTGCTGATCAGAGGGCTAAGAGAGAAGGTTTGAAGGGCCAGATTGGGCAGATTCTCAAGATGGAGGAGATCCTTTGGAGGCAAAAGTCTAGGGTCACTTGGCTTAGAGAGGGAGACCACAATACTAAATTCTTCCACAGAATGGCTTCTTCTCACTTCAGAACAAATACCATTTCCTCCATTGCTATTGATGACCAGCTTCTCACAGAGAAAGATTCCATTAGGAATGGTATTGTTGACTTCTTCTCTAGGCTTTATTCGGAGCCGCTTACTTGGAGACCTGGGGTGGATGATCTGTGTGTGGATAGTCTGAACAGGGATGTTTCCTCTAATTTGGAGATCCCCTTCTCAACAGAAGAAGTGGAAAGAGCTTTAGAGGCTTGCAATGGGGATAAAGCGCCAGGTCCTGATGGATTCACTATGGCTTTCTTCAAGAAATGTTGGGGCGTCCTGAAAGCAGATATCATTGCGGTTTTTGAGACCTTTCACAGGGAAGGGGCTTTTGAGCGTAGTCTGAATGCCTCTTTCATTGCCCTCATTCCTAAGAAGGAGGGAGCTTCTAATATCAAGGATTTTCGGCCTATAAGCCTTGTGAGCAGTGTTTACAAACTGATTGCTAAGGTCCTCTCTTTAAGGATGAAGAAGGTTATGGGCAGCATCATTTCTCCTAGTCAGCATGCCTTTGTGGAAGGCAAGCAAATCTTGGATGCGGCTCTCGCAGCCAATGAATGCATTAATTCTAAGAGAACGTAGAAGAGGAAGGGTCTC
Source organism: Nyssa sinensis (assembly GCA_008638375.1). Taxonomy (NCBI): domain Eukaryota; kingdom Viridiplantae; phylum Streptophyta; class Magnoliopsida; order Cornales; family Nyssaceae; genus Nyssa; species Nyssa sinensis. The sequence goes on from CM018043.1 coordinate 4,987,283, forward strand.
GTTTGCAAGTTGGATATTGAGAAGGCTTTTGATCATATTAGTTGGAGCTTCTTGATGGGCTTGTTGGCAAAGATGGGCTTTGGGGCCAAGTGGAGGATGTGGATTCATTCATGCATATCCACAGTCTCATTTTCGGTCCTCGTCAATGGATCTCCTGCGGGTTTTTTCCGCTCTTCCAGAGGTTTGAGGCAGGGAGATCCTCTCTTCCCCTTCCTATTCGTGATTGCCATGGATGTTCTAAGTCGTTTTTTGTCTCGTGCAGAGGAAGGTCGGCCTTATCCAAGGTTTTCAGGTGGGAAATAATAGAGATGGTGGAGTTGGTATTTCCCATCTTTTATTTGCCGATGATACCATCATTTTTTGTGATCATTCAGTCCGCCAACTCCGTTTTATCCGGTGTATTCTTGTTAGCTTTGAAGCAGTGTCCGGCTTGCGGGTTAACCTTGGCAAAAGTAGTATTACTCCGGTTGGGGCGATTCCTGAGTTGGATGTGTTAGCCAGTACTTTGGGCTGCAGTGTGGGCAGCTTTCCCTCGACTTATTTGGGTCTTCCGCTAGGTGCTTCTCCACGTTTAGTTGGGGTATGGGATCCTGTAATTGGAAGATTTCTCAGGAAGCTGTCAGGTTGGAAAGCTCAGTTTCTGTCTAAGGGCGGCAAACTCACGCTTGTCAAAAGCACTCTAGCCAATCTCCCTACCTATTTCATGTCCCTTTTCCCTATTCCCAAGTCTGTGAGTAGGAGACTTGAAAAGATTCAGAGGGATTTCTTATGGGGTCATATAGGGGAGAGCAAAAAGATTCACCTAGTTGCTTGGGACAGAATTCAAAAGCCGGTGTCTCATGGGGGTCTAGGGGTAAAAGACTTGGGTATTTTCAATAAAGCCCTTTTAGGGAAATGGTTATGGAGATTTGGGGAAAGCAATGGGGTGTTTTGGCGGGTGCTCATTGCTTCTAAGTATGGGTGTGATCCTGGAGGTTGGTGTTCAGGCAGAGTTGAGGGGTCTAGGGGCTGTGGCCCTTGGGGTTACATCAGAGATGGGTGGTCGACCTTTATGGTAAGATGCCGCTATATCCTTGGAAATGGTGGTAGGGTGAAATTTTGGGATGATGCTTGGGCTGGGGACAAGTCGTTGAGGGTGAAATTTCCTAGGTTATATAGTCTGGCTAATAATAAAGAGGCTTGGGCTAGTAAGTGTTTGGAGAAAGTTGGAAACAAGCTTATTTGGGCTCCCTGTTTTAGGAGAGACTTCTTTGATTGGGAGTTAGAAGAGGTGGGTTCTTTCCTCCGTTACCTTAATGGTTTCCGGGCTTGTGAAGATAGGGAGGATCAGAGAAGTTGGAAGCCGGATAAGAAATCCTTCTCTGTCCGTTCTTTCTATAAAAGTATGTTTGCTTCAGTTTCTTCCCCCTTCCCGTGGAAGCTAATTTGGCAGTCAAGAGTTCCCCCTAAAGCCTCTTTCTTTGCTTGGGAGGCTTCTTGGAAGGCAATTTTAACAGCGGACAATCTTAGGAATCGAGGCTTCTCTATGGCGAGTAGATGCTACCTTTGTAAGTGCGAAGAGGAAAGAATAGACCACTTACTCATCCACTGTCACGTTTCTTGGAGCTGTTGGAATGTTATTTTTACTCTTTTTGGATTATCATGGGTTATGCCAGGCACTGTCAAAGACCTTTTGTTGGCTTGGGAAGGTTTCAACCTCCCAAAGGAGACTAAGCAAGTTTGGAGAATAGCTCCAATATGTCTTATGTGGAGCATCTGGACAGAAAGGAACAAACGTGTTTTTGAAGACTTGGAGCTTGCTACTCCTATTCTTAAAGATGTCTTTTTGCATTCTTTATTTTTTTGAGCCAAAGAGGCTTTACCTGTAAATGTTTCTTCTTCTTTTGTAGTCTTTTTGGATTCTTTAAATCAGATGTAATCTGTTGGGGTTTTTGCCCTTGATGCCCTTCTTGGGCTCCAATATATATACATATTTACTTATAAAAAAAAAAGATATGTAAATAAATATATATTATTCACCGTGTCCCCAACATGTACGTGTTCTACTTTTTTGAAAAATCCTATGTCGGCATGTCCGTGTCCATGCTTCTTAGGCTAAGATCAAGTGCCTGGTACTCATATATCATAAAAGGTCAGGTGTCTGGTACTGTCAATCTTTTGTGGGCCATGTGTTCATGGTTTTATAAGCACTGCTATTGTTGGAACACTATATTTACATGTTAAAACTGCATTCTTTAATGCATGCCTGCTGCTGTTGACCAAAAAACCTTAAACAAGGAAACCAAAGCTGCACTTTCTCCGTCAGACCTTTGCCCTACTCTCTCTCTCTCTCTCTCTCTCTCTCTATATATATATATATATATATATATATCTAAATTGCCTCTACTTTCACCCTCCACATCACCTTAGGAAATCTAACCGTCTTATATGTAATTTCCACTATGGCGGCAACCTTCTCATCAAACTCTCTCTCATCTACAAAAAAGGTTGTATGGTTTGCGGTTATAAGTACATATCAGTGCATTCATAATTTGTTGGCATTCATTTGTTGGATGTATTGCCATTTTTAGGGATGTTGTTCTTGAGAAATATCTCGCAAGTGTCACATTATAAACTGTGAACAGAAAATTGTCCATGATGTCACTTAGCTTTTTCAATAAAATTGTCATGCAGTAAATCAACATAGCGCAAAGTGATCTCTTTCCCCTTCACATTTACCCACCGTAGTAGCAAAGTGAATATGGTCTCCACTAGACATACATCATAATATGAATTGCCGTCATGCAGGCTTTTGGAACCTATCACTTGATAGGTTTTGCCTGCAAAACCTGTCGTGGTTGTGTGATGTTAAGTACATGTCAATCCATTTTACGTTGAGTTTAAGGGGATCTAAAAGGTTGTCTTGTGCCTGATCAGATTAATTTCAGTATAATGATGTCTATATGATATCTTTGTGTGGCAAACCCCACTTCGTTGAATTCCTGCTGCGTCTGCTGCTGTGTATCATTGCTTCATAAATTTTCCTGTAATCATAACATTGTAACTGTAACAGTGCAGGGAAGATTGTTTCTGCTAGCTTATATTGATAAACTGAGGCTTCATCTGATATTTGGAAAGAACATATCATTACATTCTAGTAATAGTGTCATTCTTGTTTTGTGCCTCTACTGGAGGAACCCCACCCCCCACACAAATTTTTTTTTTTTTTCCTGGATATTCTTATCCTCATCCTAATATTGATATAATAACATAAAATATTTTTTTGATATTGTTTTCATCATGGTGAAGAGTGGATTTTATGTGCAACCATACAACAATTTGGTTTATGTATCCTGAATTCTATCAATACATCTTTGTCATTCATATTTGTAGTTCTATAATGTGTTTATGCACTTAATTTTTAATCAGGCACTCTTGGAGTCCATGGGTGCTAATGGATCTACAGGACCTGAAGCAGTTGCTGCTGCAGAAAAGAATGCTGCTTTGTTGACTGCAAGAGCCGGTGCCAGAGATCCATCTGCAATTCCTTCCATATGCCGCATTTCTGCTGCCCTTCAATATCCTGCTGGTGAGTTTTTTTTGTTCATCTTTGTAGAAATGTCTTAATATTGCTTGGCTATCTATCTATTGGTATAGACTTAATAGTTAAGATGCCTAGTAGCCTTACATTAAGGGTTTTGTTGCCAAAGCTGACTGGCTCTGACGGTTCAGCTGTCTTACTTTAATTACGAATGACTATGGGGCGGGGGGTCCCTCCCCCGTCCCTGCCCTGCCTCACTCCATTTATTATGTCCCCCATCCCTGCCCCGCCCCGCCTTGCCCCATTCTGCCCTGCCCCGCCTTGCCCTGTTTTTTATGTCCCCCATCCTTGTATTCACCCCCAAACCCCACCTCAGCTTTGTCCCATCCTGTCCGTGTCTAAAAATTATCATTTTTTTAAAATCAAAACTAATCAACTAATATTATTAAAAACATAAATTCATATTTACGTATATATACAAATAATATATATGATCTAGCCCCATGTTTAGTCAACATCCCAAGTGGGCCCTACATCGTCCAGCATATGTCAAATTAAGGTTGCATGTGAGAAAATGAACCTGAACATGACTGCATATAATGAGTAAATATCTATGGTTAAATGTATCTAAGTGCTATTTCATTTAACTAGTAGGTAAGGTTGTTAAAATTGGGATCCTACCTTGGATCGTTGGGTGGCATGTAGGATCGGATTGAGGATCGTAAGATCCAATAAAAAGGGGTAAAAAAGACTAGCAGTATATCTATCTATCTATATATATATATATATACATTAGAATTTTAAAAAAAAAAAGAAATAAAACAAGTCCATATATGCAAAAATAAATAAGTGGATCCTATGACAAAAGATATAGGATACACACATATCCACAATTTCACCTAACTAAATTTGATAATGTAGCTCAAATGGTAGAGCCCTTGCACCAATATTGTAATCTACAAGTTGTATTGCTGATCTTTTTTTAAAAGAGAGAAAGAGAGTAGCAACAGGAAAACAAAAGCTTAGAAAATTAAGTTGTTGCAGCCAGCACCAGCAAGGAAAAAATAGAGTAAGAATTGAAGAAAGAAAATTTAACTTACACAGACAGAGCCGAAAACAAATAAAGAGGAAATTCAGAGACAGAGCAGTAAGCTGATATTTTTTTCCAACCATTCATTATGTTGAAAAAAGAAATATTGAGTGTAATTAATAAAGAGAGGGAGCCATAAATGGAATGGGAAAAAAATAAATGGAAAAAAAAAAAAAAGAACTGGAGGAGACTCGAGAACTGAAGAGGAGAAAAAAAGAAAAAGAAGATGAGAATGGGAAGAACTGAAAAAGAAAAAGAAGTGAAGATTGATTTTAAACTTCATTAGATTTTCAACAATCAGCATATAAAAACCCTCAAACGGCCACTATATTAACAGAGCAAAAATCAAATAAACACATTTGTAAATAAGACTATAAGAGAGAAAAAACAGAGCATCTCAACAGTGTAGTCACAAACTTATAAGCATTTAAACTTACAAATCTACAAGAAACACAATAGATTGTTTTTTGTTTTGCTCTAAATGATGTTTATGGAGTCAAAAATAGGGGGATCGGCTTTTTTCAAGACACAAAAGTTGGCTTTATTGAGATATGAGTGAATAAAAGGGCTTAAACCCAACCAGCTTTTAACAGGCCCAAAACTAGAAACAAAAACTAGCCTTTAAATCTGGATCATTAGGATCGTATTCCGGATTGGGATCCTACGATCCTACATGATCCGGATCACAAAGCCAACCAACCCTATTAGCCTACGATTTTGTTCACAATCCAGATCGTTTTAGGAAATATGGATCTTAGGATCGTATGATCCTACGATCTGGATCACGATTTTAACAACCATGCTAGTAGGCCCATAAAGCCATATATGATCCAACCCATCTTTAGTCAATATCCTAAGTGGGTCCTACATCATGCAGCATATGCCAAATTAAGTCTTTAGAGCCATCCAGTCCACTCCTTTTATACAGTTTTAGCGGGTGCTGCCATTCTCTGTCAAATACCTAAAAGAAAAAAAGAAGAAGGTGAAACCTATAATCACATGAGAGCATATTGGACTCCTCCATGTGCATTAACAGCAGAGTCGCTTCTTCAAGACCCAAATCTTCTCAACAAAAATTATGCAAGCTTTCTGATTAATGGTCGATGAGCTCTACCCCCCCCCCCCCCCCCCCTCCTTTTGAAATAAATATTGTTAGTAATTTGAGTGACAATTCAGGAAATTATTGTTTAGTATTGTCATAGCTGACTTGTTTTTGACCCACCTGCTATGGGTGCCCTTTTCAGGTTATCTTCTTACTCTTCTTTTCTTGTTTTGATAAATTTTTACTTGTTAGGGTTTCAAAATGAAAATGGAAAAAAAAAAAACTTCACTTAGATTTCTAGTAAATTCTGTCACCCAAAGGAAGTTTGTACATAATTAAAATGCTATGACTCTGTACATTTAGGAGTTATGCTGATCATTTGGTCAAGGAATTTTAAAATGCTATGATTGCCTACTAGATAGGAGTATTTACCTTTCTTTTCATGTTCTCATCCTTATAGTATCAAAGTTATAACTTGTTATTAGGTTCAGAAGGTTCAGATGCTGGTTTCGCATCAGTGTTAGAGTCCCTGGAATTTTGTTTGAAGCTTCGTGGTTCTGAGGCTTGCGTGTTGGAGGACTTGGCAAAGTCAATCAATTTGGTCCATATAAGGCGTGATCTTGTTGAAAGTGGTCATGCATTGTTAAATCATGCTCACCGTGCACAACAAGAATATGAAAGGTACAGTTGAACTTGTTGCGTTTCCTTACTTTATGCTGAACATTGTATCATGTAACTGTCTAAATAGTGCTGTAAGAATGTTTTTTTTTAGTAGCTGTCTTATAATTTTACTTAATGGCAAAGGGAGTCCTTTGAGAAGTGTAGTTGAGAACTTTTATGCCATTTTTAGCCCAAGGGGGAGTCAAGGACCTGACAATTGGGTTTTATTTATATGTGGCCCGCTGCTATGCCATGCACTTGGGGATCCGTGTTTTGATTAGGTTGTTTCCTTTACTTCCAAATTTTATTTTCTTATAGTTTGTTCTTCATTTTTGTTGTACTAGGCTTCTAAGAGCTAGGGAAGTAATAGGTCTGCTGCTTTATTAGACTTCCACTCTATACAGCTACCAAACTGCCTCAATCGTCCATGTTTTTATGGTTTTCCTTCTCCCTGTCTTCTTTGTCGGTTAATCTTTCTCTCTCCCCACCACCACCACCACTACATGCACACACAAGCACAAGCATAAGCCACACAAACACACTTACTGAGTTTATTACTTTATTCTCTTCTCTTTTATGCAAGGTTTTCTTGTTTTTGACTGTAAATTATGAACTACATGGCTTGCTTGATGTTCATAATTCATTGACTTTATGTTGCAGGACAACCAGCTACTGTTTGAATTTGGCTGCTGAACAAGAGAAAACTGTCATGGATAAGTGGTTACCTGAACTAAAAAGTGCTGTACTGAATGCTCAAAAATGCCTGGAAGATTGCAAATATGTCAGGGGCTTGGTAAATAACTACAACTGCTTAAAGCCATTTCAATTATGGTTATATTATTTATTATTATTTATGGGTTTCCTGCCATCCACTAAAGCTTGAGTCCACTGAATTGTGGTAATGTGTGACAAAGTTGGCAAAGCCTACGACAGTTGTTGACAAAAAGATATGAAACAAAAAATTTTGTATTGGTGGAAACAAATAATTTCTTTGTCACCCATGATGTTAGATCATTTGTTGTATCAAACCAGCTGGAGGTGTTCTTGCAGATCCTATTAGGAAGCAATCCTCATGTCATGTTTATTGGACTGTGGAGCATCTAGGAAAGAGGGAAGGAGGATGGGTTAATTAAATTGCAACAGCTCAACTTCCCTCTTTGAGTTGATTGCTTTCTATAGTTGCAATAAAAACTCATTACTCTTGGTTAGTGTATCTGAACTCAGATATTATTGATCTGACCTTTTTCAATCACCAACAGAACCCATAATATACGCATTTGGAAATAATTTGCACATGGTTTTACATGTCTCACAATTTCATGTCAAAAGTTTGGTTGCTTCATATCATATGAAATCTTTCAATTCTATGAACCATGATGATCTCACAATACACGGGTATATGCTATAAATTCTAGATAGTTTCATTCAAAGGTTAAATTGAAAGAAATTGCAATTTGCAGTTGGTATTTTTTTTTTTGATCTGTAAAATAAGATTGTATTTTAAACGAAAGGCGCCCGAGAAGGGTTGCTCATAATTAAAAAAAAGAGAGAACCAGGCATGATAGTTGTTAGGATCATACAATACGTTTCGATACAGAAGAAAACGATACGTCGCAGTATTTTGTATCATTTTACACCGTATCGTATGATACAGTTTCGATACATTACGATACGTGCAGAAAACAAAAATGATAGGTTTTTTTTTTTTTTTTTTTTTATTTTTGCCTAAGGGAAAAATGATGTCATGTTGCCTTAGTATAAAGCTATTCTAGTTCCTCACTTGCACTAAACGATGATGCTCTCCAACTCTGTCATCGACCCATCAAGCTCTAAGTTCCTATTCTAGCAGTGTTTGCATTATGTAACTTGTACAAATTTCTTTGTGGGTTGCATTCTATTTGTACCTTGTATATATTGTTTGGTTATAATTTATACAATATGCCTTATCAAAAAAGATTTTTATTTAAAAAAATAAAATTTTATTGTTGTCGGATTGGAACTTGTAGTATTTAATATTTATAATTTCTTGTATTGTATGGACTATAGAGTATGGATTATGGACTTTAAGCTAAATTTTCATCTTTATAAGACAGTTGAAATGTTATTTATATCATTTTTTACAATGTGTATTTATATATTCATATATATATATTTATAATTATATTTTTAAAAATTACGCGTATCTTACGATACATGATACGATATACATTTTTTCAAAAAACGATACTCCCTCCGATACACGTTTCGACAACCTTGCTGGCTACAAAAATCAAGGCCTAAAATCGCCCAAAAAATTCACTAGTCCATGTACGTATATAGGAAATTCTTCTTTAATCCAAAAGAAAAGAGTGCACAAAAAATTATCTTGAAATGCTAAAGAGAAATTTTGACCCCATCAAAGGTCCTCCTATTTCTCTCCCAGCACATTAGACATAGATGGGCCATTCTCTGAGCTATCTTCAATTCTTTCTTAGGCCTCCGACACCTCCACCCCCCAAAAAAAAACTCTTTAATAGTAGCTGACATCACCCAAAGGAAACCAAAAATGGAATATAATAAATTTCTAGCATCCATCATCACCTTCCAATGCATAAGTAGATGATCCCCTGGATTGTCCTCTTCTTTGCACAGACAACATAGAACACCTACTAAGACAAAAACCTCTTCTATGAAGGTTATCTGCCGTAAGAATTGAGTCCCAAGCCACCAACAAACAAAAAACCCAGCTTTGGTTGGGATTTTGACTTCCAAATCAATCTCCTTTCCCAAGCCATCAACAAACAAAAAACACAGCTTTGGTTGGGATTTTGACTTCCAAATCAATCTCCAAAGGAAAGATTTATCCTTTACATTCTCACCAACCTTCAGTAGAAAGAGTGAACTGTGAACTGTGAACCTCCACCACTACACACTCTCCAATGAATCCCATCATCCGCCCATGGCCTCACCTCCCAACCCCAACCCAGATGAACATTACTCAACAAGGCCAACAACTCGTTGACCACCCCCAATTCCAAATCAAAGAAATCCCTTCTAAAACAAGGGCTCCAGATCCCTACCCCACCCAAACAGCTATACAATTGGCTACCAAAGCTTCTTTGACTTCGGCTATATTAAAGAGATTGGGAAACTTTTCTTTCAAAGAACCTTCGTCATGCCAATGATCTATCCAAAACTTCACCGAAGAGCCCTCCCCTACGTCATACCTAACACATTGAGCAAAACTCGCCTTTCCCTTTTGAATCGCCTTCCAAACCCCACACCCATAAGCTTCAAAAGAATCTTTAGAAAACCACCCTCCTTCCTCGTACCCCTACTTAGTGGATATCACATCTTTCCACATAGCATGGTCTTTTACTGCAAACGGCCATATCCATTTCCCCAAAAGAGCTTTGATTAAACACCTTGAGGTCTTTGAAGCCCAATCATCCCTCAATCAAAGGGAGTTTCACCTTCTCCCAACTTACCAAATGGGGCCTCCTTCATTCTCCTGACCCTTCCATAGGTATCTAAAGCTTTTCCAATTTCTTTCTAACTGAAGCCAGTGTTGGAAACATGGACATGTGATATGTAGAGAGATTTGACAACGTACTTTTGATGAGGGTGATCCTCCCTCCCTTGGAAAAATATTGATGATTCATTCCTGCTACCCTCCTTTGAAACCTTTCACAATTGAATTCCACACCCCAGCCGATCTCACTGTAACACCCTGAGGGAAGGCTACCCATCTCACAACCCATACACCAGCAATTTGCAGTTGGTATTAGATATTTGCATTTAGAAAAGTTATTGGTGGAGGACAGGGGAGAGAAAATCTGTAGTAAAGCCCTACTTTTGCATGAAACCATTTTGAAAAAGAATACACTGCTAGAATCATTGATAAGAATAATGGTCTTCAGCGACTGATGTTTCAATCGCTCTCTCTCTCTTTTTTTTTTTGGGGTTGGGGGGGGGGGGGGGGGGGACAAGATGCCAAGTTTTACCTGGTCTCTAGTAATCATATACAAAAATAATGGTCTCTACTTTTGCATGAACTTAGATATCTATGCTATGTAGTTTATTGCTCCCATAAACTCTCAGCTTGTCGTATACACATTTCTGTTCGTCATTGGTTTGGATGCTATCAAATGTGCTTACTTTTCTTTACCTTCGAAGTGTGTAGAAGAACCTGCATATTACAGTTTGTTATAAAAATTACAAAGTAATCTTTTTCCAATATCGATTGTTGCTTAAAGATATCATTTATTTATAACTTTGGCGAATTAAAATTGATTTGATTAATGGAGAATGTTCTGTATGCTTCTCATACATGCCCAAACACGTACTTTGACTAAAATACATTCAAAGATGCGCATAGAGTAATTATCAAAAATAAAAAAATAAACAGACACTCATATAATGCCAATGTCACGGCTTAAACTGTTGGCATGTTGGCCGTGTCCCGATCTCCATATCCATATTGGAGCACAATACATATAAGTAATAGTAATAAATTGGGAGCGATGAGTATAGAAAAGTACGGGTTTCAATTCCAGTTGTTTGGTGGTTTGTTACTAAGCCTGCTTATTGTAATACTTCTAAATTTGGTTTTACAGATATGTGGTTGATTTTTTTGTATATATATTTTTTTGTTTTTACTTGTTCATTCTTTTTTTTTCCCCCATTGATTTAAAAAAGAATGCTTGTCACTGCATTCTTATACAGCTTGATGAATGGTGGGAACAGCCTGCATCAACGGTTGTTGACTGGGTTACAGTGGATGGACAAAATGTTGCTGCTTGGCATAATCATGTGAAGCAGCTGCTCGCATTTTATGATAAGGAACTTTTGTGAATAAAACTCCTCAAATTCGGAGCAATAGGATGTCTCTGGAAATTTCCCTCATTGGCCTCAATTCTTTTCCCACTTTCATGCCAATTTGGGTACCAGTTGGAGATATATTTGAAGCATTTCGCAGGCCTTGGCTACACCTGGGGACATGAGTGCTGGTATCAGTTGAGGATATGGTTAGAACTTCATTATGGGAAAGAAGATTAAGGGAAGGAGAGAAGATGTGGTCGGAGTTTCCATTTGTTCAAAGCCAAGGTCCAGCTTTGTCATTCTTATATCCTTTCCCCTTTAACTTTGTATAGATGTTTCTTTCTTTGGAAGGATCTTTTGTGTGATAGGCCGTTTGTAGTTGCTGGGTGCAGGTTGGGTTCCTTCTACATTATATCTTGCACTGTTGATTAATTCCATTGAAAGGGCAGTGTGATTTAGCTGTAGAGATTTGTGTTTGTAGCTTGATTCTTTTTCTTTTGACTTGTTCTAATTGAATCGTTAAGCAGATTGGTGTTCGGCAGCATTAAGAACAGTACTTGTAGAAGGGGTATTCATCATTTTATATCCTTAATTTTTTCTAAATGAATTGGTGGGTGTTAATTTTTCTTCTAAATGAATTGGTGGGTGTTTTTACTTGGACAATGGTTACCGAAGCAGTAATTGTTGTATTTTACTTGAGAAATATGCTTGTTCTGTGCAAGAGAAGACTAAATCAAATAAATCAGTTGTACAGATTGGAGGGTGATTAATTGTTTGTCTTCTTTATCCTAATTGTGGATTCCAAATTATCTCATGTTTCGAATGCACACAAGTTATTTTTGAGTTAGCTAATGCTGCCAACAGGCCTGACCTTTTTTGTAATTTAGGAATTCAAAACTTCCTAGAATTCAGGCACTGTAACCATCCAATTGAAGCTCATTATCTCAGTAATTCGATAAGACCTTCTCATTTGTGCAATATTATACTGAAGTTCAGCTTCTCTTGAAACATACTTCTAAAGTTGCCGAGTTTCCAGGTACTTGTATCATGTATCCTTTATTAAGAAAAACACAAACATGATCTTCACCACAGCGCTCTCTCTCTCTCACATGTTTGGTTGAGATTCCGAAGGAGATGTTTGGTTGGGCGACGGATTGTGACTGATGTGCTGGAATGACAAAAAAAAAAAAATTCTAGGAATTGGTGAATTTGAGATGGAAAGTGCCGGTTGAAGTCTGTGTAAAGGAGTTAACGGAGCAGTACTATTCCTGTTTGAATTTCCTTCATGTAAGAGGTTTTTAAAGGATTGGTTCTTTGAAGGAGAATCCATGTTTCTGGACTGGCGCTGGGGCTGATGAACCCTGAGAGCTGTGGGTAAGATTCATAGGTCTCCCTTTGTTACTATGGAGTTGTGAAGTTTTTAAAGCTTTGGGAGATAAACGTGTTTTGTGATGGTTGAGGAGGCTACCTCTCGAAGAAGTAGGTGCTTGTCTTTACGGAGAAGCTTTTGCGTGAACTAGTTTCACTTGACTTATAATATCGTGTTATTTAGATAAGATATCTGATATTTAAGAAACACAAAAATAACACCGTACTTATATAATAAAATATTTTATAAAATTCAAGAATCAGATCAATAAACTTAATTTATTTATGCAAGAATATCCCGTATCCGTGAGGGTTTATGTAAGTTGCTTATATAGATTCTTTTGTATACTTGAGATGTATTGATTGTGTTTTATGTATTCTTCTAGTGTATGTGGTCCACCTTCCTTTTTAGTTGGTTTTAGTGAACTGATAAAAAAAAAAAGGTTATATATGTATCCATTGCCACAAATGCACCATATGCTTGCATTCTGATCTCTCTCACACACATCACACACACGAATTATTTCTATCATTTCATTTTATCAAGTTCAAATTATTCAATTAATACTTGGGGGAAAGTAGATATCTAGGTTTTTCACTTACACACAGCATGTCCATTCATAGCTTTTAGAACCCTAATGTCAGTTTCAGGTCCTTCATGCATGATGCTCCCCGTTTTAATTAAAATTACATTTAGCTACACTAGAACTGCTTGAGTTATATATGATTTTCTTATGTATTTTAGAATAACATTAGATTATTTCCACAGCAAATTAGTTAAAAAACTGGCATCCAGTAGGAAAAATCACGAAATACAATCCACATTCCATATCAATGAAAAATCAAGATCATCGAAATGTATTTAAGGTATCTTAAGAGAGAGTGTGAATAACAAGTAATAGAAGGGAACGCAGAGAAACCAATCCTTGTCAAGACAACAATCAACCTAACCTTTTTCACCCTATTGGTAAGATCAATCGACATCAACTTTTAGAAAGATAAATCAAAGAAAATCTGAAATGTGAAAATGTGAAAATGAAGCACACAAACATAATCTTCACAATCCTGTTGATGTACTTTTCTATGGTGAGCCTGAAGTATCCTCTACTTTCTAGGGCTTTTACTTTCGCCAAAACAATCAACCGGTTTTGCCACTTCTGATATTGGTGACTGCTTTTATATATACTAGTAGAGATGTTCCGTAAAAATTTGAACATTTAAATCAGATAATCTAAAAAGAAATTTGATGAAAAACATTTCATATTTAGAAGCGAAAATTACTTAATTTTGTGTAATATTTTTGACAGAGATGAGGATGATCCCTGGACCGGGGTTCCCAAGAGAGCTTACTTCAGGCTTGGTCTTGTCGGAGATTGGAAGAACAGCCAATCAATGGAGATGAAAGAGCGACTTGACCAACTTTCTTCATGCATGAAGCTACAAGGTTCTGGGTTAGATCTTCACGCTAGTAAAACCCAAAGTTCTTGATCTTCTTGCACACCTTGTGTTTGATTTAATTACATGTCAGTACAGTACTAAATTCATAGGCTGCCAAAGCTCAATTTGTGTCCGTTCCTTGGTGAAGAAATGGATTTCTAGTGGTCTTTATGGAGAGATCATTAATAACGAGGTATAATTTGGTGATAAGAAATCATTTTCAAAAACAATTTACAATATTTGTTCATATCACATAGATCCATGATCAAGTGTGTGTGGTGATAACTCAAACCGTGTTGTTGGGACAAACATTACTTGACTTGCTTTTTCGTTCACAGATTGTATGTCATTTTCAATCAAAGACTTATATCTCATCATAAATGACATATACTCGAACTTTAGTAGTAGTTAAGTATTCTGGTCCTCAACCCCTATGCATTCAAGATGCTATTTCTTCAGTGTATCCGACTACAAAATTTAAATTTTCAACAATTTGCTTATATTTTTTATTAGTATAACTTTACAAACTAATCCAACTAATTGCTTAAAAAAAAAAAAAAAAAACTTACCCATACCACTTATAAGTATAGTCCATGGTTAGGAAATAAACACACCAATACAAACTCTTACTTGGAGAGATTTGAAACGCGACATCTACTATGAAGAAAAGTACGAGATGTCACTCGATCGTTAGATATTGTGACTAGTGATTTGATTAATTAGAGTGATGTTTTGTTAAAAAAAAATTAAGAGCTAAACGATATATAAGTAACAATTCATACTAAAATCACACATCTCAACTATGAACTATGGTTGTTTGCTTCTGAATTGATTGAGATCCAAAATCAATTTACAATAGTTGTTCACATCCCATAGACTCACAAATGATGGAAGTATATGTAGTGATAATTCAAACCGTGTTATAGCATAAATATTGTTTAGGTTACTTTTTTGATACTTGCTTTGACTTTTCAATTAAAATATTATTACATAATTATCATGTCGATAGCTGGGATGAAAAAAAAAAGATTAAATGAAAATGTTAATAGAGTTCCAGAATGTATTTGGTATGAGTGCAATTTGAAAGCTCGGGCTTGGGTTAAAGCATGTTCAAACTCTGTCTAAGTTCTATAATAATTGGTTCAAGCCCAATTTTGAGTCCGATCCATCAACCTGAATTCAAACTCAAACTAAAATAAATAGTATTGAGTCGAACCCAACCCAACCCTAATCTAAACCCTAAAATTTTTCAATTATCACTAATAGGTAACAATTTTTTCATCTATTTTATTAGTCGTGTATATAAGCATAGAAATTTATCACTTGAAAGCATTAAAAAATAGAAATTAAACAAGAGATATATGTGTACATAAATGTATGGTGTTACTATTAATCAAATAGTTTATAATTTTTATATTAAAAGTATATAATAAGGGTTAGGGTCGGGTTCTTCATACTTAGGCCTAAATCCAACCTAAAATAAATTTGAGTTTGTGTTTTTTTGGCTCAAATCCAATCCTAAAAAAAATGTCCAATCCCAAAATTTTTTAAATTAGACTCTAATTATTCTACTCCAATTACAATAGTAAATATTTGATTCTTTTAAAATATCACATGATCTTGTCACCCTTCAATAAAAATTTAGTACGAGAGATATGTCCTAATATACTCTATATTGCGATTGACTACTTAGAAGAGACATAATTAGCCTATTGTCTCAGGAAAAACAAAAATATTCTCAATTTAATCTAGCAGAAAGTATATTGGAAAGTTCTATTGTTGAAAAAAAGGTTCACTTGTAGAAGATATGCACTGCCTATAAGTCCATTCTTATCTTTATTGAGTACTTTTTAGATATTTTTGATAAAATCTTAAATATACCTAACATTGTTAGAATATTAAGTGGTTTAGTATCTTTAATCTTCCATAATTTTGTCCCCAAATGGCAACGCCTCTCCAATTATCAGCTGACATGACTGCAATCAGTCCAAAACTAGTAACTCACCGAATTGTATTCTATTATTGATCTTCTGTCACGACCACCTTGAATAACAGGACAATTCAGATGGGTTGGATTGGAGTTGAGTTACGTATACACTCAGTTTAAATTTTTAAATAGTCAATTCAAACTCGAGTCTGAACTTGAATTTGAATTATGATAATTTAATATAATTAAAATTTATAAGTATTGAACCTAACTAATTTTTAAAAACTTAAATTATCAATTTAATTTTTAAAAACTTAAATTATTAATTTAATTTTAAAACTTCATTTATAATTTTATTAATAAATTATTGGCTTTTTCCTATTTTAATTATACATTAAAAATTTTAATAATTTCTCTTAGTTTTTTCTTTTAAAAAAAAATATCAAAAGTCGTTAACATAATTCTTTCAACATAATTTAATTTTAAAAAAAATATTAAATATCAACAAGTTTTTAAAATTATAACAATATAAATTGTAATGTTTGTTAACAATATTAAGTTTGGGTTCGAGGCTCGAATTTTTGAAATCTCAATCTAAACCCAATTTTAATTTAGATCAGATTTAAGTTTTCTTTTCCTAAACTCATTTTAAAGTGTAAAAAATGAAACCAAGCCTAAACCCATTTTAAAGTGTAAAAAAAAGAATCTAAAATCCTAAAAAATTTGAACCGGACTCGGATTAACCCGCCCATCTTATACCCCTAACCATGAAACCCATTAATCAGATTCAGTGAGTTAATTAAAATAGTAGAAGAAATGGTAAATACAACATTACTCTTAATTTAATTTCCAAAAAAAAAAACTAATGCCATTTTACCAATTGGAAACCTGCAGAAGTAATTATTTTCTAGATGGACAAAATCAGACCATTCTTCTTCTTGAGTTTAAAATTGTAAACAATACGAGGAAGAACTTTTATATCTATCTATCTATATATATATATATATATATATATATATATATATATATATATGTTACTTGAGATTGCACAAGTGGCCCAAGTAGATGTGAGGTGTGCGCGAGGGTGGTAGCTGGTAGGCATAGGAAGGAGGAGGAATGCTGGTAACTGTCGCAAAAGACTGTTACTCGCGATCTGTTGGAAGATGCAATATACATATATGCATGATGACACGTGATATTAACGCTTATAATTTATGTATCGAATTTTTAAACTCGCGACGGTCTCCAAGAGGAAATAGGTTTGCATGAAAGTTTTATTTTTGATGCGTTGTACAAGTACGTTGCACAATGCATTAAGATCAAACTAGAGTAAAATAAGAATGAAGGGTGAAACTATAATTTTTCTTTTTCAGTAGGGTCAATTAACAATTAATATTAATATTTTCTTTTATAAAATTCATCACTAAAACAAATTATTGAATCAATTTCACACTTAAGTATTTCTAAAAACACAAGGAAAAAAATGAGATTGTGTTAAACATATATAATGTATTCATAAATTACATAATTAATTGATGCATATTTTCAATCAATCATTAAAAGGGAAACAATGAAATCGAGTTAAATAATATATATATATATATATATATATATCGGATTCATAAATTAGTATATGATCACAGTTCATTCATGCATTATTTTTATTGAAAACATAAAAATATTTTCAAATAAATGAACCTTGATACATTAATTTATATATATATATATATATATCGCATTCATAAATTAGTATATGATCACAGTTCATTCAAGCATTATTTTTATTGAAAACATAAAAATATTTTCAAACAAATGAACCTTGATACATTAATTTAAATTCAACACAATAAAAGACAAATCATAATTAAAAAAAATTATTAAAAATTCAATTCCTAAATTAAATTTTTTTTAACAGTGTGGAGTGCACAAGTAAAAGTAATGCTATTCTTACCCATAAATCTTCATATCTCCCTCCCATAACCTAAAATTTCACACCTTTCCTAAAATATAGAAAATACCACCTAAACCAGGGGCAAAGCTATAATTTTTCTTGAGTAAGTTCAATTAACAATTAATACTAATATTTATTTTTATAAAATTAATCACTAAAACAAATTATTTAATCAATTTTTTACAAGTATTTCTAAAAACACACACACACACACACAAAAATTATTGTGTTAAACATATATAACCTATTCATAAATTACATAACTACTTGATGCATATTTTCAACCAAGGACTAAATAAAATAGATTTATATATATATATATATATATAATGCATTCATAAATTGCATAACTAATTGATGCATATTTTCATTCAAGTATTAATTTTTATTGAAAACAAAACAATATTTTCAAACAAACAAACCTTAACACATTAATTTATATTCAACATAATAAAAGAACAAATCATAATAAAAAGATATCATTAAAAAGTCAAATCCTAAACTAATTTTTTTTAAAAAACATTGTGGAGTACACAAGTAAAAATATCACTCTTCTTATCCATAATTTTTTTTGTCTCCCTACTATGACCTATATCTCACACATTTCCTAAAGAATAGAAAATAGAAAATAGAAAATAGAAAATATTGCCTAAAGCAAAGCTAAAAAATTTCTTGAGTGGGTTCAATTAACAATTAATAATAATATTTTATTTTATAAAATTTATCAATAAAAAAAATTATTTAATCAACTTCACACAAGTATTTCTAAAAACACATAAAAAATGAGATTGTGTTAAACATTATAATGTATTCATAATTTACATGATGCATATTTTCAACCAAGCACTAGAAGAAAATAAATGAAATTGAGTTTCATACACATATATATATATATATATGATAATATTTATAATAAAAAAAAAACATCTTAGAGGACGGGCAAGACATAACATAGCATATTTGGTAGACTTAGGCATTTCAGAGAAGGACACAACACATTTGGTTCACGGGTTGACACAACATGACACGAAAGTACAAATGGGTCCACTCTTAACGGGCCAGTTGAACCTATACATTTCAGAGAATGACACGACACGACACATTTGATTCACGGGATTGGCACGACACGAAAGTACGAATGAATCCATCCTAAATGGTTTGGGTGTCCGTCTGACACCTTTACATGTTATGTTCATATATTTTTTTTTTATTCATTTATTATATTTTACTCTAAAATATAATTAAAATACATGTTTAATATTTTTAAAATAATTTTTAACTTTTTTAAAAGTATTTTAATATTATAACTGATCTAATCAAATCAGTTGATTCACTAATTGATTAACTCATTAACTCGATCTCTTGTCTTTCGAAGAAAACAAAATATATTTTGGGAACATTGAAGACATGACACGTGAGGTGTCATTTTAAATGTTTCATAACTCATCCCGTGAAGACGAGACGAGACATCTGATCTGAAAACCCGTGAAGATTGAGAACATCTCAAACAAAACCATCCCTTTTAGTTCCATCTATTTCATATATTACAGAACAAAATTGCAGCATTGGTTTTTAAATTGTGACACATGAATCTATTGCATGCTTTGACAGAGTGATAAGCTTGAAACCTTTCATCCATATCTCATATACCAATTCAAGGCTCAAGCATCACCACCAATTTTGATTTCATGATTATTTTATTCTTTGTCCTCTTTAAGCAGGATTCATGGGATAAGCTTCTATATGACCGTCGTGTCTGTTACTTAAATGTATGTAATCTTAATTTGCAAAAATAAAGATTAATAATCACCAGTTGTAACTCTTTTTTTGTATGTAGAGATTGATAAATCACAGGTTATAATCCTCTTTTTTTACGTGGAGATTTGAGTCACTAATGTAATAGAGTGCGAAGTGTGAACGCGAATGAGACTGATAAAATAAAGTAAGTGTAATATTACACCAAATGAATATGAGAGAGACTTGAATCCAATAACTCTCGTAAACAAGGGCAGGACTACCCGTGGACTCTAACCCATCCCAAATTTTAAAACATATTTTTTATACATATAAAATTCTGACATTCTCCATGAGAACTTGTACGTGCCGAAAGTGATATACATGTGACACAACTGAGCAATTCATAGTACAAATATTGTTTAAACTTTGTTGAGGTGAGTAGACAGCAAAAGAAATAGAAATTGAGACAATGTGATTTTGTCATTGTTATTGTTGTTTATTGATGATGGTGATAAAAGAGTAGTATAATTTCTACTCACTCGAACAACAGACAAGAAGAAAATTACTGGCTTCATGTGACTACGTTGTACCTTTTGAACAATTATTTCATGGTCTCTCACTCAATGGTCCCAACGATTTAGAAAAAATATCCTGAAATACACATTTGGCCTTCATCTAAAGTATTGGGATCAATGGTCCGAGAATAAGTGAGTATTTTTAGTACCTTGTTGGCTGTTAGAAGAAAAGTTTCGAGAAATTAAGACCATAATAGAAATTATCCGGTGTGACCGTCATTCCACATTACTATTTGATGTGGAGTGATGCCTCTCATAGAAGTTTTAAGTTTTTCTAATATTTAAAATAACTAACTATCCTATAAATTTAACAAGGTGGTTGAATTTGTAAGTAATAGTCACACTACATCTGAGTACTGCATTTCCTAGTAGAGGTCCAAATTGATCAATGGAACAACATATTTTGTTTTCTAGGGCTTGTAATGATTTAGTTGTTAATCACAGTTTATCCTTTGTTAACATATATTATATATAGACATAGAATCTCCATTGTTATATTGACAGAATATTGCATATCCATGATTAACTCCATCAACCTCTCTTTTCATACCTAGGATTAACTTAATGCTATTATATTTTGGTCACACCATACAGGTCTATAAATAGGCACCATTATAATCAGTTTTGTAAAATGCCTAAGCCGAACATATTCCACCAGTGTATGTGGAGTGTGGAAGATAAACACATACATGCAAACAATTCCTTCAATTCTGTTATTATTGGTCATAGATTCAAAGTTCATGAAATTTGTGGGCACCATATGAGTCTCGTGAACCATCTGGGACCCAACTGCTCCTCTACGTAATTCTACACCAAGAAACAAACAAAACTCAATAAATCTAACTAATAAACAAGAAACAGCAAAGCAATCCAAGCTACTGCCGCCCTTTATTCACCTTTCTATCCTAAAATTTCCTTTTCCTTGTTTGTTTTATGGTAAGGAAATTAACCTACATCACTGCTTCTAGTTTACAGTTTCACTGGTTTCTGCATGAATGGCATAAAGAGCCTTGTTGTTCATCCTATATATAAATGTTAAGAAACCCTTAACTTCCCTAGCCATCTTTGACAACTAGAAGGATACAAAAGCTTATTTTAAGAGAGAAGATAATATATATGTGTGTGTGTGTGTGTGTGTGTGTGTGAATAGCTTGAGCACTTGATATAAGAGCCAACCCACCTATTCATTCCTCATCATACTCATGAAAAGAGTTTTGTAAGGGTCGAGAAGTTTCAGAATGTCTTGGTTTCTGACAATAATAGTTCTCAGTTTCACATTTAATAATCTTTCAGAGGCTAGACATGAGAAGAAGCTTCCTTCTGCAGTTGTTGTTGGCAGTGTTTACTGTGATACATGCTTCCAAGAGGAATTCTCAAAGGCTAGCCACTTCATTTCAGGTTCATTTCAACACTTGCTCGACTCTTTTTCTTTTTTTCCTTAGAAATATTAGAATCTTGCTGTTGCCTTTTCAATTTTAGAAAGCTGAAATTTGATTTATAAATTTGTACTTAGGTGCTTTGGTTGCGGTGGAATGCCGAGAAACAAGTTCAAAGCCAAGTTTCCATGAAGAAGTGAAAACAAATGAACAAGGAGAATTCAAAGTTCATCTACCTTTCTCAGTTGCCAAACATGTTAAGAAAATTAAGGGTTGTTCTGTGAAGTTAATCAGCAGCAGTGAGCCTTATTGTGCAGTGGCCTCAACAGCAACTTCATCTTCACTCCATCTCAAGTCAAGAAAGCAAGGAACTCACATTTTCTCAGCTGGGTTTTTCACATTCAAGCCTCTGAAACAGCCAAACCTATGTAACCAGAAACCAAGTTTCCAAACCTCCAAGGAATTCAATACCATGAAATCTTCAATTCCATTTCCAGCCCCGATTCAAGACCCACACACGCGATTTCTACCATCCATAGATCAAGATCATTTTCCTCCTCTTCCACAATTGCCTCAGCTTCCACCACTGCCACAACTCCCTCCTCTGCCACCGCTTCCTGGACTTCCATATTTCCCCCCATTGCCTAAAAAGAAGACATCTCAATTATCAGATCAAAAGGCAGCCCACCCAGAGTTTTTTCCCCCAATACCATTCTTGCCCTTACCGCCACTTGGAATTCCATTGCCTCCAAATCCATTGCAGCCACCTTCAATTCTTCCTCCAAACCCTTTTCAGCCACCACCTTCCATACTTCCCCCACCTTCCATACTTCCCCCAAACCCTTTTCAGCCACCACATTCCATACTTCCCCCAAACCCCTTTCAGCCACCACCTTCCATATTTCCTCCAAACCCATTTCAGCCTTCCCCACCACCATTCTTCAATTTCCCACCAATACCAGGTTTAACGCCACCATCCCCACCTCCACCAGCCTTCCCAATTCCTTTACCTCCATTTCCGTTTCAACCATCACCAGGCTTCCCTGGCATTCCACCAGCATCTTCTTCAAAGAAAACATCTCCTTGATTAAACAGAATCTCTCCATATATACTTCTCTATGAATAACTATATATATGTAGCTCCACTTTTCTTTTTCTCTTTCCTTTCCTTTTTCCTTTCATGGCTGTAATTGCTAGAATAATGGGCTCAAATGCTTTTGCAACATTTACTGTGAGTGTTGTCAGGGAGAAGATAGAGCAGAACACAATTCTACATGGAATAATGCTGAAATTATTGTAATATGAAACTTAATTTATCGTGTAACTTATTGTTTGTTACTCAAACTTGAAACTTTGGTAAAATGGGCTTCTCTTTTCTGGTATGACTAGTTCTTGTTAACAATATTGAGTTGGGAAAGAAAAGAATAAGGGTACATGTTATGCCATGGAATCATTTTTCAGCAGACAATTCACTTTTGAGCAAAAAATTCAGCTAGGATGGTAATTTTCTAATTTTTTTTTTTCCTTCATACTTCTGTGCTGCTCTCCTAATTTAGTGTGATACACTTAGACTCAGAAGCTTTACTACTTTGGGAGGGTTTAGGTTATTTTATATAGAGCAATTTTTTTATTGGTCAATTTTTTTCCATGACCACATAGATGATTCTTAACCGATCTTCTCTGTTTCATGAGACTCAATTCATGTTGTTTAGGTCAAATTACAGCTTTATTAGTTAAATTTATCCATTAAAACTAATTATTTATATTTTTTTGGGTGTATAACTAACTGCATTTTTATAACAAGAAAAATCTCACGGTACCACGACTTTAAGAGCCCGTTTAACTCCGTGTGGAGGAGAAACTTAAAATTGCAGGCCGCGCTGGCCCCTCCGCCCGTCTGCAAAACACCCACTAAAAAGAGGACAAGATCAGTCCTAAATGAAGTATGTGTATATTTGGGGGAGAGGGCAGCAGATCAAATCGCGTGCTTTTCCCTCTTCTCCAAATATTTCCTTTGACAAAATGGCGTCTTCCTCTGCGATTCTTTTTCTCCCGCCCCGCTTAACAGACCCTCAGTGATCTGATATACAATACCACTAGACGCACCTTACTACTTCCATAAGCAAACTATATTATTAAAGTGAAAAATAGTAAAATTACAAATTTTACATCAACACATAGTCCAAAAAATGGAATTAACCAACATTGTAGACTCCGTCCTCTTACTCTATATAAATAAAACTAGGTAATCCAAAAAATAGAATTAACCAGCATTGTAGACTCCGTCCTCTTACTCTATATAAATAAAACTAGGTAAAGTAAGTTGACATAAGGCCAACTTTGATTGGAGACAACAATGGAGTATCAAGCACAGACACAGACTAGTGATTTCAACTCCCATTTCTGTATACAAATGGTGAACCAAGTTTTGCTTAGAGCAGCAGACAGAGGGTCAAATTTTGTTCTATCACCTTTATCTTTCCATGTTCTGTTGATCTTGCTTGCTGTGGGATCCACAGGAAAAACTTTGGAACAGCTTCTTTTCCATTTGGGATCAAAAAACATTGATGATCTCAATTTTCTGTCTTCACAGATTGTTGCTCTCATCACTACCACGGGGCCCAGTGAAGGCAAGAGCCTCCTTGCAGGCCCTCTTCTGTCATTTGTTAATGGAGCATGGGTTGACCAGCGTTTCAGTTTAAAGCCTTCTTTCAAAGGGTTTGTTGAAGGTGTCTACAAAGCTGAAGCCAGAGAGGTTGACTTTTTAAACAAGGTAAATTATTTGACTACTTTAGGTTCCTCATGCTGTCATACATTATAAATATGTATATACAAACAGAAATAGAATTTCTCGAATGCTGTGACCCATTTAATAAATTGTTACTGTTAATATATATTGTGTATTATGTGTATAGTCATACTTACTAGATATAGCCTTGACCTCCCCATATTTCATATACGGTAATACATGAATGTCCCAATTTTTTAGAAAAAAATTAAAACAATAGCATTACTCTTTCATATATAGACTTTATCTACCCACTTCCCATGATCTCTAGCTAAAGCTTGTAAATATGTATTCTTTGTAAGATTGATATTTAATATAAATATTTCATATTTTTCTTTGTCTGTCTCTCTATTTCACTCTTATGTTATTAAAGTTTTAGTTATAAGATGTTTTGAGTTTAAGTTATTTGTCTAATAATTTAATATAAAGTTTGCACTCATTCACCCTGTTATTTCAGGGTTTATTCTTACTTTCCTATTCTATTATATATCTTAACTTTGACATAGATTTTTAAACCATTCTCTTAATAGCATACCTAGTATTTTCCATGAATGAGACTTTGGATCCTCTTTAGTAAACTTCCCTGATCAATATGCAAGTCCAGAGGCTAAACCAAACGAAAATATACGAAAAAAAGGCCAATAAATGTTGTGAAAAGAAAAGAAAAACTAACTTGTATGGTAGTAACTGATATACCACTATGTAACACACCAACCACTGCATGACACGTGTAACTGCAAGATCGGCTCATGACCCATAATACAGCTCAGGCTC
This sequence comes from Nyssa sinensis, assembly GCA_008638375.1. NCBI lineage: Eukaryota > Viridiplantae > Streptophyta > Magnoliopsida > Cornales > Nyssaceae > Nyssa > Nyssa sinensis. The sequence continues at coordinate 5,012,328 of CM018043.1, forward strand.
GGCCATATAACTTGTGTTCGGTCGCTCAGCTCAGGCTCGGCCATATAACTTGTGCTCGGTCGCTTAGCTACAGGCTCGGCCATATAAGTCTGTGCTCGGTCATTTAGTACATGCTCGGTCATACATCTCATCCTCGGTCAGTCAAGGGCATAACCTACATGGGCCGAGCTCATAGTATCAAAGCAGGACAGCTCTCCCATAAAGACTAACTTGTATAGATGCAAGCTTGCAATACAACACATCAATGATCAGACCTAATCATCGCTTCAGTGAGCACCAAGCAGGAAATAAGGAAGCTATCTCCAACAAGGAAACTGCCACACTAAGTTACCATATTCAACAAGGTAACTGATATCTCCAGAGATCCAATCCCTATATTCATGGCTCCAAATCCTAATCAACTTAGGAGAGACATTGCCTATAAATTCAACCCTAAAGGTACGCTTTATTTTCATGCTCATTATTTTGGCTTTCATTACGAGTCTTTCAATTCAATTTATTGACTTAAGCATCGGAGCGGCTACCGCCGGAGCCAACCCGGTGGTCCTCTGATCTTCTGTTTCGAGTGTTTCGCAGGGAGCCGAGCTTGGATCTCACGTGGGCCAAAAAGTGCAGCATCAGTTTGGCGCCGTCTGTGGGAACGACAATCACCAAGTGCTCTACTCAATCTAAGCTCATCTTCCGTCTATCAGAGGGATCATGGCTCCCAACTTGCGACCCAGGAATAACACTCAAAACCCTCATCCTCAACCAACTGCCGGACGAGGAAGAGGGCGAGTGAATAACCCTGTACAGGAAGAACTAATCGAAACTAGGCGGCAGAACCAGTTGCTACGGGAACAGCTTTTGACCATGACCAGGACCCTGGCAATGTTCACCCAGAATCATGAAACCAATCCTCAAAATCCACTCGTTGTCACAAACACTCAACAGCAGCAGCCTCCTGCGGCTGCCGGTATTCATATAGACCCCCAGCCGTCGACGGCAGCCGGTCGAGGGGTTCCCGCCTTTGTCCCGGAGGTCCATTATCGAAGTACTACCCGACCCCCCATCCCTGGGGCCTCGGGAGTAAACTACGTTCCACAAGGATCACCTCCTCGAGTGGTTCCTGTACCACCAGTACCAGAGAATCAGAACAACCCCCCAGTAGCGAGCCAAGATCAGCCTACCCATATAGGCCCTGAGGCCGTGAGACCTGCCGCGCAGCAACCCGTTTTACCAAGGGGGTCAGTAAGAGCCGAAGAAGTTGCTAAATCAATAGACCGTACTGCCATCATAAGGGGTGCCCAGTATCCAGAACAGGACGAGCTGGCCAGATTGCTCGGGAGGTCGGCCACCCCGTTCACCAATGCTATCATGGCCGAGGAAAGACCCAAGAAATTTATCGTCCCTAAATTCACCCCTTATGATGGGACTGGGGACCCGGGGGACCACCTCTCCCACTACCAGCACACCATGGCTTTGCACGGCACTTCTGATGCCTTCTTATGCAGAACGTTCGTGACCAGCCTCAATGGTACCGCCCTAAAGTGGTTCCACCACCTCCCGCCGAACTCAGTATCTGGCTTTTATGAGCTCGGCAGAAGGTTCTTGGACAGATTCATGACTAGCAGGAGGCTAAGAAAGGGTCCGGAATTCCTTCTGAACATAAAGCAAACAAGGGAAGAATCGCTCAGGGGGTATATAGCACGTTTCAACGCCGAGCTCACCGAGGTAACAGACTGTAGCCCCGGTTTCCTAGTGGCTGCTCTAGCCGCTGGACTTGCTCAAGGAGGGTTTAGAGACTCCCTGACCAAAAATCCCCCTGCGGACATGGCGGCACTCATGGACCGTGCAAGGAAGTACATCAACCTGGAGGAGGCCAGGGACACCTCTAGAAAGGTCAAAGAGCAAGCTCAGAAAGACGATCACAAGAAAGATAGTCAAAAGAAGGACACCAGCTCGGCCAGGAAGAGAGTCAGGAGCCTAGAAAAAAGGGGGGCCCCCAGAACCTCCTTCAATTCTGGGCTGAGGGAATTCAACCACTTTACTCCTCTAAACGCCTCTCCATACAACATATTGAAGCAAGTAAGATCTCGAGAAAATCTGAGATGGCCGGAGCCTTTGAAAGGAGACCCCAGCTATCGAGATCAGACCAAATATTGTGATTTTCACAAGGACCGAGGGCACACAACCAATACCTGCAAAGCTCTCAAGCATGAGATTGAGCAACTAATAAGGAGAGGAAGGCTGCAAGAGTTCGTCAAGCAGGACGGAGGACAGAACCCCCGTGACGAACGACCCCTAGCAGAGAAAAACCGACCAGAGGCAAGAACAGAAAGAAGGCAGGAACGAACCCCCACGACAGAACAATCAGGTGATCTATGTTCTACACGCAGATTCCCCTGCAACAGGCACCTCTAACAGGTCAAGGAAACGATATGCTCGGGAGGCCAGGTCTGCTCCCAACGTCATGCAGGTCGCTAACTTGGAGAAAAGGTTAAAGCCCTTGCCGGAAATCCAATTTACGGATCATGACCTTATGGGAGTTCATTGTCCTCACAGCGATGCCCTGGTTATCTCCCTTAAGATCGCCAACTTCGATATCCGGAGAGTTCTCGTCGACACTGGGTGTTCGACCAATGTACTGTTCTACGACCCTTTCAAGCATATGAAGCTCGACCCCAATGACATTAAGCCCACGGGCATAATCATGACGGGCTTCGATGGAAACACTAACACTCCACTAGGAAGGGTCGATCTGGCCACCACTGCGGGTGAAGGGGACGGACAGAAGACCACGATAGCCGAGTACATGGTCATAAAAGCCAAATCTCCCTACAACGTCATAATTGGGAGGCCCTGGCTACATGAGATGGGAGCGGTCACCTCAACTCTCCACCAATGCTTAAAATACGTTCACAATCAGACAGTCTACTCCATCAAAGGATGCCAACCGACCTCCCGAGAGTGCCATGCCCTCGCACTCAAAGCTAAGGCCCCCAAATAGCAATTACTGCACGCCCGTGTGTGCAAGGATGCAATCTACCCTTGCTGTCACGAGGCAGAAGACTGTCCCTCCAAAATTGAAGAACCATTGAGCCCCAGAGGAAGGGATAGCAGAGCCAAGCCTATAGGGGAGCCTATTAAAGTCCTGGTCAGCTCAGAGGATCAAGGACGTTATCTGCAGATAGGTCCCGACCTGACACATGCCGAGCAGGATGAGCTGGTCAAGTTCTTGAAGAAAAACCTCTCCGTATTCGCCTGGGAGACAAGCGACATGGAAGGGATAGATCCCGACCTGATTACGCACAGACTAATGGTGGATCCAGATCATCCACCAGTGAGACAAAAGAGAAGGCCTCTCGCTCCAGAGCGGCATCAGGTCATCAACGACGAAGTTCAAAGGTTGCTCAACGCCAACATGATACGAGAGGTATTTTATCCTGATTGGTTGGCCAACACTGTTCTGGTCAAGAAGAAGAACGGTAAATGGAGAGTCTGTGTTGACTACACAGATCTCAACAAAGCATGCCCGAAGGATAGCTTCCCTCTTCCACGAATAGATCAGTTAGTCGATGCAACTGCAGGGCACGAGCTCATGAGCTTCATGGATGCTTATTCTGGGTACAATCAAATACAGATGCATCCTCCCGATCAAGAGAAGACTTCATTCATCACCGAACGAGGTCTCTATTGCTACAGAGTGATGCCGTTCGGACTAAAGAATGCTGGAGCTACCTACCAACGTCTTGTTAATAAGATGTTCAGCTCCTTGATCGGCAGCACTATGGAAGTTTATATCGACGATATGCTGGTCAAGAGCCTAAGGAAGAGCAGTCATCTCCAACACCTAGCGCAAACCTTCGATATTCTCAGACAATATAAAATGAAGCTCAATCCCTCAAAGTGCACCTTTGGTGTAACAAAAGGGAAGTTCCTTGGGTACATAGTCTCTCAAAGAGGTATAGAAGCGGACCCGACTCAGATCGGGGCTCTGATCGGACTAAAATCCCCAAAGGCCCGGAAGGACATTCAAGCTCTGAACGGCCGGATAGCAGCTCTCAGCAGATTCATCTCCAAATCCACAGATCGGTGTCTACCCTTCTTCAAGGCTCTGAAAGGTAACAAATCTTTGCAATGGACTGACGAGTGTGAAAAATCCTTTCAGGAACTCAAAAGATACTTGGCTTCGCCCGAGCTCTTATCAAAACCGATCCAAGGAGAAAGGCTGCTTCTCTATCTCGCAGTCTCTGAGAACGCTGTCAGTTCGGTACTGGTCAGGCAAGACAGGAGCGTGCAGAGGCCCATCTTCTATGTCAGCAAGGCATTACTAGACACAGAAAAGAGGTACCCCGAAATTGAGAAGCTAGCCCTTGCTCTCATAGTATCTGCACGGAAGCTGAGACCTTACTTCCAAGCACATCCCATAGAAATTCCGACTGCCTACCCACTGAAAACAGTCCTGAGAAAACCAGAAGTATCAGGACGGTTGGTCAAGTGGTCAGTAGGAACTGGGGGAGTTCGATTTGTCCTACATTCCACGAGTCTCAATTAAAGGGCAAGCCTTGGCAGACTTCGTCGCAGAATTCACTCCCGCACTATTAGGCAAAGCTCAAGTCTTAGACGATGTGGGGACTTGGAAGTTGTATGCTGATGGATCATCCACTGACCGAGGTGCCGGAGCAGGGCTAGTACTACACTCTCCTGATGGACTTACAACCGAAAGGGCAATTAGCTTGGGGTTCAGAGCCTCCAACAACGAAGCGGAATATGAGGCCCTTATCTTAGGAATGAAGCTAGCTCAGGAGTGCGAGGTACAGAACCTCGAGGTATTTTCTGACTCCCAACTGGTGGTTAGCCAGGTTCAAGGAGAATATGCCATCAAGGATGAGAGAATGCTCCGATATTCGGAGCTAGTCAACTTGCTAAAACATTCCTTCCGAGTATTCTCAATCCAAAAAATAGAAAGAGGACAGAACAGCCGAGCCGATGCCTTAGCAAACATGGCATCTCACATGAAAACGGGGGTGGAGTCAACGATAAAGTTCTCTCACCAGCCAAGGCCTAGCACCGAGGAGATCCAGGTCGCCCAAGTCACAGAACAGCCTCAGAACTGGATGACTCCTATACTCCAGTACCTGGAAGAAGGACTCCTCCCAGAAGACAGAAATAAGGCAAAAAGAATCCGCATCAGAGCAGCTCGGTATCTTGTCCTTAACGGAAAGCTCTACCGAAGGTCTTACACTCAGCCATTGTTAAAATGCCTAGCACCTGAAGAGTCTCAATATGTCTTGGCAGAAATCCATGAAGGAATCTGTGGAAATCACAACGGGAGGAGAACCATAGCCCACCGAGCTCTAACCCAAGGCTACTACTGGCCTGGGATGCTGAAGGAAGCAAAGGAATATACTCGAAAGTGTGACAAATGCCAGAGGTTCGCCCCTTATCAGCATCAGCCGCAACATGAGCTCATCCCCATTACTAGCCCATGGCCCTTTGCGCAGTGGGGAATGGACATCATAGGACCATTGCCTAAAGCCAAACCGAACAGGAGATACCTATTGGTGGCTGTTGACTACTTCTCAAAATGGGCCGAAGCAGAACCACTGACTCGCATCACTGAAAAAGAGATAAAGAGTTTTACTTGGAAAAACATAGTCTGCAGGTTCGGCATACCTCATGTGATCGTCTCAGATAATGGCACACAGTTCACTGGGAAAATATTCAAGAAATTCTGCCAGGACCTAAACATCAAACAGCACTTTTCCTCCCCTGGTCATCCTCAGGCAAACGGGCAGGCCGAGGTCACCAACCGAACTATCCTAAACGCTCTCAAGAAAAGATTAGAAGAAGCTAAAGGGGGATGGGTCGAGGAACTCCCTAGGGCACTCTGGGCCTACCGGACAACCAGGAGAACTCCAACATCGGAAACTCCCTTCTCCCTAGCCTACGGAACTGAGGCAGTAATCCTTGTTGAGGTCGGCATACCGACCTTAAGGGCTGAGGCTTTCAACGAAGAGACCAATGACCAACAACTAGCAGAAAATTTGGATTTGCTCGAAGAAAGAAGAGAGCAGGCCGTAATCAGAATGGAAGCATATCAGCGCAGGATGGTTAATCGCTCAAAAATTGGCCTCAAACCTGCCAATTTCCAAGTTGGGGACCTCGTCCTAAGAAGGGTTTTCCAGAACACCAAGGACCCCACCATGGGGAAGTTATCACCGAACTGGGAAGGCCCCTACAGAATTATCAAAACAGTTAGACCGACCACTTATTGGTTGGAAAGCATGAATGGGAAACCTGTTCCTAGGCCTTGGAACATGGAACATTTACGAAAATATTATCAATAAAGTACTTTCTTTTTATTTCAACATCTTTCGTGAAACATCTCAATGTACAGACTCAGGTCTGGTCCATCTCAATGTACAGACTCAGGTCTGGTCCATCTCAATGTACAGACTCAGGTCTGGTCCATCTCAATTTACAGACTCAGGTCTGGTCTATCTCAATGTATAGACTCAGTTCTGGTCCATCTCAAATACACAGACTCAGGTCTGGTACACCTCAAATGCACAGACTCGGGTCTGGTCCATCTTAATGTACAGACGACAAGTCTGGTCCATCTTGGTAGATGAAGCTGATGTTTCACTACAAGCGCACAAAGGCACTGTGACAGAAGTTATAAATAGGCAAGAATAATCTTTAAAGTACTCAGTCATACCGACCGTAGTCGGCAATCAAGCTCGGGCTTTGTTCAAAGAGATCAAAATAACTGCCCTACACCAGTTTTTACAATTATTGATTAGTGATCGGTTTGATCGATCATTATTTAAGTTATCTTTCTTAAAGAAAGTCCATGATTCAAAAGCCTCTCCAATATCAAGAATTCGGCACAAGTCCGCTATAACTACACATTGCTTCAGGATTACCATAAGTTAGTTCTGGAGACAACCCATGATCGGTAAAGACAGTACTTCATAAACCGAGCAGGTTTACTTGTATCATACTACAAACATCAAAAACCGAAGTTCGGTTACACAACAAAGCATTGACACATTTTTTAGAGCAGAACTCAAAAGCCGAACAACCAAAGAAAGATAGAGACAGAAACTGAAGAGAAGACATTTTCATTGATAATACAAACTCGGTTACAAACATGATGAGACAGGATTAACAAAAATTTCCCTAAGCTAGAGGGCTTGCAGATCCGTCGTCCTGATCACCATCTTCGTCCTCATCATCATCGTCAATCCCCGACAGATCAATATCCGGGTACTTGGCGAGAAGCTTGGACTTGAAGTTGTCATAACCGAGCTGCGCAATAGTGTCTCCCATCTTCTCCAGCTCGGTCTTCAACCTGGCCTCGGTCTCAACCTTGGCCTCATCAACCTTCTGAACAATCGAAGACCGAAGAGCACTGTTCTCCTCCTTCAGTTTGGTCAGGTCCTGAAGAAGGGAGTCTCGTTCAGATCGCAAAGAATCCCTCTCAAGTTTAATAGAATCCCTTTCGGATTCCATAATTGAGAAGCAATTCCTCGCCTCCTTCAGCTCGTCCTCGGCTGTGGTGGCTTGAGATTGAGCCGTACCGAGCTGAAGCCGGGCTTCATCCAGCTCCTCCTTCAACCTCTCCACGGCCTGGAGATCCACCGTGGCCTCCATTAAAGCAGCCAAGCTATGGAGGGTCTGCAAAAATAAGAAGACATATCAGTAAAGAGGAAAAGGAAGAAGAGCACAAAAGCAGAAAGGTCGGTCGTTACCTTCAGATGGGCCCTCATGGCACTGGCCACAGTCTTCTCAGTACCCTTCCTGGTGCTGCAGGAAGGGATGTCAGTACAAGGGGCCTCAGCCCAGAAATCTTCAATGGCCTGATGGACGGCCTTGTATCCATCAGGCATTTCAGTACCCATCTTCGTCTTACCCCTCTGTTGAGATTTTTGGGCCGAAGAGGGGACAGGCCGAAGAACCGCCGTACCCCTCTGAGGGGCAGAAGAGGGTTCCCCGATCACCACCCCCTTTTGAGGGGCAGAGGAGGGCTCCCTGATCATAACTCCCTTCAGAGGAGGTCGGGAAGAGGGAGAAGCAGAGGAGACCGCCCCCTTCTTGGGAGGCACAGATGGGGAAGGGTCGGTCGTCCTCGTCTTCTTCGAAGAAGACGCAGTGGGAGGAGGCTGGCTAGCCACCCTCTTCTTCTTTGACGACCCCCATTTTCCAGCAAGAGATTTGAGGACGTCGTCAACAACACCCTTATCCTTGGGAGGCATTGTAGGGCCTGAATGAAGAATGGCTCGGTAATCCCTGTTTGAAGTCTGGAGGAGTCTCTTGTATTGGTCTTTCAAAACAGGGGTGAATTGCGGCCTCTTCTTGACGCTCTTGGCTACACAAAAGAGTTTTGAACAAAGGTCAGTCAGATACACAAAGGACAGGCACAAAGCAAAATTACAGAAGAAAATGGTGTCTCACCCATAAACCCCGTGCTCCGGGGGAACGTGGAGAACTGGTCCTCAGGGTCGGTCACCTCCCATTTTCCACCAACAAAAAAGAACCGATCCTTCCAAAATTTATTGGAGGACGGCACGAAAGTCAAAGGCCGGAAGCCCTTGTCAAACGACATGTAGTAGAGGCCCTCCGCCTTCCTATATTTAAGATCCATTTTACTACGGATCAAGTTTAAAGAGACCTCAACACCGTTCAGGCGACCTAAGGCCATAAACCCTAACAGATGCCTCCAACTGTTCAGAAGCAGATCGGCCGGGCAAAGATTGAACCAACAGAAAAAATCCCTAAGCAGTCTAGGGAAAGGAAGGCGTAACCCCATCTCAAACCAAGCGGTGTAAACACAAATTTCCCCATCCTGAACTTCCCAAGGGTAGTCGAAGTCATCGGGAGCCCTAAGGGTGACATTTGGAGGAATCTCATACTTCTCCCTAATAACCTCCAACCAAGAGGATGTTACAGCACTCTCTATCTGAGAAGACCGACCCGAGACTTCGCCCTCTCTATCCCTAGACTCCGAGAAGGCATCAACTATTCTAACTGAGGGACTAGAGTGAGTCTCCTCCGATTCAGTCCCCGAGGAAGTACTACCCCTAACTAGGGTTTGTGACAAGGAAGGAGCTTCCGGGAGGCTCCCCGACCCATTACCAACATCAGAAGATGCCGAAGAAGTCGACATTTCAAAATAACCAAAATGAGAAGAAGAGAAAGTGAAAAGATGAACGAAAACACTAAAACCGAACCTGAATCAAAGTAAGGGACTTCGGATGGATGGGATTCTTCACAAGGTAGCTTGCTGGTTCGACAATGGCGGATGTATATCTCACTTTGCAAAATAGAAGATGGTAAAAAGAGTCGTACAAGGCTCTTTCCCCCCTTTTTATATACATTCGGAGAATAATGGCTACCGAGGCGAACCGTCACGACAGTATCGCAACAATAATGATTTGAGAAACCCAAAAAAAAAAACCGGCTGCGCAATAAATGATGTACCAACGGACGTCTAGGAAAACGAGAAGACAGAACGCGTGACTTTTCAAGCACTCTTAAAACCTTAGTTATCTCCCGAGCTCCAACTAAGGCTTGGGGGGGGAGTAACTGATATACCACTATGTAACACACCAACCACTGCATGACACGTGTAACTGCAAGATCGGCTCATGACCCATAATACAGCTCAGGCTCGGCCATATAACTTGTGTTCGGTCGCTCAGCTCAGGCTCGGCCATATAACTTGTGCTCGGTCGCTTAGTACATGCTCGGCCTTATAGTCTGTGCTCGGTCATTTAGTACATGCTCGGTCATACATCTCATCCTCGGTCAGTCAAGGGCATAACCTACATGGGCCGAGCTCATAGTATCAAAGCAGGACAGCTCTCCCATAAAGACTAACTTGTATAGATGCAAGCTTGCAATACAACACATCAATGATCAGACCTAATCATCGCTTCAGTGAGCACCAAGCAGGAAATAAGGAAGCTATCTCCAACAAGGAAACTGCCACACTAAGTTACCATATTCAACAAGGTAACTGATATCTCCAGAGATCCAATCCCTATATTCATGGCTCCAAATCCTAATCAACTTAGGAGAGACATTGCCTATAAATTCAACCCTAAAGGTACGCTTTATTTTCATGCTCATTATTTTGGCTTTCATTACGAGTCTTTCAATTCAATTTATTGACTTAAGCATCGGAGCGGCTACCGCCGGAGCCAACCCGGTGGTCCTCTGATCTTCTGTTTCGAGTGTTTCGCAGGGAGCCGAGCTTGGATCTCACGTGGGCCAAAAAGTGCAGCATCAGTAACAAATTATTGTTGTCTTCTTTGAAGGCTGATAAAGTGAGAGATGAAATAAATTCATGGAGTGAAAGTGCAACCAAAGGATTGATCAAAGAGCTCCTTCCCTCTGGATCTTTAGACGACGATACAACGCTAGTCCTAGCAAATGCACTATACTTTAAAGGAACATGGAGTCGAAAGTTTGATGAAACAATGACCAGAGATAGAGACTTCCGCCTCCTCGGAGGGCAGTTGGTCAGAGTACCCTTCATGACCGCCAGACAATACGAGCAACAGCTTTACGGATCCTTTGATGGTTATAAAATTCTCAGAATTCCATACCAAAATGGTCAGAACGCCAGCCAATTTTCCATGTACTTCTTTCTTCCACACGAGGTTGATGGCTTGCAAAATCTAGTACACAAGTTCAATTCCAATCCCGGATTCTTGAATCAACAGTTCACGTTATGGAAAGAGAATCTTCCTAATTTTTGGATCCCGAGATTCAAATTCTCATTCCAGTTTGAAGCATCCGAGAGCATTAAACAATTGGGACTAAATGAGCCTTTAATGGATTTAGGCGAGATAACTGAGATGGTGGATTCTCCCCAAGGTGGCAGACTTTGCCTCTCGAAAATATTCCACAAGTCCTATATTGAAGTTAATGAGGATGGAACAGAAGCCGCCGCTAGCAGTGCTTTGAGAATGAAGTGTAGTGCTACATATCCAACTCCAAGCTTTGTAGCTGACCATCCTTTCTTGTTTATGATAAGGGAAGAGACATCACGGATTGTGTTATTTATCGGAGCTGTGCTCAACCCACTTTTCGTTGGTTGATCTGTCAAGAAAAAAAAAACAATGTTAAATGTTTGATGAACTTTGATCTGATGTGATGATGTCTTCCACATGCTAAGCTTCATAGCTCATAAAACGAAAGGCATTCTCTATTGTATGAATATTTATTGAAATTCTGTCGTGTTTGTAAGCTTGATTTGAAGGGGCCATCAAGATATTTATCCCAAAAGAAAGAAAGAAAAAGAAAATAATAAAGTTCTGCCTCTACATCATTAATGTCTAATGCTGAATCAGTAACTGTATCTGGACCCACTCGGATATGCCCCTGCTCTATATATGTGACAGCTTCATTCAATTGTTCAGCAAACTTCAATCGCACCAAAACAGTTGAGAGCCTATGCCTGGAAATAAAGAGAAGTGAATACAACACCGTGCCAGTGCCACAGTTACAAGCGATTTTACTTCACAATTTTTAAAGAACCAAAGATTTCTATGGACCAATTGCCTTTTGAATGGTTTTTTTTTTTCCATTGGCGGTGGTATCATTGTCTTGCATCATCATTAGAAGTTAAAATCATGCTACTTAAGGGGACAAACAGTAAATGAAGAAGAAAAATATTTTTAGTTTTGGAAATACATTAATATCTGTCTACATATGGAAAATGCAACACACTTACCGACAAAAGGATGACGCTGATAAGCGATCACACAATGCCAAACTTTTTCTACTTGGTATCACACCAATGTTGTACCTGCATGGACGGGGATGCATCCAATGTATTAAAATATGGATTTTTTCAATTATGAGTGAGAGTTAGAATGACAGTTCTAGAATGAATGCAGAAAATTGGGGGGGGTGTCCATTACCCAAGCCTCTTCTGAACTCATTAGTAAGCTGCATTCCATCTATACAAGGATAATCTTAGTCAAATATAAAATTAAGGTCTAGTACTACCCTATTGATGTCTTCAACAATCCAAGGAACAATGGCAGCCCTGAAACACTAAAGGCAGGTCGGCCAATGATGAATAGTTTATTGCCATTGAACCGAGCAGTAGGACATTGTCATGTCTACTTGCTATTGCATGTCGTGGTCAAACTTGGGAAGGTCACTCCAAGTAGCCTTTTATCTTGATCGGTGTCCTTTAGACATGGCTTCAAATGCTTTTTTTGTTCACACATTTTCTAAACTTCCAACAAAATCAGCTCATAAAGAAGGGGGGATGTTCCCAATACCTTCTTCCATATCCTACTAAGAGAACCCCCTCTCCAATTAGGCAATTATAAAGAAGCTGGGCCATTGAACTGGGAATCATCTATAAGACTTCAAATAAGGCAAGGATTAAGGACCGCACCTTTTTCTCCACCATAGAAAACGTGAAAAATTACAAAATTTACATCAACCTCAACTTCAACTTCAACTTCATAAGATATTTATTTAACCAGTTTTTCTATTTATTAAAGTGAGTATTATAAATCAAGTTCTAGAAGTATTGTATTTTTAAAATGTTTGGGCTACAAAAAGTATTAAGATAAGTATTATAAAATTTTGAAATTATATTTAAAAATCATTTATTTGACATATGTGATTGAGCTTGATCTCACCCAAGAATCCAAGGAAGAAGTCAACTATTTTCTCAACTTTACAAGCGGCGAGGCAAAAAAGGTCCCAAGATCGACCTCCCTTCAATCAAGCCAGGCCAGTCGTTACTCCATTCACGCCGCCCTTCCACAACTCCACTGTCACAGAGCAGAAGCACATTCCTTCCATCACGATTGGCTTCAGCTGCGTCACCTCCCTCCAAGATCCTCTCTCCCATTCACGAATCAAGTTCACCACAGTTACAGAGCAGAACCAGAACCACTGTGCGGTGCCGCCTCCTTGCAAGATCGACCCTCCCTTCCATCAAGTCAGGCCAGCCGTTGCTCCATTCACGCCGCCCTTCTACAACTCCACTGTCACAGAGCAGAAGCACATTCCTTCCATCACGATTGGCTTCATCTGCGTCACCTCCCTCCAAGATCCTCTCTCCCATTCACGAATCAAGTTCACCACAGTTACAGAGCAGAACCAGAACCACTGTGCGGTGCCGCCTCCTTGCAAGATCGACCCTCCCTTCCATCAAGTCAGGCCAGCCGTTGCTCCATTCACGCCGCCCTTCTACAACTCCACTGTCACGGAGCAGAAGCACATTCCTTCCATCACGATCGGCTTCAGCCGCATCACCTCCCTCCAAGATCCTCTCTCCAAGATCCTCTTTCGGGGAATGGGCCGGGGCGGAGCCCCGGCGGGAATGGAGTCAATAAATAGGGTCGGGGTTGGGGGCGGGGTCGGAGGTGAGAATTTTAAACGGAATTGGGATGGAAAGGGAGCCCCGTCCCGTTGCCATTCTTATTCTGTCCTGCTCTCCTAATTTAGTGTGATACTGTTAAGACTCAGAAATTTTACTACTTTTGGAGGGTTTAGGTTATTTTATATAGAGCAATTTTTTTATTGGTCAATTTTTTTCCATGATCACATAGATGATTCTTAACCGATCTTCTCTGTTTCATGAGACTCAATTCATGTTGTTTAGGCCAAATTACAGCTTTATTAGTTAAATTTATCCATTAAATACTAATTATTTATATTTTTTTGGGGGGTGGGGTTCAATGTAAAACTAACTGCCTTTTTATACCAAGTAAAATCTCACGGTACCACGACTTTAAAAGAGCCCGTTTAACAATGTGTGGAGGAGAAACTTAAAATTGCCGGCCGCGCAGGCCCCTCCACCCGTCTGCAAAACACCCACTGAAAAGAGAAAAAGATCAGTCCTAAATGAAGTAAGTGTATATTTGGGGGAGTGGGTAGCAGATCACGCGTGCTTTTCCACCTTGCGACTTCCATAAGCAAACTATATTATTAAAGTGAAAAATAGTAAAATTACAAAATTTACATCAACACATAGTCCAAAAATTAGAATTGACCAACATTGTAGACTCCGTCCTCTACTCTATATAAATAAAACTAGGTAAAGTAAGTTGACATAAGGCCAACTTTGTTTGGAGACAACAATGGAGTATCAAGCACTGATACAGACTAGTGATTTCAACTCCCATTTCTGTATACAAATGGTGAACCAAGTTCTGCTTAGAGAAGCAGACAGAGGGTCAAATTTTGTTCTATCACCTTTATCTTTCCATGTTCTGTTGATCTTGCTTGCTGTGGGATCCACAGGAAAAACTTTGGAACAGCTTCTTTTCCATTTGGGATCAAAAAACATTGATGATCTCAATTTTCTGTCTTCACAGATTGTTGCTCTCATCACTACCACGGGGCCCAGTGAAGGCAAGAGCCTCCTTGCAGGCCCTCTTCTGTCATTTGTTAATGGAGCATGGGTTGACCAGCGTTTCAGTTTAAAGCCTTCTTTCAAAGGGTTTGTTGAAGGTGTTTACAAAGCTGAAGCCAGAGAGGTTGACTTTTTAAACAAGGTAAATTATTTGACTACTTTAGGTTCCTCATACTGTCATACATTATAAATATGTATATACAAACAGAAATAGAATTTCTCGAATGCTGTGACCCATTTAATAAATTGTTACTGTTAATATATATTGTGTATTATGTGTATAGTCATACTTACTAGATATAGCCTTGACCTCCCCATATTTCATATACGGTAATACATGAATGTCCCAATTTTTTAGAAAAAAATTAAAACAATAGCATTACTCTTTCATATATAGACTTTATCTACCCACTTCCCATGATCTCTAGCTAAAGCTTATAAATATGTATTCTTTGTAAGATTGATATTTTATATAAATATTTAATATTTTTTCTTTGTCTGTCTCTCTATTTCACTCTTATGTTATTAAAGTTTTAGTTATAAGATGTTTTGAGTTTAAGTTATTTGTCTAATAATTTAATATAAAGTTTGCACTCATTCACCCTGTTATTTCAGGATTTATTCTTACTTTCCTATTCTATTATATATCTTAACTTGACATAGATTATTAAACCCATTCTCTTAATAGCATAACTAGTATTTTCCATGAATGAGACTTTGGATCTTCTTTAGTAAACTTCCCTGATCAATATGTAAGTCCAGAGGCTAAACCAAACGAAAATATACGAAAAAAAGACCAATAAATGTTGTGAAAAGAAAAGAAAAACTAACTTGTATGGTAGTAACAAATTATTGTTGTCTTCTTTGAAGGCTGATAAAGTGAGAGATGAAATAAATTCATGGAGTGAAAGTGCAACCAGAGGATTGATCAAAGAGCTCCTTCCCTCTGGATCTTTAGACGACAATACAACGCTAGTCCTAGCAAATGCACTATACTTTAAAGGAACATGGAGTCGAAAGTTTGATGAAACAATGACCAGAGATAGAGACTTCCGCCTCCTCGGAGGGCAGTTGGTCAGAGTACCCTTCATGACCGCCAGAAAATACGAGCAACAGCTTTACGGATCCTTTGATGGTTATAAAATTCTCAGAATTCCATACCAAAATGGTCAGAACGCCAGCCGGTTTTCCATGTACTTCTTTCTTCCACACGAGGTTGATGGCTTGCAAAATCTAGTACACAAGTTCAATTCCAATCCCGGATTCTTGAATCAACAGTTCACGTTATGGAAAGAGAATCTTCCTAATTTTTGGATCCCGAGATTCAAATTCTCATTCCAGTTTGAAGCATCCGAGAGCATTAAACAATTGGGACTAAATGAGCCTTTCATGGATTTAGGCGAGATAACTGAGATGGTGGATTCTCCCCATGGTGGCAGACTTTGCCTCTCGAAAATATTCCACAAGTCCTATATTGAAGTTAATGAGGATGGAACAGAAGCCGCCGCTAGCAGTGCTTTGAGAATGAAGTGTAGTGCTACATATCCAACTCCAAGCTTTGTAGCTGACCATCCTTTCTTGTTTATGATAAGGGAAGAGACATCACGGATTGTGTTCTTTATCGGAGCTGTGCTCAACCCACTTTTCGTTGGTTGATCTGTCAAGATAAAAAAAAAACAATGTTAAATGTTTGATGAACTTTGATCTGATGTGATGATGTCTTCCACATGCTAAGCTTCATAGCTCATAAAACGAAAGGCATTCTCTATTGTATGAATATTTATTGAAATTCTGTCGTGTTTGTAAGCTTGATTTGAAGGGGCCATCAAGATATTTATCCCAAAAGAAAGAAAGAAAAAGAAAATAATAAAGTTCTGCCTCTACATCATTAATGTCTAATGCTGAATCAGTAACTGTATCTGGACCCACTCGGATATGCCCCTGCTCTATATATGTGACAGCTTCATTCAATTGTTCAGCAAACTTCAATCGCACCAAAACAGTTGAGAGCCTATGCCTAGAAATAAAGAGAAGTGAATACAACACCGTGCCAGTGCCACAGTTACAAGCGATTTTACTTCACAATTTTTAAAGAACCAAAGATTTCTATGGACCAATTGCCTTTTGAATGGTTTTTTTTTTTCCATTGGCGGTGGTATCATTGTCTTGCATCATCATTAGAAGTTAAAATCATGCTACTTAAGGGGACAAACAGTAAATGAAGAAGAAAAATATTTTTAGTTTTGGAAATACATTAATATCTGTCTACATATGGAAAATGCAACACACTTACCGACAAAAGGATGACGCTGATAAGCGATCACACAATGCCAAACTTTTTCTACTTGGTATCACACCAATGTTGTACCTGCATGGACGGGGATGCATCCAATGTACTAAAATATGGATTTTTTCAATTATGAGTGAGAGTTAGAATGACAGTTCTAGAATGAATGCAGAAAATTGGGGGGGGGGGGGGGGGGTGTCCATTACCCAAGCCTCTTCTGAACTCATCAGTAAGCTGCATTCCATCTATACAAGGATAATCTTAGTCAAATATAACATTAAGGTCTAGTACTACCCTATTGATGTCTTCAACAATCCAAGGAACAATGGCAGCCCTGAAACACTAAAGGCAGGTCGGCCAATGATGAATAGTTTGTTGCCATTGACCTGAGCAGTAGGACATTGTCATGTCTACTTGCTATTGCATGTCGTGGTCAAACTTGGGAAGGTCACTCCAAGTAGCCTTTTATCTTGATCGGTGTCCTTTAGACATGGCTTCAAATGCTTTTTTTGTTCACACATTTTCTAAACTTCCAACAAAATCAGCTCATAAAGAAGGGGGGATGTTCCCAATACCTTCTTCCATATCCTACTAAGAGAACCCCCTCTCCAATTAGGCAATTATAAAGAAGCTGGGCCATTGAACTGGGAATCATCTATAAGACTTCAAATAAGGCAAGGATTAAGGACCGCACCTTTTTCTCCACCATAGAAAACGTGAAAAATTACAAAATTTACATCAACCTCAACTTCAACTTCAACTTCATAAGATATTTATTTAACCAGTTTTTCTATTTATTAAAGTGAGTATTATAAATCAAGTTCTAGAAGTATTGTATTTTTAAAATGTTTGGGCTACAAAAAGTATTAAGATAAGTATTATAAAATTTTGAAATTATATTTAAAAATCATTTATTTGACATATGTGATTGAGCTTGATCTCACCCAAGAATCCAAGGAAGAAGTCAACTATTTTCTCAACTTTACAAGCGGCGAGGCAAAAAAGGTCCCAAGATCGACCTCCCTTCAATCAAGCCAGGCCAGTCGTTACTCCATTCACGCCGCCCTTCCACAACTCCACTGTCACAGAGCAGAAGCACATTCCTTCCATCACGATTGGCTTCAGCTGCGTCACCTCCCTCCAAGATCCTCTCTCCCATTCACGAATCAAGTTCACCACAGTTACAGAGCAGAACCAGAACCACTGTGCGGTGCCGCCTCCTTGCAAGATCGACCCTCCCTTCCATCAAGTCAGGCCAGCCGTTGCTCCATTCACGCCGCCCTTCTACAACTCCACTGTCACAGAGCAGAAGCACATTCCTTCCATCACGATTGGCTTCATCTGCGTCACCTCCCTCCAAGATCCTCTCTCCCATTCACGAATCAAGTTCACCACAGTTACAGAGCAGAACCAGAACCACTGTGCGGTGCCGCCTCCTTGCAAGATCGACCCTCCCTTCCATCAAGTCAGGCCAGCCGTTGCTCCATTCACGCCGCCCTTCTACAACTCCACTGTCACGGAGCAGAAGCACATTCCTTCCATCACGATCGGCTTCAGCCGCATCACCTCCCTCCAAGATCCTCTCTCCAAGATCCTCTTTCGGGGAATGGGCCGGGGCGGAGCCCCGGCGGGAATGGAGTCAATAAATAGGGTCGGGGTTGGGGGCGGGGTCGGAGGTGAGAATTTTAAACGGAATTGGGATGGAAAGGGAGCCCCGTCCCGTTGCCATTCTTATTCTGTCCTGCTCTCCTAATTTAGTGTGATACTGTTAAGACTCAGAAATTTTACTACTTTTGGAGGGTTTAGGTTATTTTATATAGAGCAATTTTTTTATTGGTCAATTTTTTTCCATGATCACATAGATGATTCTTAACCGATCTTCTCTGTTTCATGAGACTCAATTCATGTTGTTTAGGCCAAATTACAGCTTTATTAGTTAAATTTATCCATTAAATACTAATTATTTATATTTTTTTGGGGGGTGGGGTTCAATGTAAAACTAACTGCCTTTTTATACCAAGTAAAATCTCACGGTACCACGACTTTAAAAGAGCCCGTTTAACAATGTGTGGAGGAGAAACTTAAAATTGCCGGCCGCGCAGGCCCCTCCACCCGTCTGCAAAACACCCACTGAAAAGAGAAAAAGATCAGTCCTAAATGAAGTAAGTGTATATTTGGGGGAGTGGGTAGCAGATCACGCGTGCTTTTCCACCTTGCGACTTCCATAAGCAAACTATATTATTAAAGTGAAAAATAGTAAAATTACAAAATTTACATCAACACATAGTCCAAAAATTAGAATTGACCAACATTGTAGACTCCGTCCTCTACTCTATATAAATAAAACTAGGTAAAGTAAGTTGACATAAGGCCAACTTTGTTTGGAGACAACAATGGAGTATCAAGCACTGATACAGACTAGTGATTTCAACTCCCATTTCTGTATACAAATGGTGAACCAAGTTCTGCTTAGAGAAGCAGACAGAGGGTCAAATTTTGTTCTATCACCTTTATCTTTCCATGTTCTGTTGATCTTGCTTGCTGTGGGATCCACAGGAAAAACTTTGGAACAGCTTCTTTTCCATTTGGGATCAAAAAACATTGATGATCTCAATTTTCTGTCTTCACAGATTGTTGCTCTCATCACTACCACGGGGCCCAGTGAAGGCAAGAGCCTCCTTGCAGGCCCTCTTCTGTCATTTGTTAATGGAGCATGGGTTGACCAGCGTTTCAGTTTAAAGCCTTCTTTCAAAGGGTTTGTTGAAGGTGTTTACAAAGCTGAAGCCAGAGAGGTTGACTTTTTAAACAAGGTAAATTATTTGACTACTTTAGGTTCCTCATACTGTCATACATTATAAATATGTATATACAAACAGAAATAGAATTTCTCGAATGCTGTGACCCATTTAATAAATTGTTACTGTTAATATATATTGTGTATTATGTGTATAGTCATACTTACTAGATATAGCCTTGACCTCCCCATATTTCATATACGGTAATACATGAATGTCCCAATTTTTTAGAAAAAAATTAAAACAATAGCATTACTCTTTCATATATAGACTTTATCTACCCACTTCCCATGATCTCTAGCTAAAGCTTATAAATATGTATTCTTTGTAAGATTGATATTTTATATAAATATTTAATATTTTTTCTTTGTCTGTCTCTCTATTTCACTCTTATGTTATTAAAGTTTTAGTTATAAGATGTTTTGAGTTTAAGTTATTTGTCTAATAATTTAATATAAAGTTTGCACTCATTCACCCTGTTATTTCAGGATTTATTCTTACTTTCCTATTCTATTATATATCTTAACTTGACATAGATTATTAAACCCATTCTCTTAATAGCATAACTAGTATTTTCCATGAATGAGACTTTGGATCTTCTTTAGTAAACTTCCCTGATCAATATGTAAGTCCAGAGGCTAAACCAAACGAAAATATACGAAAAAAAGACCAATAAATGTTGTGAAAAGAAAAGAAAAACTAACTTGTATGGTAGTAACAAATTATTGTTGTCTTCTTTGAAGGCTGATAAAGTGAGAGATGAAATAAATTCATGGAGTGAAAGTGCAACCAGAGGATTGATCAAAGAGCTCCTTCCCTCTGGATCTTTAGACGACAATACAACGCTAGTCCTAGCAAATGCACTATACTTTAAAGGAACATGGAGTCGAAAGTTTGATGAAACAATGACCAGAGATAGAGACTTCCGCCTCCTCGGAGGGCAGTTGGTCAGAGTACCCTTCATGACCGCCAGAAAATACGAGCAACAGCTTTACGGATCCTTTGATGGTTATAAAATTCTCAGAATTCCATACCAAAATGGTCAGAACGCCAGCCGGTTTTCCATGTACTTCTTTCTTCCACACGAGGTTGATGGCTTGCAAAATCTAGTACACAAGTTCAATTCCAATCCCGGATTCTTGAATCAACAGTTCACGTTATGGAAAGAGAATCTTCCTAATTTTTGGATCCCGAGATTCAAATTCTCATTCCAGTTTGAAGCATCCGAGAGCATTAAACAATTGGGACTAAATGAGCCTTTCATGGATTTAGGCGAGATAACTGAGATGGTGGATTCTCCCCATGGTGGCAGACTTTGCCTCTCGAAAATATTCCACAAGTCCTATATTGAAGTTAATGAGGATGGAACAGAAGCCGCCGCTAGCAGTGCTTTGAGAATGAAGTGTAGTGCTACATATCCAACTCCAAGCTTTGTAGCTGACCATCCTTTCTTGTTTATGATAAGGGAAGAGACATCACGGATTGTGTTCTTTATCGGAGCTGTGCTCAACCCACTTTTCGTTGGTTGATCTGTCAAGATAAAAAAAAAACAATGTTAAATGTTTGATGAACTTTGATCTGATGTGATGATGTCTTCCACATGCTAAGCTTCATAGCTCATAAAACGAAAGGCATTCTCTATTGTATGAATATTTATTGAAATTCTGTCGTGTTTGTAAGCTTGATTTGAAGGGGCCATCAAGATATTTATCCCAAAAGAAAGAAAGAAAAAGAAAATAATAAAGTTCTGCCTCTACATCATTAATGTCTAATGCTGAATCAGTAACTGTATCTGGACCCACTCGGATATGCCCCTGCTCTATATATGTGACAGCTTCATTCAATTGTTCAGCAAACTTCAATCGCACCAAAACAGTTGAGAGCCTATGCCTAGAAATAAAGAGAAGTGAATACAACACCGTGCCAGTGCCACAGTTACAAGCGATTTTACTTCACAATTTTTAAAGAACCAAAGATTTCTATGGACCAATTGCCTTTTGAATGGTTTTTTTTTTTCCATTGGCGGTGGTATCATTGTCTTGCATCATCATTAGAAGTTAAAATCATGCTACTTAAGGGGACAAACAGTAAATGAAGAAGAAAAATATTTTTAGTTTTGGAAATACATTAATATCTGTCTACATATGGAAAATGCAACACACTTACCGACAAAAGGATGACGCTGATAAGCGATCACACAATGCCAAACTTTTTCTACTTGGTATCACACCAATGTTGTACCTGCATGGACGGGGATGCATCCAATGTACTAAAATATGGATTTTTTCAATTATGAGTGAGAGTTAGAATGACAGTTCTAGAATGAATGCAGAAAATTGGGGGGGGGGGGGGGGGTGTCCATTACCCAAGCCTCTTCTGAACTCATCAGTAAGCTGCATTCCATCTATACAAGGATAATCTTAGTCAAATATAACATTAAGGTCTAGTACTACCCTATTGATGTCTTCAACAATCCAAGGAACAATGGCAGCCCTGAAACACTAAAGGCAGGTCGGCCAATGATGAATAGTTTGTTGCCATTGACCTGAGCAGTAGGACATTGTCATGTCTACTTGCTATTGCATGTCGTGGTCAAACTTGGGAAGGTCACTCCAAGTAGCCTTTTATCTTGATCGGTGTCCTTTAGACATGGCTTCAAATGCTTTTTTTGTTCACACATTTTCTAAACTTCCAACAAAATCAGCTCATAAAGAAGGGGGGATGTTCCCAATACCTTCTTCCATATCCTACTAAGAGAACCCCCTCTCCAATTAGGCAATTATAAAGAAGCTGGGCCATTGAACTGGGAATCATCTATAAGACTTCAAATAAGGCAAGGATTAAGGACCGCACCTTTTTCTCCACCATAGAAAACATGAAAAATTACAAAATTTACATCAACGCATAGTCCAAAAATAGAATTAACCAACATTGTAGACTCCGTCCTCCCACTCTATATAAATATAAATAGGTAAAGTAAGTTGACATAAGGCCAACTTTATTTGGAGACAACAATGGACTATCCAGCACAGACACACACCAGTGATTTTAACTCCCATTTCTGTATACAAATGTTGAACCAAGTTTTGCTTAGAGAAGCAGACATAGGGTCAAATTTTGTTCTATCACCTTTAACCTTCCATGTTCTGTTGAACTTGCTTGCTGTGGGATCCACAGGACGAACTTTGGAACAACTTCTTTTCTATTTGGGATCAAAAAACATTGATGATCTCAATTTGCTGTCTTCACAAATTGTTGCTCTCATCACTACCACAGTACCCAGTGAAGGCAAGAGCCTCCCTGCAAGTCCTCTTCTGTCATTTGTTAATGGAGTATGGGTTGATCAGCGTTTTAGTTTAAAGCCTTCTTTCAAAGGGATTGTTGAAGGTGTTTACAAAGCTGAAGCCAGAGAGGTTGACTTTTTAAACAAGGTAAATTATTTGAGTACTTTAGGTTCTTCGTAATGTCATACATTATAAATATGGATATACAAACAGAAATTCTATTGAAAATGGTGTCACCCCATTTTACACATTGTTACTGTTAATATATAGTGTATTATGTGCATAGTCATACTTAATACATATAGCCTTGCCCTCCCCGTATTTCATATACAATAATACTAAATGTCCCACATTTTGCCCAAACATTTGTGACAAATAACACTACGCTTTCATATATAGACTTTATCTACCCACTTCCCATCATCTCTACCTAAAGCTTATAAATATGCATTCTTTGTAAGATTGATATTTAATATAAATATTTTATATTTCATATCTCTCTCTCTCTCTCTCTCTCTCTCTCTCTCTCTCTCTATTTCACTTTTATGTTATCAGAGTTCTAGTTTAAGTCGTTCGTCCATTCATTCAGTATAAAGTTTACACTCATTCACCCTGTTACGATAGGGTGTACTCTCTCTTTTCACACTTTGTTATGTGTGTTAACTTGATATATATTGTTAGACTCATTCTCTAATTTTGAATAGCATTTCTAGTATTTTCCATGAATGAGACTTTGACTCCTCTTTAGTAAACTTCCCTGGTCACTATGTAGTCCAGAGAAGGCTAGACCAAACGAAAATATATGGAAAAAAAGGCCAATAAATGTTGTGGAAAAAAAAAAAAAAAACTAACTCATGTCTTCTTTGAAGGCTAATAAAGTGATAGATGAAGTAAATTCATGGAGTGAAAGTGCAACCAAAGGATTGATCAAAGAGCTTGTTTTTGTTTTGAGGTTGCAACAGAAAATAAAGACAACTTTGAAGGAAAGAAAGATGAAGATTAAAGAAAAAAACACAAGAAATTATGTCGAATGAGAGATAATTTATTAAACTTTGAATTTACATTAAATAGACTTGAAAAATAACTAACCACTAAGATCATGGTCCTAAAAATAAGCCCTGATCAGATATGATTAATCAAAAATAACAAAATCAGAAAATAACAAACTCCTAAACACTAGGAAACAATATTTGAAATATTCAAAATGTGACAACTTGGCAGCAATTCTATACACATCAGCTAACACTCCTCCTTGCTTTAGAGATTGCAAACACCAAGTTTCAATCTCAAAAACTCAAACTTGCTAACTGGTAATGGTTTAGTAAAAACATCAGCTATTTGCTCATCTGTTCTGCAATAAACAAGAGTTACAGTACTATTCTTCTGCACTTCCCTCAAGAAAAATAGCTTGATGTTGAAATGTGTAGTTCTTTCATGAAAAACTAGATTGTGAGAAATAGCTATTGCAGCTTGATTATCAACAAAGATCCTAGTGTCTTCTTTTTGCTTAAGATGAAGATCACTCAATATCTTCCTCAGCCACAAAGCTTGATTTACAGCAGCAGTTGCAACAACAAACTCTGCTTCAGCAGAAGATTGAGCTATTATTTCTTGTTTTTTAGAACTCCATGAAAAAACTCCTGATCCAAAACTAAAACAGTACCCTGTGGTACTTTTCATGTCATCAATGGATCCTGCCCAGTCACTGTCAGAAAAACCAAACAGATTAAATTCCTTTCTTTTCTTGAACTTGATGCCAAAGTTGATTGTGCCTTTGATGTATCTAACCACCCTCTTAGCTGCCTTCAAGTGCATTTCACTTGCACAGTGCATGAATCGAGATAAAATACTCACAGCAATCAATATATCAGGTCTTGTTGCTGTAAGATACATCAGGCACCCAATCAAACTTCTAAAATATGCGTCATCCACTTTTTCAGTTCCATCTTTCTTGCGTAACTTTTCCTTTTGATTTATAGGAGTGCTCATTGACTTGCAATCTTCCATATGAAATTTCTTAAGAATTTCCTTTGCATACTTCTTTTGACAAATAAAAATTTCATCTTGACTTTGCTTGATCTCCATTCCAAGAAAGTAAGTCATCAATCCAAGATCAGTCATCTCAAATACTTTCATCATTTCCAGCTTAAATTCATCAATCAAAACTGCATTGTTTCCAGTCACAAAAAGATCATCTATATAAAGAGAAATAACAAGAATATCAACCTCATAGTGCTTGACATAAAGAGTGGACTCAGATAGGCTTTTTACGAAGCCTAAACTTAGCAAGTGATCATCAATTCTGCTGTACCAAGCTCTTGGAGCTTTCTTCAATCCATAGAAAGCCTTCTTGAGGAGATAAACTTTGTCTTCTTCTCCTTTCTTCACAAAACCTTCTGCTTGCTCAACATAGATTTCTTCTTGCAAGAAACCATTTAAAAATGTTGATTTTACATCCAACTGGTACACTTTCCAGCCTTTTTGTGTTGTAACAGCAAGTAGCAGCCTGATAGTGTCAAGTCTAGCTACTAGTTCAAATGTGTCTGAATAGTCTACACCAAAAATTTGAGCATATCCTTTAGCAACAAACCTGGCTTTGTGTTTGTTGATGGATCCATCAGCATTGAGCTTGATTCTGAACACCCATTTAACCCCAATGATTTTTCTATCTTGACGTCTATCAACAAGCTTCCAGGTCTGATTTTTTTTAATCATGGACGGCTCCTTTTGCATTACAATTATCCACCTTTGGTCCTTCTTTGCATCCTCGTATCCTGCAAGTTCACATACAGCAATGTTGCACCTCTGATTGATATCAGACGGCAACCTAGTGCCTCTGACAGGAGAATCATCCACCAGATCATTTGAATTCTCATTTTGATTTTTCTTTGAATTTTCCCAGTTCCACTACTCATTCTCCATGAAATGCACATCTCTACTTATCACCAGTGTTTCTTGTTCCTGGCTGAAATACTTTGTAAGCTTTGGATATTGTACTATAACCCACAAATATGCGAGGAACAGCTTTTCTATCAAGCTTATCTCGCTTAACCTAAGGCGCATAGGTAAAGCATAAACAACCAAAAACTTTAAGAATTTTCAATGAAGGTTTATACCCACACCATGCCTCAAATGGTGTCTGATTCTTCACTGCTTTTGTTGGTAATCTGTTTTGAAGAAAAACAGTAGTGTTTGCTCCCTCTGTCCAAAATTTCTTTGGCAATCCTTTCTCGTGCAGCATACACCTAGTCATCTCCATGATGAATCGATTCCTCCTTTCATTGATTCCATTTTGTTGTGGAGTGTAAGGATCAGTCAATTGATGTTCAATCCCAGCTTCTTCACAAAACAAATTGAATTGTTTTGAGGTGTATTCCTTGCCATTATCAGACCTCAGAACCTGAATTTTGCAGCCACTTTGGTTCTCCACATTTGATTTAAACTTCCAGAACACAGCAAGCAACTTCTGACTTGAATTTTAAAAAGAAAATCCAACTACATTCTGGTTAGATCATCGATGAAAACAATATAATAGAGGCTACCTTTGAGAGAAGGTGTTCTCTGAGGTCCTGCCAAGTCTATGTGAATCAACTGACAATTTTTGAGTAGCTATCCAAGATGTTTTAGGAAATGGCAGCCTGGTTTGCTTGCCAAACTGGCATGCTTGGAAATTTGGTAGGTGCTTTTCTAGAAGTGGTAAATCCTGCACAAACTGCTTCCTTTGCTTGTACAATACACTTGTGTGATGAAAATGGCCAAGCCTCTTGTGCCAAACCTGTGTTGTGCTTTCTGTGATAGGGAAAGGCAGCTTGTTTCTCCTCCATTGGATCTAGAGAGAAGCTCTTGCCTCTCATTCTGACTTTGAACATCTCTTAACCTAGCTAGCATCTTTGATCAAGCATTGTCTGTCTTCAAAAATCACTTTCAAGCCTTTCTCTATCAACTGACCAACACTTAGCAAGTTTTGATCAATTTCTGGCACATATAAGACATCAAAGATGGCTTTTGTACCTAAGCAGCTTTCAATAGCTATAGTACATTTTCCTTTGACAGCAATGTGATCACCATTGGCAATTCTGACTTTTGTGATTGTAGTGCTCTCCAATTCTTTGAACAGTTCCTTGTCATAAGTCATATGATTAGTATAGCCACTATCAATGAGCCAACTTTCACTTGAACTACTATTTACAAAGCATGTTGCTACAAAGATATGATCTTCAACTTCTTGATCTGCAACTTGGGCTTCAACTTCCTACTGCTGAGCTTTTTCCTTTGCAAGTCACAGCTTCATGTCCAAGTTAGTTACACTTGCTGCATTTTGCATCAGGTCTCCTCTAGCATTTGAAAGGGGGATGGACCCTTTCTGCCACAATGTTGGCATGGAGGATGATTTCCCTTCGTACCTTCAGTCTTGTTCTTGTTGTTGTTTGCTGTAGCATCGCCACTTGCAGCAAAATTCTTCTTGTTCTTCTTCTTTCTCATTTTCCCTTCTTCTTGATGCTTGACTGGCAATGCTCCTTCAACAGCACCTCCTTACCTCATGACCCTTCTTTGCTCTTGTGCCTGTAAAGCATTTAAGAGCTCTACCAAGGTAATCTTGGACAGATCCTTGGTGTTCTCCAAGGTCGTAATAGTTGCCTCAAACTTTTCAGGCATCGTTACTAGGATTTTTTCAACAATCCTCGAGTCGTGTAAATCAGACCCAAACAGACTTACCTTATTGGCAATGCTTAGAAGTTTGTCAGAATACTCTTTAATGGTTTCTGATTCCTTCATTTTCTACAATTCAAAATCTCTAATCAAATTTAGCACTTGCATCCCTTTGATCCTCTCATTTTCTTCATACTCTATTTTGAGATAATCGTAGATTGCTTTTGCTAATTTGAGTGACATAACTCGGGTGAAGATAGTTGATGAGACAGCAGCAAACAAACAGGCCTTTGCTTTTGACTTCCTCATTTTTCTGTCCTTGTGATTCTTGATCTGGGCCATTGTGGGGTTGCCTAGCAGAAGAAGAACTTCGTAATCCTCTTCTACAGATTCCCAAAGATCCATTGCATCCAGGTAGGTCTCCATTCTCACACCCCAAATCTGATAATTTTCTCCGTCGAAACACTGGAAGAGCAATTGATGCAAAACTGGCTTCTACGTCCATGGCATCCACTTGAACTCAATCTCAAACTCTCACAAGGTTCCTTAAGAAGAATGTTCTGATACCAATTGTTGTTGTTTTGAGGTTGCAACAGAAAACAAAGACAACTTTGAAGGAAAAGAAAGATGAAGATTAAAGAAAAAAACATAAGAAATTATGTCGAAGAAGAGATAGTTTATTAAACTCTGAACTTAAATTAAATAGACTTGAAAATAACTAACCACTAAGATCATGGTCCTAAAAATAAGCCTTGATCAGATATGATTAATCAAAAAATAACAAACTCCTAAACACTAGGAAACAATATTTGAAATATTCAAAACATGACAACTTGGCAGCAGTTCTAAACACATCAGCTAACAGAGCTCCTTCCTTCTGGATCTCTAGACGGTGATACAATGATAGTCCTTGCAAATGGACTCTACTTTAAAGGAACATGGAGTCAAAGTTTGATGAAACAATGACAAGAGATAAAGACTTCCGCCAGCTCAGTGGGCAGTTGGTCATAGTTCCCTTCATGACCACCACACAATACAAGCAACATCTCTATGGATCCTTTGATGGTTATAAAATTCTCAAAATTCCATACCAAAATGGTCACAATGCCAGCCAATTTTCGATGTACTTATTTCTTCCAAACGAGGTTGATGGCTTGCAAAACGTAGTACACAAGTTCAATTCCAATCCCGGATTCTTGAATCAATAATTCAAGTTGTGGAAAGAGGAGCTTCCTGATTTTTGGATCCCAAGATTTAAATTCTCATTCTAGTTTGAAGCATCCGAGAGCATTAAACAAGTGGGACTAAAAGAACCTTTCATGAATTTAGGTGAGCTAACTGAGATGGTGGATTCTCCCCATGGTGGCAGACTTTGCCTCTCGAAAATAATCCACAAGTCCTATATCGAAGTTAATGAGGATGGAACAGAAGCTGCCGCTAGCAATGCTCTTATAACGAGGTTCTATAGTGGTAGATATCCAACTCCAAGCTTTGTAGCTGACCATCCTTTCATGTTTATGATAAAGGAAGAGACATCGCAGATTGTGTTCTTTATTGGAGCTGTGCTCAACCCACTTTTGGTTTCTTGATCTGTCACCCAAAAAAACAACATTAAATGTTTGATGAATTTTGATCTGATGTGATGATGTCTTCCACATGCTATGCTTCATAGCTCATAAAACGAAAGGCATTCTCTCTTGTATGAATAATTGTTGCAATTTTGTCATGTTTGTGAAAGGGGCCACCAAGATATTTATCCCAAAAGAAAAGAAAAATAAAATAATCTAGTTCTAGCCCTACATCATTGATATCTAAATGAATATCAAAACTAATCCACTTTCAGTAGGAAAAAGCCAGTACTCAGTTCATTGCATCATAATCGTCCAACTTCTCGTTGTACTCCAACACCTCTCTCTTTATCTTGGATGAATCTACCTATGTAACAAAGTCTTCCATATTTCTTATTACAAGGAATGTTGGATCAGTAACTGCATCTGGACCCACTCAGATACGCCCCTGCTCTATATATGTGATAGCTTTTTTCAAGTGTTCAGCAAACTTCAATCGCACCAAAACAGTTGATAGCCTACGCCTGAAAATAAAGAGAAGTGAATATTTTACAACATCGTGCCACTGCTAGAGTTGAAAGGGATTTATACTACAATTTTTAAGAGAAACAAATATTTCTATGAACCAATTGCCTTTTGAATGGTACTTTCTTCTTTTTTTCCCATTGGCGGTCGTATCATTGTCTTGCATCATCATTAGAAGTTAAATTCAATGTAGTTAAGGGGGCAAACCAGTAAATAAAGAAGCAAAATATTTCTAGTTTTGGAAATACAATAATATCTGTCTACAGATGGCAAATGCAGCACACTTACTGACAAAAGGATGACACCGATAAGTGATCACACAATGCCAAACTTTTCCTACTTGAATCACACCAATGTTGTACCTACATTGACAGAGATGCATCCATTGTATCAAAATATGGGTTTTTAATTATGAGTGAGCATTAGAATGACAATTTTGGAAGGGAGTAAATCGAATGAATAGGCTAGTTTTTTTTTTTTTTAAAGGTGGGGGACTGATAGGTAATTGGCCTTTGGGAGGAGAGTTGAACTTGGAACCCTAGGGATATTTTCCGAGCCTCAACTCATCCAACCCCTAGGGTTACATGAATAGGTTGAATTTTATTCATTATTAAGTTACATTCCATCTATATAAAGATAATTTTAGTCAAATATAACATTACAAGTCACTACCCTATTTATATCTTCTACAATCCGACGGAACAAAGGCAGTCCTGGTACACTAAAGGCAGATCAGCCAATGATGACTAGTGCCATTGATCTGAGCAATAGGACATTATCGTGTCTACTTGCAATCTTTTTGACCAAACTTGGGAAGGTCACTCAAAGTAGCCTTTTATCTTGACTGGTGTGCTTTAGAATATGCCTTCAAGTGCGTTTCTTTGTTCACACATAAACTTCAAACAAAATCAACTAAAAAAAGAGCCATAAAGTGAGGCAACCCTAGTACAAGCCAGACAAATAATAGGCTCAATTCTACGAAGATATCAACAAAGGATACTGCCTCTAAAGGACTAATTTGATATTAGTCCTGATCAACCAATGAAAGCAATATCAGCCTTGACCATTAGCCAACACTCGTCAATAATTTTTTTTTCTTTTTTTGATAGGTAATACACAAACACACACCCATGTCCCAACCGGGACTTGAACCCTGCACCTCCTCTTTTGAGAGTGGCAAGAGATGCAACTCAAGCTAACAGCTGGTACTGCACACCAAATATATTTGGCTTCCAATTTTCATAAATGCTCAAATGATCAGTGGAGATCTAGACTAAAAAAGAAAATGAAGAAACGCAACTTTAGCAATCATGGGTAAAGCTAGCAAAATTTTCCCAAACCAACCAACCTGCCCAAAAACCACCAAAAGTAAAGAAATTCAAGCTGGCTAATTTCAGAAACAATTGAGTTTCGATAACTTCAATGAAAAGGCCATCACTCAAATGCCAATACGGGTTGCTGGTAAAAAAACCTTAGGCATTACAGATGAAAATCAGGTTCAATGTGGTCCAACACGAATTATGTTAAACTAGGACAATTCTTTTTAAACTTTAAGCGGATTGCAAAGCATAGGTTAGAAAACCTCAAGCCAGCTTTAAATTAGAGTTAGGGTTGGGTAAAGGTTTTGGAGAACATGACACCAATTTTGTGAGTGTAGTATAATTTATTTCTTTTCTTTTTTCTCAATCATAAAATGGTTTTTTTTTTTCAAATTAAAGTTTTAACTTAATGACATTCCAGTACATAAGATCATTATCCCCGTCAACCCTAATCCCTATCCCCGTCAGCTTATCTCCATTGGCCACAACCTTAATCCATTGTTGGCAATACCAACACCAAATCAACCCAATGCTCTCTCTCTCTCTCTCTCTCTCTCTCTCTCTCTCTCTCTCTCTCTCCCCGAGTTCTTGAAGAGTTATAGACCATGCCCAAGACACACTGAGCGTGTTAGACTAGATGTCTCAAATCTGGACTGCTCAAATAATCAATACTTTTGAAGATATACGTTCACAAGAACATGATCTAGAAAAACCAAATTTTGAAGGGGAAAGGGTTGAGAAGTAAGGGAGTAATGTTTGACCCACTGCTAGGCATTACAATGGTCAAGATGAACAAAGTCAATAAAGCACCTATATAGCCAAAATTGCAAGCATTTGTCTCTCTTATTCAAGAAATTTTAATTTACTATGTCTCACTCTGTATATACATATACATATATGCACAAACACACATATTTGTTTCTGTGTTTCTTACATCTATTGTGTTTAATCAGGGTCTTGAATGACATTTATAGCCCAAGCTTAACTTGAGCTCATAAAGTTAAGCTCGGCTCGAGTTGGAGTAGTTCAGTCTAAATGTTTGTTTCAATTGGACATAGGCAAACCTTGATAGAGCACGAGTTGGGCATTAGCAGACTCCTAGCCCCAACCACCCAACTACCCAAGTTGCAACCCTATTTGGCATTACTTTTACAAAGTGGCTACTTGCAGAGTTGGAATATGTATTCTCACGCTTGATAACCCAAGTTTTTACCATTACATCAAAACCCTAATTTGAGTAATTAAAATCAAATAAATAAAATAGGGATTGGGTTCGGAATAGCAAATTTGATTCACGGAAACCAAAATACAAACAGATAGGATTCATGTTAAGTTCCCAAACCTAACCAACCCTAAAATGAAATTTATTAATGCCTTAATGGTTTTTTCAAATAATATTTATTTTCAAAATTTCTAATAATCAATTCAAGGTTTGGTTTAGAATTCGAATTATTCAAACTATGATTAACAAAGCAAGTTTGGGTTAGGTAGTTTGACTGGAGTTTGTGATAAAATTAGAGAAAGAACTCAATAGAAAAGAGAGGCAAATATAAGAAATGTTATTTCATCTTTGTGTATTTTGCTAAGCTCTGTACAGCCCTATTTATACATGCAGGAGTGAGATAAGGAATTTGTCACATCCCGAACCCCACCCTACGTAGATGTCGAGGACGTGATTGCCAGTCGGTCGCGACGCGACCAACCAAAGGCAAATTCTGAACTTTCCGACGAATTGCACTCCAACTGTAGGGTCAGATGCAGCGGAATTTAAAACTTTTTCTTTGTGTCACGGGAATGCAACTCACTTATCCATCATAAGTATATGTATCACAGAGCAAAACTAAATCCAGTCAGTCAACAATTCTAATCTCAGAGCATATCTAAAATCAAGCATATAACAACAGAGCAGATCTAATATCTCTAGAGTACCATTAGTTCCATGAGCCATGTCTATCTAGTATATATCAGTCAAGTCAGTCATAACATACCACTCATCAGAATAACTAGGTTCAATCCACAATAAACCAGTCTCTACAATTCAGTGCCGTCAGATCCTTACTTGCGACGCCACTTGGCCTATTCACGTCATGTCATAGTACCTTCTAATCCAATGGAGGTAATTCCTGAAAAATGTCAGAATAATGGGGTGAGCTTAAATAAGCCCAGTGAGTAACACAGGTTCCCTATCATGGGTTTCAAAACCAATTTTTGTGCTTCCAAGGCACATGGATAATTTAGTCATTTCAAAAATAACTATTTTTATAAATCCATTTCATAAGCAGTCTAGTACAATAAAACAGAATTGAACAAACAATACAAACGGATCGGAACATGACATAACCAATCGATCAGAACAATAATTATTGCTAATATGTCAGTCAAGACACAGACTCTTCATTAACGGAACGGATCACAATCGGG
Organism: Nyssa sinensis; assembly: GCA_008638375.1. Classification (NCBI taxonomy): domain Eukaryota; kingdom Viridiplantae; phylum Streptophyta; class Magnoliopsida; order Cornales; family Nyssaceae; genus Nyssa; species Nyssa sinensis. The sequence goes on from CM018043.1 coordinate 5,045,557, forward strand.
ACTGAGTGGGAACAATAAGTCAGTCAAGACAGGGGCATATTACCAATGGCTAGAACATAGCGGAGTTGAACAAGATCAATCAAGACAAGGCATACCAATAACAGGACGGAAACATAACGGAACTAGACCATCTATCAATCAGGCCAGACATGTCATCAACGGACGGAATATAACGGAATCGAACGGAAACAATACATCAGTCAAGCAAAGGCATATCGCGAACGGATAAAATTATAACGGAACTAAACGGAAACAATACACTAATCAGGACACAGGCAAATCATGAACAGGACACAACATAACGGAACTGGGTAGAAACAATATAACAATCAAGTCAGGGACACATCACTGTCGGAACTAATCATAACTGGACTGAACAATGTTTCAATCAAGATAGACGTATCATCAACGGACAGTACACAACGGAACTGGACCATATATCAATCAAGGCGGACTTAACATCATTAACGGACGGAACATGTCAGAACCGGACGGAACATATCAATCGAGGCAGACATATCATTAACGGACAGCACATAACCGAACTGGACCATATATAAATCAAGGCGGACTTAACATCATTAACGGACGGAACATGTCAGAACCGGACGGAACATATCAATCGAGGCAGACATATCATCAACGGACAGCACATAACCGAACTGAACGGAATTCCTAATTCGAAGGACACAAGCACATCACGTGGAATGTGGTACAAAGGGCGTACATTAAGTACATACATTTAAACAATATAGCATTCAGACAGTATACTATACAAAGCGGTACGATACAACAAAATGTTGTTCTTTGCCTATATCACATGGTTTATTTAATCATTTCAGAAATAATGGTTCAATATATCCATTTTATCTCAACAGTTCAAAACGGGCAAAACAGTACGGGATGCTAACACAGGGATCAGGAATATAGTCAATTATTTAAAAGGACTAAAACCATGTCATAAGTGATATAGTACGGAAAGCATGCATTTAAATAATTGCATTCAAAACAGATCAGTAAATCAAGGGACAGTATCAAAACAGTGTCAGAAGTTACTCACAAACTTTACGTTTATTTCCTTGCATAAATAATCCGATAACCTCCAGGTACGTCAGGCATCTCCATGTATATCCTGAATAATAATCATCAATCACAGACAGATCAGAACTCATCCATTCAGGTCTCATTCGTCATCTTAGGTATCTATCGGATTACCTAAGATAGCCTAGTAGCCTATCGCCCTTCCATTGGGTCTCACCCGAGGCTATTTCATTCTTTAATGAGGCTTAGCAATTATTAGGATTATATCCTAAGTCATTTAGACTTCAATTGTTATCAGTCAGGCACTCATTCAACCTTAGGGGCAAAATGGTAATTTTACCATTCTTGTCCCGGACCCTGTCGTGGTCTTCGGAATAGTCTTTATATCTTAAGTACAAAGTTCTACGTCCTTTGGACTCTAATCGGTATCAGTTAGGTTCTCATTTTAACCATAGGGGCAAAATGGTAATTTTGCCATTCTTATCCCGGACCCTGTTCTGGTCCTCAGAATATCCCATATATCGTATATATGAAGTTTTAAGTCTTTTAGACTTTAATCGGTATCAGTTGGGTACTTATTTAGTCTTAGGGGCAAAATGGTAATTTTGTCATTTTTGCCCCGGACCCTATCATGGTCCTCAGAACGTCCCATATATCTCATGTATAAATTTGTAAGTCCCTTGGACTTCATTTGGTATCTGCTTTAGATCGTCGGGACACATGGGTCATTTCTCGTTCTATGCGTTGATTGTCTCGGAGTCTTATTTAGCCCTTCAGTGTTCATAATTATCCCTATGATAATTTATCAGATCAGTTTGACCTTTATTCGACCTCTACTTTGCACTTACAGTGCTCAGGGGTATTTTGGTCATTTTACGTTTTGTGTAATTCTGACCCCGATTCGTCATCTAATCAAGTATACAGTCTCACCAGTGTCTGGGCTTCTACCGGTATCAGTTTCGTCCCAATCGGACTTTGTTTAGGTCTCGTACAGTATCAGGGGTAATTTGGTAATTTCATGTGTCGTATTTTTCGGCACATCAGTTCGTAAAATGGACCTCACCATTGGGTCCAGAGCGTCCAACATAGTGAAATTGGACTGTCTGTTATGTTTAATCGGCCCTGGGTATCATTAAGGGCAACTCGGTCATTTATCACTTACGTGTCTGTATTTTTTGGGACTGTATTTCCAAAATCGGACTGTACCATTGAGTCCAGAATGCTTGAAATAGTGAAAATACACTATTTATTTAATTTATTTAGACTCTGTTTGACATATTTAATGTCTAGGAGTAAAATCAAAATTTTACCTATTTAATAAAATAATAAAATAATTATTTTATTATTTAATTAATTTATTCAGGGCTTAAATGAAGAAATTTTCCAAAATTTGGGCCACTGTATAATATCCCAAAACTGTTGGGGGTCAATATGTAATTTTAGAAAGCTGTGGGGCCAAAACAGAATTTAATAAAATATAGGTTCAGAACCGTTTGGTTCTAGGGTTCAGAAAGTGAACCGGTCCAAATTTCCCTAAACCATCCGGTCTAGTTACCTTCAGAGAACCGGGATATGATATCCCTCTTATCCCCAATTGGCCCCTATCCGTATTTAGGTTAACCAAATTCCCAATTTTAATTTCTTATTCCGAGAACCAAACAATCCGAATTTCAGTTTTTAAATCAAAACATTTTAACCTTGAAACGGCGACGTGCCACTTATCCGGTTTTTGCAATGGGTCGGGTCCCGACCCAGTCCGATCCAGGACCCACCCGAGACCAAATGGTCTCTGTCTTCTCCGGTGACCTGCAGGGGTCTTCTCCGGCGCTGGTGGAAAATCCCGGTGACTTCGTGGGTTCGGTCCAACGGGGTTTGAAAGGGATTTCCGTGATCTTTCCATCCCCGGTGTCGGTTTCCGTCCTAGGCCAAGTTTTAGCCGTCGAACAGTGGGTTACAGGTCGCTGCTCCGGTGATGGCCTGTTTTCCGACGACGCTTCCAATTCCGTTTTTTCACCATTTCAACCAGTTTCGACCCCTCATTCGGATCATAGAGACCACCTAGGACCCTTAGGGAGTATTTAGTGCATTTAAAATGCACGAAATCAGTTGGGTTGGGGGGGATTATCATTTCGGCCAACCGAACCTGTAACTACCCATATCTTGCTCATTTTTGGACCATTTGGGTCCATTCAAGTTGCGTTGGGTTCCATTTTTCCTTATTTTCATGCCTATATGCATTAAACCGAGCTTAGAGTACAGTTTCAAAAACCCACAACATGCACTCTCGGTTTCTCATGGTTTCAAACCCAAAATAGTTCAGTTTTAACCCAAATTTTCTCCTACTGTCTTGTCCTCAACAGTTCAATCACATGCATGTAATTCTAGTTCTACAATGCACAAAACAGTACCCAAAATTTCAGATCAAGAATTGAAGCAAATTTTGAAATATACCTCATAATCGACCACTGTCCATGTTCTCATGCTTCATGGTTCAGTCCTTGGGCACTTCAGAGCTTCAACCATGTCTCAGTTCCCTTTTGGTGCATCTCCATGGACCATATAACTTCACATGTACATGCACACACACAAGCTTGTATATACATGCAAGCCTCACATGTTTCTCTCTCTAGACTCCCCTACCCGAGCACACACACAACAGCCATTCTCAGCATGCCTAATTTGCATCTATGTGAGAACTCATGTCCACATGCAAAACCCTCTTGCTTTTCAAGGAGCATATATCTATATATATACATATATACATCTATGTATATATCTATGTGTGCAGGTTCGGGTGACTGATTGGGGTTGACATGAGGGGATGGAAACTAATCATATGGGGTTTGCATGGATTGTTATTGGTCCATTTGGGTGGCAAGTTGGGGCAATTCAGTGTTATATACCATTAAGTTGTGTATATAGGCACAAAGGTGCTGGATGGCCACTTGGTTAAGTTTTTGGGTGAGATTCATTCCTTCCATAGGTCAAGGGTTCAATTCCCCCTGACCACCAATTTGGCCATTTTTCACCATTTTGCTAAGGCCCTGTTTGGCTGCGCATTAATTCAGTTTTTGATGTTTGCCTCATAACTTTCATTCCGTAACTCCTTTTTCGATGCGGTTTGTTCCGAGAGTTTCGTATTTCAGTTATCTTCAGTGTCAGAGGTTCCGTGTCATTTATTAGTCATTTGGGATTTCCGTGATTAATTAATTCGAATTTCATCAGTGTTAAATTGACATTATTTCACCTAATTAACTTGGTAATTAGGTTCAGGTATTGTACCCTATTCTCGAACATGTTTTAATTATTTTATCGGTCTTACTTGACCGTCGGGAGATTAGGGTTAATTTCCTTGATTATTCTCTGAGCCGGTATTAATTAATAATTAATATTTAATTATTAA